>OX104065.1:11558638-11644051 GCA_944474145.2 Dicrocoelium dendriticum | reverse complement strand
ACTGAGTCCTTTCGGGCAGTGATTCCTGACATGAAGACGCTATGAAATATTAACTTGAAAAGTGGGATCAAATGTGCAACGATTCTGAACTACTCAGACAACTAATACTTGCCCGGTGAATTAGCAGAATTTTGGTTGCATTTCCAATGTCGACACAAATCGCAACGGAATATTGCGAACATATCCGATGTTTGTGTAGGCTCTTCAAATTGTGCCACCTACATCATGCTACGAGATGTATAAAAGTCTGAAGCCAACCGATGCTAAGCCGTGACACTGACAAGGGCACTAGAGTTTACTCAAGTTGCAAAAGTAATTCCAACCGGTTAACGACAATTTGACCCGAGTATTCAACCACCAACACACGTAAACAATTGCGAGCACATTGTTGCTTCTGAGTAATTTATATCGTACGCATTTATGTAGCTAACGACAGCACTTGGAGTCGACAGTCTCGTCAATGCTGCTGCGTCAGCCCAGGTGATGATGGAATTCCCTCAGCTACCCACGGCCACATTTGTCGTGCCAATAATTCATGCACCTATTTTACCCACAGACTCAGACACTGGTTTTCAACTGGTCATTGTCCATGTAAACACCGATTCCATGAAGTGAAAATGTGACAAATCATACCGATGCTTCACAGGCGAGCAACCTGCATTCGCTGCATTATTTCAAAATAAGCTGAGCAGAAATACAAGCTTTCAATTCAGAGTACATCAACTGGACTTCTGGCAGAGCTAATGGCTTCTGCCTCGAGATCTTTACATTAAGACATATCGGTGTAATTTATTTACTGATCTCTTTTTCATACCAGATCGAACCAAACGAACGACATATTGAACGATGAGTACTGTGTTGTGACCTACTGGCTATTTGTGACAAAACTTGTGGACCCTTAGCGCATAACATATCGGATATAAATCAAGTTTATGATTTGTTCATAATCCTTGAGCTTAACACTGGTTCAGAAGAACGGTATTAAGACCATAGGATGTCTACTAACTTCCATGGCGCAAACTGTCTCCTTGTGATCAGTCGTGTTCATGAGTCAATGGAGGTCAATCGACCCACTGGACTGGTGTTGACGTAATCAAGTTCGTTGCCTGGGCGATAACGAGCAATCGCCTCCACTACAGTTCAAGATTACGTAATCCAATATCGAGCTTTCCCTTTCTACACTTCACTGGTCTCGCTAAGATGACACATAACTCAGGAACATTCGTGTAACCATGGTGAAATTGATCGTTCGGTAATGTGCATACAATGAGGCGACAGGTTGCAGCAACAATGTCACCAATATGATGATAGGGGGATAAGTTGAATATATTACTTTCGGTGTGTGGAGTGAGGTCCAGAACAGTATATTCGCAATGAAATATGATCGAGGTGCATAGTGATCATGTGACAGGAGTTTGCTCCAACATGCTTGAAGTTGGTAGAACCTTAAAGACAACAACCCATTGTCACTGGACAAAAGCCATTCACGGAATCTGTACATAACTGCAGGTGTTATTTCTCGATGGTGTGAGCAACTTTCCTGGATAGGGACAGATCAACTGGTACACAGCAGCGTTTGACTGATGATGTGCTCCCACATAGGATTGGAAAGAATTCACTTCAGCGTGCAGAGTTCCAATGTTTGTTATCATTTATGTGTAGTATATCAATGTAAAACTAAAGAAAATTCACCATAAGTTTATCATTCAAGGGGTTGGACTAAACTGGTCAACATAGAATGGGGGCCAACATGCTGTCCTATAGAATAACTTAGAGTACCATACTTTCCCGTTGTGAATAGTACAGTGTAAACTACTCCCACGTACATTCTATTTAGAATCTATTAAACTAGTCCTTAAACAATGACAAACGCAGTTGAATTACAGTATTTAATAAAGTAAATCGTAGTGTAGTTCTGTCAAACATAAATCTCTTTTTGAATATGTCAAATAATATCACTAGTACCAATTCCTAACCGAACACGGATAAACGATTAACGGACCAGACACAACTGTTGATGATTCAAAACTAAATGTTTTTGATTTTTCGTAATTCGATAGAGTTGTACAGAAACTTTTCTACTTGCTCTTAAATACAGTCTCAGTCTCAGTCTCAGCTAATCACAAACGTAACTGTACAGGAGAGTTTCGAAGCTGCTCTGTCCCAAAACTGCGATGTTGCGAGACAGATGCTGGGAAACCAGTTCGGATACCGCCCCAGTTATTGAAATTGCAGTTTGCTTCCAAGCTAATGTTGCTCTCAAATGAGTTTGCGCGTTGCGATCCAGCCACACAGGAAGTACCCTAAAACTCAATGAGGTTACTGAACAGATTAGCTTAGAAATGGTTACTCGACTGTTCGAAAGGCACTCAAATTCCTGATTATGACTTCTGCCATGAGTGGGCACATGTTCAATGATAAGTGTTGTGTGAGGAAAGATTTCACACGGAAACGGTCGAGGTCAATTTGTGGACGCGGATCTGTGGTGGTACCTTGCACGAGGTAAACGGTCTTGCGCATAAAACTTGAGGCTCGGGACACAATGCACACGCGACTACAGAGACTGAGAAACTGTTGCCTAGTCAAACGTCTGGGGTGTCGCTAATTGCAGTGGTCGTGGTTTATGGGAATTTCACACATTGCAAAATCCCTCAACATATACATTATTATGTGAACAAACGAGCCGCTAGGCGACCATTTCAAAATAAACCTTCATGAGATCAAGTCATGGAGGTTGAATTAACAATAATTGTTATGGCACAAGTGGTCAACATACCGATTACAGAAATGATCACTACAGACAGAGGTCTGGTTCTGTAGGATATACATGGTGAACTTTCAAGTTATGAAGATAAACGGCCAGTTTATAGAGGTGATCGACATACAGAGGTGGGCAACCTCTGAGTTTCTGCGAATAGTACCAAGTAGATGACCCAATGGAACACGGCTTTATGACGGATGTAAATACGAATGCTTGACAAGTCTTGTAGTAAGGTTAGGATGCAAATTACAAAATAAAATATAATGTCGATAAGCATGCGTGAACTACTTGAGATACTTGCATTAACACATAAATGAATATTCCTGCCGGTGATTTGTGGTGATTATGACACCGTTTAATGTTGTTCTGCGCTAATGCCGGCAACTAATGGTTATGGGATATATCATGTAGAGTAAATTTGTTAGAGCGTCGTCAAGAAAATTGTGAATAGGGATAATTCGAAGACACTAATTACATACGCTAAGAGTGCGTTCCAGGGCTATGGAGCTCGTAGGGAGTAAACGTTTTGCCGACATTCGTTCCAGTCGGCTGTGCTGCGTAGTCAACTTAAAAAGATGATCCCTCAGAGATGTGTTTGGTGGAGTTTCAAATGACGGTGTTATGTGTATTTGAGAATTTTGGAATCTGATGAACCATTACTAGATCGCTTCGTAGAGGCCGATAAGGTCCGCGGTAAATTTTAGTGTTTCCAGCCTAAATAGGTAAAGAAGGTAGGACAAATATCTGATGCTCTTCATCGCCTTGATTTGTGCAGTTAGAGCGCGATGGGGTGGTATTTCTGCCAGGGTTGCCAGGCTTCGGTAGCGTATTCCGCTTCCGGCTTCAAGTAGTGCCAAGTATTTTCGGAAAGACTGTAGCCGCAAACTTCCGAATGCTCTACAATGAAGACTGAAGTGCTGGTTCACTTTCTTTGATACGTTTCTTATCTGTCACAAACAACCAATATCATCTCGCGTGGGAACGACGAAACCCCACTCTTGAGAAGTTAGCTGTAGAATTTGTGGCCCAAGCCGGTAAATGTGAGTACTCTGATGATATATCCTCATTATTTTGCACTTGGTGACAATGAATTGGTGCATGTTTTCGCCGGATAATGTTTACGCTTTATTTAGGTCGGCTTGTAGGGCTGTGTGATCATCCACCTTTTTGATTACACCCCATATATTTAGGTCATCGGCATATATTAGGAATTGTGAAGATAGCACTCTCGTGAGATCATGTACGAAAGATCACCTAAAAGAAGCAGGTGACCAACGCGGCTTTCCTAACAGTGATAGCAAGAAAACCACTTTCCAGAATCGTAGTAGGGGGAGTTGAATTGTATAAGTAGAAATTCGTCACATCTAGACTCACTTAGATAGCCGTCAGACACCAGGAAAAGCACTGTACGCACGTTTCATCCTTTCGAGATTCGTCAGCGGTGCGCATTCCATCGGACCATGGTAGGGCTCGAACACGCTCACTAGAAGTGCTCATAGTGTTTCCGAGATTCCGGATTCTCCTGATCACAACGCGCAAATGCATGAACGAGAGCAGTGGTGCGACATCCGCGATGCACTCTCTCTGGACGATGTTATTGCCAAATCCTTGACAAGATTTCCGTCATCTCTTAACTACAAGGGCTGAGGTTCAGAACTAATTAAATTACATTCCGAAGGGGAATGGAGAAAGTTCTATTGGATAACTTGTCAAAGTTTCGAGCCAGGTTGCCAACAGAGATACGGCTAAAGGCAGCAGGTGCATCGCCAAGAGTCGCAAGCAATTCGATGGAACTGAAAAACTTCGTAAATTCTTTATTTGCACCGTCCTGTGGAGAGATTGACACAACAGCACCCACGGCACAAAAAAGACAGAGCACAGCAAGAGCAAAACTTCTGTTCAGGAACGCTGAACAATACCATGAAAGTTGGCTGATAAAAAGGTTAAAAGGCCGGCCACCTAACAGTCAGCCAAAAAACAAAGACAACGCTGACATCCACCAACGCATTCCTAACAACAAAAACACTATCCTGCATGTACACAAACGCCCAAGGACTTCTAAATAAGCTGGCCAAACTTAGAGAAGTCCAAGTTTCACATCCGCCGGACCTCGTCTTGATTACAGAGACCTGATTAAACCCTGAGCTAACCAACTCTGAGATCAATTTAGCCGGTATGTCGCCGCTTCGAAACGATAAAACTGGAAGAGGTGGCAGTGTGATTGCTTATTATTATATTACAAACAGCCGATGTGAATTTATCCATCACTAGGCAATCCGCGCTCCTGATTAGCTTCGGTGCCGCCTATGGTTGCGAAACAAGGACACGTGTCTACTAGCCGTGATTTACCGCTAATCAAACTCTTCGTCGAAAATACACTCCAAACTCCACCACGTCTTTCAGTTTGTTTTGAACAAGTCCTGCACCCACATTCGTATCACTGGAGACTTTAACGTGCTCGATCTAGAAAAGCCAGCAGTGGACGGTACGCAGTTTGAAGACTGCTTGTAAGAGCTAATTGCTAGCCACCATTCGTACAACCAAGAATTCTCTCCTCCAGATATGGCACTGCTAACAAGCCACCAATATGGGATCTTGTGCTCACTAATGAAGGACTCGTCGTCGACGGGATAGTTATAAGCACACCATTAGGTCGCAGTGACCATGTTACTCTACTCTTTGACTATATATGCTATGACGAATATCCAGAAAAGTAAGATGATATAGTGCATTTTTAAGGATACGGGGTTCCAGCACTAGTCACGGCTGATGGTTGCGCGCGCTCATATGATCTACGGCTTCATTACTCTCAAAATTTCCAGTAGGTAACGAGCCCAAATATTCTCCTCGTTTCTATTACGCTACCGTCGGCTTTAGACGACATCACCTTCACTGCGGAAGCTGTGTTGAAGAAGTTGTTATACTTGTTTATCCACAGTTCTCCTGAAGTCGACAACATCCGACCAAAGGCACTGCAGGCTTTTGCTAGTGATCTAGCAGAAGCACTAGCTGTTTTCTACTAGTGATATCTAACGAAGAACTATATTCCACCTGTATGGAAGTGAAGGGTCATCAATCCTGTACATAAAGTAGTCGCACTGATGTTTCCAACTACCGTCCGATAACGCCACTTGCTGTGCTATCCAGATTTTTGGAATCAATCATCGCAGATGCGCTGAAGCAGTCTCTGGAAAGCCACAACTTAATAGCCTCAGAGCAACATGACTTTCGTCAAAAGCATTCATGTATTACTAACCTATTAGTTGCACGTAAATCCGTACTGAAGCTGTTGATGATGGAGTGGGAGTTCGATGTCATCTACCTGGAATTTTCAAAAGCATTTGATCGCTTAGACTATCGAATTCTCCTTCAGAAACTTTGGAACTATGGCATCCGCGACCCCAATGGTGAGTTGGATTGGCAATTTTCTACACGAACAACAGCTAGATGTGAGAGTTCGAGAATCACTGTCCAATACAATCGATTTGGTGTACCAAAAGGCTCGATGCTTGGACCTCATCAATTCTTGGTGTTCGTTAACGATTTGGCGAGATCACTTAGTTCCGATTTCCTATTTTTCGCTGATGATATCAAGATATGGCGAAGAATCAGCGGAATGGACGACCAAGAAGGGTTCCAGTGCGATCTTTACACGGTGTCGATCTGGTCAGTTTAAAACGCCCTACCATTCAACGCAGACAAACGTCGCTTTGTGCAATTGCGCAATAGGCATAACTAAACATATTTGCTTTGGGACAATCGGATTACACACCAGCTCCCAGGAACGTGACCTTGGTGTGTCCATGCAGAGTGACCTTAACCTTACAAAACAGGCTGAGGTAGCTGTGAAAAGAGGTAATCAGTATATCGCCATGCTGTGAAGGTCATTCGGGAGATTTGATACATCAATCTTTCCAATGATACACGATTCCAACGTGCACCTGCATGCTGAATACGCAATCCAATCATGTCAACCTTGTTTGAGGCGTGACGTAGAGGCGTTAGAGTCATCACAAGGAAGAGCAACAACGAATGTAAATGGCCTGAGCTATCACCCTTACTGGGAGTTTATGGCGGACGCTACCGAAGGCTGCGTGGTGGCCTCATTTTAGCGTACTAAAGATTGAGTGACCCCAACCACGTATGCCGTCATTTGCTGAAAGTTAACTACAGCCCGCAGATGAGGGGTAACTGCTTGAAATTGAGGGAACAAATTCGCCTTCTAGAGTGTGACGTAATTAATTTTCCCTTCGCGTTTGCTAACCCTGTAAAACTATCCCAGCATCAGTTGCATCCTCTCCTACGTTGGATACTTTAAAAAAATTCGATGTTACTCTTAGCTGTCTGCACTTTGTTATCTAAACTACACTATTGTGGATTACGCCAGTCATACCTTTCCACAGGATGTATGTATCAAATGGAACCAAGTGAGCGACCATATTTTCCTGTTCTCACGCCTTATATCAAAGACCACTGCACCCCATATACTTCTGCACGCTTACACGAATTTTTATTTTATACTTACGTTATTTATCAAAGCGTTCACTTGGATACATGATCGGTAGGTGATCCTCGTATCTTTTGAGTTCGTCTCATTCAACCTAACAATCATACGAAAGGTGTCAAGCACTTGCTTTTATCCCGTGATAAATCAATTTTCATTGTTTATTCTGAATGCCAAGAAGGGGCGTGGCATGAATACAGAGCCATGAAGTACGTCACATTTAAGTTCGATGGGTTCGGCGTGCAAATTTTACTCTAATATCTGACTGCCATCGTTTAACCCTTTGGGGTTTGAATTGATTTACCTGTAGCTCGACACTTGCCACATAATTTTACTAAACGCAGTGTGGAGCAATGTATCGGAGTTCTGGCCCTTACTTAACTTGATGAGACCAGGCTACTGTACGTATCCTCGCCAGTACGGGCAGAAATGATGCTTGTACTGAAGCAGTATTACAATTTAAACAAAGTGCTACTTATAAGTACCACCAGGACACAAAGGGTTAACCAAATTATTGATCTATATGATTTATGCAAAATTTATCAGATGTCGAAACAGTCCTTCACCTCAACTAGCAGCCAATTTTAAGACCAATCCATGCTACTGAACAATAGTTCCGTGGGGGGAATGTGTCATGTCAACTTACTTTCATTTGCTCTTATTATCGATTCGTTTACACCATCAACAGTCGTTGGATCAGCTATGTGCTAATACATCTGATTGGTTGCACCTGTATACTTCCACCTATTTTATTGTAACACGTGCAAGTGTAGACATGCTCATACTTATGTTCCGTCGCTATTCTGTTTTTCTGCGTTTTCAGGATACAACAGTTGAAAAACCGAGGTCACGAATAACATGAGTAACCGTGAGGTCCTACGGCGAAATGAACAATGGCGCAAAGTCAGAAAGTATGCTAGCAATTATTTGCGTTGTATCAGTGTAGAATGATGTGACAAACAAATGTCCGTGGCACACATTCATTATGGGGACAGCTGGTGGCAGATGCATGGGAGAATTGTTGGTGGAGGGATTCCTCAAATGCACGTAATGCGTCCATTGCCTAGATTTCATTACTAGACTGTTGTGGTTGTTGCGCATGGAATTACATTAGCTTCGGTCTATTCCAAAATTAAGCCACATTCCAGTTGAAAACGGAGAGGAAACAACTAGTTTCTTCTTCGAATAATCATGGTTTCAGTAAAACATGTTAAGCACCAACATGTGACTCATTTTCTAATCCAATCCCATGTTTTTAGTTGCTGTGAACCCTATACACTCTCTGATATCATGCGCATTCTGGATTATTCTCATAAAACCTTGAATATACTGCTACAATCAGCTGTTGAAGGTGAATTGAGTGTCCTGGTTCAAGATGACTTTGGTTGGTCCAGGCATTCCGAAAAGGCCTCGTAGACTGAGAACCAACACGTTGGGCTGTTGCGACGGGCGTTTGAACGAATAAACAACTCCATATTTCCACAAATGTTCAGTGCGAATGTTCGCCCCCATGTTAAATACGCAATTCAAGCCTGGAATCCATGGCTAAAACACAACTCCAATGCTCTGGAGCAGCCACAACGTAATTACAATGCGCAGTCTTTCAGACCAGTAGAGGTCGCAACGATTGGGGGTATCCACTGAAAGCTATCGCAGACTACGAGGTGACCTGATTATGGCATAGTTGATTCTGCGAGACCCACATCATGTGTGCCGCCCTTTGCTGCGACTCAACAACAATACAACACTGAGGGGCCACTCACTGAAACTCACTGTACAGTATAGCCGCCTGGAGTGCCACAGAAATTTCTTTTCCATTCATGTCTGTTACCCGTGGAATGCTCTCAAAGAGTCGTTCGTCACTGCATCGGCACTAACATTACGTAAAGGGCCGTTGGATGAAGCACTCATCCATTTTCACTTTATAACTTAGCGCCACACCTCCATCCTACTTCTGGAGTTTACCACGGAATTATTTTATGTTAGCTGCGGGTGCTGTGAATCTAAGCAGATTGCATGACTACGGTGGAGCAAAAGACAATTGCTTATTTTCATATTTGAAGTACTACCTGTTTAACTCACATTATTATCATTGGTGTTATTTCCATCTCCTCACCAACTATGCAACGGGACTTGTAAAGCAACGCTTTTTAACCCGTGTAAATTACTTGTTTATTATTCATTGAATAGGTAGTGCAGAACCATCTGCCACTGCGTA
Source organism: Dicrocoelium dendriticum (assembly GCA_944474145.2). NCBI lineage: Eukaryota > Metazoa > Platyhelminthes > Trematoda > Plagiorchiida > Dicrocoeliidae > Dicrocoelium > Dicrocoelium dendriticum. Next base: position 11,634,568 of record OX104065.1, on the reverse strand, counting down.
TCTGTGTTTCAGTAAGATGGAATTCAACTACTGCCATAAGGTTAAATTCAGCCGGGAGTAGCTTCATTTTCAGTAACATTAGATTAAGCGTCGAAGCAACACCAGCGGTGAACAGGGGTGGTTTCTGTATCGTTTCAACCTATGCATCGTTCAACTCTAGCGGGTCTAAGCGTACCTAATTATGCGACTGGTTTGACATAGTGCATATCATTTGATCATTTGATCTTCTTTCGGGGGCAAAATAATCCCGAGTAACCGGATGAGACAAAGAGCACGCAATCATGAAATAGTTTTAATCAGCACGTATATCACCGTGGCTTACCGTGGAATTCTGTCATAATAATCCGTTATACAAAAATTGAAGATATACTTGTTCTATCATGTCCATTTTGAAAAAGAAACAAATGGCTCTCGCAGGTAGTAACAATCATGCGATAACTGACCAGTTTGCTCCTAGCGATTTTGCGGCCATGTTCGAATACCTTTACGCATGAATGTATAAGTTTGTACATAGAAGTATTTATTGACGGACACTTTTCAAATCCATGCAGTTTGCCGCATCTCCTGAGGTTTTTTGGGCCAATTGGTTCCAGTGCCTAGATTAAGATGGTAGAAAGAAGTTCCCGCTCATCCTTGTTTTCTCCCTGGTAACTGTAGTCTTACAAGTCACATCGCCCTGGGGGATGAACGCAATTCTGAGGTAAGATTCGTGCAATGAACGCAGCAAATTTTTCTGACTAAGTTTCCTTTTGTTGTTTAGCTCACTGGAGAGGGGGATGAAATACCGTGCACGTTACTGACGATAAACACCCAACAAAGACAGTCAGAAAATTAACGCACACCCAAATGTTTCTAAGATTATCAGTAAGTTATCAAACATTGGCTCCACACTGCGATGAAATCGCTCACAAACACTAAAATTTAACATTCAGTTAATTGATCGAAGTTGAGGATTAGGGTGCCTAATTGGAAATCTTTAGATCAGCGAGGTCAGTTTCATTGCAACTCAACTTTGCATCTCGATGTATTTGCACTCCAGACAAATCCAGCTTCACAGATCAAGTACACAGTGTTCGGAGTGGGTTTGGACCTAGCTGAATCGTCGTTTTGTTTATGGGCAGGCTGTCTCAAGTAATGCACCATATCTCAGCACTATGCTACACAAGCGAGGTTGTCTTTCTTGTGATAAACAGCGCAGTGGCCGGAACACGTTTGCCGTCCAAGTACTCTGAATATACATGCCGGAACCGGTGTGGTTAGAAAGCACTACAAGATCCCCATAAATTGCGCTTACACTCCAGACGGAACATACCTAGACAAGCATCCTTTACTTTCCCTGTCACCACCATTGCTACAAGCTAAGGCTATAAAACTGGGTGTAAATATCTTAACCGTTCCCCGTCTCAGAGCACATCAAAATGGATCCGGTTATTGGGCAGATACGGGTTAGCACCTTTGACTTCGGCTTACTTTAGCGTCAGTCTCAGATGGATACCAGACCCTTTGCGACAAATTGATGATAAATAATTATTCTTTATGAGGCATGCTGGTCCGATTAGTTGTTACTGCGCTCGTCGCCCGCATAAAGTATGTCCGACGGACTTATTGCTTACTAATGTTTTTGTGTTAGTAATTACAGCTGCTGGCGGTGTCTGTTCCGCCGTTGTAATCGAAACTGTTTCTCTAATCGGGATATGTGAAGAGGGGACTGCAGCGATGGAAATTATAATCCGAACTCCGTCTTCTTAGTTTGTATTGGATCTGCGCGTTTTTCCCGACGATGGTGGTAACCGCGATTATGAGTTTGACAAAGAGCACCTTACGAGGAGGACGTCATTCTCAACAGCAAAATATGTTGGCTTCAGTGCTATTTTCTGCCAACCACGTATGGTTGCGCATTCAGCACAACAGAGGGGAGAGCGCATTTCTAAACACAGTATCACCGATACTTCCATGGAGAGAGTCGGGCTAAGAAAAGGATGCAGTAAAATAAGTTATTTATATAGCTGGAGTACAGAAGGATACTATACAGTTATTGCCGATATCAGCCGACGAGTTCGTGATGTATTGATTCGATGTTGAATTTCTAGCCGTTTGCAAGCAACCAAGTCAGTGTGTCAGAGGTCACCTAGACGGCCTCGGGTGACGTGGTCTTTACTATGCATAGTTTTCACATCAACACACCGTCTCGGTTGTGAATTTGTTAGATTGATAAACTCGAGCGTTTCTCACGGTTCTCGTTGATCTGGTGATCAAGGAGTCAGCCTTTAACCGTTACGTCCAAAGTTCCACTTCAAGCTCAACTTATCTCTACCTGAGGAGTCCATAAGAGGACGAAACCGGCCGTCTATTCCAAGATACCGTCCGTCTATTGTCAATGTAGTGAGACAGCAACACAGGAAGCCCTACATTCGAACAGTCTAACTCAATTAGATGGACCTTTTGCATGGGATCGATCAGCAAAGTATTCGTTGTACCCAAATACGTTGTAATATCATACAAAATTATTGAGTGCCGCTCAAATGGTATCCCAAATATTTCCGGTTGCAAAGCCAAGCCGCCTTAATGATCTACAGGCCGCGGCCTATCTGATTTCTTACCGTAGTCGATCGGTGACCTCTGGTCCACCACAGAGACCGACGCAGCTGGAATGTTCTCGCTACTACATCGATTCGTTTGGGCATATAGAGAGTTACGCTGATGACTTTGGATGATGCTTAGACGGGCTGTTTATTTTCACTGGATATTGACGAGCACAATTCTTGCCAAAGTTAAGTTACCTACAGAGTTAATGAATGGATGTATGTATATTTCTCGACTGTACAACTTACAGTCCAACTAGCTGGACTGATTATTTGGTACAATATGATCTAAAAAAGAAAGATGCAATTTCAAATTTTTCAGCACAGTTCCGAATCAGGTTTTCGGGGAGTCCAATCGGTAAAAATGGTAAAAAGGAGACTTTGAAAATAGGATGAAAGTGGTTATTGAGAAAAGCACAATAGGATTAACGCGGTTAACTTTGGAACATACGCCTGGAGACCTGCTTCCATGAGGGGTAGTTCCTCGGATGGTTTCATCCGCACTTCTACGTTCCATTTGGCTTCGTGTCGGCGTGACATGCCGGGAGGCGAACCGTCACCGTATTAGTTCATCTTTATGGCTGTGGTTGTATATGATGAGCAATAGGTTCGTAGACATAAAGTGAGATCATTATTTTTCATTTTCTAATAATCTTTAGGCCATTCAGCCCATTTCGTCTTCTGACTCATTCAAGTTTGACAATTTTTCCGCTCGACGCGTGTGTTCCAATTCGCATTGAGTAGGCATATGTTTTCTCGCCTGTAGGTCTGTGACAATTCGTCACAAGTGGGTGTAGTGGGTGGGATGGGTCACCTCAACAGATCGGCCTATTCATAGTCAACAACGAGAGAAGTATAGAAGTTGGCGAAACACAATTATTAAAAATTGTGTTTCATATATCCGACAAGTTCTGCTTCGAGTTGTAAATACGGAATACATAGAAAACGTTAAAATAAGGTAAAACTGGCTCTGTGAAAGATTTTGTGTTAGATCCAGCGTCTGCAGATAATAGAGTTGCAGAGTAATTGATATAAAACCTTGACTTCACAGAGCAACAAGAACTGCCACAAGTAGTCGAGTTATTTTCCCCGGAGAAGAAGCAATCACAATTAGCAGTGTGCGGGAAATTTGACGAGAGAAAGTATCAGTAGTTTTACATGACGAAAAGTGATATAACATGATGCTGGAATGAGAATAAGCTTAATGGTTTAACTAAAGGAGAAAGATATTATTCAGACAGTTCGCTCATATTACCGTGCAGTTGTCCCAGTGTCCTTATAATACAAGCTCTTCTTCATACATTGACTTCACTCAGAAGTCCAATTTCATAAGCTATTTGAAATGCAGTACAGTGAGGTTGTTTCGTCTCACATAGTCGCAATTCAGTAGGTAGCCTGTTCCAGAAATCCGCGTATTTCGTCAGGTAAAACTTCCTGCGTATGCTTGATTTGTTCTATTTGTGGGAAGCGAAAATCTCTTACTCCTAATGGTATGTCTTCCATATTGAATGAAGTATAAATCACTGTGCGGAGCACAGTTTGTGCACTAACTCGAACAGAAACTGCAGGCCCAGTTTCAAACTCCATAGCCACAAAGGCTCCAATTTAAGCAGAATAAAGCGTTCTGAATAGTTTGGTTTTGGGGATTCGGTAAATAGGGCTTTGGTGAATTGATGCTGTATATTCTCCAGGCATAGACGACTGCATTTCCTACAACTAGCAAATATCATCGAACAGTATTCCAAAAGAAGATGTACGCATATTTTGAACAGATGCAGCTTGGAATCACGAAATACCGGAGCTTTGAAGATTAGCCGCGCTGTTTACTGGGCTTCGGCTGCTATGAATTCATTCTGTTCCCGGAAATTGAGAGTGCTTGAGTAATGAATACCCAAATCTCTTATTGTGTTTCGGAATGGTATTATGTTTCCATATAGGCATAGGATGTCCAGATCTATTTTGCGTCGATATGCTAAGATTCTGCATTTATCCGCAACGAATGATATTTACAACTTGTTACACCGTCTTTCGAGAGTTAATACATCTCTCCGTAACTTATCCAAAGTATGTTCCAGATTTCTAAGGATTAAACGTGTACGGTACTTCAATCTCATTAGCGAAAATGTAGGATGTACCATTTTTGATATTTTCTGGTATAGCACTAATTTACATCCGGAATAGCCGTGGATGTAGTATACTCCCTCGGATCACACAAAGAGTAACAGGCAGAGCTGATGACATGTGAATAACTATTTGCAATTGTTGAGTGCGATCAGTAAGATACGCTCTAAACCAAGCACGCAAGGGGTCTGTGATGCCAAATTGTGATATTTTCCTTAGCAGGTGGCGATGCGGCACTCCGTCGAATGCTTTTTGCATGTCGATGCAAATCATGATAGCTGCATGGCAATTATCCACAGAGCTCGTTAAACAAATCAGGAATTCCAGCTGGCATGTTTGACATGATTGTTTTTGTGTAAACGAATGCTGAGTCTGTTTAATCAGGTTTTGTGAGAGCAACTGGTTTATAGTTTTCTTTTTGACCATTCGCTCCATCACACTCTCAACAGTAGGCGTGCGACTAATCGGGCGGTAGTTTCTGGGGTATGTTTTTGGGCAATTTTTGTGCCTAGGCCTGACTAGGGCGAGTATCCATTGGATTGGCGAAATGCCCGACTCCATGGACATGGTACACAAATTTAGAAGTAAAAGTGGTGTCTCATGACCAGCGTATTTTAGCAAGGAAGTTGGCAGACCGTCTGGGCCAGGATAAGAGGATGTTCGTTGTCGATCCATGTGGTGCTGAATATCTCTGCTGTTTAAACTCACTGTGTTCACTTATATGATGCTAATAGCTGTTCGTCACATAGAACAGTATGAGATAAAGTGATCATTTAGAATGTCTGCTACTATGAAAGGGTTCGAAGTCGGAGATTTTTGTGGTAGAGAAATGGCGGAAACCCCATCATGTTGGAATTTATTTCGTGTCCGCATCATGTTGACTAAGTAGCTGGATTTGTTTGTAGACTTTAGAGCTCGTTTGCCTGCAGCCAGTAATCTCCGTTATCTTTTAAACTCAAGTTCAGCAAGGAGCTTGTCCTGCGTTAATATCAATGAGAAATCAAGCGTCCGTTTAATCTGAGTACTAACTTTCTTTATCAGTACACTGAACGTGGCTGGGACGCACCTTGGCCAAATCAAGTTGCAAACGAGGTATCATTGCCCCATCAAAAAAAACGAATAACTGCCGACCTCCCATTGATCGGCATTCTCCCACACTTGACAGCTTCAACTCTCTGCGAGCTTCTAGAGACCGAGAAACTGGCCTGCTTGTATACAAATGCTCAGGGACTTTCTAACAAACTGGCTGAACTGAAAGATCGCCAAGCTTCCGGCTCGTATGATGTCATTGGTATCACCGAGACATGGTTGCACACGGGAATGACGGACGCTGAATTGTCGCTACCCGGCATGTCGCTGATCCGGAACGATAGGCTCACAAAAGGAGGAGGGGTAATCCTGTACTACCGAAACGACTTAAAGTGCGAAGCCGTGGAGGATTCAGATTCGCAGTTCCCCGACTCTCTTTGGTGCCGATTGCAGTTAAAAGGCAGGGACGCTTGCCTTATTATCCTGGTGTACCGCGCCCCTAACTCAACATCCGAAACCGGCTACCACCTAGTGGCTGCTTTAAGGTGCAGTTTACAACAAAAGTACACTCACATTCTTATCATGGGTGATTTCAACGTACATTGTTTAGAAGCCCCTGCCACGATCAGAGAACAATTCAAAACCGATCTACAAGATCTAGTAATTACTGTTCCTCTTTACAACCACATCACTTTGCCCACTCGGTTAAGAACTGGTAACAGGCCATCTGTGCTCGATCTTATGCTTACCAACGAGGAGCATATGATAGATGCGTTGGTTTTAGACTGCCCGTTAGATCGCAGTGATCACGCAGTCATCAGTTTCAACTTCGTCTGCTATGCAGAATATCGGAATGATAACGATGATACTGTGCGAACCATCACAAGGTACGACCGACTGGCCCAGCTAGTCAGCGCCACAACATGGTCTTTCCTCGAAGAAGAACCCCCGGAGGTCGCCTGGCTCGAGTTCGTCAACACATTCAGTCAGCTGACTGCACAGCCTACAGAGATAAAGCTTGCAATAAGTGCAAATCCGTTTCTTTCGTTAGGAGCAGAACCCGAAAATGGATGACAGTACGCAACGCAGCATGGCGAGTGTACAGAGAAGCTCCAGCACTAGAAACTTGGGACAACTACTAGCCCAACGTAACCACTATACTCAACTGTTAAGAGAAGACAAAGCCACCTATCAGCAGAACATCGCAATAACCTTCAGTGCTAACCACAAGCTGCTGTACAAGCACGTTAATAGCCTACGAAAGGTGAGGCAAGGATTTCCTCCACTCAAGACGGCTGATGGCCCAACAAGAACGTCCATGGAAGCTGCAAACGCGCTGCAGATGCAATACGCCCCCACGTTTCAAAGGGTCTTGCCACTAAGCGATCTACCAAGCTTTGTAATCTGCTCGGCCGGTGGCCGAGTGGTTGGCACGTTTGCTTTCCAACCATAAGGTCACCGGTTCGAATCCGCGTAGGGGTGGGCGTCCTCGCGGTATACTCAGCCCGCGCGCGACTAGTGGTGGTCGCGCGGCAGTGAAGCGCCGTTACGGCGTATAAGCTGACACACTTCTTCACTTCACTTCTCACCAGGACTAACCCACATTAATTTTACCGCAGAGGCTGTATTGCAAAAGCTGACGTCTCTACGCAAACACAGCTCGCCGGGTGTCGACGCCATTCGTCCTGAGGCATTGGGAGTAGCAGCAAACCAACTAGCAGGACATTTAGCTCAGTTTTTTTCAGCACTGCTTAGACCAGAACCAAGTTCGTGCCATGTGGAAGCTTGGAATAATAAGCCCGATTCACAAAGGTGGAAGCAGATCTGATCCCTCCAACTACCGCCCAGTAACCCTTATCCTATACTCTCCAAGGTCATGGAATCCATAGTTGCCGATGCACTGGTGTGCTATCTGGAAAACTGCAACCCCATCACTCCTGAACAGCACGGTTTCCGTCGACAGAGCTCATGTACAACGAATTTACTAATTGCACGCAGTAGTTGGACCGAGGCAGGCGACGCTGGAGAAGGTGTTGATGTGATCTATCTGGATTTTTCCAAGGCTTTCTATCGTCTAGACCATCGGATATTACTATCCAAGCTGCAGCATTACGGGATCGGCGACCCTCTTCTACGCTGGATCGCCAACTTTCTATTTCAAAGACAATTAGTGGTCAGAGTTCGGAGCTCTTTATCGGACCCCATACAAGTCGAGTGTGGTGTGCCGCAAGGCTCGGTTCTAGGTCCACGTTTGTTTTTGGTGTTTATTAATGACCTTGCACAGGGAATCGCTTCAAACTTCCTAATGTTTGCCGACGATATCAAGATCTGGCGCAGGATCCAGGCGAACGCCGACCAACGTGTGCTCTAAAGTGACTTAGATACAGTGGATCAATGGTCGATCCAAAACTTATTGCATTTCAACGTCAGTAAATGCAAGGTGCTTTCCATCCGACATCAGAGCAAGTTCTGGAGAAGATTGTGAAGAAGAGACTTCTCCAGCTACTGGAGACCAACTCTCTCCTGACGCCTGCACAGCATGGTTTCGTGAGAGGCCGCTCGTGCATCACTAACCTGCTGCTAACTTGGCATGAATGGTTGCAAGCAGTAAACCAACGTAAGTCAGTCGACGTGGTATACGTCGATTTCAGTAAGGCCTTCGACAGAGTGAATCACGAGATCCTCCTTCAGAAACTGAGGGAGTGCGGAGTCGGAGGCTCGCTGCACCAATGGATCCGTGACTTCTTAGTTGGACGGAAGTGGAGGGTGCAAGTCGACAGCCACCTGACCGACTGGTACCCGTCGACCAGCGGCGTTCCTCAGGGAACGATGCTTGGCCCCATTCTCTTCCTGATTCACATCAACGACGTGCCCAATCTCCTTCGGTCTCCATGTGCCTTGTTCGCGGATGACCTGAAGCTATGGAGGGTGATCCATACGTCGGACGACTTTAACATACTTCAGCAGGACCTCGACCGCCTCTCCATGTGGTCCGCCGAAGTAAGTTTGCCTATCAACTCGGCAAAATCGCTACTTCTGTGCCTCGGTAAAGGTGGAGCGGGCCGATCGTACACTCTCGACGGCCAAGTTCTACACCCGACGCATTGCGTCAGAGACCTTGGCGTTATACAACGTTACGACATGAAGTCACTGGACAACACGGACAATACGTATCGCACAGCATTGCGTTCGCTGTGGGCGCTGAAACGTAGCTTCTGCACCTGGTCGAAAGAGATTGCCACTCGTCTCTTCACATCCATTGTACGACCGGTGCTAGAATACGGCTCACCCGCCTACTGTCCGTTGACGAAAGGCGAGATACACAAGCTCGAAAGAGTACAACACATAGCCACACGGCTCATTCTCGGTCTTCAGGGTGTGCCGTATGAAGAAAGATGCAGACAATTGGGTCTGTATACTCTAGCCTACCGCCGCGTGCGAGTGGACCTCATCATGACCCATCGGGTATTGCATCTGGGTGCTTATCCGATGCTGAGGCCACTGCTCCATGTCCGTGCGTCAAGCAGCACACGAGGTCACCAGTATAAACTGGTGGTCCCTGACCTCAAGTGGGTAGCTCATCCCTTGTGTCTTGAGCGGCGAGTGGTGAACATGTGGAACCGTTTGCCCTCGCGGATAGTAGAAGCGAACTCGGTGTCGGAATTCAAATGCTTCCTGGACGCGCACTTTGCGGATGCCAGATTCGACGAAGCCTTCACAGGAAACTGACGAAGGAATCGTTCAATGATTATAACCCATGGAGCCCGTTAATCCACCAACTGCAGCTTCCGAAACGATGCCCATCTGTAATAGGCGGCGGAGCTGGTGAAGGACTCCATGTGGTTCATCCAAGAATATATCGTAAGTACATGGGGATTTTTTCTATGCTTGTAAAAATTTTACTTTTTTCACCTGGGCTAGCTCACTACTACAGGTAACACTGTGTCAGTGGGACATGTCCTACATTGAGATATAGCTACATAGATTTTCAACATCTTTCTCGCTATCATGACAGTAAAGTAAAGTAAAGTAAAACTACTCATACCGACTCGGAACGGATGTACTGCAACAATCAACTCTTGAACGTGACTTGGGTGTCCTGGTTCAAGATGACTTGGGTTGCTCCAGGCAATCCGAAAAGGCCTCGAAGACCGGGAACCAACACGTTGGGCTGTTGAGGCGGGCGTTTGGACAAATAAACAGCTTCATATTTCGACAAATGCTCAGTGCGTATGTTCGCCCCCATGTCGAATACGCAATTCAAGCCTGGCATCCATGGCTGAAACTGGAGCAACTGAATCTGCACTGGAGCAGCCTCAACGCCGCGCATCTAAGAACGTAACTGGAATGCGCGATCTGTCCTACCAGGAGAGGCTTCGACGACTAGGATTGTTCAGTGGAAGCTATCGCAGGCTACGAGGCGACCTGATTATGACGTACTTGATTCTGCGAGACCCACATCATGTGTGCCGCCCTTTACTGCAACTCAGCAGCAATACAAACCTGAGGGGCCACTCATTAAAACTCGCAGAACAATACAGTCGTCTGGAGTGCCGCAGAAATTTCTTTTCCATCCGTGTCTGTCACCCGTGGAATGCGCTCCCAGAATCGGTCGTCTCTGCACCGACACTAACAATATTTAAAAGACGATTGGACGATGCACTCATCCACTTACACTTTGTTACTTAACACTATGTCTCCATCCTACACCTGGAGTTTACCCTGGAATTATTTGTTGTTAACTGTGAGTGTTGTGAATCTAAGTGGATCGCAGGAGTGCAGCGAAGCAAACGATAAGTCCTCATTTTCCTATTTAAAGTATTAACTATTTTACTATCCTTTTCATCATAATTATTATGTTGATATCCCCACCAACTATCCAACGGGGCTTGTAAAGCAACGCTTCTTAACCCGTATAAATTCATTGTTCATTGTTCATTGTTCATTAAACAAGTGTTGTCTGATTGGCACAAGGTAGTCTAAGATTTGTTGCAATTTAGCGTACATTACATTAGCCGCAGTTTGTAGTTCTTTTGTAAGAAAATATAGATCCCAGTTCGTGCTTCGCAGATAAGATGAAAATTTATCCCAGTCTACATTCCTAAGTTCTCTGCGTGGCGGCATAAATGGCAGAGGAGTTGGTTTCGAGATAATTACTGGCAATGCAAAACTGAGATATACCACATTATGATCACAGTGGTGTTAAAACGTCGTGAGCAAATATTAAGTCCAATATATTGTTACGTCGTTGGTTTTGCACGGCTTGGGTCCATCACAATAGCTGGATTTCGGAGATGAGACTCATGAGACTAGGTGATGCAAACCACTTTTCACAGGAGACATTTGACACGGTAAAATCTCCCCCTATTATTTTGTGAGCGAAAGTTATATCAGAGGAGTATTCAAAAACAGAAGAGAGATAATTCAAGTGGTGGGTGTCACACTGCCGAGGGATATATGCACAACCTACTAGGATGTGGGAAGTGTTAAACTCCACAGAAACCCAGGCGGATTCATTAACGTGGTTTGACTGTGGCCAGTCATTGAGTCGGTAAATAGCTGTTCCCGAGCATGGATGACGCACCCACCACCATTTCGCGTATGAGGGCTACTCGCAGTGAAGATGTAGCTCTCAACGTGGTAATATTATGAGGTATCTGGTGTGAGAACCATGTTTCAGTTACTAGTATAACGTGGGGGACTGAAAGAGCAATGAGATGGCGATAGCTGTGAGTCTTAGCACACAGGGTACATACATTTACACTTTGTCCAGCTCATAGAATATAGGGGGGGTATAACTTTGGTAGCATTTGTGTACTTGGCCATGGTGGTTGTAACTGAGAAACATTGAGGCCATGGTACATGCGTAGTTGGTCTAGGTTGTGAACCTGACTGCCAAGGCCATGACTCTGGGTGTATCAGCCTGCGAGGTAAGGTCGCTGGAGGTCAATTCCAACATCTGCCCGAAAAGTTCTACAGTAGACCTTTTGCCGAGGATTGCATTTGTGGGTTGTGCTCGGGAATCTTTGGATGAGCTGTGGTTCGACAGTTTTCCAACAGTTGCGGATTAGACGTACTGCTTCTTTTTGGCGATCGAAATGCTAAATCGTAGAATGTGGTGAACTGTAGCAGCTGCCTGCACTGGGAATACAGCATCTTAACGTTAGGTGCGTTCGATAGATTAAGGAGCACAAGATCAGATTAATCCAAGCAATAATAAGTTACTCTTAATTTTCCACGGGACACAGCTGACGAGGAAGGATATATGAATTGCACGCATTTGCAACAGACCGATCAAGTCAACTCAATGAAATGCTTTGTGCACCAATGAAATGTTGATATTCAGCCGCAGCAACCACGCTCTCTATATGGAAAACCATAACATTTCTTACTCGATGGCATCGATAGCGCTTTCAAACTCCTCTTTAAGGAAATCATGTCCAACCATCAATCTCTCAAGATGGTTCCAAACGCCAACAAGTTCCATCCAACGGGCGCAAACGCTCCCAAAATCTGCGTACTATAATTTGAGCGGTTAATCCCAAATCGTTCGATTTGGTTCATCGCAATTGTTTGCTAAACCCCATAGGTAAGTTACCAATCCGGAAAGTACCAGACGGGAGTTTCGCTCTATTGGGTCTCGTCAGTGGTGCGCATCCATCGGTTCCCTACTGAGGATCGAGTCCATGACCGCTAGAGGCTAACGCCAACTAGCCAGCAGCTTATGCTACTCAGCCATGGGGGAGGACAGCCGACCATTACGAATTGAAACCTAACTGCGATATAGCCCGACCCATCCTCCATTGCCATGCAGGTTATTGCCCGTGCAGAGGATAGTGGTTGGCCGTCACTGTCAGCTCTTTCCTTGCCAGCGCCGTGAATCCACCCAGCAAGTTTGAATACTAGTAGGGCTTAGATTTCTGATTAATAATAAGTTCGTACTGGTCAGCTGTCCTCCCCCATGTCTCAGTGGCATAAGCTGATGGCTAGTTGGCGTTAGCCTGTAGCGGTCATGGGTTCGATTTCCAGTAGGAGACCAATGAATGCGCACCACTGATGAGCCCCAATTGAGGGAAACGCGCGTCTGGTGTTTTCTGGATTGGTAGCTTACCTATGCGGTTTGGAATCTAATTGCGATGAACCAAATCGAATCATACCCAAATCCGTTTACTCATTAGTAAACCCCACTCAGCCGATAGTAGAACAGGCAGGTACACACGTTGGAATATTATTGACTGAGTTTGGATTTGTCCCTTAACCAGCTCAGTAAGCTGGTCTGTCACACTTGCAGATTCCTTACTCAGCACAAGGAATATGCAAGTTTCTGAAGTGACCTATGTCGAAAGCTACAATAGGCCTGAATCTGATTGCTCATAGTGCTCCGGACTCTAACCTGCAGTTACAGCAATTACAGAATATTCCAGTTCTACTAAATGACCGGATCATTTATCCTATAATTTTTCATCCCTGAAGTTGTACGTGTATCTGGGCTTTCGAGGGTGTTGTATCCCGAAAAAGCAGCAGACCAGAGCAGCACCAGAATGTATGTATGGAGGAAACTGTGTGCACACATGCGCAGTGCAATTAAATCGATGGAGATTAGCATTACAACCAGTCAAATGCAAGATAACATGATATGCCAACGTGTGTTAAATAGAAATATGAGTAGGATAAACGAATCTATGATAAAAAGAAAGCAAAGCATTTGAATACCACAGAGGGTTTCAACCGTTGCAATTCAACTACCACACACAATCGGTGGGCTGGTAGTACGTGCCCGTTGTTAATGGAAATCAAACAGCTTCGTTGCCACGACGTTACATCATTCAGGAGGCTCAAGTACGCCACAAGGGTGAGTGACTTAATAGCCTAAAAGACAGATTAAGGATTGGAAACTTTAAAATTTTTATAATTGTGAGTAATTAAACCATGTTTACAAATAATGTAGACCAGTTGTTCACCCATCAACCTTGATAGGTCGATGAGGGTTCTGCCAGCTTCGTTGTTGCTACCATCAGCGCTCTCAGTTGATTGTCATTGATTCTGGGAAAACTGTAACTGCTCAGAGAAAGCAATTTGCTCGAAATACTTTCAGCGTTTAAAGTGACGTGAGTAATTCCTGGAGTTAAAGAACTGTGTGTGGGTGTATAAAGCAGGCGGTTGTCTCTTTGGAAGGTCAAGGAACAGTAAACAATAAGAAGCATTGCATTAATAGTCACGTCGGGTGGTCTGGTGGATTAAAGAAAAACCTTAATGAATAAAGTTCAGTTGGCAGTTTTACTGCTAAAAGAATTCAGTCCTAGTAGTTTTCATTTTTTACTAGACGAAAATAACAAATCTAATATGTGTCCCGAGAGTATGCTAAAGAGAAGCATTAAGTAACAAAATAAATGACGGTGTGCTTCATCCGATCGACTGTTAAATATGGCTAGCGTGGGTTCATACACAACCGATTTCTGGAGAGTGCTCCAAAGTTGGCACACTCGAATGGAAAAGGAATGTCTACGGTACGCCAGGCGGCTGTATTGTTCTGCTAGTTTCAAGGAGTGCCCCCCAAGTTGGTTGTTACTGCTAAGTTGCAGTAAAGAGCGACACGCATGATTTGGATTGTGTAAAAGCAAGGATGACATAAACAAATCGCCTCGTAGTCGGCAGTAGCGCCCGCTGAATATTACCAAACGTTTCAGCCGCTGTTCGCATGGAAGGTGACGGATTCCAATGACAAATTTAGAAGTCCGACTTTGAGGTTAGTCCAGTGCAGTGAGGTCGTGCTTCAGCCATAGCTGCCAGGCTTGGATTGCGTATTCGACATGGGGCGAACATAAGCATTCAGCATCTGTCTGAAAATATTGGTGTCTATTTTTCCGAACACCTGTCGTAACAGGGCGGTGAGTTTGTTACCAGTTTATGATGCCTTTGCGAATTGTCAGAAACAACTCAAGTTCTCCTGAAGCAGCACGCCCAGATCGCATTCGAAGGAAGATCTTTGCAGCACTTGCAGGAATTGGCACTCTGTGTGGTATGGAGAGTAACTTGCATTTGCTCAAGTTGAACTGCAGAATATTTTGGCTTGACCAATAATGTACCATTATTGGCGGAATCCGGTTCCGGATTTGCATGCCACTGTGGCCTCCGTAGGACAGCCACACCACGCCTGCGCCTACGGAGGGACCATGGGTGGCTTGCGATGCGCGACACACAGCTCCATCCACACACCTCATATCCAGTGTAAACCCGAAGAAATAAGACCGGGAGGCATGTGGATGGGAGCCAAGTTTCACCAACGGAGCCGGCCCACACTCCTTCACAGGCAAAAACAGCACGCTGTATTTGGGGAATCAAGCGCACACAAGGCGGTAGCTGGACCGTAGTCCGCTCCACACTGGATGGAACCACTCTTCAAGCCTAACGCAGCCGAGAGGACAGTGGGACCCTTCCGCCCAGCAACTACTCACAGTCTTCTGGAGACAGTAACCGAGGTGGAGGGTATAGACATTTGGGAACCAAAGTATCTGTCTTCTAATGTCCAAAGGGCGATGGTAGATTAATTGCAGATGTTTGTGAGTAGGTTAAAGTTCGTAGAAAGTAGAAGTCACGATTAAAACTCACACACAATAATGTGCCTCGAGGCACATGTCAAGCACATTATTGTGTGTGAGTTTTAATCGTGACTTCTACTTTCTACGAACATATAGGAACCTTGTCAACATTCATGTCAAGCTCAGCCTCATGATTGATAACAAAAAACTAACGTAGGTTACCTGGGAAAGCAGACACACAGAGTATGCAGCAGAGTAATGAAATTGAACAAAACAAATAAAGTTGTATGAATTATAAACAGTTCAGAAAGATCTATTTAAGTGTGAATTTGTTTTACCCCAAATGCAGTGGGTACGCATCATGAATGCAACATCAGCCTCAGCATGGGTTATATATATATATATATATATATATATATATATATATATATATATTTCACGCTTGACGAATACATATTTGCAGAGTGTCACAACACTTGAGTACAAATGACAAAATGTTAGAAAAGAGAGAGTCAGGGAGGGAATGTGAAGGCCATGTGTTATGAGTGCAGTGAGCTCTACGGTTACCCAGACCGATGAATTTTTCCCTTAAGAGACCACATCCCGAACCTTTGGTCCTGAAAGCATGACGCGGTAGGCAGCTGGGAGAATTCGAAAGCAGTTGAGAGCCTATTGGCTCATTCGACTTCTTTGTGTTCGGTTGCAGTCCACCGAGAAGCAAGTTTGTTCTTCCGCCCTGCTTTAGATACTCACCAATTACAGAAGTGAGTGGTCAGCGACCCCATAGCCAGTCACATTGACATTTACACAACAATGTACGAGCTGTTGTGGTATTTGATTACGAGCCAGGTGACCGGCCCAGAACTCCCCACGTTCTGAGACTCTGCCGCTGATTGTCCGCGACTGCTTATTCATCTCGCTTGCAAAGCAGACGAGACTTCTTCGCAGTTAAATAAACAAGAAAGGTATTCCCCATTCCGCAAACTGAGGACTCATACGTTAGCGCACAGCTCCGCCCCGGGAAGTATAATATTAAAGTCACAATGTGACAATTACTGATCGGCATCCGTTTGAATCCTGCGCCAAATCTTGTTGTCGTCAAAAAACAGAAGGAAACTTGTAGCGATCATTTATGCGAGATCATTCATAAATACCAAAGGCAATCGGGGCCCGAGAAACGAGTCCGGAGGCACGGCAGCCATGATTTTTATGGAATCTGATAAGTGGCTCCGAGCTCTGACTAATAACTGTCATTGAAGTGGATGCTTTGCGATCCCGCTCAAGAAACGGTCACCGACATTGTAATAATTGGAGGGAAAATACGACCACCTATACCTTTTCTCAATCGACTGCATCCATAATTCTTCCAAACTCCTTCTTAAGAAAGCATGTTCCTCTTCAAGAATGTCCTAACAACTTGCATCCAAAGGGCACAAACGTCCCTAAATTCTACTGTTTTTGGAACGACAAACCCCAAAACAGGGAATGGCATCCCACTCGGTGTACTCACCTGTTCTACTATCGGCTAATATAGAATTGAAAGCTAAAAGCACAGAGCGCATGTTTTAAGAGAGCTTGCACCATTTGGATACAATTTGATAGCTTTAAGGACCAGCTTCAGTGACCTATGGAGGTACATGGTTACCTTAAGGAGGAATTTGAGGGCGATTTGGATGTAATTGGCTAAGAAGGAGTATACAGAGCTATAATGTTACGACAGAATAGGTAACATAGAATAACTTAAAAATACTTCGATAGACAAAATCACCATAGGACTTGACCACCATTCCTTAATTGGCTAAATCTCGAGAATCCAAAAATTGATAAATGATGGGCCAGTTTACAAGCCCAGGCCAGTTTACAAGCATATATAGCTTTGGGCATCTGTCTGGCTATGTATTTCGATAAACGTTTGTACACCGCTGGATACAAGAATTTCAGTAATTTCTAACTTTGAAGCACCACGACTTGGAGTTAGAAGCTTCACCGATATGATGATCACTCTGAAGTTTACTCAAGAGACTAGGCATGATCAGTGGAGAGGAATATTTTCAAAAAGGCAACACCCACGCAGTAATAAATCGTATGACCAAACAACGGGGTACAGAGGACGGCCTCAATAAAATCCCCTCCTTAATTGTTGCATCCTCAGCTCCGGTAGTCGGGTAGTTTTGGTCGATTCAAGCTTTTCGGTTACTGGCTCCATCTTTGCGACAAAATCCATTCATCTGGTAAATAGAAGTAAAGAAGAAACTCAATCGGAAGACCGCTGGTTTTTAGACATCCATTGCTTCCACATCAGATGCCCGCACTAAATCCAATCCAGATATCTAAGGTTGGAATCACCGCAAACTCGAACCCATTGACCGAGTTCCATGCCACAATTCTATTTGATCTGCTGTAAGTTCCATACTTAGTTGCATATAATCAAACCGATGGGGGAGTTCGGTGTTCATGTACTGGTCGAAACGCATACCAAACATTAGCAGAAACATCAAGGAGGGGACTTCAGCGAGGTACAAATGTGAGCTCAAATACCGCTTCAAGTGAAGCGGTTTTACGGAGTCGGTTGACTTTGGATTGCAAGATGTCAGTGTGAAAATGATGCCTCTAAACTAATAAGTTCGTCCTTTGCCACCATTTCAATTCGATAAGAATGACTTTTTCAATCGTCCGTACTGACGAGCAGTCCGTCCGGTACATTGAAATAAATTCTTATTGCTCAGAGTGCGACGCCAAATGATAGCGGCTGTGTTCAGATGGATGAACCTCTTGCAGTCAATTGGCCGATCTGAACTTTTTTGAATTACTATTGGGTAGATCCCATTAACACTTATTTCACATGTCGAGCCCGGCCTTGAGATAGTTATACATTTTCTAGGCAACCTGCGCGGCCTAGCAATGATTTACTGATATACAAATATATATATATATATATATTGTTAGGCAGTTGCGTATCAGCGGTGGCGATTTGCGCTGATATTCTTCCTTTGAGGATCATTGCATGTAAGCGGAAAGTTAAGTTCAGGCCTACACTATCCGCTATTTGGAACTTTGTCACACCTAAACAGAATATGCGGTAGCACCTGAGTGCGATCGATTAGCTCTAGCTGATGTTCTTCGCGTTGTTGGAATAAGGTGAGATCCTTTTATTCGACACGGGTGGGCATCTTGTTGTTTAAACAGGTGTGCTGCGTCTATTGCCTGCCTTGAAGGGAATGTAACTCAGGATCAGACGGAAGGTGTATGTAGCGCTCCAATGAGAAACCTTGGCAATGGGCGCTTACCGTGATCTCTCCTCACTCCTATATCTTATGGTTGCCTTGTTTGATTGAATACCCTACAGTGGGGTCCAACGCTCTTAACAACGCATTGAGGTGAAGACAGGTTACACCGGTGAAATGCATCAAAACAGACTTTGTTTCCTCGGTCCCAATGGTCAGGGAAGTTGACTGAAATCTCCCGACATATTAAGGGGTCGGAAGTAATACTTACTAAACAGACAAGAACACTTACATAAGGAAATCTTTGTGGCGTTCGCTTGTGAGTTCTTTAACAACTTTCCCCTTGACAGTCTGTTTACTGACTTCGTCGAAACACTCAGGAATATGGTCAGCAGAGTATCGGAAACCAAACCATTTTGTTCCTCAATTTGGCTGTCAATTCTCAGAAGCCTGAGTCGAAAATGCGTGGCAATGTGGGATGTTGCATGGTTCGCCTACCATGCTAATTCAGACTCAGAGAATTGAGACCAATTTCGGACTCACTGCAACCGTTGAACCACACTTGTCCGTGAGGGCAAAATTACCTATCAACAGTGCTTAGTCAAATGGCCTCTGGCAAACCATAAAATCCTATAAAAGCACGTCAGCAGGCTACATAAGGCAATGCATGACATCTTCCCACTTCCCACTACGGACGGCATAGCACAGCACATCGACGAATCGGTCGATATCGTGCGGCTACAGTGCGCTCAGCTTTTAGAACTCCAGGTAGTTTCTTGCCACTTACGTCATTCACTTTGCTGACTCTAGAGTTAGATGTTATTCATCTGTTGATTAGTTCGTCTTGCCTGATTAAATGGTTGCATACGTTTCGCCACCACACAGGGTGGCATCGTCAGTACGGTTATTTGCATTGGGCAATCTCATCTACTGTATCTACCATCCTGATGGACAGGCAGGTGATTTTTGAAGGTGAGATGCTTGCTTTGCTTCCCTTAAACTATGCTCATTTTCCCGGTGGTTGTAGCTGTCAATCAGTCAGTCCGTCGCATGTTCCCATTCGAACTTTGCCTGATGATTTGCGAGTGATCTTACTTGTTCCGTTGTTGTTACAGGGGATCGACATCGATGTAAATGTTGCTCGGTATCCTGGAGGTGAACCATGCTTCGAGGTATTCCTTCCCATTTTGCATCTCTTCTTTAGACAGAATCTCTCTTGTTTCATTCGAAACTTTATCCCTTCGGATTTTTATGCTCACATCACCGTGAAGATTCATCATGTCTTTTGTAAGCAGTCTGCTGTCCCTGTATCCTATTCGATAATTGTTTTCCTGTTTGCTCCACACAGTTCTTTGCAGAAGCATTGCAACCTATTCTGTACACAGCGTTTGTTCGTTCCTGGAATTTCGGTTGTTCTTTGGGTTTGACCGTGTTGTTCTCAGCCCATCAGCTCACGGTCTAGCTTGTGAATCGTTTACAACGATTGAGATGGCTGATCAATGTAACACTTGCATAATCTCTGCTTTTCAGTTCCGTATATATGACACGAGAAAAAATCTAACGAGGTCTGGATACCATTAAATGGTTTTATAGATGTTCTGTAATAGCTTAAGAGCACCCAGCAGAATTTATCGCAGAATATCCCTCTACGGCCTTTTCTTCGCATACATCACACTGCTCGTAATTAGGTGACATTCGATGCCTCATCAAGGCTAGTCTACGACTGAAAGCGATCAACTGATCGGTAATTCTAATGAAGCTGGGACTGTCTGCGCATGAGTTGATGAGCTCGAGTCATCCGGCGCCACAAGTTTGTAAGCAATTCAGCAACATATTACTTGTTGACAGTGATTAGGTCAAACACGTCATCTGAAGGGGAGTTGTGGGCAAAGAAACTGCAGCTATGATGTTTCCACGCTGGCTAAAAGTGAAGGTTGACCAGCCTTTCTGTCGCAATACCAGGAGGGACATTTCTTGTTCCATTCTTCCTAATCGCCACAGCAACAATGTCCAAGCAAACAAAAAGTCAGCTTTCAGTAGGGACTCAAACTCATCGGGTTCATGATGACAGAACTACTGTTAATAAATTTATTGTCGTGACAGTCGATAGACAATGAACAACCCTCCATAGCACAGCAGAGTAAGCTTTATAGGGTGTTTATACACACGCATCCTTATTGAAGAATGACAATGATTATGACAAGGAACAAGCATAAAGATTTGACAAGAGTCGCTGTTGTTCTCCGACTTGGCTTCCCTCATGTGTATGAACGGATTCACTACTTAATAACTTAGGATGTTTCGATCAGTTACTTGCTCAATGAACGCATGAGAACAGCTAGGTTAAGCTGGATGCATGTCAAGAACCCCTGTTTGACCCGCTGCACGAGGTTCATAAGGGAAACGCAACAATCAACAGAGAGATTAACGTTTCCAAAGCAAGGTGACAGTTCCCGTCACTGTGGGGTGAACGAGGAAACGATGGAACAATGGTTTTATACGAGTGAAAAACCTGAAGCTTAACAGGATGATCATGTTGAAAATACAAACTATAAAAATATTGTCAGAATATTTGGATTCACACCGGTGGACTCAGCGGTATTCGTAGTATAAAATGTAAAGCACCTGTAAGTCACGTTCGTTAATGCACATTTAACTCCTTTTACATGCCCCATACAGAGGCTGATGTTGCATTCATGATGCTTCCCCACCGCAGTTGGGATAAAACAACTTACTCTTAAACTAGGTATTTTTAAGCTGGATAAATTGCATTCCACTTTAATGGGCTCGTTCTGCAGAATACCTGCAGAATCTTCTATTAACTTGCACACGTTGATTACTCTATTCGCGGTTATCTTCATTATCTTTACTGCTTTGTAGCGTTTCGAGTAACTTCTGGATATCTTATACTTATCACGGGTTCGATGCTAACCAACTTACATCCCATGCTAATTTAGGAAAGAGTACTCTCTGCTTATCCGTATTCTTTAAAAAATATATTTTGTTTCCTCATGTCATTACAGGTGATTGACTTGTATTACATTCCCGCTGTTACTGCGCTTGATATGCATGTTGACAAGTTGCTTACCTGTCTATTACCCACCACCTCGTCCATAGTGGCTTTAGGAGACAGCAGGTCGTTGATGGATGGGACAGGGTGCACGGTGTTTGTGGCTCGAAGAGTGGTTCCATGCACTCAGTGTGGAGCGGACTACGGTCCAGCCACCGCCCTGTGTGCGCTGGATTCCCAAAACAGAGAGTACATGTGTTTGCCTGTAAAGGAATGTGGACCGGCTGCGTTGATGAAATGTGGCTCCCATCAACATGCCTCCTGATCTTATGCGTTCGGGTTTACAGTGGATATCGGTTTTATGTTTGTAGCTGTGGGTGATGCAACGGAAGCCACCCATGGTCACTCTGTAGGCGCAGGATTCCTGTGGCTGGCCAAAGTGACGCGCAAATCCGGAACCGGATGCCGCCAACGATATCCTGTTACACAGAAATATAAATCAGTGAACACAAGTTTCGTGGTGGCTGGTGAGCCCAATCTTTTCCCGTTTCCTGTTGTCATTTTCCGAGCAGAAATCAAACCAGGACATGCAGGTCTTGTAATACATCATAGAGTCGTTTTTCAAAAACAGGTAGCATGAGCTCAGAAATGGGAAAAATCGAAGAGGCCTTCCAGGGGTGAAAGCTTCGAAGAGAAATATAGGTTGGCGGCAATTCAGCCAAATTTATTAGGTGGCAAGTTTTAGCTGGTGACCCCACAATTTATGTTATGGCTTAGTTTTAGGAGGTGGCGGCGAGCTTGGTCGGGGTGTTTTAGGACATGGATCGCCAGATTGAGGTCGCGCCGTAGACGGCGATAACTTCCGTCGTGCATTTCTAAATTTTTCACTCGCAGATGGTACGGCGAGTTGTACGATCCCTTCAGATTTTTCATTATGTTTCGCTTTGCGGTATCCAGTGCAACCACTGCGTTTTAACCAGATTTGCCAGGCCTGAACCGCGTGCTGCACATTGGGCCTCACATACATATTGAGCTTTTGGGGGAGATGGAGGGGTCGATCCACCCGATCGCCCCGCTTAAGAGGTCAACATGTTGGTTAGCGGTTTTGAGCGATTTCAAAAGGGAGCCGAACAGCCGAGGTCCTCACTTATCACCACCGCAAGTTCGCGCTCCTGTGAGGAGGTTTTTAGTATGTGGTCTCCAACTTTATATGCGTTAGTGGGCTTATGGCGTACATGTACAATGTTGAAATTGTCGGCGCTATTAGATTTGCCTTTTGACCATCCAGGCAAGGTCTGCCTTTCTGTAGCACATCGTGATCGTCCTGAGAACCGATCGCCCGCCACCTCTTGATGTCATCGGTTAAAAGCAAAAACTTCGTCTCGATGACTCGCGCGAAGTTGTTGATGAAGAGTGCGAATAAGCGCGGCCCCAGCATCAATCCTTGTGGAACACCGCAGTCCATGTCGATAGGATTAGAAAATGAACCCTTAACCAGAACATAAAGCCGCTGATGAAGGAGAAAGTTTCCGATCCATCCACCGACCGGGTCCCCAATTCCGAACATATGCAACTTTTAGAGAACGATTCGGTGATCGAAGTGATGGAAGGCTTTAGGAAATCCGAAGTAATGATGTAACCCCTTTTTGGTGTATACAGTTATTTGACAAGTTTCTGGTCTAGATGGTAGCCAAGTGACTGTCAATTATTGCATTCACTGGAGTGAAATAGAACACCGCCGAAAAGCTTGAATTTTTATCCATATTATACCATTGTTGCATTGTTACGGAACTGACTTGTGAGTCCTCATGAAAGAGTGGAACACATTCTTTGCTGGTACTCATTTAGCCGAGTCAAAGTGTGAATGGGCTGATGAAACATGATGATCTCCCAGCAAAAATTCGCCTTCCTCTGCTTGCACCGTAACCCTTTGAACCGTCAATAGAATATTCCTTCAGCTTTGGTAAAAGCAGTTGGTTTTGTTTATGGGATCGATGCAAAATTGTTGCATCATTTTGCTTCACTAGAGTTGGGGGAATTCCTGTTGTCTATAACACACATTCTCAACCTTTATTCAACCGTGGCCCCATATTGAACCTTTACAGTTCTCATGACCCGTCAACCTAAAGCAAGAAAATTTCAGCAATCCACAACGCCAGACGCACATTTGTGATTTCCAGTTGTCATAGCAGTAAAGTTTGTCATTATAACTACATTTTAATGCTGATGTCAATGCTCTTTCCCTTATAAACCGCCTTTTTGAACTTTCACAGCCTCAAGATAAATTTTTGTGCACCAACGTCAAATTAACGATTTGGAATTACGCAAAAATCATCAGTAATTTTTAACATTATACTTAAGTATTCTTAGCTTTTAACTGTAAATCGTGATGAATTAAATGGTTTAGTAATTTCTTAACAATATATCTGTCTAAATAAAAGTGAAATTCTTTAACCTGATGTCCTTATACAAGCTTAAGCACTTCCAACTTTAGACTTAACTACGTGAGACGAATATCGCATTGCAGTGATGTGCACTCCACCACTACTTTTTATTAGAAAGACTCTTCTAAATCCACATTTAACCAAGGAGGATCGGAAAGTAAGGAAATACAATTCAATATCCCACCGTCTGAGATATTTGTTAGAAGCGTCAGACTATATCCAAAAGCCTTATATATTGATTAAATTTTGATCTTGCTAGTGGGTCAAGTTGAAGCTCTATGAGAATACCCTGTATTTTAACTCCAATATTACAGGGCTATTGATCAAGTGGATCCAAAATCCAATTCGCTATTTTCATATAAATCAAGGCAGGAAACCCTTCTTTCATTTCTTTTCGACGTTGCATTAAATGATTAACATAAACAAGCAGTGTTCATCTTTTAGCTTCTCCATGAATGTAGTGTTTATTTGGAATTGTGAAAATTCCCGACGTCAGAAGTTTTGAGCAAACACGTCTAGCATTTTAAGTAAAGCGATAATAGTATCTTCATCACATATAGGCTTACTCCGACAGCCATCACACGCCCGGAAAAACGTCGCAAGCGCGTTTCATCCTTTCAGGAATCGTCAGCAGTGTATCTTCCATCGGACCCTGGTAGGGTTCGAACACACAACTCGACTGCTGCCAGTCCGTGTTTGAGACCAAGGGGCCACGGAGGACGACAAGAACCATCCTGCATTAGTTACTAAATTTGATATAGCGCCGCTCACTATTCACTGACGTACACGTTACTGTCATGCAGAGGACATGGTAGCCGCGCCGTAAATGCCTCACATATATACTCAATCAGACAGCCGTCACACGCCCGAAAAGCACTGTACGGGTGTCTCATCCTTTCGGCAATCGTCAGCGCTGCTCCATCCATCTGATCCTGGCATGGCTCGAACCCCAACACGACTGTTGCCAGTCCGTGGTTGAGACCACTGAGTTACGGAGGACGGCAGCGACCATTATGAATAAGTTACTAGAAGTGATATAGCGCCGCTCACTATCCACTGAATTACACGTTCCTACCGTGCAGAGGAAAGTGCAGCCCCATCCCCAAGTGACGAACTTACCAAAACTTAGCCGCCAACTAACTTTTGGCATTATAAGCAGTTTGGTCTGCATACCGATTATATTGGATTAATAAGGGGACTTGAATGGCATAGGTCGAAATCGTCATATCGACTCACGCAGACAGCCATCACACGCCCAGAAAGAGCTGTACGGGCGTTTCATCTTTTCGTGGATCGTCAGCAGTGTGCCTTCTATCGGACCTCGGTAGAGCTCGAACCCCCAACACGAACGTTGCCAGCCCGTATTTGAGACCAATGAGCTACGGGAGACGGCATGAACCATCGTGGATTAGTTACTAGGGTCCGATCGAATGCGCAAAGCTGACAATTCCCGAAAGTATGAAAAGTGGGTACAGTGCTTTTCCGGGCATGTGACGGCTGTCTGAACGAGTATAGATGTGACGAATTTCTAACTATACCATACAACCCCTACTACTCCTCTGTAAATAACTTCGTTTGAGATGAGATTACTCAACTTGCCTGGAAGGGATTTATTTAATAAGACGAGATAGTCAAGAACTCATCCATATAGAAGACGTCTGGCTTAGTCATTAACCTTTTTCTGTCATAATCAGTTTCAAAAAAGGGCTGTGATGACGGGCTCCTAAAATGCAACAAAACCGCTGAGAGCTTTGCCCTCGGAGAGCCATCTAATCTAAGTATGCAACAGAAAAACCTGGAAATCTTCACTGTTGTCCTCATGGTTGGCGGCATCCGGTTCCGGGCTTGTCTTTCACTGCGACCTCTACGGGGACAGCCACAGGATGCCTGCGCCTACAGAGGGACCATTAGCGGCTTGCGCTGCACCACGCACAACTCCATCCACACACCCTATATCCATGATAAACACAAAGTAATAAGACCGGGAGGCACATGGATGGTAGCCACTTTTCATCAACGCTGTCGATCCACACTCCTACACAGACCAACACAGGCACGCTGCATTTGGGAACGAAGCATACATAAGGCGGTGGTTAGGCCGTAGCCCAATCTAAACACAAAAATATGCATAGAACCACTGTTTGAGCCTAACATGGCCACAAGAACCGTGCAATCCCTCCATAGATGACCGTCTCCTAGAGCCAGTATAGACGAGGTGGTGGGTAATAGACGGGTTGACACCTTGCCAACATTCAAATCAAGCGCAGCCACAACTGGGATGTCAACCAATAGCCAGTCGCCTGAATGACGACATCAAATAAAATAAATAGAGGTAAAGTTTATAGATATGCAGACAACTCTTCACAAAATCAACGTATGAAGCAACCAGGGCATCAAATACGCGATATATTTAAGATGGCAGAAAAAGAGAGCAAAACATGCAATAAACGCGGATAAAATAAAAAAAATAACCACCTTTCTTTTAAACGAGTTGTGTAAGTAAATAGAAGAGTATTCAGATGGACATACAAATGAGGTAAGAAAGTAAGTATTAAAAAATTTATCAAAATGATCTTCTGAAATAATGAAAGCATGCAAACACATGGTTAGTAAATCGAATGCAGCGTACCTACCAACGCTACCCCGGTTCTGCTTAATTTTTCAGCAGGACCCACTGTCTTTTCGATACTGGTCCTCAGTGGCCTAGCTCGTGTCTCATTAGGTCAACCTGACTCAGGCATTCGCCACTGCATCTGCAACAGCACCATGCGCTCGACGTCGATGTAGTTCCCACCACTGGCGCATGTCGCTTCCGCACCTGTTAGGTCTCGAACGACCTGCTCCGAGGAGAATTTCGCTGTCGGAGAATCAAGTCGAGTTGGCAGCACTAATTCAGACCAAATCTTGCAACTTGCATGGCAAAACAGAATTGCACACAGACCAAAGTCAAATGCGCACAGAAACGAAACAAATTGACTTGTTCGGAAAGGTAAGTGCGCAACTCCCCACAAGTAACCGTATGCCTTGTATCAGAACAGTCTCAGTTACAAGCAGACTAGTGTTGTTCTGTGTTGCAGAACATTTGTTACCATCGCTTGTTTCATACCACTCACATGTCCCGTGATTCTTTGGGATCGATGAATTCAAATTCGCACTCAGTCGTGATTTGAACTGTTTCCATGCTCAAGTCGGCCTGTTCTGTGTTTCGCAAATATACTTCTCGTCCGGTGGATGGTCTTTTGACTCGCGTGGCGCAATCTAAGAAGCTGTTAAGTCGAACCCCTGAGGACAAAACAGCACCTGCTGTTGCCTCTCCACATGCACCTCGGTAATTGCCTTCGTGACCAGATGGCGCCATGCACACCGATCAACCGCCTTCGATTCTCAACATATGAAAACAACACTAGAAACTGATAGGCTCACCCGGATCAGGTCCTGACTGTTATCCTGATAAAACTGTTAAAAATGCAATTGTGAAGTGGGTGTGAGTTGATAGTGTTGACAACTATTATAAGAGGTAACTGAATCTTTTCAGTAGCCTCCCAAGTTATTGGCCACTAGGTGCTCTCGATGTATCACTCAGTGAAATTTTTTAGATGAGCAATGAATCGTTTATATCTTCTGACCATTTCGGAAGCACCATCTGTTGCATCTGCAAATATGTCTGCATTGTGATGGAGTTTTCCGTTATATCGCCATTGACTACCTCGAATTTGCACTGGCCTTTTGTCTGAGTTTTAATTCCCCTGACAAACAGCATCCTTTACACTAATTCAGTGTCATTGAAGAATGAGACATATGCCACGAGAACAGCGTCGTTATCAGGTAAAGCTGATTCAACTACATGTAAGTAAAATTAAGGTGCTTTCTATGTTGTGCGACACTTCATCTACCCCCTGGATACAGTTGATTTGCTGAGCGCAATGGCTTGAACAGCTACTGGCGTAGTAAAGCACATCAGGTCCGATAGTATAAGTGATGCTGTAGCTGGATGTGACTCTGTGGCAGCGCGTACGCGCGGGCCTTACCACGACCGCACTTCGTAGTTTGTGATTGGATGCCCGTCCGTTCGCGATCAATACCAGGGTTGTTTTGAATGTACTGAGTGTATGTACCGTTGGCGTGAATAGAAGTTTGTGTTGCGTACCAGTAGAGTTCTGCTTCCTCGCTCGGGGCTTTGGTCGTGCTTGTTCAAGACCCTGCGTGCAGGGGACTAGTGTACGTGTAGACACAGCACTCTCCACTTAATAAACTCACTGCTTCTTGCCATTCCGGAGGACTTACGCACTTCACGAACGTCACCCAGTTAGAAGGGTTCATTTGAACAAAATCACAACTCCAGAGTCACATTAATAAATAGACTCAACATGTCTACTTACACACGCACCTTCATAAATCCAGCAAGTTACTCACTAAATTGTGACATGGTTGTTCAGTTACCGATCAAACGAATTCTTATTACGGTAATCATACTGATGAGAATATACCACTTAGTTAGTTAGTTTCTCCAAAAATATAGAAATACGGTTAGATGCAACCCAAAGGTTGCTTCTGAGTGTCTGTTTTTGAAAATATCGTGGTTAGCTGAAATGACAGAAACATTTCTCGAGAAAAGAAAGAAAACAAAGAATACTTAGAAAAGGACAATGCCCAGATGGACACTGATTCACTGCGGGTAAGTTACACCCTAGAGTGATGACAGGTAAACTGTAGGACAGAAGAAACAAACACAAAAGAAAATGCCGGATAGTTTGAGCAACCGGTATGGGAGGGTCAGTAACAAAACTAATAACCCACATCGCCTATTTCTAAACATGGCGTTGAATACGTGTTGGCAAGGCATTTAATTATTGTCAGTATAATGAGACTTATCCTTACGTAAACATGAATTTATGTACACTCTCCAGAGAAACCAAATGTCCACAAGCGTGATGTAAGCCGACAGAACTGCTCTCTAGGTTGAAGACTTCGCCGTCCCAGCTGATTCGACTCTTAGTGGGAACGGAAGAAGGTTATTCAACGGTAGCGCCTCACGCGCGCTGAGTATCCCAATCGAATTCGGAAAGCTGCGGGTTAATGTGACCTGGCAGCAGTACGTGCACGCGAGCTGACACTGGAGACGAAAAGGTCTAAGTTA
Source organism: Dicrocoelium dendriticum (assembly GCA_944474145.2). Taxonomy (NCBI): domain Eukaryota; kingdom Metazoa; phylum Platyhelminthes; class Trematoda; order Plagiorchiida; family Dicrocoeliidae; genus Dicrocoelium; species Dicrocoelium dendriticum. Next base: position 11,605,482 of record OX104065.1, on the reverse strand, counting down.
GCCCTACTGCATTGAGACCCAATGATAAAAAGGACTGACCTGCACACGAGTTGTCACCCGGTGGTAGTATCCTGAAAAATCTGTTAGTGTCAGTGTAGATTTGTGCGGTAACCGCTGCAGTGTACTAAGCAGAGTTCAGTGTGTTCATTGTATCTAGGCATGAATTTCCGGGAGACGGCTCGGTTGCTACTTACACAGTCTGAGTCGCCGTATGGTCTTTGTATCTCTGAGGTGAAACCGGCGAAATATACGCAAGTTTCGCGGAGCTACGCCCCATCCGCAACAGATCGTCTGCCGAGTATGGCTTTCAAACCATCGTAATTATCCAAGTGTGCTAGCGTGATTCATTTCATTGACCCGTAGTTACCAGGGAAAATTAGTGCGCTGCATTGTTTGTGTTATCACAAGCCACTTTTCACAACATGGCCCCAATGAACATCATAAAAAGTATTATTCTCCCAGGGCCACCTGGAAATTCCCTGGCGCTTCCAGGGGTGCCATATGGTTCCCCTTGAGATTGGCTGGTCTATAACAGCAGGTTGTACGAAGATCTAATGGTTCTCTTCGATTGTGACACAGTCGGTTCTGGCGTCCCCGACTGTGCTTCGAAATATTCAGCGCATCATTAAGAAACATTGGGATGGTGGACTTTTCATGTAGAGATTGTGCTTTATGCAAGCGTAACTGTGAACATTCAGTTGCAACACACACGTTCTGTAGCTGGACAACTAATAATAACAATGTTATATTCATTGTGATACCGAGAAACCAAGCCTAAAAAGGGATGGACAATATAGAGAAATAGGTTACAAGAAGGTAGAAACAAACTAGCAGCTCCTAAAAGACTACGAAAGGGGTAAAATCACTGGTTAATTACCCACCAGTACTTCAATGATTAAGTTTTGAGCGATGCAAATATATGACAAATAAGAGAGTAACAATGTATCATAGGTCTGTCTTTTCATCTGTCTGGTCGAGGAGTTCTATTGGCAGTCCGACAAGGTGACTACCATCTTTGTTAATTTTTGATGCAAATTTGTTAAAGGAGTTGACATGATCGGGGGACTAATGTTAACAAGTTTCGACCTTGACATGTCATACCAAGATGTAAATTTCACTGAGCTAGCAATCAGTCTGAGGCCCCAAATCAAGAGGAAATGGAAGAACACCGGAAGACAGTCGGTCCAGGGGGCTAACACGCAAGCATTGACAAAATGTTGGGTCAGACAACGGGGTACGGAGAAAGCCTTAAAACGTGTAACATAGAAGGTGAGTCCCCTGACTTTGGTGAATACTTCGTTTACGTTGGGGGACCACGTAACTCCACTGCTCGTTGTAACTCCCATTCACTACACTGAAGTGGAATACCTCATACATTTACCATAGATGCATTGTTGTGGGCACTGGTGAGGAAATGCTGTTAGCCGTTTCGTTTAAACACTAAAAAAGGACATATTTGTGTTTCGAAGTTTCGACATTAAGCAGCAGGCTTTGGACCAGGCTGTGACTTCCAAGGAGTATTTGTATTCTGGCCGATAACCATAATCACCGATGATCGACACCCAGTGTTACTCCATCCGCATACTATGGCAACATGGTTTCTTAAGAGATTATCACATAATTAAAAAGCAATAAATAGAGTATTTGACTCAAAGCTGAGTTATACAGGGAAATAGGGAGTGTCTGACAGTTTCACGGGAAACAACTATGATACTAACCTTCTTCCCTAAATTGGAAAGAAATAAATGCCTTCAAGTGGATTTATGAGTTGATTCATTATAACACATAGTCCGACTAATGGTGAGACTTTTATGTATTAGATATTTTGGAATTAAATCTTGTCTGTGCATTTTTTTGCAACGGATACATGAAAACTCACTAAAGCAACAAATAAACATGGTGTTAACTGAGAGCCGGGTTTGGATTAGGAACGAAACAGCATAGACATAGTACCCGGGATGGACTCATACGTTCGGCACTAAAACAATTATCGAACACTGGAGTATGCAAAACTTGTGTTACAGACGATGTAAAATTCAGTTGCTAATTGAAACAAGTGACGGATTTACTGGATTGTGTGGGAATTATGATAAAACTGCTGCGATGGCATCTGCAGCGTAAAAATCGTTGGCGGCCGATGGGACAAACAGACCATAAGTTTCTTGCCAATCCTCTATAGCCATCTAACCACACTACTGAACATGCTTTGGTACTTAGACTAAAAAAGCTACAATCCAGGTTTAGATTACACAGTGCAATTATGGTTAAGCCCAATTGACTAGTTCGAGAAATAGAAAGCATGGCATCGGATTGCATGTAAACTGGTGAAGCAGTGGCAATAATACCATGTATATTTCTGATGCGAGAAACAATGTCTGAAGCAGTGCAAAGCAAGTTGTACAAAAGTAGCCATACTCTTCTATGCGCAATGTGCATACTTGGGGTGTTGGGATTGCGATTCATGTAAATACATTCTAGTGAATGGTTTAAACGAAAGCCTAGTTTTAGAAACATTGGTGTTTAGATGTTTTGGGCCTCTCTTGGAACAGCTCATAGATGGATTTATCCCATGTGAATACAGTCATTATGGTATCCAGATCAAGGTAAATTTAAAAGTTTAGTACTAAACGTTGTCACATGGGTACATGACCTGAGTGGGGTTGGCTGTTTATTCCCCCGATGGTCATATATGTCCAGAAATAAAAGTGGAGCGTATGTTTGTTCTATCCATTAATAGATTCAAAGTAAAACCTTTGTTGCAATGCCTTCGAGCTGAGGAATGCTCTAGACCGAGTGTAGGCAGATCGGAATAAGTCTTTTGTGTAGCAGGTAGAAAAGTAGCAACAAGTTTCACTTCAATTGTCGAATCCAATGTGGACCGAGTTGAAGTTCAATAAAATTGCAGTGCTTACCAATCAAATGTTTAATAAACAATCTCTGCAGGTGTTCCACAGCAATACTGTCACTCTGTCTTTTATTACCGTCTATTATATCTCAGTACTCGAGGACGAGATGAGTAGCTTAACAAGCCCAATCCTCGTATGAGTTGGGTGCAATTTATTGGACATATTCAACACATGATCTGGCATGTTCTATTTTTCCTGGAACACTGGATGATCTTTACCTCCTTGGCCTGTTAATGTCCTACTTCTACCGTAACGAGTTAGCTTTCTGAGTAGAGAGACAACGTCATGCTCCTAACTTTCGGCCATAAGTGAAGTGTGAAGTCCAGAAGCAGTTTGATTTCTTTTACCGGACGGATGCTTCACTCTTGATGATTCAGTGATCCTATTGCCACCTCGTTCCACCTTTCTGTAAGAAAAACATGTTTTCATGCTTCAAAAAGTTGGATTCTCAAATGAGCATCTTTGTTTAGCCGCTTCATCTACATGTAATTTGTGTCTAAAGGTCACATCCTCATAAATCTGATCGAAAAATTACTGTTACGATTACTATTTTCCTACCCGCTGACTGTACGTTGCGAACCTACGAAAATGTTGGCAGCTCAGGTTGTTCAGTTGGTGGTCTGAATGTGTTCTGAGCTCGGCAGTTTGACTGCAAACATTTTGTCACTACTCGAGGTGACATCTTTAGTGTGCGTTTAGGTAGCAGAATGGCACGGTGCGTAGCGTCAATGAGTTTGAGTGCTCGATCTTCCAGGCCAGGAGTCACCAAGGTTATTTCTAGGCGGGCCGGATTGCGAGCGAAATGACGGCCGCGGGCCGGATTGGATTTTGCTCATTACTCAAAGCTCAAAATGTAGATATTTAATGCAAATACTCCAAAGTGTGTGACATATTCCGCCGTAAACATGGGTTAGAGAGGTGCAAAGTACACAAATGAATGGAAATCAACATAATTATGAAGTGAAAGTCATTTGAACAGCCACGAGGTTAACTAAACTTTAGTTTCCTCACTTATGTGCGCACATCCGGAAGTTAAAAAGCGCTACGAAAAAGTTGATGAGGTCTCCGAAATTGAAGTTTCGCTTTCACAATTTCATCAATCTTTATTTTGATATGGCTTCAACCGAGCAAATAACTGATTTTAAATGTTCCTCAGTCGGTCTCTTTCGATGAGTCGATTTCACATACCTTATTTTGAAAATGTTTGCTCACAGACATAAGTTGTTCCAAACGCTGATGTCATAATAGCCGCAAATTTTTCAGTTCCATAAATTCAACGTCAGGCAGGTGGCGGTAAAATCCGACAAGTTGTCCTTCCCTGTGCTTCTGTTTGAAAAAGTCATTTGCCTGCAAGTCAATTAGCTCTAACTTTAGTTCAGCTGGAACATCATCATGGTTTTAATCATACGGATTCCGGAACAGAAGAATTTCACTCTCAATCCTGTCAAAATCTAAACTCTCACAGAAAAGTGCTTTCTCAGTTCACGAGTTATTGCGCTCCGAAATTCGAGTATGGCGTCTTCGGCTATCTTAGCGCAAAACTTCTTGAAACAGTTTACATGAGAAAGACTTTCTGCTTGCAGTTGTGTTTCAAACAATGACAACATTCGCTGAAACCCTGTGATGATTCTACACAGATCACAGTTGAGGTTGTCATTTCCCTACACTTTCAACTGCAGCTCATTCATGTGGGATATGATACCAACCATAAAGGCCAACTTTGACAGCCAGGTAGGATCTGCCATCCGAGGCTCAGCTTTATGTTCTTCATACAGGAACTCAGCTATCTCGTTTGGGAGATTGTAAAAGCTTAAGTGTATTTTATCGCAACAGAACCATTGCACTGATGTGCGGTAAGGTAAATCACAGAATTCTAGATTAATGCTTCCAGAAAAGTCTAGAAATGATGTCGTTTTAGACCATGTCTCCGGATGAACGACTGGTGTGAGTACACAAGTCTTCCCCACAATGCTTGTTGATTTAGGATGAAGTGAATGAACAGAGCGCTGGGGATTTCCAAAGCTTCCAATTGAGTCTTGATCTGCTCTATCAGACTCCTCCCCACTTCAGCCAAGTTTTCCCTCCATCAACTGTCACACCTCGAAGCCGATTCCACCGAAGGTTATAATTTTGTAAATTTTATGCACTTAAGGAAAATATCTTTTCCGGTTGTCGTTCCTTGCATACTACAGACGGACGCTAACCTCCGTTATTTGAAAGCCCGAATTGCCTCTACCATAGAACATGAGAAGTTACGACGTACTCGACATAAAAGTAGACACATCTAGCACCCGAGAAAACCACAAAGCCTAGCTTTTTGGCATATATGCTGCCCTTCGTTCGTTTCAAGTACTTCTGTTCTTCGCACAACAGAACTTGCCGAAAGTCTGAGAGTGCAAAACAATTCGGCCTTCTCTACTCACAAGTTATCCAAAGCTTCCATTATAAACGCTTCGACCAATTTCTTAAAAAAATGGTTTTCCTCGTTTATCCATCTTATGAACGAGTTTGTAACATGTACGTGTGGCAGCTACTTTTTCAGTAACTTTTCTCATGAAGAGATATTAGTGTTTCAAAACCATTTTTCATAGACTCATATCCCTCCGAGCATTGCTTCCCCGAATATTTGGAGTATGATAATAGATGTTTTGTTTCGTAGTGACGCAGAAGTTTGCACTCTTATGAAGCCGCTATACTTTCGCCGCATATGACACAGCTACATTTCAAACCCTTTGTCTCGATGAACGAAATACTTCACTACCGATTCGTCGTTGAAAGCGCGATATTCTTGATCGACTTACTTCTCATGAGGTGAAAATTTAAGCGACATTGGATTGGAAACGTAATTGGCATCCTAATAGCATACCTGCAAAACAGAGAGCTAGCAGCTGCTGGTGAAGTTACGGCTCACCAAACATGCAGGTGAAGCTTATATCGCATAGCATACAATACACATATCGCATAGGAGATCAATTCAAAGCAGACCTGCGAGATCTTGTCTCAGACGTTCCGCTTTATAACCACGTCAATTCGCCCACCAGATTCAGGATAAATAACAGGCCATCTATGTTGGACTGGATATTCACTAATGAAGAACTGATGTGAGAGTGAGTGATAATCGATATTCCACTAGGCCACAGTGATCATGCGATTTTGCATTCTATGTACACTTGCTATGCTGAGTACCCTGAGGACAGAACTCACAGGACGTGAATCATGATCAGATACGACATCTTAACCCGACTGATTGAGGCGACCGATTGTGGTTTCCTAACTAGGGAGGCACCGGAAATTGCCTCGGAACTTTCCCTCAATATGTTTAACACCTTGGTTAGTACAGCTTCGGAGATCAAGACTATCAGGAGGAGAAACATTGCGTCGTGTATACGAAGTAGAACACTCAAATGCATGGTGATGCGCAACGCGGCGTGGTATACCCACAAAGCCGATCCGAGTCCGAGTACCTGGGATGTATATGTTGTCCACTGTGACCACTGTACCCAATTAGTGCGCAAGGAGAAAGTAGCTTATCAACATGCCTTAGGCAAGCGATCTACTTCAAATCCTAAGCTTCTATACAAGCATTTGAACAGGCTCCGAAAGATGAAAAGTGGATTTCCCCATCTTCAAACAGCGGATGGTTTAACTCGGACTGCTAAAGAAGCGTCGAACGTTCTGCAACTGCAATACGCACCAAGGTTTCATTGCGTCCGTGGTCGACTGACTCTTTGAAAACTGCGGCGCTTCCACCAGGACTCATTGACAGATTTTACGGCAGACACCATGAGGAGAAAATTGCCGTCCATGCGCCTGCACGCGTGTCCAGAAATTGACGACATCCGCTCAAAGACGCTTGTTGTGGCGGCTATGGCGCGGTTGTTCCTGCACTGCCTTGACGACAGGCACGTTCCTATCATTTGGAAACATGAGATAATAACTCCAATTAACAAAGGAGGTAGTCGTTCCGACGCAGCTAAGTATCGACCAGTGACTCTACTGCCAGTTCTTTCAAAATTTATGGTGGCTGTCATTGCCGACGCAACAATGTCTTATCTGGACGGTCTTGGTCACATAACACAACAGTAACCCTACTTTCGCCAGAATCGGTCGTGCACAACCAACCTATTGTCAGCACGAGAAAGATGGACCGAAACGGTGGATGCTGGTGCAGGAGTTGATGTGGCATACCTTGATTTCTCTAAGACACTCAACCGGTTGGACCATCGTATCCTTCTCGCCAAACTTCAAAGATGTGACATCAAGGACCCTCTGCTCGGGTGGATCTGCAATTTTCTCTCGCACAGGCGTCTGTATGTGAGAGTACGTGAATCTATGTCAGACGCAATTCACGTGGAATGCGGTGGGCCACAGGGTTCGGTACTCGGGCCGCGTTAATTTGTGGCCATTATAAACGATCTAGTGAGCAAAATTAAGCTAAACTGTTTACTCTACGCGGAGGACACCGAAGTTTTACGAGTGATCAGAGCTCCAGAAGACCGTATCCACTTTTAAAACGACCTTGAAAAGCTTTATGGATGGTCGGTCGAAAATCCCATTTACTTCAATGTGGTTGAATGTCAAGTGCTCCATTTAAGACTCCGAATGGTTTACACGTATAAGCTGGAGGATCAAGATCTGCAACCCTGTTATCTTGAAAAGGATCTTGTTGTTCTGGTCTGGAAATGCCTCCGCTGCTCGGGGCAGTACAACAGGCATCTAAGAAGGGCGTCCAAACCGTGGGGATTTTAGCGAGAAGTTTCAGGCAATTGGAAGCATTTTCTGCCAAATACTTTCCGCTTACGTACGCCCTTAGGTTGCATGTGCAATTCAAGCACGGCATCCAGAGCTAAAGGGGAATCTCACGGCCTTGGAGGTTCCGCAACGTCTGGCGATCAAAAATGCCAAGGAGCTGCGCCACTTGTTATAAGAACAAAGCCTCAGAGTGCTTGACATTTTCAGCGGACGTTATCGGCATTTGGGTGGTGACCTAATCATGGCTTACCAAATTGTCTACAACACTAATCGCCCCTGGCATTACCTGCTGAAGCTGAGTCACAACAACAAACCGAGAGGCTATCATCGCAAATTCGCAGAACAATAGAGCCGGTTGGAGTGTTGAAGAAACCTCACTGCACTCGTTGCAAATGGTTATCCACGTAGATTTATAGAGAGACACAGCCAACAGCAAGGCCCAAAAGACTTGGTGCATACGGCAGCCAAGAAAAAGGTCTATATCGAGTTGCCATTCAAGGGTGACTTTATTGTATTGAAAACCACGAAACGTTTAATCTGTGCTACGCAGAGAAGTTACTGAGCTGCTCAGGTTGTGGTCATCAATAGAACCTGTAACTTGTCGGTGCCTCCAACGAAGGAAGCTCAACCGATAGGGGCCAACTCACACTGCATATAAAAATTCGTATGCGACTGCGGAGACAGTTACATAGGCAAAACCAATCGGTCTTTGACTTCCCGAATAAAGGAACACATGCCAAGGTGTGTTCAACGTGAAATTGACCAGCATCCCTGTCCCACTGAAGTTCCGTGCTTGCGTAAGCCGCCAGCTTACTTAATAGGTAAACACTTACTGACTACGCGTCACCGGATAGAGCTCGGATCAGCGTTCACACTTGTATTACGTCACCCTAATCCCCGCTTCCTCCGTTTCACCGAGGCCGTTGCGATAAGCCGGATGAAGCCGGCCCTGTGTGTTCAAAAGCAATTATTTATCAGCTTAAGACTGCCGTGGACATAGTGGTGGAACTTCCGTCACTCATTTTTCACCTCATGCTTATTCGGTCACACGCATATTTAAGTATATAGTTGCATACCAGTTATTGTTAATGCTACTGGGGAGACAATACGAAATGCATGCATCTACCAGTTTTCGTCTTCTTACCGTGCTTTACAAATTTCTGAAAGGAACTAACTGCTTTAAATTTCTCACTGTGTGTTTGCCACACATGGAATACCCTCCCGGAAGCTGCTATTTTAGCCTCCAGGTTAGCCAATTTCAAAATACGTTTCGACGATGCACTGGCCTTATTACACCATGTCACGCAACTCAACCGACCCATATAAACAGTAGGAAAATAAGTTTACCCGCCTTCGATTTTGCCCGGGAACCACAAACAATGACGCTGGATAATATATAAAACCAAGTGTGAACTGCACAGACGGAAACACTGTAACCGGTGGGTTCGCAATATGAACTATGTTACTATTTCCTATTGCTATTTTTGCCTTCATTTTGCTCACGCCTAAACGAGCATCCGGCGGGACATGTCGAGCTTCAGCTTTATTCCTCCGCAATATACCATTGACCTTTGACCAAAATATATGAATACGGCCGGCTGATTGAATAGCTTGCGGTATCGTTTTCAACCGCTCCATAAGGTCGCAGCCGGACGTCCAGCAGAGACCGAAATCTTCCAACCACAACTTTTCCGCCCATTTGATTTATTAAGCGCACTTCGTACACTTCGCCGTCTCGACAGTAAGCGGATTTCTGACCTGCGTTGAAACGTCTGTAGCATCCTGCCATTGTCTTTACAAGGTTCCACTTCTCTTGGACATCATGAGGGCATGACAGCATCACTTTACAAGAGGCTTTCGGGCAGTTTAATATGCCACAATGTGGCTTGTCTGTGTTCCATGGATCAATTTTATGCACAGCCGATGGAACGCCAAGGCTCATGCGCGTGAAAGGTTCGACTGCCTGGGTCACATGCAAACCAACGTGCAAGCAGGTGAATGGGGGCAAACGGGTGTTCAGCGTTAGAGAATGCAACACGCAATCGAGCTTACAATCCGAAGTGCGGCATTGCGGTGTGAGCGGTCCCGTTCAATTGACTACACGCAGAGGATCGCCCAAACTGTCCAAGCTGATAGACGACATGAAATTTCCAAACAGCTGTGATACCGCGGTGATAATGCACGAACGCGTTCAAACAGAATCCGGTCATGCAGTGACTTGCCCGAAAGTACATTAGTGCGAAGGCCTCAAACACAGGGCTAGGGTAGGCGCGTGAATTCGTTGGGTGTTCACAATCGAGTGTCGTTCGCGGGCCGGATAAAATGACGTTACAGGCCGGATCCGGCCCGCGGGCCTTAGGTTGGTGAACTCTGTTCTAGGCGGACGAGCCGTCAGTCTGAGTTTGGCTCGTTCGACTTGCGCATAACCATCGAAATCGATCTCGATCCATGCCACATAGCGTAAAGTTGCGTACCTCTTCGCTTGACATCGTCATTCGACGCATTTGTCTGGCGTTTTGTTCCGTTAGATTTAGTTGACTAATTTGGTAATCCATTATCCGTAGTTCTGCATATATGGCATCTAGTTCAACGCGTCGGTTTATTGCATGGCCTGTAGAATACCTTTCTTCCAAGAAGTATGTAGGTTGCATCGAATTTCTACGGGCTAAGATCTTTACGTTCTCTAGATCTAAGTGGTGGCCTTCTCGGTCTTCATGCATGGAAAGCAGTTAATGCGGGTCGTGTCTCGGTATGGCCATTATTGTGTTCGTTGATCCGTGTTCAAAGTTTCCTTCCAGGTTGTCCGATTTAGTGTTTGTCACACTGTTTACAGTTTATTTTGTAAACGATATTGTTCCGGATGTTTTGTTGGACTTTGTCTTTCAGCTTTGAAAGCCAGTTGCTTGGTGGAATACCAACATTTCAGATAGTCATAGCAAGATGAGTGTTAGTTCAAACACTTTCTTGATGTAAGGAAGCGCTAGCCGTTTATAGACGTGTTCCAAATGTCGTTGAGACGGTTTTTTCTTTAGGCTTCTTCTGAGGAAATTTCTTGGATACCCGTTGTTTTGAAATACTCGGTACACATGGCGCCCTTCATTGGGTGACTGCCTTCTTAGAGGGTAGAGAACAGTGTGTACGGGTGGACCGGGGCCTATCATTTAGACCGACTGTCCTCAGTGGCGTGCCGCAGGGCTCGGTCCTTGGACCGTTGCTGTTCTCTATCTATGTGAATGACCTACCAGCGGAGCTTGAGGTACCATGGCTGCTATTTGCTGATGACCTGAAGCTGTGGAACATTGTCGATGTTCCTGGGGGTTCCGAAGCTATTCAGCGAGCATCAGATAAGCTTTGGGACTGGTCTACCTTATGGTTACTGCCCATAAATCAGGCAAAGTGCTCCGTTCTTCGAATTGGAGGAGGTTGTCCTCCTACGAAGTACGTAGTCGGTGAGGTCGAACTCCCCCGTGTATCTAGCTAGATTGACCAAGGAGTAGTACACACTTTGGCTTTACACTCCGGCGACAACTGGAAGACCGCAAGCAGAGGTTTCCGCATGATGTCGTTAATACGATGTTCCTTCGGAGTATTGACGGGCGGCATCTTTATGAGACTGTTCTCGGCTTTCGTACAGTCTCATCTGGAATACTGCTTCTAGGCTTGTTCGCCCTGCTTCGTCAGGGACAAAATGGAGCTAGGGAGGGTTTTACGAGTAAGTACTAGGATAGTCGAGGGGTTACAGGGACCGACGTACCCCGAGCGTCTACTCAGTTTGGGAATGAATTCAATGCACTACCGAAGGCTTAGAGGAGACCTAATCTTAACCTACTGTATTTTAACTGGGTAGGTTGGTCCAGATTTATCTGAGCTATTCAGTCCCGCTAGATTGTCTGTTCTACGCGGTCACTCCTTGAATCTGGACAAATCGCAGTCCAATCGGGTTAAGGCGGAAGGCCGACTGTCACGCAGAGACATCGAGCGCTGGAACATGCTTCCGGAAAGTGTTTTCATGGAATCTACGGTTAAGGGGTTTGAGCGACAACTTGACGCTCTTGGGTCGCAACACGAAACCTTTCCATATTCCTGAGTAATTCTCATCTTCGTACTTCCATTTTCTTCTCTACTTTTCTTCACACAGTGGTATTATTTTCTTATTTCAAGTGCACTTCCTAATTCTGTACCTTCGATTTCTCTTCTTATCCTTTGCTTGCTTCACGTGACTGCCACAGCAGGGACTGCTAGGGCAGGAAACGTTGACACTAACTGGTTGGCCAGGTGCGATACGGGTGTTCCGTTTTAGATCCATCAAGAACTGAGCACTTCATCAATTCCTGACTCAACGATCCACTCAAAATGGAACACTCACGGGATTCTCCTATCGTTCCAGTCCCATCTGAACTTGAACTTGAACTTGAGATGACGTACTTTAATAAGACGATGATATTGAGTATTTTTAACAAGTTCTGGTATATTTGATGCAGTTTTGGGTAATGTACATGCGAAGTCATGTTTCAAATGCTTTCGGTTCCTTGCTTTTGGTGTGTGATCCCTTATCAAACATAAGAGAAACGGCAGTGGCTTCGCATTTGTTTCAACAATACCTCCCAAGTCCTTTCTGGATTACCACCACTCTGTATCGATTCGTCCTGAACACTAATTGTCTGGTTTGTTCTGTCTACTATGTAACAATCGCTCACTCCTTTACCTGATCTGCTGACCTAGGTTCCCACCTAAATCTTCAATCTACTCTGCAATTCGACGCGGTGAACAACCGCTTAACTCAAAATAACAACGATCGACCATCTAGCCGTGCTGTTTTTGTGGCTTGTATACGTATTTTAGGTAATAAAAGTATTATCCAAAACAGTCTAATTCACTGACCACTCACTAATGATCAGTCTCTGATGGCTAGTCAATTGTTCTCAGGCATTTAGTAAAGTAGAGAAGAGTATTAGGGGGAGTTGAATGTTATAGGTAGAAATTCGACACATCTAGACCCACTCAGACAGCCGCCACACGCCAGGAAAAGTATTGTACGCGCGTTTCATCCTTTCGGGAATCATCAGGGGTCCGATGGAATGCGCTCTGCTGATGGTTCCCCAAAGGATGAAACGCGCGTACAGTGCCTTCCCGGACGTGTGGCGGCTGTCTGAGTGGGTCTATATGTGACGAATTTCTACCTACTTAGTAAATGTTTTACTACACCGGATTTGGTTGTGAATTTAGTTTGGTGATGACCCAATCCACGTACTTATATCTACCCACCGTAAAATTTCATTATAGCTTTTTGGGGTTAAGTATCTCCAGGCTGAGTACCACTGGCCTCGCAAATCTGTCACTCACACTCGTTGACGCTTCGCATCGTTCCGCTCTGCTACCTAAACGCGCACTAAACATGTCACATGGAATGCAGCGAAACTGCAGATCTCAATGTACATGAGTTCACTCTTTTAAATTATGGCACCCTTAGAAACCGTGGTGCTCAACAGCCTTCAAGTCACACCCAATTTATCGAATGTTTTCTTGGAACTCATAAAAATCCGGGCCGACAGAATGTGAAACGGAAAACCTACATTACCTATACTGGAATTTGAATGGCCCAAACTACGATGTAAGTAAAATTGAGCAGGCGTTGTCCAAACAATTTTACAGACACAGCACAGTTCAGGAGATATGGAGATGAAAGAAAAGGGCGGACGAAGAACATCCAAGACTTGATTGCCTTCTGCTATTTCACAGGCGGTGTGTAGCAATTGTGAAATATACAGCACTGTTAAAATGGCATCAAAAATGCCCTAATGAGTCAGCAAGATCTGAACGACAAAGTTCAGATGATGTTTAGGACTGTAGATCGTTAACAAGCGTTAAAACTCATGGCTGACTTGTCGCCAACGCCAACCCAATGTCATGCTCAAAATGCAATCTAGTTCGTGTTTTTAAGGCTTTCAAATGAAGCAGCGTTGAAAACGTACTAGCACAGAGTTATGCAGAAACAAATGGAAACAAACCGGAAATGCATGCGTGGCGATATTTGGACAGCAACAACACTTAGTACACCGGAATACAGACAGCGAATTTTGGTCACATCGCCACGCGACCATGAATCGTTCTGCGTATCCATGAAATCATCGCGTAAGTCATCGGAAATGTTGGACATATCTAAGGAATCAGAGAACGGATGGCGCATCGGTGCAGCTTCTTTTTCGTGGGATCAGAATAGTAGAGCTGCAGTTTTCAAGAGAATCGAAATGCCCACAAATTTCTTCGTTCGATTAACCATTTATTTCACCTCCAGATTCATAAACTACACAAAGTTTCAATTATGGCAATGCTTTCATGAATTATTCTTTCAATCCAGTACTGAATTTCTGATAGGAATATCTTTAGTCTGTCGTAAATTACTGGACTATTTTCTCCTTTTTCTTCCAATTTCAGGTTAAACTCTACTAGCGTTTATGCTATGTAAGTGGCTATCTGCAACCCAATTTTTCCTCAAATAAGGCTGTTTAGTCATGTTTCACTTGTTCTACCAAGAATACTTCTTCTACACTTTTGAATTCAACAACACGAATAACACTTATTCTCGTCATCTAGCATAGGGCAGTTTGGAAAAAAGAGGCACGTTTTCTAAATTCATGTATTCACACAGTCATTTGAACAGTCGGGTGTTGGTAGCTCTGGATTGCATGTTCTTCACAACGCTAATGAATGAAGTAGATGCATTTGCATGGGAGCTGAATGAGTCTTACCAGCAAGAGCATCTCTGTTCATCATGCATTGGATTCCCTTTGCTTGGGCAGCAAGTTTATACCTCTATTAGAATCCAACCTTTTATCCTAGCAAAGCTGGTGCAACGTCATTGCGAAGTACACAGATGCTGCACCTTTCTAGTCCTTTAGTCAAGCATAACTTAGTGGTTTTCCCCATAATATGTTTGCCTTTTTGTTATTTATGTTCACTCGAATATAGGTATCATTCACTTCTGCCATGGGAAGGAATGCACTTTGTGAAAACAAGCAACTGAGAAGATTAGCATACATCCCTTGATTCATCAACATGAAAACAGTGATGGAACTTTGAATTCATTCAAAATCGGTCCCATAATGTCCGCCGACATGATTGATACACGCATCTGAACATTTTCACAAGATAACTATATTTGTTTTGTCTTTTCGGGTAAATGCCCCAAGAATAAGCGTCACTTCAACGCGCATGGTGTAAGAACTTTTACCCAGTGGTGAGGTTTACTTTGCGTGATAAGCTCTCATACTACCACAAATGTCTGAACTGATGTTTTGCCATCTTAAGAAAATCTTCATGTTTGTGTACAGGTCTCTCGCGTTTGCAGTTGCTTTCAAGCCAAGAACAGAAGTACATAACTTTCTAAAATATTCTTAATGCATCGTTTCTAAATGACTTGCTAGTTTTAATAGATTCAAAGACTCGGCATTATGAACAACTTTACACAAAACGGATTGTGGATTTGCTACACCATTATGGGTTATTGAGTGCATTGAGTGGTAGAGAGCAGAAGGGAGGTCCCGTGTCAGCTACTTCGCTTCTCGCTCTTTCAAGGATTGCAGGCCAGGTAGCTGTGGCGTAGCTCAGGATGTAGTATCAGTCCTGCAGGATCCTGGAGTACTCAGTAGGAAGATGTCTAGCAAACGTTTGAAACTCGCTTCTGACTGCGCATTGACAATCGGGTCCGACAGTCGGTTCCAGTCATTAATTACTCGAGTAGAGAGAGCAACATCCGAGCGAACGTTGAAGCTACTCGGTGTAAACAACCTACAGCTGTGACCTCGAGGCGAACTGCTAAGTCTTAGCTGAAAAAACTGCCTCAGCTCGTTTCCCAGTTGCCCTAGTATGATATGCCTAATATAGATGAGGTATCCGCGACTTCGGCGATAGTCTATTGGAAAAGTTCATCCTCTGTAGTCGGGGTGTTGGTACTGGAATTTGAGTAATCCAACGACAAATTTCTAGGCACGTCGCTGAAACTTTTCTGTCTTGTTACTTTCATGCTTCGATAGAGGGGCTATGGCCGGAAGTCCGAATTCAAGGACGGGACGGATGTGGGAGGTGAAGAGTGTTCTAAATATCTGCGGCTTCATTTTAGAGAATGATCGCCTCATGGCGCCTCACATCCTGTTCACCACAGCAGTTTTCTTTAGTGTGTCAAGGGTAGTTTGGAGATCAGAGGATACTATTGTCCTCCGGTCCCATTCCTGTGTGGCAATCTTGAGTAGGTGCTCGCCAATGAGATAGATGCCCAGTGGTTCAGCGGCACCGATGGAAAGGACAGAGCACTTATCTTTGTTGACCGGCAAACCCCGTTTGATAGACCAAGATTATGGTAGATCAAGCGTTTCCAGTAATCAGTCGGCGTCTTCTACGCTAGACACTTCCGATCACAGCTTGAGATCGACTGCGTAGATCAGACAGTCCGTTTGTGTCATACTTGGTAGGTCATTGATATATATCTTGAACAATGCCGGTCTGAGAACGCAACCTTGTGGTACGCCACTGTACATAGGCACTGGAAATGTAAGGGTATCGTTTACTTTGACTTGCATGTTCCGGCCTTGCAAGAAGTCACTGATCAATAGTAGGAATTACTGTTATGCCAATTCCGTAGAGCTTACAGAGTAGTTCCTGATGAGGAACTCTGTAAAAACCTTCGCTGAAGTCGATGATGACCACATCTAAACGTTTTCCAGCGTCCATTACTTTAGCCCACTTCTCGCTAGCGATCAGCAGGTTAGTGATGTAGGAATGTCCCTTTCGGAAGCCATGCTGAGTAGAAGAATTGAAGTTCAGTTCTTCGAAGTGTCGGTGGATGGCACATTTAATGAGCTTTTCCATGCGCTTGTAGGCGATGGACGTCAAGCAAATTGGCCGATAGTTCGCAGGGTCCTGGCGGTTTCCACTCTTGTATTTCGGCATAACTTCACCCGTCTTCCAATCTACAGGTAATCGACCAGATTTAAGAGAGAGTTGAATAATTTGACAAAGTGGAACGGCAATGAATTCTAATTAGCTAAGTGAAACCATATATCAGATAATCCTCTGAGTAGTTACAATTGTATCTATGAGGCGGGAGTTCTAGAAAATAAAAATTGTGAAATTTCTTAATAGGTATTTCAAGCAATTTAAGTAGGTATATAGTATAAATGGATATAAGCATTCATACTTGCTTATGGTTGAAAAGATAATTTCTTCTGTATTCAAGCAATTTTTCTCCATTTACCTTTTCTGTCCGGGACACCACAGAAATTTCTCCGTGACCGCAAGTAAAATCCAGACCTTCGAGTTGAGAAAAACTGCTTTAGAACCATGGTTAGAGGATTATATTGAGAACCGTTTTCTGCCCAAAAAGTGTGCATAATCTAAGTTTATATCTCAAATTCACAGTAGTTATGAGCCTTTCTTGTAACACAACTTGAGTTAACGTAGTTCCAAGATTACAGGGGGATGGGAAGGAATTTTGTTGGGGATATGATGCTAGACTAATATGGAGTCGCCTCTAGGTCTAGCAAAATTTTTTTGAGATGAACGATCTCCTTCAGTCAGGGCTCAGAGGTGATGGTTGTCATAGAATGACAAAACTAGTTTCTGTCACCGATGCCAAGTTCTCCGGAAAATTCTGGCGGCATACGCCGGAATGTAACTCCCCCACACCTTAGAGCCAACTTCTGACACAGCCAAAGTTGGAAATCCTGAGTGCCGCATCCAAATACGATAAGTAATATGAACCGAATTGTTTCTCTTGCCTTGCCTGTTAACCGTGAAACATTGTTCCAATTACACAATATCTATTTGTGTAAACGGGGTGCGTAGCTGTGTTAGCCCAATGACGTCATGCCATACGGTTGGCGAGCTCCACAGCATTCCCAAAAGAATCTACGTGTTCTTAATCAAACACCATTTTGGTCTGCAATGGGATACTTTTTATAAATACTTGGGATTGCAGACTACCAAAATTTACTATCCGCCAGATTGTCAGGCATTGACAATAGTTGGGAAAATAGGTCATTCGTACGATGTTAATCGGCATCTTTGGGGTTTAGAGTTTTATAGACATTCTCACTGCTAACATCAATTTCTCCGAACTTTTGTGCAGCTGCAGATATCACTTTCATTGTGCTTTTTCAGAAAATTATCACAGAACCCATTCGCACATTTTTGCTTGCTTACCTACATTTCCTTTGGCTCATGGAGCAGCTTAACTCTGTTCATAATAGTCATCTTAATCAGGACACGTAAGCAAAGCTTCTCTTCACTACGCGATTGTCTTCGTCCATCCTGAGACTGTTGTACACAACTTGAGATTAGTGGTAATTGTAAGTTGTTTTACTGACGAGTCGCCTGTCATAATTGAGGTGAGGATATCTCGCCAGATTGCCTTCATGGCTAGGGTAGGACCACGGTTTTCATCACCGTTGTTTGCGCAGTTGTGCTTTCAAAACCCAGCGTACCGTACAATGTCCATCGTTTGTTGTTTGCAAACTTCATTTCCTCTAGGGTAGCAGGCACCCAAATGTCACGACAATCCTAAATGTCACAGACAATCCTAAATGTCGCCCGTAGGAGGGGGGGGGGTAGAATGCACAAAAATCTGCTAGGTCTCTCGGATTTCAGCTGTCAGAATCACTGCAACGAATGCGGGGAACCTGGATCATACGTACAAGGATTCCCGTTAGTACTGCTCCTGTGTAAAGAGTAGGTGCATGTATTGGATGCAATGATTTTGAGAGATAAATAACAGCGTTATGATTAGGGAGGGTCACATTTCACCGCACCCCATACACACTTGAACAGAACCGTGGAACACAGTCCGTGAGAGTAATTAGATTCTTGGTCTGAGGGTGCACCTGGAGACTAGGATAAGAAGACAGCCTTCCACTTTGATTGGCAAATTTTCCTAACTATACCAGCCCTCCTTTCCGGCGAATTAAGATTACTTGTATTGTTGTGTACACAAACGGGATGTCCAGCCATCTGTTGTGTGGCAGTCTGATAATCGCAGCAGTTAATGCCTTCCATCCTCATTAGGTGGGAGAACGGAGATCAGTAAAGTTGACTTGATTGACACCTGTCATAGCACAGTGTTCAGCATACGTGGCATTGCTCGTCTGACAAAACCATCCATCAAATAATGTTTCGGTGGTATAATATGCTCTCTAACACATTGTGGTTCCGCTATGCTGTCGGTTAAACCGCGGCAAGTCGCCTGCACACATCGGCCGGCCGAACGCACTTTTAAACTGACCTCCCACTCGGCACTCGGCTTGCAGAAACACGAAGGATTAATCAGACGCAGTACCTTCATGTTCACACCAGTGATAGTGGTCACACGGAGACATGTTATTGTGGCACATGTTCGTGGCCGTTTCTGAGGTCCGGCGTGAACTTGTCTAATCCCTATGTTCCCCAAACAATGTATTTACCACACTTGTCGGCCAGCTTTAGATGTGCATCTCGACAACAGGTGGTCAAACCTACTTTTCGAACAATGCTGTTCCATACATCGCAGAGCGGAATACCATGTGTTTAGGCTTCACTGCTTGATTCCCATAGAGATTAGCATTTGAAACTGTGAGGCTCTGAATGGAAGTTCAGTTCACTGATCGAACATCGCTGATTCACAATACGGACAAACTGCTGACGCTTGCTAATGGTTTTCGAGTTGCAACTGTTCATCTTGGCGTGAACAACCGTGAACCGATATTTGCTTGATGGAATTATAGGTCCATCATTGACATCGGCACTTAGATCATAGTGAAAAGACAGACGTGACATCGGAGCTTTGCGTAGAACTGAAGCTTGATTTGTAGAACAGTGGATAAACGACGAGCGATATTCCTCCGGCTGCCTAAATGTGAGGTTGGATAAACAAAGGTGGACGAAACATCACTCCAGCCTCGGCCATTCAGCTTTCAAAGCGGTCATTTTAATGGACATTTATGGGCTTGTACGCTAATTTATGTTGAAGTAACTGAAAGGTGGCACTAGAGCCCGCGTGATTAACAAACTTTCGAGCACATCTCGTCGAACGAAATTGGAATTGAAGTGATCTCATACAGGACCATGTCAGACTGACGCCATAAATGTGTATGGTCAAAAGCCGCGCAAAATTCAACCTCGTTTTAATCCAGTCCCACAGATGATCATATTACTTCTTTTGATCTTTGATATCATTCTTCCCTCACTGCCTTGAATTTGTTCGGGTCTTTTTCCTGGTTTTTGCAATTATACACTCTTGTTGCCTCATCGACATCAACCATTAATTTATTGCTTAGACCAAGTGATTTATCTTAATGCCGTACCTTTCCTTCCCTTATTAAATCTATGCCAAAAGCCGGTTAAATATCTGTATACCTTCCTAATCACCCTGTCTTCAATATTTTCTAACATGACCGTAATTTCTCGAACATGCCTTGATGCGCGTATCTCTCGTTGCAAAGAACAAGTGTTCATACATTTAATTATCGATGTTTTTAATTGTCCACCGTCAACATTAACACTTCGGATACACGGCTGAGCAAGTCATAAACCTCCAACTGCAAATGAAAGCTGAAAGAAAAGTAACTGAGCCTACTTATTAAAATAACTCCGTAACACACTACAACTTGTTTGATCAGGTCAATTCGATATCCACGTCTAGGAAGGTACAGACACTTTACTCTGCCACAACTTGCCCCTGTGTGTTTACTACTTTACATTACTCGGTTAACAAACCTGGAGCACTGAGAATTCCTAGGCAGCTACATTGATACTTCAATCATATCTTTCTCTCCTCTTTCCCGTATGAGCAAAATTACAACAAGTATGATAGCTTGCCCTCTATTACTTTAGAATATTATGAAAGAATATGTGTCACTAGTATGATTTTGGTTGATGACTCCTATTGCTTTATTCCCTTTCACCTTCCGTCCGTTTTCATGAGTCTGCCGCCTCGATGATATCCCCGATATGCAGCAGAAAAAAGACAGCTTGCTCTTGTTCTGATAGGAACAGTGAATGAAAACCCCGAAATTTCTTCCCAAACACTATTATCACATCCCTGTATAGCACTAAAACCTTGCGAATGTTGCACATGTAAATACGATCCGTTCCTTTGAGGGAAAGGATTTTCAATTAAACGAAGAATATACACTATTATATTATGTTTTATATCAGACTACAATACGAAAGCTGGGGTAAATGAAATAAGTAGCAAGACAGCAAATGCCTTCCATCTGTACATTAAAGTTTTGTCGCTGATGGGTACCCGTAGGAACAGAGTGGAATGGGTAATGAGATGACATCCGAGTTTGCGAGGTTTCAGAATGTTTCCAGGACCGATGTAAAGAAGTTTTTGCATCCAGTTTTTCCCAAAAGTTAATTCCCCTGGAGTCCAATGCACTTTCCCTTTTTCCGTCTCATGCTGTCATGCACGCTTATATGATTCTTCTGGGGTCCCGCACAGTTCCATGGTCACAGCCGTTTAATTTGTCCACTTCTCCATAACTGATCTCCTTGCTGACCCTCATGGGCTAGGGGAAGAAGAAAATATCACGCGGAGTCCGGTCTCATGAGTAAAGAGGTCGCGTCAACAGAGCGATGTCCTTCTGGGATGCTCAAGGCATTGTCAGCAAGCGTGTTGTCATGCTGTTATTGACGTGCATTGTTTTCCTGAAACGCGTCTCTTCTCATGCATTGAAAGAGGAAAACGCTGCTGGTTGATCCTCTGACGCTGTGATGAAGTAAATAAAATGACCTACCACAGTCCCTTGATAATGGAGGACGGCGAAATTTGGCTTGTTTAGTTTGAACTGACCTCCGTTTCTGACAAACATTTATCCATCTTTCATCATCTACTTCCATAGTAATTTATACGAACCAACTTCGTTTCCGAAACTACTAAATCAGTGAGCCACTTAATGAATTCATTATCGATTTGTAGTTGGCTATATTTTTAATGTTGCGCTATTAGCAGAAAGGTGAGAAGTTCAGAGTACTAATAGTTAAATCCATTGTATACATGTTCCGATCATTGAACTCGCCAGTTATAATAGGTAATGTGTCGTGATTCCTCAATTTTCCTACGACATTTTTCTCACCTATACCGGAAGCTGGATTACGATCTGGAGCTATTAAGTAACCGGAACAAAAATGACATCCGCCTAAATATATGCGCTTTTGGATTTAACTGCAAAGGCTTTTATTGAAAAAAATATGCGAAATAGGAAGAATGAGAGCATTGATCTGGGAATTCTTTGAAAATCGATGACCTGTTTTACCGATGGATGGGCCTTAATTACTGTCTCAAACTTTGGTCAGTTTTTCTGGCTTCCGCGACAACTGTATCCAACACAAATGCACTGTGTTCACATACATGGTTGAATTTGGTGAGTTGATTGCCTGTAGGAGGCGGTACATTGGGAATCTCGGGAACAAACATCTGTTATTCTCCATTCATGTTTGCTCTGAATCGGTCGTCTATGCACCGACACTCATTGAATATCACCTTTTAGACTCCGAAGAAAGAGAAGTCTAGTTAGAATCCAGCGGGGGAAGTTAAGGCGAAGTACCTCGTCGTTCACTATATATAACTGGAAGAAAATTTGTCAAATACCATAAAGGTAGCTTGCGCACGATCTGGGAACTGTGTTTCGCAACTGTATAAATAAATAAATAAATGTATATTCATGGGGTTACACGAGGCACACCAAAGAATCATGACCAGCTTTGTACAAACACATATGCGACGGTTGCTATTTGATCAAATATAACCTTGACAAAGTAAGAGGGTAGCTTCATGCGATACAAGTTATGGGAGGTGGCTGTGATAGATGTTTCCACGTTGTAATAGTAAATTGCTTTACGAATACGAAAGTGTCGAAAGGCATGAATAATGATATAGCTATGTATCCCAAGTAAATGAATCAGTGACTCAAACTGAGCTCACGGTAATTTAGAATGTGTTGACCTCGAACCGATTGTTTGAAATACTATCTATATTCACCTGGCTTCCATTTTCGCCCGCTTGTCATATTCATTGGCGTCAAGTCTTGCACAGCATTGGACTGCCGTCCGTATCCAGTTTAGGGAAAAGCATGCTTCATGGAAGTAGGGATCGGATTTGCTGATTAAGGACTATTCTCTGTTATTACAAATTTCTTCAGATGCCGGTCTAGGTGTCTGAAAAACTTGGAAAGTTGGGTACTGGACAACAGGCAGCCGAACAATCAGGCAGACGGAAATGCAGTGGGAACGTCCAAGAAAAAGTGAACAACATGCAACAAATATTAACCGTTGAAACATTATGTACTGCGTATCTTCGTTGTTATATATTTGTACGGATATATATATATATATATGTACATATATATATATATATATATATATATATCGGGCTGGACGCCGGATAGCTTTGCAGCTTATAAAGGCTATGGGGCTAAATCGCCCCGTTGCTAAGAATGTTTGTTGTTCCAGGTTGCTGGCTGCTTGATGGCAAGCAATATTTGAGGCTGGATGCCCGTTTACAACAAAGTCGATAGGCATTTAATATGTAAGAGCTACGAGACTAAAGGGCTAAGACGAGCAGGATAATTCAGTCGCCCTGTCTGGCTACGAGACGAGAGCTAATACAAATAGGGTGATGGAAAGCAGGCAATGGCGTTGAATGCCGGTTTACGGTGCAGATGCAAATGGGTTGATGCAAGTAAGTGGATACTTGAGCAAAATATGTATGAGGCTAAGGTTCTGCGTCACGCAGTGTACTTCAGTCATTCTTGCTTGCTGTAGAAGCGAGGGATTATAGGTTGAGTATTAAAAGTAAGAGGTGGTCTGGATGCCCCTCCACAGTCATAAGCCGAAGCTGATGGAACCAGTAGGTGGTTAGGTGATAAAACATACGAGGCTAAGGTGCCGCGTCATGCAGGTTGGTTCAGTCTTTCTATTTTGCTGAAACTCGTGTGCTTATGCAAAATGATTTATGGAAAGCAGTCGATGGCGTTTGACGTCTTTTACATTGAAGGGTCAAATGGGTTGAGACAAGCAAGTGGATACGTGAGCAGCCGATGACGACTGCGGGTTACAAAGTTAGCAACATTCTCAGATTATAATGTTAGTATCCATGTGGACCTCGCTACTATATCTCGTCTTCAGACTGTTCTAGACCAAACAATGCTGCAATTGAGATTGAGTCGAGAAATCGGCTTAAATTAGTGCGGAATGACGCATTTGTTCGTTTCGCCTTGATTTCCATTAGCAACCTATTCCATGCGAGTGCATATCTATAAAGAAAGAAATTAGAGCATATTCTCCTACGTGCTTTTGGTAAGGTGAACGAATACGGTTTAGTCCGTATCGTTTAGTCCGCATTCTGTAGAAACATACTCGGTATTAGCATTTAGATGGCGCAGTGTTTGGAATAGGAATACCATTTTAAGTTTGAGCCTCCGGAGCTACAATGGTTCTAGCTAGCGCTGTTTGCATCTCCCTCGAAAGTTTAGTGTAGGTGGTTTCAATAGTCGTTTAGTGAACGAACGTTGCACTCTCTCAATTGTCATTTTCACACTTAGTCACTACTAAGCAGCAGAATTCTAGGATAGGTTGAGCACAGCACTTATAGGGGGTAAGTCTGGACTTCCTAAGTACCATCGACTTACAGATGTAGCCCGAGACTGATCAGGTCTTGGCTATGCTGTACCCTGCTTGTTCGGCGAAGTTTAGTGAACCGGAATTGTGTACCCATAGGTCACGCATTGCAAGGTAATTGACAGTTGTTGACCCGTTTATTCTCATTGCATTTGCCGGAAGACTGCTACGATTGGAGATGACGTTGCACTTAGCTGGTGAGAATTCCATTTTCCTGTGGTCTCATCACCGACCAAACGCCGTAAGATGGCTCTGCATATGAAGCATGTCAGTTCTTGTTCCATTTGCATCAAGAGAGAAAACAATTTTACTGTCATCTGCGAATGGGATTAGTCTTCCGTGGAGGAAGCAATCGAATATCTCGTTAAGGTACAGAACGAATGGTAGTGGGCCCAGTACACTACCTTTGACAACACCAGTAGTGACTTGCCTATACTGTGATTCTGATCTATTCTGCTGTACCATCTGTGTACTCCATGTCAAATGGGATGAAAACCATGACAGTAGTTGATGCGATATACCGAATGACTGAAGTTTAGTTAACAGATCAGAATGTGGGACTGATCAAAAGCCTTCCTTATGTCAAGGAAGAAAATGACAAGTGCATGGCCTGAATCTATTTCTTTTGTTAAATGATCTAGAAACGCAAATTGACACGTCTGACAGGACATGTTTTGTAAAAAGCCTACGGGAGAGCAGAAATTCAAGATCGTGTTCTTTACTATCTTCTCCATCACTCTTGACGAGGAAGGGGTGTCGTTGATTGGACACCCAGTTTTGTGTCTCGGTAGAACATCATGCTTCCAGGCGGCATGAACGTGCTGCTTTTCATTGATAGCGTGAAATTGTTCAGGAGTGTGAGGGGAACGTCAGGACCACCTAGTTTTAGGACTACAGAAGTTAAGCCATCTGCGCCAGGGTAGTAGGACAGCTTGAGCGAGTTTGTCATGCTAGCGATGGTGCGGAGATCAAAGGTAATGCTGGATAGTTTGTCTTCTGTAAGTTTAGGTACTTGATCTATGGGTGTCATATTAGCATCATTGAAGGAGCGGTAAAAATGCATGTTTAGAATATCGCATCGTTCTTCTTGGTCCGTAACCACTGTTTTATGCGATAGCACAAGTGACGTGATGGATGTCCCTTATGATGGATGGCCCTATGCTTTGGCAAACTAGTAAGCGATTTTGACGGATTTGCGCTTAAAATCGCGGTTGTCTCCTGTGCTGACTTCACCAAAGACTGTTTCTTTCTCCAATGCAGCATCGTTTCACTGATGCGCATAAAAAGATGGAATTCCTTTGACTTCTCTTGTATCTGGATCGGATTGTTTTGAATTTGAGGGACATTGCCTTTAAGATCCCTGCGGTTGGTTGGCATCATAGTCTACGTGCGGGTTGTTTTGGTGCAAATGTGCCTAGGTAGAATTCAACGTTGTTGTACCGTTCGTTCGTTACTACAACAATATCAGTTGCCAGAAAGAACCTATCCCAATCCATGGATCTGAAGGGATTGGAGAAGCTGTTCCAGTTAATACGCTGGAATGGACGGTTGGCGGCCACTGGCCTTGTAGGACAAGCGGTCACTCACGTTATCTCAAACGATAGCTCCACTACCTTATGGTCGCTATCTAGGATCGTCTCTAGCACACTCGCGAATGAGGGGAGATTCCTGTTATCAAAAATTAGTCAAGAACTTTATCTTGTCTGGTGGGGGCACGTACGTATTGAGTCCAGTCACGTGACATATATTTCGGATGTGCAAATTAAATTCACTTGCTACTATTTTGTGAGTAGGTGGTAGTACGGATACTTGGTAAAAGAGTGTAGCAATTTCCATAGCACGTTCCTTGGTAGTGTGTGGTGGGTTATATATGCAGCCAATAAGGAAGTCTAGGCGTTCCCCACTGCTCTGTACCCAGACTGAGTCTTCAGGTTACCAATAGAGAAAACTTGCAATGTAGAGGCATGAAAGTCCTCCTGGAAATAGTTAAGGATCCGCCACGCCGGTTAGTGACGTGTCCATTACAGCAAGTTCTGTAACCTGGGATGTGAAGAGGTGTGTCAGGTGCACTGGAGGGGTGTCATGTTACGGTAACGAGAAACATCTGAGGGACAGGTAGAAAGATAAAGGGGTCTAATAAGTGTAGTTTATATTTGATTGATCTAGCATTACTGTGAAGCGCTTTAACCGGCTCCTGGCTAGATATAGCTGCTGTAGGGTACTAAGTTTCATATCGTCACATTTGTTCATACTCGCTGGCTCTTTGCACATTCCAAAGTTGGTATATTTTTGTTGATATCGATTTCATGGTAAGAGCATTGTATACATCCGTGGATGCGGCAGTTAATAAATTCATGTCTGATGCATTGGAGGAGTAGATGTGGCGCGTGCTAATACAGGGATTGCAGGCAGCTGCATGATTAGAGGACGATGGATTGGTACCACAAATATGATCATTGTCATTGTAGGACTTGTCACCTACCTTGGCGGTTTGAGGGGAGACAGCCGGGTACTGGATACCAATAATTTGCGGGAGCTTGAGACATAGAAAGGGAATCCTGAATAAATTTATGACAAATGTACTCTTCATTTGGGATTGGTGTGGCGAGTCCCAACCCGCTTTATTTCATAAAAATGGTCTGGGTGTTGGTTAACTTGAGGAAAAATGCCCCGTTGTTGTGAAGCAACTGAACCCAATGGATAACGCAGGGGACTTTGTCAAGCTCTGGTATCCGTGTAGTTCCGTCCATTAGTCAATTTATCTCTCGATTGCTCATGCAGAGACGAACGATGTGGTTGAGCAGGAGGGTACCAGTGGCAAGTTGGAGCGTTCGGTGTCTCCAGGAGATAAGGGCGTCTGGGTGAGTGCGTGGCCTGCTGGTATCGAGGTTTGACTTGCGCCTTCGTTGATGTCTCCTTTGGGATGCAATGGCGCTTTTCACTGTGACGGTGACGAGCGTGGTTTCAAGGACATAAGGTCAGGGATGTCTTGCGTCTTTTAGGCAAGTTTTTGTCTGCGGCGAACAGGTGGATGGAGGAACATTTTGTAACCGAATATCTTGAGAGCCTGTAGCGGCAGGAATCGGTGCGCTATCGATCTCAAACTCCCTGTCTGCATCCGACACTTCGGGGTTCCTGATTTGTGCAACCATTGTGGTCGCACTAATAGCAAAATTCTCAAGAAGTGGAATGAATTCGCGAGGTTGTCGACAGCCTCCAATGTCTTTCGCGACACTGCTTTGTGTTTTTTTGCGACCGAAATTACCTGCTTGGGGGATGAGTCTAAATGTACGCCTGGCATTATGGCCAAGCTGAGAGAACTTGTGCTCTGTGGCACAGAGCGTCTACGTTGCACCGCAGGAGCCGCACTGGAAGATAGAATGGCCTTCTGTCTGGACATCTTTTCGGGTTTAACTATGAGCTAACCAAGCTTTGCCTGGGCTCTTAAGTTAAACCTATTGTCCAAAAATGGCTAATTCTCGGCTTTTAAAGGTAAAGTCGATGGGGCAGTTTCGCATCGACGTCTTCTTACTCAGTCTCTTACGGGTGCAACTATCCAAAGGTATGTAACACAAGCCTAGCGGTATGCTCTTCACTCTGTCAAGAACAATCCGGTCCGGAACGTTGACGAGGACTACGTTCGTGGCACCTTGAGCGCGCTCACTTACTTCGTTGGCAACAGTCGCGAGGAGTTATCCGGCGGCTTTCAACTCATTGGGACCATCGGATTTGCAGATATCCGACAGCTGGGCCAGTGGGATAATCTTTGCCAAACTTTCAGCAATGGAGACCAGTTTGTTCTTTAAGGTATTTACTTCGTTTTCCTGGGAGTTCATTTTAGCAAGCGCATCTGACAACTGGTCAGGAAGGACGGTTTTGCACGCCTTCATCAATGTTGACTGCACCTTTGGTGCTGACACTTTGATAGTCGTAGCTGTTTTCGCAGACTTGAGAGCATGAGTGTAACGTTTAGCTCAAATGGTAGGCAAAATGGAGATACAGTAACACAGAAACGAGGATGGGGTAAAAATGTAAGCAAAACTGACCAGATCTGACACTCCACTGGTTTGGAGGGAAAATGTTAAATGGACACAGGGGTCAAAGATGGAAAAACGAGGTGATAGTAAAAAAGTGTTAACTTTTAGTAATACATGTGGGTTAGCAATGAGTTTATGTTGGATTCTGATGGAATACAAGTGACCTGATAAACCGAGCAAAAATTTCACGCACCGTGGAATCAGTCGGTATAGAGATCAGGCTTGTCTCTTACTCGTCACCTCGAGGGACCAAACACACTACACGTAACCGAATGCGTAATAGACGGTTTGCATTCGTATTAGAGTGCTTGTTCTAATTTTCTGTTGCCAAACCAAAGTCGTCAACATTTTGCGTGGTAAGCCGATACGTAAACATCCAGTATTATTGCAATTTTACGCAACACAATTTAGTAACAAACACGTGAGAGTGAACACTTGTAATGGAATGTTTTCGCTTTTTTACTCTGAGGTTTACCTGTTCGTATATCTCCAGCGTACAAACCGCTTAAAATTTTAATGCTTTCAGATAAGAGTTGGGCTGAATGATGACTTGCCTTTTTATATCTTCATTTGCGTCAATTCCACTCATCGGATTACATTGATCGAACGGTTGAGAACTTAGCAGAAGTTGTTAGAGTTACCAGACCGGGAGATATGTCACATATGGCAAATACGAATTTTAGTTTCTCGCCATTATACCAACCGAAAGCACACGGAAAGCACATTCTATCCACAGGAGCGCAGTGTGATGTTTCGGCGGTTCAGTGAACTGAGACTCGGAAAACACCAAACACATACCAACTACGTCGGCCAGTGTGGGATGGAATAAGTGGAATTTGAAGTCATGTTACCCTGGTCGAGCTAATTAATTTAGCTGCAGACTTTTCACCAATAACCTGGGTGAAAGCTTCAGGGCGTAATAGCAAATAACCTGTTGACAGTGACTGAGATTCTGGTGAACACGAAAAAATATCCCGTTATTACAGATATACGTGGGATCTACACACTTTATCGTTACCATAGATTGAGTTGCTGGCTGGGAAATCGTTCTTGGTTTGAGGATGATAGACAAAGACTGGCTCCCCTGCGTCATGTCCGAAGGTTACAATTCCGTAAGAAATAGATCAGATTGCGGTCGTACTTTGGGCCCTGTCGTAAATGCATTCTTGCCATTATTACACACTAGCTTGTAGTGAAGCACTGCATGATGTCAGCCACCAGGACAACGCATATTATGCCTCTGATAAACATCTACTGATTGGTAGCAACATTTATTATAATTTCATTTTAGTCGAAGACTGTAACGTTTATACTGCCGCCCTTCCACCCGAAATTAGTTACTCCGGCAAATAATATGATCCTACATAATTAAGCAAATTGGGTTGGATGCTACTGAATCGGAGTAAATTCGACTAATCGGAATCTGCTACTGAATCTAGGTATATCGTAGGTTACGCCTGCAGGATTAAATATAAGTGGACCTACATTCTTCACTTTTCCAATATGGTTGAAATTCGGCCCCAATATTGAATGACGGAACATTGGTTTTACTGACTAACATAGTAAGTGTAACTGCTTAGATATGATTACATCGGGTTCAACTTCTGCTTATGGAAAATCAACAAACTGAGTAAGCTGGCTTTACTGTCTGACGCTTCGATCCTGGACGAAAATCCCTATCTGCAGTCCTTCACTCGAAGTCGATCTCGCGTTGCAATCGAATAGAACATCATGGGCATTTCCTCCCTCAACGGTTTACCTGTTTGCTCATATTACAACACTATACATTACATGCAATGTAGCACCGGTTCACTCTTAGATGGCAACAAATAAGCTAACAGTATGTCTACAGGAATTCTTCTAAATTGAAGAAAATTAATATTACAACCGTTCCAATAATCAGCCGATCAACTGTTATCTGTTTTATCGATACTTTCATTGTTGATCTCACCATTTTCATCGTTACTATCTTACAGACCCGGACTTTTCATGGTTAACAATATTATACCACTGCTCCGTTATTCCCACTGAAGGTGCAATTCTGCCGCCGAACAAGTTAGCAACGGTTAACTTCATCGACCTTTCCGACACCCGGCATCGTTAGCATTCAAGTGCATCTACTGTGATTCAAGTTGACGCAATCCAAGCTGCACGTGCAATGGTATGCCTAACTCTACCAATTGACTTCGGAAATTTGAGGGACATGTTGAACGACCGATTTCTAATCATTTACCACATGAGTTCCTCAGTTTGCATACACGCAATCACAACTCTTGGACCTATTCGAGGATGATTAGGGAACATGGGATCTGGCTAACCGGTGTTGTTGAGAAATCTTGAACTGACCTATTCGTTAATAAATTACTTATAGGATGTGCCATTAAAATAATGTACACTCACCGGTAGACTGTGCAGGAGTCTCGGTTGACGCGCAGATGAAGAGCAAGCTGAGTACTTTTCGCTGAAACAGTCACTTTCCTGACTGAGTTCGCAACAGCTGACATAGCAGCTATTGCCCTATTTGTTAATCATTTGAGCGTGTTATCGTTTCGTGATTTCGGGGATGAAAAGCGTCAACCAGTAGCTTCGAATAGAACATGGCTTCATTGCAGTCGCTGACGCGGGTCAGGTGGTATTCACACCGAATTCAAGTACATAAGATATCACTAATTTTGCTCTTGGGTTCTAACTGTAACACTTGGATTACGTACGTTTAAAGCATGGAAGTAATGGTTTGTATTCATCATAGGTTTTGAATTGATCACAATGTTTAAATTAACAAATTCATAGTATAAGTTATTTTTAATTTAGGCTGCATCATTACAATGAGGAAATCCGGGCATTCTCTATCCGTTAAAATGGTTTACCTCCCTACCGAACCAAATGGGCGCATTTAATTCAATATCGTTCCCAGATAAGGATCAATACAACTGTTGATTCCAATGAGGCATATATAACCTAGATTTATGTAGATGTGGTTTTAATCTCCAAAGAAAACAAGTTTCACATTTGCTAAACACCTAAGACCAAAGTGTCAGCAAAGTCAGATCAAGTGTAGTATTGGGCCAGTATTTCTACTTGGTTAGTTAAGAGGAGGGACGAACTTTTAGCCAACTCCATTATTATACCGCATTTCCAAGGGGAGTGAATTAGTTTCCTCAAGGTCAGGGTCCTCATTCCATAACTCTGTGTGTCGACGTACCTTTAAAATAACTCAACACAGCTCAAGTAAATGCTAATTATTAAACCAGCGGTTTTTTAACCTTTTGGGTTATGGACTCCTTGGGATATCGATAACCACAGGAATAGACATTAATAAATTGAGAGTGAGGCAGATTTTTCTAAAAACTTGCAGTACTGTACACAGAATGAATATGGTTGTTCATATTTTAGTAAAAAATGATGTTGTTGAATCTTGGTAGAAAAAACAAAACACAACAACCTTTAGTTTGACGGCTAAAATTACTTCTGACGTGCAGTGCTGACTTCTTGTATGTTTGCTGTTACTGAGGACAACTTCAACCTTATATCTGGTCCAGCTTCAGGTTTACTGCGGTACTTTGTTTTTGAATAGGTGTAACGCGAACATGCACATACGAACAGAAACGTTGTGACAAAATACGTGGAGCACAGCAAAACCGTCTTCCCTTTGCCAGGGCGTTAGTCCTTAGGGTTACACCATTAATCAGACGACATCGTGAAACTTTTCCTAAAGGAAGAATCTGATACAAAATATTGCTACATCAGAATTCGACGATGAATATTTCTGTGACACATCATTCATGTTCTGGTCTTCAGCTGACGGCTTATCCTTCTCTTATATGTACAAATGTAGATTTAAATGTAATGTAATATAAATTTACAATGTAACTACATAACTGAACACAACAATTGCAGAACAGACCCAAAACGTGCTTACTTGAAAAGGTTTATCTCAGTTAGGCTCAAGCAGACAGTTTCCACACACACAAGAAAGCGCCAGAATGCGGTAATGACCTATTGGGACTCGTCAGTAGCGCATCTCCGCCGAATCCTGCCGGCTTTGAACTTATGGACTTAACCTTACGAGCAAGTGACTTACGACACTGAAAAGTCGAATTTGAAGAAGCATAATTTATAAAGAACGTCCCTTTTGTAACGTTTCATAAAGGTTTCTCTTCAACCTACTAACTCGAATGAACACAGTCATCAAACACCGAAATCCGGCTTATTTGCTGGGCTTCCTTGTGTGGTGTCTCCCCAATGGGCCTCTTAATCCGATTGGCGAATTTCGGAGAACAGCGACTTTCGAAATAACATTAAAAATGGCCAATATCTCACGCTTTACTTTCCGTCTCCCACCTGTGGACAAGTTCTGCTTTACTTAAGTTTGCGTAGACAGAATGACCCACCCAGCCTCTACCAATCGCATCACAGAAAGCTACCACACTACCCTTCTCTCATTTGACAGCTTAGTTCACAGACATTTTAAGCGTCTGCCAAATCCTGGTTCCTTCTTGGAGCCAGTTTGCTGTACACTGTCCAATCATGAGGTCATTGTAATCTGTTTGTTATGATTTAACAAATTTTCACTGCAGGTTTGTCATCGAACGGTAAACTAAAATGATCACGTCCACAAAATTTTGAGGGGAATTATGACATTTCGTGAAATCCTGCGTAACATCTGTAAGTCTGCCGCGGACCACCAAGGGGGTCTCAGAACACACTTAGAAAAACCTTCCCCTAAACCGTTGAAGTACGAGTTCCGGTTTGATTATTTTAGTTGTTCGAACTAAATACCACTCAGTGTGGCTAGGTGTGCTAAAGGGTTGTAACGTGCACATGCAAATGTATCCAAGGCTGGGCCCCTGCTGCTCGCCATCTAAATGCCGACAATAGTTCAACCTAAGATGCACTTTCGCATATGACATCGTGAAAAGCATATCAAGGTTTCGCAACCTACTCTGATTAACATTCATCTAGTGATAGATTACGGGATCTCGAAGCTGATACGAAATCCCTTCCCACTTTTAGTCCACCATGATCAATTTGACATTTCCCGTTGTCACCGGACATGCCAACTGCTACTTTCTGCCAAGGTCGATCTAGAATGTCACGCGATATCATGAGTTCTTTGGCTTGATGAGCCTCATGAGACCGGTAGGCTGAACTTATTGATGCTTGATCTGAAATTTGACTTACAATTCCGGGCCAGAACATCAGTTCGTGTGCTCTACTAATCGCATCGTTAACACCAAAATGGAATTTGAGAAGCGACAGTGGGATAAAAACGCGATTTCCTTTGAACAACAAGCCGTCATACACCTTGTCTTCATCCCAAAAGCTTTGATTCCTTCGAAGTTTATACCGTGTATCTGATCATGCACACAAAATCGAGTCTCACAGGGCCCTGCAGCTCGCGTCTGCCTTTGTATAACGCATCATTTCGGGTGACTCCTTTCGGGTGATCTGCCGTTACCATCAGATGTTATACCAGGTTGTCGCCTCGAAACCTCCTTGCTGTTTTTCGACGATCCGAAGATGAGCATCTGACAGTGCTTTCGCGATGAACATCTGTGTCACCGCATTGTACACTAGATTCATGTCGTGTTTTTTGGCGCCGGATAAGCATTCGTTGAAGTTGTCGATGGGCGCTGTGTTGGCCATTGATACGAGCGGCTTATGGTCAGTATACACGGTAGTTTTCCTCCCAAAGGTACAACCGCTGAATCGCTACCTTGTGTAGAAAATCACGAGCATTTTTTTCGATCTGCTCATAGCGCTGTTCTGCCACCGTAACCGCCCTACTGGGGAAGTCCAAGGGCTTGCCATCCTGCATTAGAACGGTGCGTATTCCGCTCTGACTGCTGTCACGTTGCACCTCCAAATGCAGAGCTGGATCATAGTAGCCGAGTACTGGTGCACAGCTGATGAGATGCTTGATGGTTGTAAAGGCGGCCTCCTGCTATTCTCACCAAATGCACTTTATGTCCTTATGTGTCAGCCCCCGGATAGGCGCCATGATTTCAGCCAGCTTTGGAAAGGACCGGGTCAAATAATTCACCATGACATTTAAACGACTAACAGCCTTGAAATTCTTAGCCTTTGCATCTCCTGTATTGTCTTGGTTTTCTCGGGATCGATCTTTGTTCCCTCGGATCTCAGGACGTGCCCATAAAACATCACTCCCGATTTCCGGAGGTCAAATTTTCGATTTTGGGTTTTATGTTCTTCTGAACGCAACGCTGTAAACATTGGTGCAAATTGGCGTCCTGTTCCTGGACAAGAGGCATAAATCAGTACACCATCCGCTGCACGTGTTACACCGTCTAGATCGTCAGCAGGTTGCAAGAACCGATCCTTAAAAATGTCATTCGTAACCTTAAACACAAACGGTAAACATAGCTATCAATAACGCCCGAAAGCTATGACAAACGTCGTCAGGAAATTGGATTCCACATTTAGGACCACTTGCCGGAACATCGAGGATAGATCAACCTTAGTGAAGAACTTTGCCTTATCCAAACGCGGAAGAATATCTTCTAACGTACGCAATGTATAATATTCTCTGCATAAGGCTTCATTCATGTGCTTAGGATCTGTGCGAAAACGCAACTCACGGTTATGTTTCGTAACAATTGCAGCTTGACTAACCCAGTCTGTCGGCTCGTCGACATTAGCGATTACGCCTAAGTACATCAAGTTACTTACTTCGGGGACGACCTCATCACTTAAAGCAAACGGAACCATTCAAGCCGACAGCGAACTTCGTTATATTGTCGGAACTAGTGGTAAATGAACGGAACCTCCAGTCCTCCATAAACCTGGGCTAAACACGGACGGATATTGTACACTAACATCTATCTGCACTTCAAGCGCATGCACAAATCGATCATGATTAAAATGAAAATGCTAAGACAATGTATGGAAGCAATGCAATGGAGCAATGGAGCAATGCTTTATGACGGGTATAAAAGCAATGCTTGACAGGTCCCGTAGGATGATGAGAATTAACATCGTAAAATTAAAAAATCGTACCGATGAAAGTACGTGTGAAATGCGTGACCCACCAAGGGATTGGAGATGCACATAAACAACTAATCCAATAGGAATTTTAAGTGGATTCCGTCCACGTTCGTTGTTCACTAATACCATCATCCGATGGTCGCACGTTATATCACATAGTGCAATCGTGTCAGAGTTTCGTCAAGGCGTTTTTTTGAAAAGGGATAGGGTGGGAGCGTTAATTACATGTTCTGGAAGGGCGTTCCAAGGTTGTGACACTCGGAGGGAGAAGAAATTGCGTCGACATTCCAGTCGACTGTACTGTGTGATCAACTTAAACTGATGACCTCTTAGGGATGCGTTTTGACTACGTTTCAAAAGGGAATGACACGTGTGGTTGGGGGTTCTCAGTATCCGGTACACCAATATGAGATCGCCTCTCAAAGGACGGTAACGTCCACTGTATACGTTAAGAGTTTTCAGCCTGAGTGGGTAGGGAAGGCTGGAAAGACTTTTGACGTATTTTGTCGCTCTGCGTTGGACAGTATCGAGTGCAGTGAGGTGGCACTTCTGCCATGGTTGCCACGCTTGAATAGCGTATTCTGTGTGCGGTCTAACAAAAGCGCTAAGCATTTTCGGAAAGATTGAGGCGTCAAACTTCCCAAACGCTCTACGCAGAAGGCCAAAGTGTTGGTTTGCTCTCTTGGAGGCCTTTTCGGTCTGCATTAAGCACCCAAGATCTTCTTGTACAAGCACGCCAAGATCGCACTCATGAGAGGTCCGCTGTAGAATGTCAGGTCCTAAGCGGTAGTTATACGCACTCTGATGGCGTATGCTCAAGATTTTGCACTCTGTGGTGTTGAACTGTAGCATGTTCTCGTGTGACCACTTGTATGCTTTGTCCAAATCATCCTGCAAGGCTGTGTGATCCTCTCCTGAAGCTATGGCACGCCATATCTTTAGGTCATCTGCAAACAGCAGAAAGTTGGAAGATAGTGCAGCTGCAAGATCATTTATGAAAACAATGAACAAGCGAGGCCCGAGTACTGAGCCCTGAGGTACGCCACACTGAACTTCGATTGGTTCCGACAGGGTATTTCGGACTCTCACATTCAGGTGACGTTGAACGAGAAATTCGCCTATCCATCCTAGAATAGGATTGCCGATACCACAATGCTGCAGCTTGTTCAGTAAAATCCGATGGTCCAGTCGGTCGAATGCCTTAGGGAAGTCCAAGTAGGCTACATCCACTCCGACTTCGGCGTCCACAGACTCTGTCCAGTTTGAACGAGCAATCAGCAAATTAGTTGTGCAGGACCTGCCTTGGCGAAATCCGTGCTGCTCCGGAACGAGGATGTTGTTTTTCTCCAGGTACTCCATGAGGGCCTCGGCTACAATGGACTCCATGATCTTGCAGATTACCGGAAGAAGGGTAATCGGACGATAATTAGTTGGATCTGCACGGCTACCATTTTTGTGGATTGGAGTGATGATCCCGTGCTTCCACATCGTTGGGACGTGCATCTCGTTAAGGCATCGCTGATTTTGTGTCACCAAAGGTTCAGCTAAGCTCGTGGCGGAAACTTTCAGCGCTTTCGGCCGAATGCCGTCCGCACCCGAGGAGCTAAATTCGCGCAACGACATCAACCGCTTCAATACAGCTGCAGTTGTGAAGGAAAAGTGGTCAAGGCCTGATGGCGGAATAAGTTGCCTAGATATGGTGCAGGATGTTTGCACACACTGGAAAGTGCGGCCGAAGTGTTGTCCTAGGACGTTCGCCGCATCCTGTGCCGTATGTGCTAATCCGAAGGCTGTGCGCAGAGCCGGAATTCCGCGCTTAACGCGGCGAAGCTTATTTATGTGTCTGTATAGTAGCTTTGGGTTAAGGCAGAACTTTGACACAAGATCTTGTTGGCTCTTTACCTTATCCTCCCTGACGAGTGTGACACAGTGGTTTCTTTGTGTAATATAGGTGTTCCAAGTATCCTCGCTCGGAGAGGTTATATGGGCGCGCCATGCCAGATCCCACAATCCCATGCATTTCCGGGTCCTGCTTCTGAGAAACGACTTCGCCTTGTCGGGTCGGGGGATTTTGGTTTTAGATGCCAATGCTACGTTTTTGTTGAATTTGTTGACAAATTTCCCGCATGCCACTTCTGGGGACCACTCAGTTAAGAAGGACCAGCTCGTAGCACTAATGAGTTCTGCCAAGTTATCGTAGTTGGTTACGACGTAAGATTCCACGTTGCTTTCATTAGGATAATCTGCATAACACAAGTATTGGAACAATAGTGTCGCATGATCGCTGCGGCCCAAGGGAGTGGATGTGGTTACTACGTCAATCATCAGTTCCTCATTGGTGAAGCCGAGGTCCAAGATGGCCGGTTTGTTTCCTGTCCTGAATCGCGTTGGGGATGTGACATGGTTGTACAGCGGTGATCCTGCAACTAGCTCTTGTAGATCGGCTTTGAATGGTTCACTCATGGTGGCTGGGGTTTCTGGGCCGTGCAGATTGAAGTCCCCTACCAGCAAAACATGACTGTATGACCGTTCCAGTAAATTCTTCAAAGCAGAAGACAGGGCCTTGTCCATTTCTCAAGTGGACATTGGTGGACGATATACCATGGCCAATAAGCATTTATCGCCGTGCTTTAGGTGTAGGCAGCACCATAAGGAGTCTACGGTTTGAATCCCAGGGTCGTTCATGAGCTCGATGAGAAGGTCTGAACGGTAGTAGAGAATTACACCGCCGCCCTTGGTGCGTCGATCATTACGCAGTAGTGACATGCCAGGTAGTTCGATCTCAGCGTCACTAATCATGTCGTTCAGCCACGTCTCAGTTATCATGATGAAGTCCCAACACATTGAGCTATGACGAGATCGAATTTCTGCCAATTTGCTTAGAAGCCCTTGGGCGTTTGTATGAAGGCAATTGAGAACTACGGATGTTAGAAGCGTGTTTGAACATACGTTGGTTTCCCGAGAATTTACGCCGACCCTTGTTCCGTCGGCTGAGGGACGTTTTTTTGATGTGTCTCTTGCAAACTTCCCGGGGCCGTTACGGTGGGATGCCTACAGCGCCCTGAGGCGATCTGCAGCAGACTGTCGTTTCCTTCTTCATCGAACGGCTGAGGCGTTTCATTGTGTTCCGGTACAGAAATGCAGACAGCGGGGATCGCGAATACTTCTTGCTGGTTTCGTGTTCCCTTATCCATTGGTGGCCTGGTTCCAACCGCCTTCAGACGTATTTCTGATGGCAATTTGGTGCGGAACTTGTGCCAAATCCCGAGCACCGTTTCAACCATTTGTTTGGAGTAAAGCAAGACTTTAAGCACTCGTGGACCACTTCCTTTGTAGTTTGGCGATATGGGTAACCTCGATGTTGAGCTGGCAATTACGTCGTGGAGAGATAGTGCTTCGCGGATATACCGCCACTCTTCCAAGTCATGAGCTTTGACCTGCGACTCTTCCGGTGCCTGTGTTTCGGAAACACCATGGACAAAGATGGATCCTCCATCAGTTTGCTTGCGGTGTTCTCCAGGATTTTGTTTTCGTTGTCGACGCTCACTCCAAGGTATATCCGGGAATATGCGAACTCCGCATGATGCATCACGAAGACGGTGAGCTGACAAGAGGATTGTCTCTGCTTCGTTACCGGACTGCAATGTCACTTGAAGTAGTCTCGGCTCGCCATAGTGAAGTGAGTTGGGGTGGCGGATGATACGACATAAGCTAGCCTGTTTAGGCTGCATTCCAATTGCTCGGCATATGGATTCCCACTGTTTCATGTCGTCCAGTAGTCTATCTTTGATAGAGTTTGCCTTTGACTCAGGCACGTTAGAGCATATTATCTTCATCGAACTCTGCATTTTCTTGGAGTTCGTACATTTGGATACCGGCATGCCTCCTATTACCGGCGGCGTGGGGGGAAATCTTTTCGTGTACACATTGTTATTAGTGTCGCCTCTAACAACCTTCGGTGTGCTTGCAGACACGCTGGTTAAATTTGCCACGGGTGGGCAATCGGCGACGATATTTGCATAGGTAGTCGGACTACCTGTGTTATTCGGTAAATCGGAATGCACTGGAGTATCATGAGCCACAGCCATATCACTCGGGAAAACCGAACTCTGCAACGTTGGATTCGCCGGGGTTGGCAGTCTTTCATAAACTCTCTGCAGCCTATGGTGAGTGGGGTTGCAGGATGTATGCTCTCTACTAAACAATCGTTTTGACTGGTTTGTGCCAGGTGTGGGCATACGGTTAGACAACGTGAGTCGAGTGCGGCACCAGCTGGTTGCGATCCACCCGCTGTTTCAGCTGTTGCTAGTCGCACAATTTGGGTTAGTTTGTCACATTTCTCTGTCAGTAGAGCAATGCACCTCACGAGCGGGTTGGCCATGCACTCAGCACAGAACCAAATGGAGTCTGATGTGCAAGGTCGTTCCTTCATTTTTGCCACACCTACGCACCGGGGATGAAAGCTCTTTTCACAGATATTACAAGTTATTGCAATCCGGATTGTTTTAGAGCACGAGTTCAAAGCACAAATCACTTTTGTTTGCTGTTGCGTGGGCCGACGAGCAATGCCGAGCAATGCCGAGAATCAGCGTGAGATCATCCTCCCCGACCACGAAATCCAACTGATGTGTGGATTCCTCTTTGAGATTGTTCACTTTGATTGTGGCCAACCATTTAGTCTTGTGCTTGGAACCGTTCCACATGCGCAGAGATCCTCGAATACCTGGTCATCGCTTAGCGAAACTTTTGCTGATGGAAGCATACGTGTCTAACTGGAAGCGCACCATTTCATCGGCTACCAATAAAACTACATAGACCTACTTCTTTGGTGCCGTGTGCGACGCGTTGCTGATTGAATGTTCAGAGTCGGTGTTGTGTCAAGCTTGTGCATACATTTTAGATGACTGGCAGCATCGAGCTAAATGTTTTCGGCTGCCCCATTTGGCGCAACTTCGGCTCTACGCCGGACAATGATAACGATGTAGCGTAGAGAAGCATTAACAAGTTTCTTGTAGCTTGGCAAATAAATAAATAAATTTGTATATTTACCGACAGACGGTACAAGGCCATATAAGTGGGAGCGATAGGCATGGTAACAGGCTTTGTAGCTTTTTTAAGTAAACTGGACATGGCATATAGTTCTGCATCAGAAGGCAACCGCATTTGCTGGATGTGGTGTGTAGCTGACGATTTACTGAGGTATATATCAAGGCCTTGTCTGAGCGATAAATGTTATTGCCCCAACAGCTCCTTGGTGACATTTTCAACACTGATCGCAGCAGTTTCCCCCGGATGAGACGGTCAGGCATACAACTGCAGAAATTACAGGAACGAGCCAGAATCTTCAGCTCCGTAACACAGTTCTCAATAGTTTCATTCGGCGCCTATTTCGAGTAAAATAGATATACTGCTGTTACGCCTCATTAGTTTGGCTTACGCAGAAATCGCCAAACTTTCGGATGACTATTTCCAGATAGGCTCGGTCTTCATCGTTTCCTTACTGCATCATTTCCAGGAAGCCAATTGCTTCATCTCCAACCATACGTCGAAACACCGCCAGGAGATAAGCCATCGGTTGTTCATTCAGGTGCACCGGTGCGCAGAAATCGATCCAGTTGCTTTTCCTGATTCTCCAGTTACTGGCCAGTGTTGTTCTTCCATGTTCAACGAAGCATGTGTTTTACAGCTGACTATGCTTCAATCAGCAACTGAGCATCGTTCGGCGATGTTGCTTTAGTCTTCTCTGACACCATGTCGCAGAACCCGGTCCTTCAGGGACAAACAGTTTATTGGACCAACAGACTCAGCGAAAAGGATAGCAGGATTAGGCTGTAGAAGCCTCGTTGTGAATAACCAGGTCATTTCTATAACTAACAACATTTCTCCACTTTTGAGGTTGTTCCTTTGAGTCAGACAGAAAAATTCCAGCGCTGCCAAATACGAACCCATCAGCCTGTAGGCGAAGAAGCATATGCGTTCAATCATCTGCTACATTCGCTTGCGGCAAGCTAGCCACTTGCTTCGTCATGTACATCGGTACCATCCTTCTGGTTGCAATCATCCAATCACAATTTGGCTATCAAAACTTCTACGGATGCTCAAGATAATTTCGAAACGCTTGTTAAAGAATGATTGCGCTTGTGGGAACCAAACACAGGAGCTACTACTCCAGTTGTCAGTGGCATAGAGGTGACAGAAATCAAAGGATAACGAGTCAGCAGTTGCCTATGCTAACCCCGAAAGTAACTGGAAGCTTTGGAATTGCAAATTTATGCTTGCGAGGAATAGACGCATAATCAGTTCCCGCCACACAGTCATTTGGCACAGGGGCAGTGCGCGCCACACAACCTCCAACTGAAATTGAGTAGTTGCGTGGAACTTTAGGTGGTCAATATTGATCCATTTATTTCCTTTTGTTTGCCATAATGCGTAACCCAGCTTGCGCCGCATGGGTACTTACTAGATGTCCGTCTTCAATCTTGTCACCCTGCGCTCAATGTGTTTCTTTATTTTCACCCATCGTGGCTATTTGGGTGAGAGAAAGTACTTATCCCTGTCCTTTGATAATCCCTAATTTCGTCGCTGTCTACCACACCAGGTAGAACGGACCGGCTAAGCTGAGTTAAATTACTTTAATTCTATCTCATACAACTGACCAGACACCCATATGCAAATCTGCTTTTTCGGTACATGGATTGAGTTTTCAAGCGGGTTCGTCACCAGACTTGCAATCCGTGAGAATACCGACTGAGTGCGAACCGCGTATTGCTTCAAGGGTGTTGCACTGTTATGTAACTGACCTAAAGCGAAGCCACCACATACAGGATTAGCAGAACGACGATAATTAGCTGAGAAAGGGCAATGAACCACTGTTTCATCGTTTCGAGCCTCGTCATCGGTGCGTATTACCTCAGCCCAATGAGAGAGTTGAAGACGTGACCAAACGAGTTGTATGTAAATACTTGCTTTTCTGGGCCACCCGGTGGTTATCAGACGTTGTGACAAAGTAACGCAGTTCGCTGCTCAATGGCTTGCTCCATGGCCATCCACACAGAAGGCACCAGCTAATTCACGACTTTATAAATATTATGCTTAGAGTGCCGGTAGTGAACGAACAGTAAGTAATGTTTCGTGTACACGTACCTCATTAACCATGTACCTGAGGATTAAATATCCGATTGCAAATCCTGCGGTTTTTGAATTTCAAAGTATAAACATATTTAATTATTAAACTCTTTTCTCCATATTCTTCTGTGCAACAGAGTACCTGTGAGGTCAGTAGTTTTTGAGCGGGATTTAAAATTATTTTTTGGCACTTAAACCGACTGCTTGGGTAAATCTTTATATTACACTCGAAACCGATTTATCGCGCACCATTAGGATATTTTATAACTGGGCAATAAAGCGAGGTTGGCAATTAACCTGCATTGATTTTTATCAGATATGGAAACAACCACTGAATTATTGTACACTATGTCGCTTGAATTGTAACCTTCTAAGAAAGACAAAAGAAGTACCTGTAACTGAAGCCTACAAAAGACATTTATTCAAAAGTTCATGCCTATATTTTAAATATTATAGCAAAATCCATCTTACCTGGATTGTCATAGATACTGGCGCTACTATACTTTTTCCTGCAAAAACAAGCTACTATCATTTGCACATTATTTAGAGCTGCTAATCCAGTCGCCTTCGCACTGAGGAAGTCCAATATGGACAAGGAATCTTTGCCTCACCCACGCAAAATTCCGTAGGTGTTATAGCGGTGGTAAGAAAACGCCTAAGGCCTTTGTCTTCTGATCTAGAGAGTTGGCCGGTCAGCTTGCGTGGTAGCATCAGGCTATTCGTATAGTCAGTGGAAACCACAACAGTAGCTATACAGATCATTTACACAGTATTTGCTCCTGTATGCGGCATGAGCTGATTGCTGTTACTTACTGAGGAATCCGGCACCACATCCTCTGAGTCCCTGCCTTTTTCGGTTCTAGTCGGTTCGTTAAAGTTTCATTGACGATTTCATCTTCAACACCGGTCAGATCCGAATTACATTCCACATGGTTGTTACTGACTACCAACTCTGCCGCACTGATGACTGATTGTGTAAGCCCTGATCTGGTCCTCAGCGATGATGGGGTCATCAGAAATTGCATTAGATGCCAGTCGACTAAAGCCAGCAAGCAGGATGCACCTGCAACCCGTCTTCAAGTACTTGAAACGAACTGAATTGCATAGGGCACATAAAATTTGACGCGGACATCCGCCGCAGACAATGAGCCACATAACATGTTGTTTTTGATGTGATGAAGGATTCTGTCCAAAACGTCCTTTCTGTAACGAATTTTTAGATTCATAATCATACCTTGATCCATAGGTTGAAGAAGGAGGGTCAAGTTTGCTGGCAGGAGTTCCATTTGACTGCTTTTCAGGCCTTCCACCTGTGGATACATTTTGCATTTATCCAAGAGAAACGTAACTTTTTTGGCCTGGAAACATTGTAGTGTTGCTCACCCCAACACTGGCACCCGAAGACCGCGGTTTCGTCCTGGTTGGGACTCATCAGTTCGAGATAGCCTGAGTTGGGCTGGAACTCAAATCCTAGTGGCTCATGGTTGACGCCACAAGCACTATGCCACTGAGATCCACGAGCAACGGTTGGTCCAGCGGAAACGAATGCAAAGTTGGGCTTGGATGATCTCACTCGAGGTTGCTTGTAGCAACCCAACCACCAGCGGATCCTCCAAGCCTAACTTTTTGGTCTCTTTGCCTAGCTCATTATTCCATTCGGGAGCCATTATGTGAACATTTATCCTGTCCTCTGCGCGATTGTTAGCTCTGTAAGTTACGGGAAGTTTGTTTACTTTCACGCCATAAAAAATCATGGTTACTTACATTTTGCAATCAAAATCAGTTTCCTTTTATCCGTACATAATACATTCGTGCAGCACAGGAGAGTAACGCTATCCATGGTTTTTTTCGATCGTTTGAGCTTGTCCGCAGGATTAAAATGCATCGCACTAGAGTTGCTAGGTAACAAGGAACTGTTTCGTCTCCACTGTACATGCTGTCAACGGCAAATCAATTTAATAGTTAAAGTAGTCAAGCATATAGCCAATTTTCGCAGCCTGCTGTGTCCGCGAACCTGTTTTCCCCATGAGCACGTTTGCACACAAAT
Source organism: Dicrocoelium dendriticum (assembly GCA_944474145.2). Classification (NCBI taxonomy): domain Eukaryota; kingdom Metazoa; phylum Platyhelminthes; class Trematoda; order Plagiorchiida; family Dicrocoeliidae; genus Dicrocoelium; species Dicrocoelium dendriticum. The sequence continues at coordinate 11,560,963 of OX104065.1, read as the reverse complement.
TGGTTTCTGTTCTACCATAGTTGCAACCAGTCTGCTGTGGTAGCAATTATTTTCCAAGTCTTTCCTCGAATTTTTCTGTCTTTTTCTTCGGAAGCGGGCTTGTGACTCTGTGGTTGTGCTCACGAACGGATATTATCCATTCTTCCTATGCAGGTCAACTCCATCTTTTCAACATCACTCTGTTCTGAGCACTTGCAGTGTCAAGCGACAAATTCTGCCGGAGTTCATCTTTCCTGGCAATCAGCTTGGCCAGAGTAAGACGAGAAATATGTAAATCGCGCGACTAGTTGGCCTGGGAGTTTCCCTATGGAGCAGTTTTGATTTTGCCCAAAACACCCAACTTTTCTGTCAAGAAGAAATCCTTTCTGTTACTGGCCATACTTGTGTGTAACCAATAAAATACTAACGAATGTGGAGCAGAAAGTTCACTAGACTTTGCACAGTTCTCGAGTTTTGAATAGGACCGATTGTTTGACCAAATCGTTTATACATTTAGCATGCCCGTGTATTGATTGAGGTAGGTAATCTTTTGTGATTTGTAAATAACGCTGCCAATGACTTTATCCTTCTTCACTCAATCGGACCGGGTAAGTTTGAGATAATCGTAATAAAAAATAGCCAGAGCAAGAGCGTAAAATTGACAAACTGACAAGAGCACAGCCGACTCTGCTGAGGAATTAAGTTGTGGGAAGAGCCCAGCGATGGGCAATTAGACGGTGAAAATTTAGCATATTTATGAAAATAAAATTTGTATTTTGTAAAACCTGGCAAAAAAGCAGGGTGGGCTATAAACCGAGTGGGCACTAGAGTGGGTTCAACTGTAGTTCCTCTTCATTTGAATTGATCATTCGAAAGATTACTCCACATTATTACAGCCAAGTATGACCGTAATGTCCTTTGCCTATCCGGTCACAATCCACTAGTTATTTTGATCTGGGTGTTGCTATATTGAGAGATTTTATTGGGAAACTGGCACAACCAGCATTTGCTAAAGCGCCTGTAAATATCACATAAAATTTCAGATAACGGTGCTGACTACTGGAGAACTCTGAGTATGCCTGTTCTAATGTGGGTAAACGTTGGGTTACTTAGCCGGAAACTAGGGTGGTTTTGAGAGTAGGTTCCACGGGGAAAACTGCGTTGAAATCAGCAAGCTGCAGCAATCAAATAACTGCTAGACCAATTTCTGTGTTTTGCGACTAACCAACTGGAGCTAACAAATCCAGGTCGACTTAATACAATTTGGATCGTGTGCGAAACGTGGTGAGGAGTAAATCCATCAGGGTGGGAGAACCGTAAAACTGTCGACTTACGATGATATGTGATAGAATTGATTGAGCGCAATTGGAATTGCTGGGTGGGATAAGACACCTGCCGCTTTTATTTCCGCCAATGTAGCTGCGATGCACAGCTTCGATCATATCACTCTGATAACTTTAGATCTAACAGTGGATAAACTAGCGGGATCTGCGATTACGGCAATGTTGCAATTGGACTGACTTGAAGCAAACAAATATTTCCGGGTAACGACTGTTCAGAAAACCTCTTCAATGGTTACAGAACACTGCGGTCGGTGATCCCCAGTACAGACAGCATAAATGAATCTACGCTACCATACTTCTTCTCTTAAGATGACAAGGCGCTTGAGTCTCGTGGTCGACGTTTATCAAAACCAGGCGAAATGCACATGAACACAGAAATATTAACTCCGTTTTCATGAATAAATCAATGTTTGTACTAAGAATCAAATGCAACCATTTAAGCACCCATGATCAGTGGTGATCAACCAGCTCACTTAAGCACTCGGAAATAAGTACGCTGGTCGTAGGAGTAGCTACTGAACAGAACAAAACAGGGAATATCTAACGGATCCGCTTGTGAACAACCAGGTGTAACTAATTTGAGGGTTAATGAGTAGGACTCAAAGCCATCATGCAAGCACTTGAAATAAGTCTCTCCTGTGTCTATCAGTACTAGGTGTACAATATTGCATGTATATTTGTGCTTATCCTTCTTATTTTGTAACTAGTCACGATCTGAGCGGCACAAATAATTGGTGAGCACAAGTTGAGATACACTGTAATATTCTGCCATTTAGCTGTCTATTATTTTCACAAACCGCTATGGCTGTTCCATAACCAGGCTGATTTCGCACACTACTCACTAGCAAACATTAACCTAGTTTCTGTGAACCTTCCGCCATTTTGGCATCATGACCCACAGATACGGATTACTCAGGTTCATGCACCGTTTGCACTTCACAATAGCACACACGAACAAACCATGATTTATCATATGCTATCCGTAATGTCACCAGAGATGTTT
>OX104065.1:11530067-11558139 GCA_944474145.2 Dicrocoelium dendriticum | reverse complement strand
GTGTCAAGTCAACATCTAAATGTCTCCACAGTTTATCTAATACAGTGCTATAGTATTGAGCCACAGGTATGAAAGTGTATTAGGTATGATTTATTTTTGACCGAAGCAGCAAACGAAAACTAGCTATTGGCCAGCTAATCTTTTCTGGGTCTCGGCGAATTCCTTGGAGGTTACACGTTTCGACTCCAGTCTCAGCTCACGTATACACGTAGCCGACAAATAGATTTATTGCGCGGCATTGATCCGAATCTGATAAGCATCTCAGCGCATGGAGTTTTATCATTGAAGTGCATTTCTTCCATTCCGGCTAGGAGTAGGCCTAATCGTGATGTGTTGTAAGGAAAAAGGAATACTGAAAGTGGTGTTTCTTCACAACGATAGCGGCAATGGCCTCCGGATTTGCTTGTCAAAGCTGCCTCCATAGCAAAGTCACAGGACGCCTGCGCCTACAGAGGGTGGCTTGCGCTGCGGTCACAAGATTGTGCACTCCGTCCCCTCCAGCAATTACCAACTATGTCCTGGAGCTAGTATCGACCAAGTAGTTAGTTATAGACAGGTAGGCACCTTGTCAAGAAACACATCAAGCGCAGCCACACCGAGGAGGTCAAGCAACAACAAATCATTTAAAATGACAGTATCACATAAAAAAGATCGGAAACACCATATGGGTATGCCGACATTTCTAAAAGTGCTCCACATGAAGTATTTGGCCTATCCACATATCAGTGATAATTTCTAGATGGCAGAAAAAAGTGAAAAAATACAAAACCAAGAAACAATAAACGGATAAGTATCTGTCGTTTAAGTGGCATGTGAAGTTTAATTGAAGATTATTCTGGTATAGATTTAAATAAGGCGACAACATCAGTACTAAGGCAACATATCAAACCCACCATCTTAACTAATGAATATCAGCACCTAAGCGCGCGGTTAGCAAATCAAATGGAAGCGCAAGCAACGTACCTAGTAAAGCTGCGCCAGTATTGCTTATACTCCAAGCTTAACCTGTTTCGTCTAGATACTGGTACAGAGTGGCCTCGCTCATGGCTCACTAGACCTGCCTGACTAAGGCACTCGCGACCGCAAGTGCTACAGCCCCATCCGCTCAACGTCTGCGCTTGTCGCTTCTGCACTTGCTGCTTCTTCTCCGCATACACGAGGGCTTGCTCGTGCAATTTGGCAACTGCCTTCGTGATCAGATCGCACCAAGCACGCCGATCAACCGCCTTCGATTTTCATGACTTGCAATCAAACTTAGAACGTGCTAGGCTTACCTTTATCATGCCTTGTTAACGAAGCTTCGGTTTCCCTAAATGTCACTTCCCCACACTCAGCTCATTACATAACAGCTGCTTCGGTATCCGGGTCGAATCCATACGCTACACAAGACCGAGCCACCTCAGCTGTCTCAGCAAAAGTATGCAGTCCATTGCATACATCTCACTTCGAATCTGCACCTTCGCGTCTGCAACTCGCACAAAATCCGTTGCAGGCACTTGGTAAAACCGTTCGAATATTCTCACCCCTTGCCGGTAAATCGTCCACGTTTCGCTGTCGTAGAAAAGAACGGACGGCACCATGGATTTTTAACTGTCAGCTTCGTGTCAACGGTAAGTTGGTGGTTGTTCCAGCCTCGCTACTCAAGCTACCAGGATGCCGCAGCTGCCTTCTATACGCGGATGCAAGGCTCACTGTATATTTTCTAGTCAGTCAAAACCACACCCCCAAGGTAACAGAAACAGGAGGTTGTTTCCAATACGTTATCAGCAATGCTAATTTGTAACACGATTGCAGATTGCACATCGGTGAAGGCTGAAAGAAACATACAGGTTAGCTTTGGTTCATGATGAGCTCGATTTTGGCCGCTTTCGAAGCCTTGCTTCGCAACAGAGACAGCTGCAATCAGCCGAGGTCTGTTCATTCAGTTTCACCCTCACCTGCATAACACTGTGCAGACTTTCAAGTACACTTACATACATACTCGGACAACTAAACTTACCCAACACGCAACACGATGCCTCACCGTTCACCGTGTCAAATGCCTGCTGGAGTCAACGAAAAGCGAGTATAACGGCTGGCGACGTTCTCTGCACTTCTCCTGCAATTGACAAGCCGCATAGACCAGATCTTTGGTGCTGCGACCCGAAAGGAATCCACATTGCTCTTCCGACGCCTTCGGTTCCACAACGTGACTGACAAGGCGGTTGCGTAAGATTCGGGCAATCAGCTTTCCGACATAACTCAGCAAGTTGATACCCCGATTGAGGTGGAGGTGTCTGTACCTACACTGCAATATAGAACTAACCCCCATTGCTTCTGTAGGGAATGCAACAGTTAAATGCTGTTTATTGTGACGAGCACGGCGAACTGAGGAATACGGATTGGTAGGGTATAGCAGATTTTGTACTCCGTTTTGAACCTAGTCTGGTAAACTTGAGTTAACCGGTACCTACCGATCGAAGATGCTGGCCACCTATGTCAGTACGGGACCTGAGCCGAGCATTCTTGTACGCAGTATTGCATTGGACCTAGCTTTGAACGATCCTGCTTATAGGGGAATTCCGTGCCTTATTGGTTCGGCACATCTTGGTATCTCCGTATTTACCCATAAGTTGCTTTACGCAATGGAAATTAACCTCGATAGACTGACTTTCCGTTAATAAAGGCAACGACTACTTGCAATTCCTTAGCTCACGATGAATTTGTCAGCACAGAAAACACTCTAAGTTGCAGAGACCTGATGCTTGGCAAACCTCAATACAGCGATTTCAACCATGGCCCCTGTAAGCTTGAAGTAACTTATTCTTAGCGCTTACTTATGCACCGTCGTGCATAGCATAAATCGAGAAAAGTAGTTTGCTTCAAATATATTGCTTGAGTTTCTCCCATGGACAATCAATAAACAGACACTTATACGGAAACTGGTCTTTCGCAACCATTCGCAAGGACATGTTTGTGCCTTGCTTTTGCTTCAGTCATGGAGACTATCTAGCTTACCTCCAGACTATATAGAGTAGAAGTAGCTTAGCAGAACTCTAAACTGGTTGAACAACCCGACGGAACCTTAAAAATTTTCTTAGTTAGCTATAGTACAGTTCGCTGTAATGTACTCCTGTCAGATCTCCGTGAAGGTAAGCTGCGCCACTTTCGGTTCTCACTGTGGCCATTCGTTGCTGTTGCTGGGAGACCAAATGTGTATCATATAGGGGAGAGAATATATCTCATCCAGCTCTCATAGCGTAGATGGGCTGAGACAATGTGGTCAAAGTGAACGGATCGCCGTTCAACTCTGTGAACCTGATCAAATATGTCCATCATCCCTCCTACTGAATCATAAGACTGTGGCACATTACCATTGCAAGTTGCACCCCATAACGCGTAAGATGCAGACTGGCTAGCCTTGCGAACCACTTTTCTGCGGGTTCGGAACAACTGGAAGCGCGTGAGCAGAAACTTGTGTATTTGTAGTTCCGCTGCATAAGTATCATGCAACAATCGCAGGATTGCAGTGGAACGCTAATACCCAGCATGGATGCATGCTGCAGCAGTACGCGCCAACTTTTATGGGTGTTCCGCAGTATGCCAATCCATTGGAATACATTTTGCCAGCAAGAAGTTTAACACATTTCCAGTTTACGGCAAACACTATGATGAGCAAGCTGTATCAGTACGACCATACAGCTCCCCCGGAACTGATGTCATTCCCCAAAGCCCTTGCCATTACACCCAAGTAATTGACTAAACCATTGCCACGATTTGTTCACCAATGCTGTGATGAGAGTCATTATTAGACCGCGTGAAAAAAGGGATTATGTCTGCAGATTACAAAGGAAGCAGTCGTTACGTGCTGGTAAAATATCATCTCCTGACTTTTCTTCCACCTCTATCACAATTCATTTCTGAAATAAATGAGAATATCTGTAGCTAGGGGTGTGGATGCGGATTTTGAGCAGTTCTCCGAGCTGGATAATTATTTTGCAGACGTTTCGTTGCCTGACTAGGCAACATCATCAGTGCGGCTTCAGGGGCCTGGTTCGAAGCGCCTCGTAAGCGACATTGAAGTCGCTTACGAGATACTTCGAACCAGGCCCCTGAAGCCGCACTGATGATGTTGCCTAGTCAGGCAACGAAACGTCTGCAAAATAATTATCCAGCTCGGAGAACTGCTCAAAATCCACAATTCATTTCTATTCATCTATGATTAACTCGAGATAGCTGGACCGAAACATTGGGTGTCGGTGCAGCATTTGATGTTGTCTACCTCGATTTCGATTGCATCCGACCAAATAAACGCTTGCATCCTTCTAGCCGAGCTACAGAGATACGATGTTGGTGATCCCCCTTTAGATGGATCGGCAACTTTCTCATACTTTCGGGTTCGAAAGTGCGTGAATCAGTAACAAATCTTAGCCAAGTGGAATGTATTGTGTCAAAAGCCGCAGCATTTGAGTCCCGCTTGTTGTTGATTTTCCTTGATATTCTAGTGAGGTTAGTCGCTTCACACGGCTTACTTTGCACCGGTGGCAACGAATATTGGCGGTCCAGCACTGCCAGATGACCGCATTCAACTCCAACATGAACTCGACAGCACTAATGAATATAAATTCAAGAATTGTCGCCAATTCACATGCCCAAATCTCGTGTGGGGTATTATGGATACCAAATGGTGAGCGTTTATGGGCTGGGTAACCAAAATCTCCAGCAAATTTCTCCTAAAGGTGATCTCGATGTACTAGTTCTGGAAGGTCTTGGTTGTTCGGAGTAATGGGAAATAATCCCAAAGTGAAGCATCCCTAACTTAATACTTTTAAGGAGAGCTCTTGTAAACTTCAGTCATCCTATTTGCTCCAAATTACTTTCTGCATACCTACGACCTACTTAGGTATATGTGCTACAAACATGGTAACCACGACAGTAGCAGGATCTCACTGTATTGGTGGTTTCACAATTCAGACCACCATAAGAGCCAAAAGACAACCACTTTGCTTAAGAAGAGCGACTGAATATTCCGGGTTATTTCAGTGGTTGTTATCGTCGTTTGCGGAGTAAAATTATCGAAATGCGACGGGGTTTATACAATCGTAAGCTCTGAGGTTATCAGTTGTTAATACTAAACCACAACGACGGAACGATGGTTAACCTTATCAAACTGGCAGATCAATACTGCTGGCTGGAGTGTAGACTTGAATTCTTCTCCCAACATGCTAGTCACACACAGGTTTCCCCACGGTGGCCGCGGATTTTTGGATTACTTTGATGGATTCCACTTTTTATTCGGGATCGCTGTGTTATACGTGATTTTTCTATATGAATTGTGCACCGATATTTTACCTCTGGCGTATTTTTCAGTCAGTGCAAATTTGGCGCATGTTCTCTCGCTAATTTCCGAGTTCCCATTTATTGACCTAAGTGCCGTGTGTGTCCACCATCTTGGATTTTTTCTATGATAATGGCCAACATGACCACCACACCGGTAACCCGAAACCGAATTATTGTATGCTAATCAAACTTGTGCTAAGGTAGTTAAGGAGGGTTGACTTGCACAAATTGATTAGACCGGTATCATTCGAAATGTGTCAAAGTCCGTTGAACCGACATAATGAAATGCAACACGCCGGGTTCACATTTATTCTGTCCGAAGTACACAAGGCTTCAATTAAAAATTGGTACCAGCGTTAACACAGAATTACGACAGCCTAGTCGCCGAAGCTGAACATCGATTGGGCACAAATATTTCTTCACCCGAAACGACAATAACACATCTAGCGCCTCATCCGTCCCCCACAATGGCAGCCACGAAACCAAGGAAAAGGGCCAGTCGTTCACACGGCCACTCAGCACTAAACTTTGGGAAGCACGAACCAAGTTGTCATTGCGACCGATAGAAGAAATCCTAGCCCCACTGCCCACATCCTATTATCCACTCTACGGGCTGATGCTGTCTTTGAATACTGCAGTGTCATCTATGGGAACTTGCGAATGGGTGAAAGAAAACTTTCAGAAAACCTGTAAAGATCATTCGCTAAGCGCTTGTTTAGTAAATCAACCACTTGAGTTATCAGAATTGCTGCAAGCAGCTTAAGCTCGAACCCCTTTCGTTGCGACGACTGAAACGTAACCTGATGCTGATAAACAATCTCATAAACCAAAAGACATACTCCAATCCCTGTACACTTAAAATGCAACCTAGCATCATTCGGATTATATGCAACAAGACGTGTACATTATGTGTGCCGAGAATCAGGACAGCTATCCAATTCAACTTCATCCTCGTCAGATACGCTGTCCTGTGGAATAGCCTACTAGCCACAATCAGGTCTTGCACGTTAGCAACAGCATTCCACGTTCAGTTTAGCAAATTCCTTGACCAGAATTCAATAGTGACCCAGTTTCCATCGGGTGATTGACCACACTAGTTCTTTTAAGATGGACCAAGGAATATCTAATCACTGATTACAGATGGCACAAAGAACTTAGCAAATACAAAACTTTCGTCATTCAAAATTATTTTGATATTATACACCCCATATTACATATTTCACCCATGCATGAACTTGATACTTATTGTACCCACGATCTGTTCACAATACAGGGACAGATTATGGTAATTCGAGAAATATATTATTATTATTATTATTATAACACCCACCCTTCCGAGTGACCAATGAAATCCGAAGGTTCCTACTGACCGATCTACCCACGCAACCGTTGCTGCTTGAATACAATCAAATTGCGATCTCAGTAGCCTCATCCAGTACTGTAACAAAACGGGTAAAGCACCAATTGCAGCCTCCAGAGACTTCAATAAATCCCTCGATAACCGTGGTTACTAAGTCACCGAAGGCCAGGCGGAACTAAGGAGCCTTGACGCTCAAATGCACCAACGTTCCGGAGTCCAAGACAAACGCCTTAAGGGGTAAACTGCAGGAGGATTTGAAGCAACGGAATTTCCTTTGTACTAAAATCGGAGATCAAGCCAGTCCAACTAATGTAATGTGCAACAGTAAACATCAAACCTCGAATACTTATGGGGTCCTGGCTAATGCGATAAACATTGGGACCAATAGATGGGGTAGGGACGCTGTGTTTGTCGGCATACCGCCTGCAGACTGAAAACAGTGGAATACGCAAATTTCCGGATGCGCCATAGAACGAACGCCAACGGGACAATGATAGTTCAAACGACCACCTCCCGGAGCGTGGCAGAACAATTGTTCAGGTACATGAGGTGCCCGAACTACCGACAACCAGCGACGAAGAAGCCCACGCTCATGACATGGAAGAATAGCCTTACATTCGTGAAGCTCACTGTGCGGGCGACGTCATACTTCCATCGATTACACAGTTACCCGTGTCGCCAATATACGAGGGAGTGGCTCGAGGATACTGGAACTACAGATGCACTCACAGCAAATGGCAGTGAAGTTAATCGGTAGTTGGCAGTTATTAAACAACACACTTCCTTCAGAAATACGACTGAAGAAGGCAGTTATGGAGCGTCAGCTACTCGCTTTTCTTGCGGAAACGAGGTCTCATGCGACACAATATATCCATAACAGCGATTCAGAAACCTGTACGCTATAATCCATAGCTATCGAGAAGGCTGCCGATGGAATACATACCACAGATGTAAGAGAGCGAAAACAGATTTCATTCCTATCAAGATTTAGCAATTTACCAAAAAACGATTAGGTGCCGGCCTCCCATCGGTCGGCACAAATCCACATCATTCATGCGCTCGTATTCAACAAATTAGACATTCGAGAAGCTACCCTGTATGTACACCAACGCTCAAGGCTTACTGAGTAAACTTTCAAACTGAGGCTACGTCAAGGGTCAAAATTCTACAACCTCATCGTCATAACGGAGACACAGTTATGCCCTGACATAAGTGGCAGGGAGATCGCACTGTCAGGCATGTCCATTGTTCGGCACGACCTACCCAGTAAAGGTTGGGGACTGGCTCAGTTCTTCGGCCAATACCTGCAATACCTGCAATATGATCTAGACGATCCGGTAAGCAAGGTACAAGATTTTCTTTGTCGTCCTCTACGTTTAAAAGGCGACGTCACTTGCTAAGGGGCGGTCATTTACCGCCCTCCTTCCTCCACGCTCGAGATGGACTCCTATCTGGCGTCCGCAATGAAAGGGGTGATAGACACAACTTACAGTCACATTCTCTTGACTGGCGACGTCAACATCTACGTTCTGGAATCCCTGAGAACAGTCTAAGGCCGATCTACAAGTATTTGCCTTTAGTTACTCGAAGTTTGGCTATATCAACACTCCAAATCGATGCCAAAAAAGATAAGCTTTCCATATTGAATTGGATATTCAACAAAGGAAGAACTAATAGTCAGAAGGTTGATCTTCGACATCCCATTTGGCCGCGCCGATCATGTAAATTTGCAATGCGGACTATCCTGTGGGAATCGCTGATGCAACAAACACGATTATATGTTACGACCTATTAGATTGATTAGGTGAGACGACCAACTGGACATTTCTGTCAACCGAGGCACCAGCTCGTTCATGGGAACACTTCATCAACCATTTTAACTCGGAGTTCCAAAGCGTCAGCAACTAAGAACTTCCACCAGAGCAACATGGTCTCCTTTCTTTGAAGCAGAACAAGCAAGTGTATGGCGGTACGAAACTCAGCCTGGAGTATTTAAAACACTTCTCGAGCACTGAGATCTGGAAGACCTATGCGACCCAAATCAACTCAACTATTTTTGCGAAGATGGAATGGCGTACCACCAGAAGTTGGATGAAGAATGACCTCAAACCACAAGCTTTGTATCAACATGTCAACCGTCTAGGTAAGGTGAAACAAGGAATTCCTCCTTTTCAAATAGCGAGCGGACCCACACGGACATAGTAGGAGGCGGCGAATATCCTGTGCCTAGGGTATGCTGCAAGAATTCAGTGTGATCACTGGCCACATAACCCTATGACGATAGTTGTTTCACCAGTAAAACTCACCCACATATCCTTCAAAGAAGAAGCTGTACTAACACAAGCTGTTTAGTACGCGCAGGCACAGCTCGCCTGGAGTTGATATTGTACGCATGAATTCGATGGCGGGTGGTGGCAGATAGGTCAGCTGAGTCTTTACTTTGACAAAATTTTCGGGACCGACATGTGGAAATACCAGCTGATTACTCCCATTCACGAGGACAGTAATCGATCCAACCCAGCCAACTATGATCCAATAATCTTATAACCGATTCTTTCAAATTTCTGGGAAGCTATTATGTATACTGTACTAACGGCCTACTTGGAAGAATTTAACTATCTCGCACCTGAACAGTATGCCTTCCGATGAAATCGATCGTGCACTGACCATCTACTACGAGGACAAACCGGCTGGACTGAAGCAGTAGACTCTGGAACAGGAGTTGATGCAGTTTTTCCCGACTTCGCAAAGATGTTCGATGGGTTAGTCCACAACATTCTACTCTTCGAACTCCAGACATTTAGTATTAGTGGTCCGCTCTTAGGATGGATCAGAAGCTTTCTTCTACACCAGCGCCTGAAAGTACATATGCATGAATCATTGTCAGCTCCCATCCGATTTGAATGCGGAAACCCACAAGGACCACAGTTATTTTTGTCGTATCTTAACGATATTACAGGCCTCATGAGCTCGAGAACTGCCTACTTTATGCCAATCGCATCAAGGTGGAGAGGGTGATAAATACACCAGATGGTATCACAGTATTTCAAACCGATCTGCATAGGATATGTGCATAGTCAATCCAGATTCTACTTTCCTTCAATGTGCACAAATGTAAAGTGCCATACAAACGACACAAAGTGGTGCATTCCTACAGACTCAGCAACCAGGAGCTTCATACGTCTTCCGCGAGAAGGACCTGGAACTTTTGGCCTAGTTCTACCTTGGATGTTTGAATCAGGCTGAAATGGCGTCTAGGCGGGGTATCCAACACGTGGACCTCGTACAGCGTGCATTCGGATTATTCAAGCCTAGAGCTTACTGCAAGTTCTCGGCTCATGCATACGGCCAAATGTCCAATATGCAATAGAGGTCTGGCAGCCATGGCTGAAGAGAGATCTCACGTCAACACCGTGCTAATAAGAATGTCGTGTCTATATAATTATCCGTATGAATGCGGCTTTCGTGTGCTCGGGGTCTTCAGCGGACACTATTATCGATTGCACAGTTAACTCCTTTTGGCTTAGCAGCAATTTGAGAGCCCACCATCTCAATCTGACACAGCAGCACAGTCATTTGGAATGTGTTCGGAATGTTTTTCCTTACGCGGTTGCCGAACGTAAAATGCCCTACCGGATTCAGTCATATGTGCTCCCACGCTGGCAGAATTCAAAGTCAGGGTTGAACGTGCACTTCTTTCGCTGCATCACCGTACACGACCCAGTACCCATAGATAAACGCAAGTGTCTGTAAAAGATTTCATGGACAGTCAAATCCCAGAATTGGATCCACGTTTTTCACCTCCTCCATCTGTATACTGGAAGAAGACATTATTTTAACAAACATCCCATTTGCTGTCTCTTCTTGTGGATTTACTTGGATTTACCTTCGTTGCTGGGTATACTTCAGTGAGTAGACCGGTGTAAACCCAATTTTGCTAAAAAATAGTTTTATCCATTGAAGTTGCACCGTGACCATTCTACGGGACCTGTTACCCTTATAAAACCGTTGTTCTCATTGTAAGCACACCGATTAATGCACAATCATAATACCTAACGACACCAGCGCACACTCAATTTGCTTGCCACTCGGGAAGCGTTAAACCTCTCAAATGTAACAGATTTTGATCGGTTGGTTCAGTGTTTCCGGTTGTTCACTGTAGTCAAGCCAAGACGTTAGTCTTGATAAATTAGCAGCAGAAGGAAAACATGTAAGAAGGGTAGCATGCTCAACAAATAACGCGGAGCCGGTTACAGCATAAGAAGCGCAATTGAGTGTGTCTAGCGCGCACGCAAAATCGATACGTTTTGAACCAGAGTCAGCCATTGGGCATTCGTCAACTCAGGACATACCCCATCGTCGTGGCTGAAGTCAAGTTCCTGGTTAGAAATGTTCTACCGGATTGCGAATTAGATCGGACCGCCCTAGTATGATCTAACTTGTTGTTTCGATTTCCACGCTGTGCACCACTTGCTCTGTCAGATTCCGCTTCGGCTGGTGTGTCTGTGCCCCGAGGCGTACGTGTTCCGAAAGTCGGCGGACCATCCGGGCGTCCGGAAGTTGCAACTCGTTTTTACTTCCTGCGGAACCGAGCACAGTTGCTGTTTTTCAGCAATTTTCATGCGGTAGCCGAGTTTATACTAATTGATCTCTTCACGTGCTTTCATCTTTTAGCTCCTCTGAGGACACAGACATCTTCTGTCACTCCTCTATTTAACTACGCTTGTTCGGAAACAACAAAAGAAACCTCGCGCTGAGATTTCTGCTGAATATCAATTCCACCGGGGACTTATGTGTGGCCTAAATGAGTGCAGAACGGTAGGCAAATAGGAAACGATCCAATTTCGTTAACAAAGTTCCCATTTGGTGCTTTAGTAGGCTTTGTTTCACGGTTTGCACAGGCTTTTCTGCTAAGCCGTTAGATGCCGGATGATACGGGACCGTTTTGGTATGCTGGATCCCATTGTTGGTAACAAACAGACTAAATTCAGTACTGGTAAATGGTGAACCATTACATGTACCTAAGACTTCCGGGATGCCAAATGTAGCAAAGGAAGAACGCATTTTACTACTAGTAGTTTCAGACGTTGCTTGGGTGTATGGATGAACATCAATCCATTTTGGATGCACGTAGATGAGTAGAAGAAACATCGTTCCGTTTATCGGTCCAACGTACTAGACATGGATCCGTTGCCACGGCTTGTCGGCTACCGCCATGGGTGTACTGGATCGGGCGTTTTAGTATGTTGATGCGCTTGACACAGCACCATTCCTCCATAAATTATTTATATGTGAATCGATCTTGGGCCCCTAGCAGTATCCCCTTGCAAATAACTTCATCCTCGCCATTCCTAGACGTGTATCGAGAAGCTCCTTAAGAATGTGCGACCGGGCTTTACTGGGAGGGACTAGTCGGGAGCCCCAGAAAACGCAGCCATCGAATAGGCTCAGCTCGTTTCTGCGTATCCAAGTCAGTTGCAAGTCCACTGTTGCTTCAGGTGGGCAACCTGCGGTCAAGAAGCGCTTTACTATTGACAGCACTGCGTCCCGGTCCGTCCATTAACGGATGGTTACGCTTCGTATTGGTGTTGTATCTAGATGTTGGATTAAATTGACCAGTTCAAATAGAGGAAGATGTTCCTGTAAAGCTTCAGTTACTGGTAGACGGCTTAACCCATTGGCTGTGCAGTTGTTAACGCTTGTGATATAAAGCGCATTGTAACTGTAGACACGCAAGATTACAGCCCATCTGCATTTTTCGTGACATCATTTGTTGTATACCCTTGGTTTCGCCCAGCAAAGAGTACAAGGGTTTATGGTCAGTGTGCAGTTCGAAAACATTTCCTCAGAGGTAAAGGTAGAATCTTTTTACCCCAAAACTAAGCTAGCGATTCTTTGTCTAGCTGTAAACAATTCTTCATTGGTGTTTGTAATGTACGCGACGCGAATGTTATGGAACGTAGGGCTCCATCGTTTTCACGGTGGCACATAACAGCTCCGACCAACCAAGGGGATTCGTCACACTGAATAGCGAGTATTTTAATGGGATCAGAATGGTCTAATGTTGGTCGAGAAGTAAGGGCTTATTTAGTTTTAATAGAGGTGCCACTATGACAACAATTCCAGCACAATAACACAATTTTGCGGCAATTCATTTAGTGGAGATAATACTGTAGATACATTTGGCAAAAACGGCGATAGTGAGATAATATGCCCAAGAACAAACGGAGTTGATCACTAATTCTAGACTCCGGAATTTCTGTAATGGCCTTCAACTTGTCAGTTAAATCATGCAACACAAGTTTATGCAGTCGGCAGCCAAGGTAGCAAAAAAAATGCAAGGAATTCTTGTTTGGATTTCTTTACTTTAAATCCGCTTCATTCCAGTCGCTGGAGCACAACAAAGTGTATGAAGATTTTCTATTTCACAGTCTCTCGAGATAAGAATATCGTCCAGATAAGCCCATGCGGAACATCCTTAACCAGGTTGTTGAGTACCCTCTGGAAGATGCAGTTGGCCGAATTAATACCAAAAGTCAAATGGGGATATTGTAGGTCATATATGTGTAGTAACAATAGTAGGCTACCTGAAATGCTCATCCAATTTAATCTGCAAATATACATGACTGATATCAAGCTTGGCAAACTTTTCACCACAAGCCAGAGTTGCATACAAATCCTCAATGCGTGGCAACGGATACCTGACTAACATAGGAGCTTTGTTAGTAGTCATTTTGTAGTCACCACAAATACGTATGGAGCCGTCTGGCTTAAATACAGGTACAATTGATTTACCCCAATCAGAAAACTGGCTTTGTGAACGGCCTCATGGCGCACGGTATTGTGCGCACGTTGCTTAATTTGGGCCGCGTGATTTTCTTTAAGGTTATCAAAGCTTGAAAATCTTTCCATTTTTTCGGCCCTTCGGCTAAAACAGCTGAATATTGCTTTAGTAATGCTTTGAGTCCGGGATCCTCAGCGACTCTTTACTACCTACGGTGTATCCGGAAATGCGTGTATCCAGTCCCTTCCAAAATGGTTTGGGTGGTCTGCAGAGACCACGTATACAGAAACTGTTTGTGCTGTCACCGTAGTTTATCTTTGCGAGCATTAACCAAGAACACGTAGCGGTTCACCAGTGTACTTGCGGAGAACAGAATTGCAAAATGATAAGGGCGGTAGCCTTTTCATAGCCTTTTCTTTAATTATCGTCCCTGATACCCCATATCCATTTCTATTTGCACATTTTATCACTCATTATAAATCTCTAGGGTGTACGATGCGGGGCGCATGTTGGAAACTGTATTGGACCATAGGAAATGCAATTTGGACTCGCTCCACTCTGACTGGTTCATTATTTAATGAGCTTCGTTTCACTTTAAGTCTCGTCCAACCGACGTTTGACCGATCTGCATACTCACCCCAAGAGACCAAACTTCCCGCAACTTCTGCATACTGTTTGCTGATGTCGACAGTCAGAAGGAGAACTATAGCGCTCTCCACAGCGATGACATACGAACGGACTGAGGATATTAAGTGTCTCCTTAGATTCTGGAATGGTATGAACCAATGGGAAATCCTCCGGTGATTCTTTTAGTGTGAGCTTTGTTAGTTGCTGTGTAAGCTTTTCCTTCACCTGGGTAACTAGGTTGGCTGTCTCCCATGGCAAAGAAAAATCATCTTTTGAAATATTTTCTCACAGGTATTCTGGTCTGAAATCCCAGTGATCAGGCGCTGGAGCAACGTGGACTCTTCGAACCTAGCTGGATCCATTTCGTTGTACTTACAGGTTGGTACTACCTGGGGTATACGAATGATGAATACTTTTGCACATTCTTTTGGTTTCCGGGAGAGTTTGGATAAGTGGCATCTAGCTGTAAACACACTATGGGAGCTCCCCAAAGAGCCCTGAATGTATCCAGGGCAGTCGTTTTAGTAGAGCAGACTTCAGCAATATGAAATGCGTCAAAATATCTCTGAACTGTATCCCCAAGGAATGTTCGTAAAGGTTTTACTTTATCTTTCTTCGATGGAGACACCGCCGGATTCAAACTGGAGAGCAACCCCAGGTAATCAAGAAATGTTTTTCGCCCTCGAATCCAATTCTCCATAGATGGTTTGTCAGCAGAAAAGTACCAGAAAATTTGTGGAGTGAACGGACGCGCATATATTATCCCATCTCAATCGCTAAACGTCAAGACTAGACATTGGTCGTAGTAATTTGGTAGCAGAAGGAACATATGTGAGAAGTTTAGTATACTCAGCAAATAACGCGGAGTGTGTTACAGCATAAGAATCACAGTTGGGTGTCTACGCGCGCATGCAAAAGCAATACGTGTTGAATCAGCGTCAGTCACTGAGCATTATTCAACAAGGGACAACTTTGTGTTTTCAGATTTTTTGTCTTTAAAACACGCTCCCAGACCGTCCGGTGGAACTTGCCAAACCATGGATTGTAATCAGCGATATACTACTGAGCACTGATCAGCGACCTACGAAAAGTATTTGGTTGATAATAAAAAAGCAACTTTATTCAACGGTGCTTACTGAGCTGACAAAATTCATTGCAGTGATGAAATTAACGGTGACGCGTTTGT
Source organism: Dicrocoelium dendriticum (assembly GCA_944474145.2). Classification (NCBI taxonomy): domain Eukaryota; kingdom Metazoa; phylum Platyhelminthes; class Trematoda; order Plagiorchiida; family Dicrocoeliidae; genus Dicrocoelium; species Dicrocoelium dendriticum. The sequence goes on along the minus strand of OX104065.1, from coordinate 11,542,863 downwards.
TGACTTTTGTGAATTATCCAGGAAAAACAATGTGTTAGAATAATGAAAGATTACCTGAATGAAATGTAAATGGGAGTATGGAATTAAAATCAGAGCACTGCTGCTTGCTCACCGCCATATCGGATGTATGCTCAATTTATAACTGGGTGGACCGCTATGGGTTTCAAAGTAATTGGGCACAACACAACAACAGAACTGCTCATTAAAGCAGCCACTTTCCCCTTATAGCCGGATAACTTTGGCATTCCATGGGGAATATAGTGCATTGTGACAAGACAACGGTTGAGTTGCTTCGAATTTCCATGTGAACAGTGCTGATTTGTGTTGCTGTTTATCATGGATGCCTAATTTATACTTCTAGTACAAAGGGCTTGAGAAAAAGAGTCGATTACTCCTGAGTACTCTTAGTACCGTCATATAACGAGGTCTTAAAATCGACCGTTGCCTTTCCAAAGAACCCCTAATTTTCATCGGCTTTGTCTACGGTCCCAGTGATAGCAGTGACGAAGGTTCAAATCAATGTGAATCGCGATCCACATTGAGATTGCGCGTCGTAATCCAATCACATAATGTGTAATCCAAAATGGCCTACTAACTTCCTTTTTACTTTCCTAGCCCAGAGATATAAGTTTTGTAGGAATGTTTTGACAACCTTTTTGTCCAAAGTTCATCCAAGTTCACCAAAACCGTGATACCTTTCACCATTATCGATTTGTTGCCTTTGGTCACGCATATTAAAACAACTTGAAACCGATTATGAAGAAATGTCTTCGCAAGTCTCTACTCACTCGGCTGGGAAAACCCCGAGGATACTGCCATTTATTCTGCGCTCAGTGCTCAAGAACCGCGTCCATTTAATCCATTTACATCAGTGCATCCTTTCCTTTTTCTCTAGTCCTTTATACAATTTTGCTTTTTCGAAAATGTTATTTTACTTTATCCAACGTTGATGCTGTAATGTTCCGAAAAAACCCATCCAGATCAATAAAGCTAACCTTGATTTGACTTGTCGTACTAAGATGTCCAACGCAGTGGCACGTAAGAAATGGTTCACTCACGGATAGCATGCTATTGCCTGCTGACGAGCCATAGCGCTAGTCATAGGAGCATGGGGGCGATTAGACAAACGTTGCAGCATATAGAGTCGAATCGAAGTAGTGGGCAGAATTCAGATGCAGCTGGCTATATATATTTTCTATTTTCATATAGGTAGCTATGTACACAGATGTAAACGCACATATGGAATTTTGTGGATATACATGTGGCTGATATTCAGCTGTTACAACTGCTCATGAAATTTATAGCAGTCATTTACGTGAATCCTGCGATTGCAGTTGAATTGGTCTAAAAACATGATAGCTGTGTTCACTTGCATTTGATGTGAACTGCACGATTTCTTTCCAGCAGCAATTTTGGCGCAATATGCCGGGATGCATTAAGCGCTATATTGTGACTTAATGGTTGCGCATTGCAATCGGAAATGTGCGCGGGGGGCTTGCTGATTCGAAGTATGAGTTTAAATATTAATATCTGACATCTAGCAACCAGTCCTGCCTCTATGAGTACAACAGAGTAGTACTGGGATTTGCATCCACGTCTGGACTCAGTCGGAAGATCATCATACGTCCGCAAAAAGCCCTGTAAGGCTGTTTCATCTTTTCGGGACTCGTTTTTGTTTGAATCAACTGGGTGACCGCAGCGCTCATGCGTGTGGGAAGATAAGTTAAGATTTGAAGCGCTGAATTTCCTAAATATATTTCAGTAAGGCAGTGAGAAGTCCTAGGTTGTGAACAGGGAACATTTCGGTTGCTGTCATTAGTCAAAATGCAAGAAAAGTGTGCAGTTACGTAGAGGAGACCTAGTAAAATAAATAACCAAACAGAATTATCATGTTTTGTTGAAGCAAGGGTATACATGCGTATGTGGACAACATTCTATTCTTCATCATCGGTGAATATTTCAACGACTTATGCCCCCTTGAAATGGTTTCATCCTAATCTCTGCGTGTCCCATGAAGTTGAATAACAGGATAGCCTATTGTTCTTTGACGTGTTCATTCCAAGAATACTGATGACATACTACAGTGCATTCTACATCTTAAAACGACCTGCGGTGGATCACGCCTACACATTTCCAGCTTTTATCTAGTTGCGTAAAATCGCCGTCAGTTGAACACACATTACTACGAGGCCAGATAAGCCTGCAGTGTGGAACCACTAGGGCTTGAAGAAGTGATTCTAATTTAGACATGCTCTCCAATGGATCCACGGAAAAATGCAGCTGGGTTCACAGTAGAACTTCGAAACGGAAATGACAGAACAGTGGACGGAAAATTTGCCCATATATTTGTTCCATCCATTCAAATGTGATCAGGTTGCCAATGATATTAAGCACAAGCTTATATCCGCTTTAACACGTATCAACACCACCGCTCAGATGCGACCTGTCCACACCACACGACAACCATCAGAGTAGCTAGCTATACAGTTTGGCCTCTCACATCCTCTACTTGTTCAGTTGAGTTGCGGTGACACGTATATTAGCAAAACTGACCGTCTACTGTCCCAACAACAACTAGGTAGAAGGGTTCAAGCGATGAACAGGGACCTCACCTAATTTATCCATAGGCCGATTACTACAACTCAAATTTCGGTGGATCAGATCAACTTTTCCAATGGTTTATTACACAATAGGACTACGGAGCTTTTGACAATCAATGATCCACTACTAGTAATGGTGAATCATCCATCGCAGTGTGCTCAGAAACAAGAGAGGTAACCGATTATATTAACATATATGTGATTAGGTTTCGCACGACAAATCCGTTTTTGGTTCGTTATGTTAACGGGCTATCAACATACACAACTGCGTTTGTTTATTAATTGTACTTGTTGCACCCGTCAAATATCCCCGCAAAAGACGTCAGAAACTCCGGAATAACGGCTGTGGAAAGGGGGTCCAATTCCTCCTCACAACGTAGCAGAGATCAGCCACTCCGAGACGTGGCCCAACTGCGCATCTTTTGACAATGGTCTTTTGCAAACTACCACCTCGTCGTGGTAGCAAGTTTCTAACTTATAACCCATTGCTTGGCTGTGATTCGCCCTTTGTTAGTCGTAAAAATCATTCAGCGCCCCAGCCTGCTTCTCTTCGCCTCACCTGAGAGTCGGCGGGTCACGTGATTTTGTGTGCGTCGTAGCCGGGCAGCGTTGCGTCTAAGTCACTAGTGTGCGTCTACCGTAACCCCACTCGTGTGGTCTGTTCCAAGGCTCGGGTCTACCCGAATACCTGCTGCTAGGATTGTTCCACGCCCGCTCAATTTCCGTCTCACCACACGTACCCGGCTAAGCTAACGCCATCAGGTCGTGCAAATCCGTTCGATTTGTCAACGTTCCAGGCCGTTACCGTAGGCGTGCGCAAAGCTTCAGTGACAATTATCGGGTTCCCTCAATCATACAGTTCAGAATAACGAGAGCAATCGAACTGTCGACATTTCGCCCCTATGTCTTCTCATTGCGTCAACGAATGGATTGGGACTATCAACTAAACCCAACTAAGGTTGTAGCACTCGTGAAACAATTGCTACGATGGTTGTGAGTTCAATGCTTCATTACGGTCTACGAGCGCACAATAGCTATGTGAGTGCAGAATTCCATATGCATGTGATGGTTCCTGATGTGAACATAATCGATAGCGGTGCAACGTTATTTTGCTGCTGAAGCTCAGTTATGACTTAGAGTTGATTCAGTTTATCGCGCGTCCATATCGCAGAGAACATAAACGAAGACAGGCGGGGAACTGCCGCGAGGGCGGATGTTGGAAACAGCCCGTGCCATGGCATCTTATGTTAAGATAGTGAACCGGAGCATCTTAACCATCACATCCGAAAACACACCTCAGTCTGAGCTGGCATACTGGACGACCAACGCATTTTATGAAGGCAGGGGATTATTTTCCAAAGTTCGACTACAATCTATTCCGTCTTAACTGAACTGTCCAGCCGCACTCGCTGGACTGGAGAATGACGAGCCAAATATCCCAGTGGTGCATATGTTTTCCATTAACTAGAAAAATCTCAACGACAAGACAGCAATTCACTGAGGCCATAACACCGGTTTGTAAACATCAACAATTGCCCTCCACTAACAACAGCTTCGGGTAGAATAGCATTTTAGAAGGTCAGTGCAGCAGAACACGGTGTGAGGCGGAGTGACCATCCGGAAAATTGTCCACACAAGAGATTGTTTTGTCTTAGCATATAGAGTAGTGTGGTTAGGTTAGACAATCGATGAGGAGAAGGCAAATATCACTTCAAACCACCGAAGGACAATCCGATTTTATCAGACCATGTAAATCATCCATAGACAGCTAGGTGATCATTTTGAAGTAAACGTTTAGTTCTTGGGTTACGACGCACATCATCTATGTTAACCGCGATTCGCATTGAAGTGAATCATGGTCAATGCGCTCACTGGGACCGTAGCAGAAGCAGATGGAAACTGGGTGTCACCCACCCGATAACACTGCACAAGACACATTCAAATTTATAAAAATTCATACATTGACTTCTTAACGCTGCTAAATGTTTGGTTCCGTTTAATAAATAGTAGCACTTGTTGGACGCGCATGATTCCATGAGGTTGCGTGGCCGTTTTTTCATCACATATCCCAAGCATTTCCCAAAGAATTAGTTGATGTGATGATGAACGGCTCATGAGTGGAGCACCGGAGCTCTCTGAAGGATATCGCGCTGAGAAACGCTCCGGATTGAGCCCCATGCACAAAACATATGAAGATGATCAGTACTGCAGTGTAGCGCCAGTATCATCCGTATCAGGCCAATGAACTCATTTATACTACCTAAAGAGGGATTGTAGAGAAAAATACTGCTGCTTTGTGAGATAAAGATTAGAAAACCAGTCTGGCTAGCGTGCGACAAATAATCGTCTATACCTTTACCGAGATTTCAAAATATTTGCATTAAGTTTCTTGTGTTTGAACATGGCGTGCATGTACCTTGTAATGGGATGGCGTCCACTTCTGTACAACTAAGAGCACTGCCAACACCCCGCTGCCTTGCGGACAGGCTTTTGAGCCAAAGGCTTTGGTTGAAGACCCTAATAATCCTCCTGTCTAGGTCTGGGCGCCCTGCCAATATCTTAGCCTATATCCAACCATGAAAATTTTTCTAAACTCCAACTACATTCTGCATCGGCCATCGCGCAGATTATCAAGGGTTGCCTGATCTGCTGCATACAGCAGGGCAGATAAGCGAAAAAAGGCTACTGCTGACGCCTCCCTTCTTGCTTTTACATCTGTTTCTCTTACTCCTATCCCGACCCCCATTACTAACCTTCCTTCTATAATTCCCAACCTTACTGACAACAATTAAAGTGCCAATGGAGTCACAGCAACTACAGCCACCGTGCCACAACATCAGCTGGACGCCTATCGGCAACCGTCCATTATAAGTCCAAGCTCTCCCGTTTCCCTAGCAACGTGCAACGTTCGCACACTAAGACAAATAAATAAGTATATTTGAATACACAAAATAAGTACATAGTATATTATCGTCAGTGCGAAGCATGCCTGTAAAGGCATGATCTTTGTAATACAGACACTTGTGCTCAGCAATTGCACAAATTATTACTGTTTAACCAGCAGCATATGAATTCGTGTGTGTATGTTGAATCGTTGAATTATGTGTAAGTCTGTAACTGTAAGCAGCCAGGTTTTTGGTTTTTAAATGTGACACTGAATTTGTGCTTTTTTCTCCGGATTCGTCATCAAACGAAGGAATCAAAAGAACACTTCGAATTGGATGACGTTCGTGATGTGGGAATGGTCCTCCGGAAAGTGAAGAGGCAGTGACTGTATTTAGTTGCTAATCAAATCCGCCAAGTCACAGTGTTGCTAAACGGACATCCGTGGCTATTCATATGGAGAACACTTGCCAGGCGAAATCCCACCACATCCTGGAACACCGCCGCTGTGTCATGTGTTGGAACGGGATTACTCCGAACCACTCAGCTGGCACTACGGGTAGGTTGATCGGCTAGACAGTCAACAGACTGCACTCGTACGCATGTTGGACACACTGGATCAATGACCCTTAACGGGGTTATTGAATTAACTACACCCAGCTTGTCTTCTCGCTATTGGTTGCACGCATCAGGAGACGCTGATGAAGCACTCACAGATTAAGCTGGGTTACGTCTCATACTCAGCTCCAAGACAGAGCCATCGTTGATTGATTGAATTCCGGTGAACAGCCTTTTAAGTGCAGACAGTTTGACGACGTCAACTAACGTTATTTCACGAAGTAGTGCAAAACGATGCTTGATCGGGATTTCCGCTTATGCTGCCACCGACTGCAGTTCTGCTGCGGCCATGGACACATTCGTTCACGCAGTGCCACTAGTTCAGATTTCATAATATTTGCAGGGGATATGCAAGCAAAAGTAAGGCGTCTGAGCACTTCAGAAGCTAAGCTTGGTAGTAATTATGGACTCAACACTGAAGAGAATGACAACGGCGAGCGCCTGTTGCAACTGTGAGTGGGGTACCAGTTGTTTCTGAGAAGCACAGCTTTTAGGCTCAGTGGGCACCGCAGTGTCACTTGGCGTCCTCCTGTTGCTGGGTAGCGATGGACCCAAATTGACCACATAACTATAAGGTACAGGTGGCGTGGTTCCATCCTGGATTGCCGCTCGTTTTGGAATAAGCACGTCGACTATGCTCATGCGTTGGCACGTTGTCGTTTCTACATGAATTTTACAGGCAGGAGCACCAAGCGTCTCCTCCAACAGACTACTAAGAAATTGTCTCAGCCTTCGGTTAGGCAAACCTATCAAGACTCACTGAGTACAGAACTTTCGCTGCCTTGTCTTAATGACACTGAGCTTCAGTGGAATAGTATCTCGGCCGCCATGCACGACACAGGAACATCTGCTTGCGGTACTATCAGTCGTCACCGCACCAGTCACTAGATATCCGAGAGTTAGGCGAACTAGTTGCAATCCAGAAGAAAACTCCCAGTGTCTCTGAGCACAATGTGACCAGAAGGACAACTAGGCACGAAATAAAGCGGAGCCTGCGTGCTGACAAGGAGGCCTGGTGGACCTGTCGGGCTCAAGAAATAGAGGCGGTGAGAGCAATAGTCGATTACCACAAGCTCTTTCAGCTGATCCGCACCACCGTTCCCAAGAAACCTGGCGTCTGTACAACAATCAGACAGCGCGGGAACCCTGGTACCTACTAAGGAGCACCGTATGTATCGTTGGGCGGAACACTTTCAAGATCAGTTTAGTTGGCTACCTGCTCTCGGAAATCTTCCTACTCAAGTGATGCAGGACGAGCCATGGCCGGTTAGTTTAGAGGCTCTATCGGAAGCTGAGTTCCGAAACGCGATCACACCCCTCAATCGTTTGCAAGCTGCTGGCCCGGATTCCCTGCCACTTGAAATATTTAAAGTGGCAAGTGAGGTCCTCTGCAAAGCACTGGCTTCCCTATTCCAAAATATCTGGAAGGAAGTATCCCGGCTAACTGGAATGAATCGATTACAGTAGCAATATCCAAGAAAAGCAGTCGAGCAGACTGTGCTAAGCACAGGGGTATTAGCCTAATGCCAGTTGTGACAAAATTACTGGCCTTTATTCGCGTTCGTTGCCTCACAACGGAGCGACCATCATGGCTTAGTGAAGTGCAGGCAGGTTCCTACTCAGGGCGTGGCTGTATAGACCATCTATTCACTCTGCTGCAGGTGCTAGAGCAACGCTACGCATACCACAGACCGACAACAGCTACTTTCCTCGACTTCACTGGTGCGTTCGATACAGTCTATCGATGCATTCTGTTCGAACTACTTGCACCTAAATGTGTTTTCATGAAATCCATGAAGGTTTTACGTGCTCTGTACTCGAACAATATAGCCCGCGTTAGGGTCTACGGTGACCTGTAAGATAGCTTTTCGACAACAAGTAATGTTCGTCAGGGATGTCCAATTGCCTCATTTTTGCTCAGTTTCGTCGTGGACTCAATCATGGAGTATTCTCTTGCGCAGTCTCATGATGCAGGCGTTGAAGTGCTGTCTGATGAAAGAGCAGTTGATCTTAATTATGCGTACGATATCCTCTTGCTGTTTAACGGTGTCACGGCGGCACATTCAAACTGAATATTCTCGTTAGAGTGATCTCATTATTTGGTATGCGCTTCGTACCTTCAAAGTGTAAAATGTTGCTGCAGGAACACCAGCCACTTGATGACCTCTTGATCGCTGATAATGAGGAACTCGTGGTAGCTGAGTGATTCACTTATATTGGTAGCTGCGTCAGCAATGACGGGCGCATAGAAAATGAAGTCAGTTCACGCATTCCAAAAGCCAGAACTGTCTTCTTGTACCTGCGGCGTCCTTAGCAACAGAATGGAGTTTCCCTCCGTCTGAAAGGCGGTGTATACAAGGCCACAGTGAGGGCCGTCCTGTTCTGTGGCAGTGAGACTTGGCCCTTTCTGTCTGAAGAGCTGAGGCGCATTCAGGTCTTTGATCCTCGTGGTCTGCGAAGTTTGCTGTTGTCGTGTGGCGCCAGCGTGTCCGCAATGATGATGAGCGTAGGAGAGTACTAGACAGTGATAACCAAGCTAGTACCTTGGACCAACAGCTAGCACTGAATAAGTGGCGTTGGTTTGGACACGTGTTACGTATGCCTGGTCACCGCTTACCTAGAAGGGTCTTGTTTAGTCTGCCAGATGTAGGATGGCGCAGAGCTCGAGGTGGACAGGAGTTGACTTGGCAGCGGGAAATGAAGTCACTGACGACCAAACTGGGTGCCGTTGGTCCGTCTCGTCTTCCGGGCTGGAGTCCACGTGACTCGCCTTGTGCTTGGCTCTAGACTTTACAGAACATGGCTCGCAGTCGACACCAGTGGCGCGTCTGCTGCAGTCTGCTAGTCGGACTGCCTGCTTAGAGTGTGTTTGATGCTTAGTTATCTGCGGGATAATAGTTGATAATGACGCGGGGAAGCAAAAGCCGCAAGGAAGCTGTCTCATTGATGCCGCCTCATTTTTATATGAGAGACAGCTAATTGTGACGGCATGTTGATAACACAAGGTGTAGACGGCTTGACCCTGGTTGTTTGCTTTAGGCATTAAGGATTTCAGATAAGTCGTTCTTCTCTCCTTTTGTTATTCTTTATTCCATGGGTCATCGTGGTTGTATGGCAGCGAAGCATCAGTTCAGGTGGCTGGTGTACTGCTGTTGTTGATTGATTTGATTGATATGAGCATGTTTTCATTATCCATTTATTGCTCGTATATTCTGAAGGCACTTGTTAATGTACTTTTACTTATGTTTTGTCCGAACCTACAAAAGACACTATTCTTAATTATTTGGAAATCATTTTGAAAAAGCCGGGCTTATCTTGATTAAATCAATGCCTAGGTCACACTTTTGCATGCGTACTGGAAAATTGACTCCAGCAGAAAATGGAGAAATGAAAGGAACCGTTAGGTCTAAACAGGATAGGGATTTAAATAACCTGGTTCGTTGATCACAACCGATCTCTCAGACAGTCATTCCGCTTCCGAGAATGCCGTCTCCTTCGTATTCTTCATTTCGGGCTTGATGTCCAGTGTTAGGTTAGAGACTGCGACCCTACAATCTGAGTCAGTGCTGAGGGCAACCGGACCACGGTAAGTGGGGGAGGGAAAGGCTGTAACATGTTTGATCCAAGAAGTTGTTATGACACATCGCAGCTCACTTTCCCCGACCTGTACCCTACTATCGTGCAGGAGACTTGGGAGATCTCTGTATAATTGGTTTCCAAATCTTAAGCCGCTATTCAACTTGAGGCATTGCAAGCAGCCTGTGCATAACACTGATTTAAGCGGAGTAGCGTGGGGATTTTATTGTCGAGTTTGGATCTATCTCTTACAGTACAGTATTTTTACACTGACAAAGCACTTTGTGACCTTGAACGAACGTGTGTGCTAATCGCTCATTTGTTCACTCGTGGTTCTCTCTGTTTTCCAGCCACACTTGTTCACACGCCACCGGATCTACACTAATTGATTTTGCTTTTACAAGCGCTAGCTCGTGATAACAATTTCTCGAGTACGATACATTAAGTTCCACATATAACCGAAATTCTAAATCCCGGGTCGTGTTTCACCGATATCCAAGCGCCAAAAGTTTCGTACCGCTGATCGTCGGAGACAAAGTCTTGTTTCACCACATAGAGCATATCAACGGCTTTAAACGGACAATCATTCGTTTGAATCCAACAACGTTTGGGACAGCTACATAGCTTTTGACAAGTTGTGATGGTTGTACGTACAATAATCAAGGAATGATTTATGTTATTCCTTTTCACTAACTGATGCACAGGATCTATATATATATATATATATATATATATATATATATATATATATATATATATATAACCGCGAACTTGAAATTCCAATTCAGATATTCTTATTACGATTTGAGACTGGTTGGTTTGGGGACTAATCGTGCTCCGGTTCCGAACCTACTATATTTAGTGTCGTGATCAGCGCTTATTCTAAAATCGATACAACTAATCATTTCGAGTTGGTTCATCGCTATTAGATTCTAAGCCCCATAGGAAAGCTACCAATCCGGAAAAGCACCAGACGTGCGTTTCGCTACATTGAGGCTCGTCACTGGCGCGCATCCATCGCTCCCCTACTGGGGATCGAACCCATGACCGCTACAGACTAACACCAACTAAGCAGCAGCTTACGCCACTGAGCCATGAGAGACGACAACCAGCCATTACGAATTGAAACGTAACTGCGATATAACGCGACCCATCCTCCACTGCCGTCCAAGTTATTGCAAGTGCAGAGGACAGCGGTTGGCCGTCACAGACAGGTCGAAGCCCTACCAGTATTCAATGTTGCTGTGTGGATTCACGACGCTGGCAAGGGAAGACCGGCCCGTGAAGGCCAACCACGGTCCACTGCACTTGCAATAACGTGCACGGTATTGGAGGATGGGTCGCGTTATATCGCAGTTAGGTTTCAATTCGTAACGGTCGGCTGTCGTCATCCATGGCACAGTGGCATAAGCTGCAGGCTAGTTGGCGTTAGCCTCTAGCGGTCATGGGTTCGATCCCCAGTGGGGGAGCGATGGCTGCGCGCCACTGACGAGCCCCAATATGGAGAAACACACGTCTGGGGCTTTTCCGGATTGGTAGCTTAAATACAGGGATTGGAATCTAATTGCGATGAACCAACTCGAATGATAACCAAATCCATCTACTCATTACTAACCAACTAATGAATCACTAAACGTAAATGCTTCGCCCCGGAAGACACAAGAATACATGGAAAGTATAGAACTCTGTTGGCTCACTAAAAGTGACTTTTGCGAAGACATTAAAGCCGCTTTTTTAATTGTTGTTGGACGAAAGGCCTATTCGATTTTGAGAAAGCTGGCTTATCGTCAGCTACGGTCTCAATACTTTTAACAAAGTCGTAGGACATATTTTTCTCGTTTATTACCGGGAAATTTCGGGGCTGCCCAAAGGGTGAAGTTTAACTTACTGAAGCCTCAAGCGGATCAATCTTTTCGCGATTTCCCTCACCAACTTCAGTCTCAAGCTCCCTTTTGTGCATATGGGGATCAGCTTGATAACCACCTGCGAGTTCGCTTGTTTACTGGCATGAATAATCCCGAATTATATCGCAGCTCATATTAATTTCAGCACCGAATTTTAATCGTGTGGTCCAGCTGTTTTCACTATCAGCATGTTTGCGACATTACAACATCCAAGGCAACTGCATTTTTGATCAAAATGTTTGCTTTGGGTCAAGCATTCTCCGAGTTCATGCAGAAACGAGGAAACAGTGTTAACCTAACGCGATTAAATCTCACGGCATCGCTCAATCACATGCGCAAAATAATTCAGACTGTAAAGTGTGGATAAGTAGACAGAAAGATTGGACAATGGGTTTCTTGTGGAAAGCTATGTTCCCGGTATACTTGCCCGCCTCTGAATTCTAAATACCATCAGGGTTGAAAACTCGGACATATCCGCTGTGTTTGATGTCAACAAAAACGTTGTCATCTTGTGAAACAAAATGATGATGCCTCAGAACTCGCTAAAGGATGTCTTAGTGTTAGCACTGACTGTGAATAAAAGTGATCGCTTATACAGTACTTTACGCTTCGGAAAATGTACGTCACACTAGTTCATTATTGTTACCAGTTCTTAGGCTGCTGCAAAAACTGAACGCTTCCTAAAGCAACTGGACCTGATTGCTTTCTTCCAAAGCTTCTGCATGGGTTGTTGGCGGAACTAAGATGAGCGCTGATGATGGTGTTTCATAAGTCACTTGACAACAGTACATTGCCTTCTGAATGGAAGGAGGCGGTCATCTCACTTATCTTTAAAATGGCGAAGAAGTCTGTCACCCAAGTATAGGCCAGTCAGTCTGACTAGAGTCGTGGTCAGACTGTTTGAAAATCTGGTGAATGATCCTTTGGAAGGTCACCTGAATAGATCAAATGTGCTCAGTAGTTGTTCAACATGGATTCCGGAAGGAGTTTTCGTGTCCGGACCAATGTGTTGGTTGCTCGTTGTAGAGTGGGCCTAGACAGTAAACAATAATCACATAGGTGGGTGTGCTTTTGTCGATTTCTCGAAAGCTGTTGATAAGGTACCCTACTTGAGGCTATCACAAAAGTTGAACACCTAATGTGTGTCTGGTCGCGCCCTTCACTGGGTATCTGTATTCTTGCAGGGAAGGATGCAGTGTGTATTCGTGAGTCGCA
>OX104065.1:11504472-11529756 GCA_944474145.2 Dicrocoelium dendriticum | reverse complement strand
TGGAGAGCTTGGGTATCATCCTTATTGTTTGCTAATGATCTTAAGCTATGGAATGTTGTAAATGTTCCTGGGGGTTCTGAGGCATACAGCGTGCACTGGACAGACTCTGGGACTGGTCTACTTTGTGGCTACTGCCCATAAATCAGACTAAGTGTTCCGTCCTTCGTATAGGAGCAAGTTTCCCGCCATCGAGCTACGTAATCGGTGGGGTCGAACTCTCCCTTGTCTCCAACCAGATAGATCTATGTGTCGGTTATTCCTCGTCTTTGCATTCTGGTGACAACTGGAAGAAGGCCGCTAGTAGGGGTTTCAGAATGTTGTGGTTAATATGCCGTTCTTTCGGGGTCTTAACTGCCGACATATTTGTGAGGCTATTCTCAGCTTTCGTTCGGCCCCATCTGGAATACTGCGTCCAGGCTTGCGCGCCCTGCCTTGTTTGGGACAAAATGGAGCTTGAGAGGGTTTTGAGAGTAGGTACCAAATTGGTCGAGGGGTTACGGGGGCAATCGTACCCCGAGCGTCTACTTAACTTGGGTATGTATTCAATGTACTACCGACGGCTTCGAGGAGACTTAATCCTTACTTACCGCATTTTAACAGGGAAGGTTGGACCGGACTTGAGCTGCCTATTTAGCCCGGCTAGGTTGCCTTGTCTTCGCGGTCATCCATGAAGCTACACAAGCCGCGTTCTGACGGGATCAGGGCGGAAACTCGGTTATCGCGCAGAGTTATCGAGCGCTGGAAAAGCGCTTCCAGAAAATGTAGTCAGTGAACCTACGGTTAAAGGTTTCGAGCGTCCGTTAGACGCTCTTGGGTGGCAACACGAAACCTTTCCCTTCTCCTGACCATATCCATCTTCAAACTTTAGTTCTTATTCTGTCATTATCTTCACTCTTTGGTGTTATCCTTCATTTTAATGACTTTCATTCCCCTTTATCTTCCATTTACTTTCTACTTCTTTCTTACTTCACGTAACCTACACAGCGCGGACTGCTAGTGCAGGGAACGTGGGCAGTGTGTTTCGGGTGTTTCGTTTTAGATCTATCAAGAACTAACACCTTATCATTTCCTGGCTCAACGATTTGCTCAAGAAGGAACACTCAAGGGATTTTCCTATCGTTCCAGTCCATCTGAATCTGAATCTGAATATCTGCTGGATCTCTTGGAAGTTTCACACAGCCATTCAAGGGGTTAAAATGTCGCCATCGGCATGACTACATATATTGGCTTGGGTCACATATATTGCTAATCACTTCCCAGGAGTGCGACCTTATTGTGCTCATTCAAATTGAGCACAACTGTTCAAAACAGTCGGGCACCTCTGCAAAAGCATGCAATCAGACCTCGGTCTGCTGTGGAGGTCATTCGGGAAATTTGGCCTATCCATCTTACTGATGGTGCACAACCTTGATTGAAGCTCGACCTAAAGATGCGACAGTCACCATAACGCAGGTCTACGAAAAATATCAGAGACCTACGAAATCTCTTCTGCCAGCAAGTGCTAAAGTCACCGAGAGTTTTCTGTGCGCGCCGCCGAAGGCTACGCGGCGACCTCATAATAATGTGTGAAATATTGATTAAACCTAATCACCCACGTCGTCACTGCCTGTGGTTGAGGCATAACACCAATATCAGAGGTAACTGTCTGAAACTAAAAGAACAGTATGGCTCTCTGGAATGCCGGTGGAATTATTTTTTCTCTTCGAATTTTCCAACCTTGGAAATCTCTCCCAAACTCTGTTGTTTCCTGCCCCCACAGAAAATGTTTCAAAAAGGTACTGGATCCTGTCCTTGACCACTATCACCCCGTTGACTAAATTGTGCTGCCCTGTAATATATTGATTATGCTTTCAAGTCGGATTTATATGTCACGTAGTACTAAGGAGTCGGTACATGAGCGAGTATTGGTGATTTTGATTTTCTCAAGGTGTACATCAGCTATTACTGCCCCCATCTGTTCTGGTCGATTGCTTCCAAATCTCGTTTATATTTCGGTTATTCAGCGGTGCAAATGCTTGAGACACGTTCAAACAAATAACGCATATATATTTTAATATTGTGTTTTTGCTCGTAGTTTCTTGCGTGACTTGTCTAGCGAATGCATTTTACCCCTGACAAATCACTGTTCCTTCTTCATTTTTCTTCCAATTATCACACTGAAAATGTGTGAATGAGTAACAGCGGCAGTCGAGAAACTAGTGAGTGACATAGTTACACCTATGGGACGAAAGGCGTCTGTACTTGTGTGTGAACGACACTCAAAATTTCTCATACGGGCTTAAGAATAGAGCCAGGTTTCTTAACCTCACCTAAACGTCTCAGTCGTCAGCAGTCCCCACTTCTTTCTCTCTCTCTCTCTCTCATAACTAAAATATTACCTGCAGCGTGCCCGCTTCAAATTCGCTAATGTGTAGCACCCGGTAGTTTGTTCTTTATACAGCAGACCCAAAGCTAAAGTCAGCCCACTATAATGAGGAACCAGGCGCCATACGCATCGGCTGCCGCCAAGCAAACGCCAGAACGTGCACCGGTAGCTTTGGTGACCCGACAGGGAAAACTGAAGTACTGCGACACAGATGGTCCACAACTGCACCAAAAGTACAAGAAACTACGGCTACAAAATCAGTAGTCTCCACGGTACCTTAAACCTCGTGTTCACCAATGTCCCCGAATCAAAATACAATAATAATGAGGTTAAGCTGGTAGACGATTGGAATAAATGTAGTTCCGTCTTCACGGCGAACGGTGCCCATGCTGACCCCACGACATATCGCGTCACCTAAAACCATTGTACTACGGTGAACACCGAATAATTCGGGTAACATTAAACTGGTGGATGAGAGAGAAGCCGTTCTGCTGTTTGCCAATCGACTCCGCAACGCCACTTGAATGTGCATACTAGCTGACATCACATGGGAAGTACATTCAGCGGATTCCAGTAACCAACAGGGAAACCGACAAATTGAAGTTAAGAAAACTGTGCTCATTTCCGTTGTACATGAACCTAAAGATTCCTCGTCTGACGATGTTCAGGTACACAACCGGCAACCATGGTACTACATCAGTAACCTACTTTCTCTAGGAATTGTCATCACCACCTCTTTGATAAGGATCAAGGTCTTATGTAACTGCAGGGGTGCGGACCAAGGCTGTTGAAAGTGCTGTAACAGTCTGGACTAACAGGCACAAAATCGTATAGAGAATTGAACTAAGTTCCGTAGCAGGCTGCCAAACAGCTATTGGTCTGAAAGCAGCAGGAACTCAGCCATAGTCAACTGACAACTCAGTGAGAGCTCCAATCTCAATGCAAACACCCGGATAGGCTGCGATGAGGTGACGGTTTCGACAGTATTCATAATTTAATGCATTGAGTTCCCTTTATCATTCTAAATAAGACAATAAGAAGACTGGTATTGCGAGATGGTACCATTTCGTGTTATCTGTTCACTCGCAAACTAACAACAGATGGATGAATCACGTGACAGAAAAAATCGAAGATTTGAAACTGGTCACAAGGGAAAATTACGTAGACACAACAATGACAGATTAGCATCCTGATCTTAGGGTCATGAGCCCCAAGGAAGCTTCAGGGAGACTGTTAATTGTTTTTGCACGCATAGGATAGGGCGATGCCGGTTAAGTGCCACGGCTTCGGCAAACCTCAACACTTTGGGGTTGTCATTACGATAGATAACTGTAAATGTTGACCTGGGGTCAACCTGATGGCCTGATTCCAGTAGGTGTTTGGCGATCGATGAGGCCGGCATCTTAGATACCTTTTCTCGTTCGCCTGCTTCTTGTGTCGACAGTTTGGCAATCCATTTTGGGATATGCTCTCCAATGCGCTTACCCAACGATCGATCTGTTCTGCCAATGTAACTACTACCGCAGTTACAAACGAATTGGTAAATGCAATGAGTTGTGGCGGAGATCGGTTGAGTAGGCTTCACTGGAGGCATAGGTAACTTTCTGGTCTCCCAAATGGGGCAGAATTTGGCTGCGTTGAATGCCCGCCGAATCGCTGTATGCACACGACTTTCAAGTTGGGCGGCCACGATATCACCTTTGAAAGGTAATTGAAGGTAGACAGACAATTTGGGCACAGTAAGAACCGTCGGCCTGTTTTCCTTCAGTTGACCGTGGAATCGAATAAACGCTTCTGGATATCCGTTGGCTCGTAGCGTCTGTGTGATAAACAGCAATTCCGATTCCAAACAGTCGTCAGTGCATATTCTGCGGGCTCGATTAAACAGCGTCTTGACTAAGCACCGCTTGTATTGTATAGGGGCGAAGCTGTTGAAGTGTTCATACAATCCTGTCCATGTAGCTTTCCTGTGTACAGAACGCTTAATGGAGCCATCTTCTCGTCTGGTCAACAACACATCCAAAAACGGAAGGCAATTGTTATCCTCCAGTTCGCAGGTAAAACGGGCGTTTAGATGTGTGTTATCAAGCACGTTGAGGAAAGATAAAACAGCGTCTCCACTTGGGGCGATCACTAATGTGTCATCTACGTATCGCTTGTATAAACACATTTGATTGATGTGCTGCTCACATCTCATTTCAACCATCGTCATGAAAATGTCAGCCAATACCGGACCTAGCGGACTTCCCATAGCTACACCATCCACCTGTCGATACGGCTTGTCTTCAAATAAGAAAAGCACATTTTCAGTGCATAGTAGCAGCAAATCCCTAAGATATTCCACGGGAATCGGTAACACTACTTTATTACTCATTATAAACTCACATAAGAAATCCACCGTTTCTCTTAATGGGATGTTAGTGAACAAAGACTGTACGTCCATTGAACACATTACCTTGTCAGCGATATTCATGTTTTGCACACAGTCAATCAGGTCGAATGTATCCTTCACTGTGTACTTTGTCATCATTCGTCTCACCGGTGTAAGTATATCAACTAGCCAACGTGCCAACTTGTGGTATGGTGAATTACACATGGATAGTACTGGTCTTAAAGGTGTGTTGGCCTTGTGGATCTTCGGTAAGCCATACATTTGTGGGATGCGTCTCCCTCTTGGCTTGAGAGAGTTGTACATCGCTTCTGTTAGCATTCCATGTTGCAGCAACAATTTTAGTTGATTAGTCACCCTCTTTTCGATTTGTGTTACAGTGGTTTCGCTTTGGTCTTCTTGAAATTTTGATTCATCTCCTAAGATCTCATACATCTTGTTTTTGTAGTCAAGCTTATTCATAATTACAACCCCTGTGCCTTTGTCAGGTTTTAGCACCAATATATCTCCTGCCTTCAGATCACGTAAGGCTTTGATGTGACTTTTATCTATACAGCAGGTTTGGTGTATCGGGGCCGCCATGTAACCGTTTGCAATATCAACGAGCTTAACCTTGAGCCAGTTGTACTGTTCCTTAGTCGTCGGGGTCAATTTAGCTAGTCGGTCCAGTAGGTTTTCAAACTGAGTCTCAACGTGTATTCGGTCGACATTCTTTGGGGGAATCTTAAAATTCACGCCCAATGACAAAACTTCCATTTGTTTTCTGTTCAAGGATACGGAAGACAGATTGTGTACATGCTTCTGTAGGTTGTCGGAAAAGACTGGTTCTTCATTTGTGTTTTCAAGCAATCTACGCAGGGTCTTGTCCAGTTTCCTCCTCGTTCTGTCAACAACGGTTTTGCAAAAGTTCGTGAATTTGATGCGACAAACCAGTGAGAGTTGGTCAGTGATCGCCATACGGCGTTGGTATGTTTCCATTAGTTGCACAAGGATTCTGTTTGCCTCATCCAAATAGGAGTTGGCAAGCCGCCTCAAGTTTGCGATGGTAGGCCTCAGCCGATTCCGGCGTAGCAACTTGCAAAACTGTCGTGGATAATGAGCATTGCGTTTGCAGTCAGATAGAAAA
Source organism: Dicrocoelium dendriticum (assembly GCA_944474145.2). Taxonomy (NCBI): domain Eukaryota; kingdom Metazoa; phylum Platyhelminthes; class Trematoda; order Plagiorchiida; family Dicrocoeliidae; genus Dicrocoelium; species Dicrocoelium dendriticum. The sequence continues at coordinate 11,523,876 of OX104065.1, read as the reverse complement.
CGAATGCGCATTCTCGTCGTTGCACTTCAGTGTTACGAGTCCGTCAAGGATTCTAATAGTCTCGATCGGGAGTCTTCGTCTAAGAAATTTAAAGCATTGAGTTCCCTTTATCATTCTAAATAAGACAATAAGAAGACTGGTATTGCGAGATGGTACCATTTCGTGTTATCTGTTCACTCGCAAACTAACAACAGATAGATGAATCACGTGACAGAAAAAATCGAAGATTTGAAACTGGTCACAAGGGAAAATTACGTAGACACAACAATGACAGATTAGCATCCTGATCTTAGGGTCATGAGCCCCAAGGAAGCTTCAGGGTGACTGTTAACCTACTGGACCAACTATCTAAATTGACCCCGACGACTAAGGAACAGCACAACTGGCTCAAGGTTAAGCTCGTTGATATTGCAAACGGTTACATGGCGGCCCCGTTACACCAAACCTGCTGTATAGATAAAAGTCACATCAAAGCCTTACGTGATCTGAAGGCAAGAGATATATTGGTGCTAAAACCTGACAAAGGCACAGGGGTTGTAATTATGAATAAGCTTGACTACAAAAACAAGATGTATGAGATCTTAAGAGATGAATCAAAATTTCAAGAAGACCAAAGCGAAACCACTGTAACACAAATCGAAAGAGGGTGACTAATCAACTAAAATTGTTGCTGCAACATGGAATGCTAACAGAAGCGATGTACAACTCTCTCAAGCCAAGAGGGACACGCATCCCACAAATGTATGGCTTACCGAAGATCCACAAGGCCAACACACCTTTAAGACCAGTACTATCCATGTGTAATTCACCATACCACAAGTTGGCACGTTGGCTAGTTGATCTACTTACACCGGTGAGACGAATGATGACAAAGTACACAGTGAAGGATACATTCGACCTGATTGACTGTGTGCAAAACATGAATATCGCTGACAAGGTAATGTGTTCAATGGACGTACAGTCTTTGTTCACTAACATCCCATTAAGAGAAACGGTGGATTTCTTATGTGAGTTTATAATGAGTAATAAAGTAGTGTTACCGATTCCCGTGGAATATCTTAGGGATTTGCTGCTACTATGCACTGAAAATGTGCTTTTCTTATTTGAAGACAAGCCGTATCGACAGGTGGAGGGTGTAGCTATGGGAAGTCCGCTAGGTCCGGTATTGGCTGACATTTTCATGACGATGGTTGAAATGAGATGTGAGCAGCACATCAATCAAATGTGTTTATACAAGCGATACGTAGATGACACATTAGTGATCGCCCCAAGTGGAGACGCTGTTTTATCTTTCCTCAACGTGCTTGATAACACACATCCAAACGCCCGTTTTACCTGCGAACTGGAGGATAACAATTGCCTTCCGTTTTTGGATGTGTTGTTGACCAGACGAGAAGATGGCTCCATTAAGCGTTCTGTACACAGGAAAGCTACATGGACAGGATTGTATGAACACTTCAACAGCTTCGCCCCTATACAATACAAGCGGTGCTTAGTCAAGACGCTGTTTAATCGAGCCCGCAGAATATGCACTGACGACTGTTTGGAATCGGAATTGCTGTTTATCACACAGACGCTACGAGCCAACGGATATCCAGAAGCGTTTATTCGATTCCACGGTCAACTGAAGGAAAACAGGCCGACGGTACTTACTGTGCCCAAATTGTCTACCTTCAATTACCTTTCAAAGGTGATATCGTGGCCGCCCAACTTGAAAGTCGTGTGCATACAGCGATTCGGCGGGCATTCAACGCAGCCAAATTCTGCCCCATTTGGGAGACCAGAAAGTTACCTATGCCTCCAGTGAAGCCTACTCAACCGATCTCCGCCACAACTCATTGCATTTACCAATTCGTTTGTAACTGCGGTAGTAGTTACATTGGCAGAACAGATCGATCGTTGGGTAAGCGCATTGGAGAGCATATCCCAAAATGGATTGCCAAACTGTCGACACAAGAAGCAGGCGAACGAGAAAAGGTATCTAAGATGCCGGCCTCATCGATCGCCAAACACCTACTGGAATCAGGCCATCAGGTTGACCCCAGGTCAACATTTACAGTTATCTATCGTAATGACAACCCCAAAGTGTTGAGGTTTGCCGAAGCCGTGGCACTTAACCGGCATCGCCCTATCCTATGCGTGCAAAAACAATTAACAGTCTCCCTGAAGCTTCCTTGGGGCTCATGACCCTAAGATCAGGATGCTAATCTGTCATTGTTGTGTCTACGTAATTTTTCCCTTGTGACCAGTTTCAAATCTTCGATTTTTTCTGTCACGTGATTCATCTATCTGTTGTTAGTTTGCGAGTGAACAGATAACACGAAATGGTACCATCTCGCAATACCAGTCTTCTTATTGTCTTATTTAGTATTCATAATACTCAAAGGGATAAAATAGAACATGAGCGATCACAAGGATCCGGAGTATCTGATACAGGAATATAACCCTACTTCGTCTCGACAGCCTGCAATAGAACCAAAGAAGAATTAAGCGTCGACTGTTCATCAGTCAGCGTAAATGCACTCACTTCATTTAACAGATTCAACACGCTTCTCGTCTCCGAATAACTCTCCTAAATTTGCTTTAATTGCCCAGTCCTGCTCAGCAAAGTTGAAGTGTGACTTGGACACGCTTCTGCATCATGGTATGGATACATGGTTTGCTGCGAGATAACAGATACAGAAATCGCACTGACAGGTATCTCGGTGGTCCGGAATGATCAAGCCAGCAAAGGTGGTGGAGTAGCTTTCCAGTTTCGTTTCAACCTTCAGCGTGAACCTATAGTTGATTGGGAAACCGATATACCCAACTCCATTTGGTGCAGCTTATGGATGACAAAGAAGCACGTTGGTCTAGTGGCTGTTGTTTACCGCCCAACATCGTCTACAGCTGAGTTGGACTGCAACTTACTGGCTGCCTTGAGGCAGGTGATAAAAAGGAAGTACAGTTACATTCTAGTTCCTGGACATTTCTACTTATTTGCTTTAAAATTTCAGGCAACTCCAAACAAACCTTGCAAAGCAAACCTGCGAGAAAATATCTCAAATTTCGGGTTTGTGGTCACGTCATCTCGCCCACCAGTTACGGGAAAGCTGGCTTGATATTCACTACTGATAACTCATGATCGAGAAAGTGATCATCGATGATCCTTTAGGTAGCAAGCAGTGCATATGCAAGACTGCATTTCCTGTACCCCTGCTACGATGAATACTCAGTGGACGAAGCTCAAAGCATACGGGCCATAACCAACTACGACCCCTTGACTCGACTCGACAAATGGACCGAGTAGACTTTGCTAAACGAGGATGCACCTAATATTGACTGTAAACTTTCGTCAGTATTTTTGTCACCTTGTTTAGGGTGGCTTCCGTACCCATAAATATCAGTTCGAGAAACATGGCGCCGTTTACTCGGTGTAAGACACTCAAATGTATGGGGATGCGTAACGCGGCGTGGATGCCTACAAAACCGATCCGAGTCCCAGTAACTAGAAGGTGTATGTTTTCCAACTTAACTACTGCACACAACTAATGCGCGATGGCAACGTAGCGGATCATCAGGCTGTAAGGGAATACGTTGCTTCAAACCATCCGTTTCGAGGCGAGAAAGTGCACAGTCCTTCCAAGGTGAAACGTAGATTTTTTTTCTTTTCAACAGTGGATGGTTTGACTAGGCCTGCAACAGAAAATTGGAATGTCCTGCGACAACAATATACACAAAGGTTTCATTGCATCCACTGGTCTCTTGAACCTTTGGAAACTACGGTGCCTTCGCCAGGACTGAATCATATATATTTCACCTCGGACTGCGTGATGAAATAGCTGCTATCTATGTGCCTGCACGCCTGCTCCGGAATCGATTACAACAGCTCAAAGCTGCTTGTTTTTGTGGCTAACGTTTTGTTTGAACACTTATCTAGGTTGTTCTATCATTATCTTGAAGACAGGCGCGTTCCTGCAACGTGAAAACGAGGGATAATTATTCCAATTTACAAAGGGAGTAGTCATTTAGACCTAGCTAACTATCGACCAGTGACTCCTGCCAAGCCTTTCAAAAGATATGGAGGAGATCATTGTCGATGGGCTCAGGTCTTACTGGTCCGTTCTGGTCACATTGCTTAGCAACAACACGGTTCTTCCAGAATCGTTCATGCACCGACCTATTGTTAACAAGAGACAGCTGGATCAAAACGGTGAATGCTGGTGCAAGAGTTGACTTTGTTTACTTTGACTACTCTATGGCATCCGACCGGTTGAACCATCGTATCGTTCTTGCCAAACTCCAAGAACGTGATACAGGGGATCCTCTCTTCGGGTGTACCTGCAATTTGCTCTAGCACAGGCGTCTGAAATTGACAGTACCTGTGTCTATGCCAGACCCAGTTCACATCGAATGCGGTGTTCTACATGGTTCTGTACTTGGCTCCCACTATTCTTGGACTTCATTAACCCATCTTTTGAGCCCAGTCACGTCAAGCTGTTCACTCTAATGTAGAAATGGCAAACAGGACTTTCTCTTCACAGATTTCAGAATGGAAAAAGGGAAAAACTTTTTGAGCGGGGTAAGATAAATTCAAATATTGCGCGCATGCTCGGCAGCCATTTATGTACAATTAGCGGGGTAGTTAGGTTGCATGCAGAGACATTCAATATTAAACGTCAATGATTGATCAAAAGCAATCAAAGTTTGCCTGATGCTGACCGACATTCCGCTTACAGAAATGTAGTCACAAGCCTCACTAAGGTAGGGCGAGACTAGCAACAAACTCGGTTTGTATGATCTACCTCGAATAATTCAAACTTTGGCGAGCGATCAGAGCTCCATAATACTGTATCTGGCTAGAAAACGACCTCGACAGGATCTATGGATGTTTAGTCCAAATTCGCCTCTTCATTGTAGCCAAATTGCATGCGCTCCATTTAAGACACCGAATGATCCGCACATATAAGCTGGGAGACCGGGATCTGCAACAGTGTTCGCAGCAAAAGTCCCGGTGTTCTGGTGCAGGAAGATCTCGGTTACTGGAAGCTGTTCGAAAAATCACCGCAGTAGGGGACCCAAATCGCAAGGCCTTTAGTTAGAGCTTAAAGAAACTTCGAACCGTCTGCCTTCCACTGACGCTTTCGCACTCACTGCCGTCCTCACGTAGAATAAACAATTGATGCATGGCGCTATTTCTGGAAGTGGAAGCTTACTGCCTTGCAGATTCCGCAACTTCGGGCGAGCAAACATGTCAAAGTGCTACGCCACTATTCTCACTACCATCCACGCTTACGTTCCGCTAGGCCCTTCTGTCGGTGCTTTGCGTAATTGTGTCCTAGATACCATGGTTTAGCACACTCCTTTTAATCTTCCTAATTACCCGTGCCATCACCTGTTGAAGCGGAGTCACAACAACAGACAGAGAGTCCCTCTGCTCAACTTGACAGAATAATTAACCGTCAATTGTAATCTCCGAAGTCACCCCCTTATTTCGCGCACACGTCTGCCTACACATGAATTGCTCCATCTAAGATAGCTAGCTTTAACTTTCATACTCCACGTCAGTTGTGTATTACAAAGCTCGTGTCGTCGGTGCACTAGCCGTTCTAACATCATGTCACGTTATCTCAAACCACCACTTAACAAAACCAGCAGGTAACATGATTCCACCAATCTATACCCCACTTACCATTTTTGTCTGGACACACCCACAGACACTGGACCTTGGATCAATACATCAATGCCCACGTGTGGACACCTACCAAGACGGGAAAACAGGTTGTTAAAACGGGTCAGTATGGCCCAATGTTTGGTTCTGCACTAGGCGTTTATCTCCTCCACCTCTTATACCATACGCCCATTGACCATAGGTAACCCGTGGAATTTGCTGTCAAGCCCAGTTTGGAACTTAGGGATTCCGTAAATCCAAAACTTTGCTTTTTGTCCTACCTTGACCGTCCAATCTGATACCTGGTACCCAAGCTGGATTGGCCCATTCGCCTCAGATCTGAGCTTCTCGCCGAGAAATCGCCGTTACACCATTTGCCGCCACTTGCAATTGCAAGTCATCCCTGGTTCTATGGTTTCCTAGTTGTTCGAGCTTCATACCCTGGGCGACGCATTGTATTCCCAGCAGCCTTCTGCTGTACTTCTGGGGAGCATTGGGGCCCTGTTTTTGGTCAACGGAAACAAACGAAAGGCGTATGAACTGAGCAATCCATCACCGGCTCCCAATGGGCGTGATTCCCTGAATTCCGCTCCGCTGCTTGCGGGCAGGCTATTCAGCCAAAGGCTCGGGGGGGTGTCCCCTAAGTCAACCCCCTACTTCGGCTTGGGCAACCGGTTAGTATCTCGCCCTCTGAGGAAACCATGGACATTGTTCTGCTGTGTTTTATTGTACTGTTTCTGTACTTTCGTTTGAATCCCATGGTTTCTGATGGCATTATGTCTGTTAGCAGACTTTTGCAAATATATATATATATAGAGCAAAAAAGAAATGTTTCAGTGGATAATAGGACTCAGCTCACCTTGGTTGCAGTTGATATATTTATCTCAGTTTCTCTTTGTTAATTGTTCATTGTTCATTGAATAAGCAAACGGCCGAGCTTGTATAATGGAACCGGCAGTAAGTGTAGTCCCTGCTATCTGTCCTTGTTTGCTGCGTCAAATCGACCTGTGTGTGCGTTGATTTCTCCCGCTCTCACTATGGTTGGCCGCGCTTTGGTGCTTGTCAACATAAAAGGAAATCGTCACCCGTTGACTTTTTCCGTTCAAATTTAAGACCCCACCTACTTAACACGTTTGTTACAATATTGCAGGTAGATTGTCTAGCATCTGAGGCGGAATACCTTTGTTCATTGTACACACTCTCCCAATCCGTGTTTTCAAGTTAGCGCAGCCTAAATTTTCGCATGCGGAAGTAAACACTGGTCAGTCCAGAGGGAAGACAAATCACTTGTTACAATCAGCTAACTCACTAGCGTACCCTCTGACTATTCCGGTTCAGTGGCTGAATAAAACTTCCCTTCACACACGCCCAGAAATGTCCGCATGAATTCAATTCCTGGAACAATGGAGGATCGGGTTACGCGGAGAGGGGTTTTACGACCGGTGCGCACTTCCATTAGGTTCTATTGGATTTGCGGGGGCCGAAACACATATTGCTAATGTGCTCCTACCGGAACCAATGTGCCGCTGCGATTGCTCAGCTCTTTACTAGCAGCTCGCAGCTAACCTTTTGGTGAAATCGATAAGACGCCAGTTGAATATCGGAATGTGTTTCGGTTTGTCGGATAAAACTTGCAAGATCGGTGCGAACCTAAAGGTGGATGGACTCGGCCACGTCACATATCTGGGGCAGCTGGACACGAAGGTTCAATGATTCTACTCTACTCTGAATCGGCACATCGTGTTACTATTTTCGCTGTCTCACGCGCTTATGGACATATCGCTGGCGTCTTTCTAATTATTCCTTTGATCAGCATCTCTGCGATATAGACTTGATTTTTTCACAAGTCTTCGTAAAGTGCAGCCGAACCTAAGCAGTCTTAAGTGGTCGTGTTCTCCTGATTAGCTCAGTGTACCATAACTACAACGGATCAGGGGATAATTGGGAGGTTGAATGCACAATTTTTCCAAATACATGCTTGTGCAGTACGATGACTAATTAGACAGCCAAGTCTCCCTTTACTTGACGAATTAGACCTTAGCTATGTGACTTTCATACATCTACCTTGTGTGATAGAAAACACTCACACAAACACTTAAGATGGAATGAGTCCATCTACAAGACTCAGAATGTGCAGATGAAAATATATGACACAAGAACCATTTACTTTCTGTTTTATTAATAATGGAGTGTATTCAACACCGTCAATTCACAATGCTTTTTTTAGAGAATCCGAATCCAATTGATTAAGGAAATATGATGGAATTGCCATTGCTTCGATCTTCTGCAACGCCACAGAGCATCATGTAAATAGCTTTAAAAGTTGGAAGTTCAGCTACAAATTAGAAGGATGGTTTCTGCATTATGTTGGTACCAATCAACATGACGGAGAAGTAGCGGTAAGGAAGTAACGTTGCTGGAATAACGCCTTTGAAAAACAGAACTGAACTCAACATCATCCGAAATTTCGAAACCTCGATCTGTTCCATGCATGCCTATGGATATTGAACTACAATGTATGTCATACTTTGATTTAAATTAGCTCTAGGTTACTCGGTGCCTTAGCGATAGGCCATTTGGATAACGTTCCAATGGTCCAAATTGCGATACTGTTATCTCCAGCTGATGTGAAGTAATAAGGTTGACACCGGTGGTAGAATAGATGTTCCGGTCGGCAGCATCCAATATTCAGCCGCTTCATCGATAACTGTCCAAGGAAATGATTTGATCGAGGTTCGCATCACGATTGCACATCGTAATCAATTCACACAACGAAACCTCCAATAAACCCGAGACCACTTTGCTCACCAAGGCCTCACTGATAATTCGGATGGTTCTGATCGTCTACCTGCTCAGCCTTGAAACATTGCTAGTTAAAACCACCAAAATAACGGTGCTAGATTGGGACAAAACTGGAAAATGCATAAACCTGTGACACAGTGGCGCAAACGAGATGCGTGGATTTGACCTATTCAGTCATTTCTTGTGTAGGCGGTTGTCAGTAAGTTGACAGGCACTGTAATGAAGACGGCGTTATAACCAAAACATTTGACGAACGGAAACTCCATTGCTGCTCTCGAGCAGCGCTGATAATCTTCATTCATACACCACTGAACTTAAAAGTAAATCTCTGTAACCATGTCGGACAAACACCATTAAATTGGGGATAGAGCCAATGTAGACGGATGAATTACCGCTTTTGATACATTCATGATTGAGTTAGTGTATTGGGCAGAAAGTTGGTTTACAAAAAGATAGGTATCTGCATTATGAGCACTGTATTGCACAGCTCTTTGTAACCTTTATCTGATAATTCTGGCAAACCTCCAGTGAATTTTGCCGGCTTCTTCGTCTCAGTTCTCATCATAGATTCGTGAAATAAAAGGCTTCTTTCCATCCATTCATCGCAACTTGGCTGCCTTTTATTGTCTATGAGCTTGGTTACATTGGTGGCTGTGACGGAAACCCTAATGGTTTGGTAAGGTGGTTCGAGAATTGGGCTGAGTAAAGTGTTGACAGCTGCGAGATTGCCTACCTAAATGAAGCGAAGAAAGTGGAAGGCGCTACTTGGAAATTTCAGGGTCACTGTCCATAGAAAGAGTGCACTTGTGCATGTGAACAACACCTAGACACAAAACTTCTCTCAGATCTGCATTGTTGAATGCATGCGTCATGACAGAATTCATCAAACACAGCGAAGCGTAGCGCCTCTGTTTCAGCGCGAGTTACGTTCAAAACCGAAGCCACGCGACCCTCCGTCTGGAAAACAGATTCCTCGGGATGCAGCTGACCGAGATTACCATCAGTCGTCTTTAAGGTGGTTAGAATGTGACAAACTCAGCACGCACCATCCACTTGCCAGGCCAAAACATGACTCTCACCTCTGGGTTGCGGTAAATTGTACCAACAGCCTAGTCAACTCTACTGATTTTGTGCTGAACTCTCAATCCACATGCTCACATCTCAGTAGAATGCTAAATTGGGCACATAAAGAATTCGCACATCCAAACAAGTGCTGACGTGCAGTTTCGTTCTCCCAAGCTAAACATGTTCACTCCGAATCTCTTACATACTATCTAAATGTCTAACTCTCCTTGGTCCTTCAAGCGTTGGTTTTCCATTCGGCTGACGTATGATAGCGGAGTATCTGCATTCCGATTACAATTGGTGTAAACATTTCGAACACCGCTCTAAGCGTCATGGTCACTATTATCTTACTGAGTCACGTGACTGTTGACACCTCACTTCTCCATATTTTGTTGACACAAATTTGGTGAGATAAAAAATCAGAAAACAAGATCCATAACCTTGAGAATGGCTGATATACAAGACCGATACACTATATTCCATCATATGGATGGTTTTCCTATTGCCGTTATTCATTCCCGCAAATAAATGTTTAACGTTCCACCTTATGGGAGCACCAACAAAATACGACGACATAGCAATATCAACAAAGTCTAACAATTCGGAAAACGTTCAGCAAATCCACTGATCAGCGTAAAGGCTTCTGCATCATTAGTAAGCAACCATACGTACATCTAACTTTTGGGCTTCGGTGCTTATCTTCCACTGTTCTCTAAGTTGTGGGTATTCACGATTGTCATTAGTCACCCACCTCCCCTAGCAATAAACTATGAAACAAAATCTCCCTTAGCTGAGGCTCATCCGCGTTTCTTAATAATTTATAACTTGCTAAACGCATAACCACACCTACTACTTATCACTATCTCCGTTGACACACCTCCACAACTCATTGTGTGCAGGGTCAGTTATGTCTGCTCGACAACACGGTGGGGGCTGTACATTGAACGATTTAATACTCACAGGCAAACAGATACTCATACCTAGCCCAGGCTGTTTGACATTCGCCTCGAATGCAGTGACTACATTTCCTCCTTTATGTCTGCTGCTTTTGCGACCAAATTGCCCGATAAAGCTTCTTTTTACTTGTCTAGACCAGACGGTGAAGAGTAAATCAGAACATCTGACAAGTTTAAAACCGCAACCGCTCAGAACCTCTCCAGCATCTGTCATCCACTCGGAAGCTCTGGATTTTGTGGAGTCGGTTGCCGTTATGCGAATGGCAGACTCCACCACCACACAAAGTCCTGCTTAATTCCTTGGAGTGATATAGACAACTGCATAAATGTGGCCGCTTTTATCTCGGATATATATAGCTCACCAATAGTTTCAATGGGCCACTTAAATTCACAACCTATTTGGATCCGAACCAGTTTACAAAAAGTGTTCCTAACGGGTGAAACTTTCGAGTGATCAAGAATGTAATAGTTTACTCGGTGTTCAAACACCGAGGTAATTTTCATTATCTAATTGTGTTTATTTGCTGAATGGCTGATGCATGAAGTCAACCACTGCGCAACCAGAAATGGTTTTGTCTTATTCTTTTTGAACAACGAAATGAGAAGACGAATGTTGGCAGACGCTAGCATTTCGTATTATCTCGTCGGTACCAATACCATAACAGGGAAATCCTTTTATATATCTTACAGGGCACACTCAAACCAATCAAATTTATTGTTGTGGTCATTGTTATCAGATTACGTCCACGGCAACCGCAGTTTGACAACTAATTGCTTTTGGACACACAAAGCTGGTCTAATTCGGATTATCGCGACGGCCTCGGCAAATCGTAAAATTGTGCTGCGGAGGCGGTAATTATTAACAGAACCCGAAAGTTGCCGTTACCTTCAGTAAAGGAAGATGAACCCGTCGGCGCCAAATCCCATTGTGTCTACCAATTCGTGTGTGACTGCGGTATCAGTTAAATCGGCAGGACCGAACGGGTTTTAGATTCCCGAGTGAAGGAAGACCTACCAAACTGGGTTCAGCGTGAAGTTACCCAATCCACCTCCGATGATACGTGTTCGCCTAAGCCACCAGCGTCCTCCATAGGCAGGCACATCTTGGCGACTCGTCACCAGGTCAATCCCTTATCAGCTTTCCGGATCTTGTTACGTCATACTAATGCACGCCTTTTAAGATTTGCCGAGGCCGTCGCGATAATCCGAATTAGACCAGCTTTGTGTGTCCAAAAGCAATTAGTTTTCAACCTGCGGTTGTCGTGGACGTAATCTGATAACAATGACCACAACAATAAATTTGATTGGTTTGACTGTGCCCTGTAAGATATATAAAAGGATTTCCCTGTTATTGTATTGGTACCGACGAGATAATACGAAATGCTAGCATCTGCCAACATTCGTCTTCTCATTTCGTTGTTCAAACTACTGAAGGGAACTAACTGTTTTAAATTTATTCTTTTCGGTTGTTTGTCAGAAGTATGTCAGTCTACCTAGCCAACTTTAACCCGCATCTCCAAAACAACATTCACTAGCAAACAAGATGCGTGGATTACCAAAACTAGAAATGTTAGTACATGCGATCCGGTTTTATCATGTTACTATGCCTGACGGGAAGAGCGCTTCGATTGCTGTCTCTTCGCAAATCTAGGCATCTTTAGTGCGTGGTGGTGGTAGCTCTGCCAGTAGCAGTATCAGCAATAGCGTTGATAATGTGAGCTGCAGTTCATAAAAATCCTGGATGGATGCTGTCGACTGGTAGGATAATCTTTGTATACATTCCCAAAGTCAGTAAGCCAGCTCCATTTGGATTGGTTGTTCGGTATTGTACTCGACATTGCATGGGTCCTTGCAATGACCGCTGCAATGGGCGTTGCGACGTTGGATGGATCTCTCAATCTAATTGGGCGAAACACAAATTTACTGACTAGTAGCGGGGTGCAGTTATGGCTGTAGTTCTACGACGAACTGCATTTAAAAGACATATAGGTTATGAATGCGGTTACAAAAGCAGTTTTGCACTAGGGTTACACAGCCCGGTAAGCAAACCTTCTGCGTGGATCATTGAAGGAGGACACCTACACTCAACGTGTCACAGCAAACTAAAAATACAATGGACTGTATGTGTACTGATACTTATCGGGACTGTAAGCGCAATGGATTTTGCTTCTCAAAACCTGGCCACATTGACTGTCGAAACAATCACTTTGTCACTTGGTTTTACATCTGTCTCACTGATGTCATTCAAGTCAATCGATGCGTATAATTTCCGGCTATTGCGTTTAGCGTAACGAGCAGCGCTGAGGAAATAAAACGAAAACTATTTCTTCCCAGGGTAGATTCACTTACAAAACTGACAAAAATTTGAGTTCATGTGGAAGTCAAAGTCACCATTACCAACATTTACGCTGTTTTTCAGACTTGATATAAAAGACAAATAAGTCGATGTCGTTGCTCACTGCTGAGACTGAGATAGAGGGCACTGAAGTAGTCTGTCTCAACTGTGTATGCATTTGGCCAATAGAACTGATACATGCACATAATTAGAACAGTGAGTTAATAACTTACGACCACAAAGCACACTTAAAAATGGACAGCAAAGTGAAATGAGTCATCCAAGCGGGACCTAGGCAGGATCTTTTCAATAATACTTCTCTCAAAGCCCTCAAATTCACTGAGTTGGAAGCAGTTGATGGAACTTTACCTGGTACTTTCTTCTCTACTGGCGCTACGCTGGCAATCCTTCAACTATCCGCAATTTTTCCATGATTTCAGCACATTGTGTATGGCTTGGCCAGAAACCGGGCTAAGGAATGGGAGTGATTACTGACCCACAGCATAAATAAAGCCGATTTGCTAATTCTTACGGAAAAATCTTCAGCCTTCAGTCCGCTACTAAAATTAACCTGAAATGAAACTGAGAATAACCGGGTCTAGATAACTGACGACAGTCCTGGATCCAAATGGGCTTTTACAAATGATGTTATCATTGCCTATATTCCTAACGAGTGAAGATTTGTACGACCCAAGCTTTCACTGTTTAATCGGTGAACAAGCACCACCGAAAGCCAGTGTGTGGATTTAGGATATCGGATCAGCTGCAGCTTGGAAGTGGCCCTTGCACAACTGAAAATGCGTTTTCTTAACTTTGTATCTTTATTTACAGCATTATATCAGTGGTCCTAAGTAACTTCAAACAGCATCGCTAAAATAACGTTCATTAGCAAACGGCGAAGCATGGATTACAATAAGTCGAAATACTGGTAGCTCGGATTTGGTGTTGGGAAAGTCGATTGTTGCGCCGATTTATTGATTGTTGGAACTCCCTTCCGGAGCACGTCGTTATGGAGTATACGGTAGAGGGTTTCGAGCGTTAGTTAGATGCGCACGGGTGGAAGTACCAAACCTTCCTCTTCTCGTAACCGACTTGCAGCTTCAAATTCACCCTTCTTTTTTAAATTTCTTCTCACGCGTTGGTGTTGTCACTATTTAGCTGACATTCCTCCTCTTGATTTCTTAGCTTCCCCCACACTCTTTATTTCACATAAACCGGCCTGGCATGGACTGCTGGACAAGAAAACGTGGGTAGTAATCGGTTGGACAGGGTGTGATGCGGTCTTTGTTTTAGGCTTTTCAACATCTCAAGCAGACTTATGAATTCCGAATCCGACGATACGCAAAAGAAGGAACATTCACAGGATTATTCTGTCGTTCCGGTCCCAATTGAACTTTAACTTGGACGTTGGTTTGGTCGCTGAACTGAGAAATGCGGTTGCAAAAATTTTACTATTATTCGAGGTAACATCTACAGAAAACAGTGGTGTTGGTGACAACAGTATTAGTAGCAGTTGTAGCAATAGTATTGATAATAGGAGCTGTGCCTCATAGAAACCCCCGAGAGAAACGACGAACTTGTAGGCTGATTATTGTATATATTTCTACTGTCAATAGTCAAGCCCCATTCGGATTGGATGTTGGATGAAATACTCGACACTGCTTGGGTGGTTTATCTTTGTCAATGTAAAGTGTCTTTCAAGGTGGGATAGATCTACGAATGTTCATTCGGCCAATGACGTATCGAATTTGGACGCAACTACGAAGAGAGTTATACAATCGAAATGCACAGCTCGGAGGGCAGCGCATCATATCACATGAGAGATTATTTGAGGATAGCAGGAAATCCCAACATGTCGTATCAGACTTTAACTAGAAAGCGCAGCAGTTTTAATGAGCTACATGGATATCTTGCAGTCCATCTGATTTACCAGATAGAAGTTGGGGAACCCTGTTTTTAAACGAGCTAACCTGCTCCTACATTCAATTACGCAGACCATAGAAGCGAGTAAGTCATTTCCACCAATCGATAAAGTAAATTAAGGCAATCCTCAGAAGGTATGTTAAGTCAGTGGTCGTGTAAATAAAACGCAAAGCAATCCTTTGGAAACTAGTCTCCTGATCGCTGTATAGTGGATTCTCTACCAAGTGAAAACTTTCCTTCTCCTCACATCTTGCTGCGCTTGGGGCACGCAGAAACACTCGAGCGGCGTTTTATCTAAATCAAGTCAACCTGGATGCCTTACCGAGTTAAGCATTGTGCGAATGGAACACCGAGAACTTGTCCATCATTTGATATGCGTCATTGTTGTGTCTCAAACCTATATGTTTTCGCCAAATGTCCAATTCGAATGAACTTAAAGATGAACGAGCGGAAATGGGTGAATATCACTCACACAAGACCGAAGAACACTTGCTCCAGTCACCTGGACCAGCACCTCCCCACAATTATGCAACCTATAAGCGCGCTAGGCATCGTCGTACGCACAAGAGAGACATCTATGCACATGCGTTCAAAATGCTTTTAACAAATGGAACAAAGGAGAATCGTGCTTATTGCATCGTGTATGTTGCTCCTGTTTGCCATTTTCAGACTCATCCAAACTGCCAGTCATACTCTCTGGTTAATAAACCCTAATAATATTATGTATATTCAACAGAGAAAGTGATGTTCCCGTAGCTGGTCGGCTTCGATTGCAAAGATTTGGCTCAGCTACCACAGTGTACATAAGAAAACAGACAGGACTAGAAAGGTATTCGTGAAAGCAAGCGAATCCTCACATGGTCGTTGGAAACGTCCTGTGTGTTGGGGACTAGGGGACAGCTAGATTTAGTATCTGAAAATCTGGTCACATGAACTGTCAATTCAAGTATATTGTCATTATGTTTATTAGCTCGTGTCCTATTGGTGTCATTCATGTCAATCTATATCCATGGTCTTTGACTATAGTCTTTTGCTTGATGGACAGTGCGGACAGAATATAGTGAAAGCTCGTTTGTCCTAGGTGACATTCACTTACAGAACCGATGAAATTACGAGTTCCTTTGAATACCGGAGTCATCAAAACCAGCGAGTGCGGTGCTTTTCGGGACACATGTATGTCGGCTAATCCTTTGACAATGTTCAGCTCCGCAAATGACATGGACAACGGAAATGTAATCTGTCGCGCCTGTACAGCTAAGTGGCAATTACACCGGAGCATCCACCCAGTGAGCACAGTGAGTTCATACTGCAGCATCACCAAGCATAATTGAAAATGAACAACTATTTTTATCCAAAGTAATGTTACGCCTGATTGATACAGCCTACCAGAAACCGGGTACCAACATATAAAAGTCCACGTTGTACACCGTGATAAACCTAAATTGTTGCACTCGAGATTTTTGATTGTAATGCTCTTATCTTTACGCAGACAAAGCCTATCGTGAGGACGCGGTTCAACCGTTGCAAAAGTGGAGCTTAGGTGACATATATGCATGTCAACCTCATCTTGCGAACCAAATAAACCCACTGCCTATTTCAGAAATTCAAACGCTTTCAAATATTTATAAGTGTTTTATCAAAATTACTTGGCGTGATATTATGAGTGCTCAACTTAAGTTGTCTTTCCAATCCGATTTCTCGAAATATAGCCTTTGTACCAAGTTGATCACAGATACACCTTTCTATGTGCACTGCCATGCTGCGAATCAAAGCTCTCAACATTGGAAAGGGACTGCACGTTTGTATCTCTTTGTCCATCATTATTTCACTTCTGCCTTCTGGTAAATAGTTTGGCCAAGATTAGTGAGTGAGCACTTCTATTTTCTTATTCTTCGCTGATGGTGTCAAGATATGGCGGCCCACGGAAACACGAAGTAATCACGTTGCACTTCAGAATGATTTTGATAGCGTACACGTATGGACAACTCAGACCCCGCTTCATTTCAACGCCCCCCCCGTGTAAGATATTGAGCATACATCATCAATACACTTGCGAATACACGCTGGGAGATTAAGCTTTTCTGCTTGCTACTACTGAGTGCGATCTAGGTTGATAGTACAATAGGAGCTGGGCCGTCCACGTTAGGCCGCGGAAGTTTCCATAATGCGGACCAGCACCTCGGCGTTTTGTTGGAGGGCTTTCGGGGCATTGAAACCAATCTTCTCTCAGATAAGTAAAGCCTAGATTCGGCCCTATTCATAATACGTTATTCAAGCATTGAAGTATTGGCAGAATCAAGACCTCATCGCACTTGAACTACGGCAAAGCAAAAGACGACGAAGAAGGTAAAGGGTCTGTTTCATCTCCAATACCAACTGAGGTTGAAAACACTTGTGATCTAGAGTGGACAAAAACGACGCCTGCATGGCGATTTGATAATCAATTATTTTATCTTAAGGAAATCAAACAACTTTTGTAGTCAACTTTTAAATATGAATAACAATACAACCTAGAGGTCAAAAGCTAAAATCAAACAAACAATGAACAATGGACAACAAATTTATCCTTGCTAAGAAGCGTTGTTTTACAAGTCCAGTTGGATAGTTGATGCAGGTTTAGAAGTATTAATAAGCATAATAATAATCATAATAATAATACTAATAATAAAACAGTTAGTGTCTTACATATGAAAACAAAGATGTATCGCGTGCTCCGTTGTCGTCCTGTAATCCGCTTTGATTCACAGCACCCAGAGTTAACATCAAATAAATCGATGGTAAACTTCAGATGTAGGATGGAGACCTAACGCTAAGTGACAAAGTGGAAGTGGATATGCGCGTCATCCAATCGTATTTTAATTACTGTTTTTGCCGGTGCAGAGACGACTGATTCTGGGAGAACATTTCACGGGTGACAGACACGAATGGAAAAGAAATTTCTGCGACTCTCCAGACGGCTATATTAATCTGTGAGTTTCATTGAGTGAACCCTCAGAGTTGTATTGATGCTGAGTAACAGTAAAGGCCGGCACATGATGTGGGTCTTGCAGTATCAACTACGCCATAATCAGGTCGCCTCGTAGTCCGCGATGGCTTCTGCTGAATAACCTTAATCGTTAACGCCTCTCTTGGTATGAAATGATGTGCATTCCAAATATGTTCTCAGATGTCCGGTGTTGTGGCTGCTCAAATGCATTAAGGTCATGTTTCAGTCATAGATGTCAGGATTAGGTTGCGGATTCGACATGGGGGCGTGCATACGCACTGAGCATTTGTCGAAATGTGGAGATGCTTTATGTCCAAACGAACGTGGCAACAGCCCGACGTGTTGGTTCCCCGTTTTGCGGACTTTTCTGGTTGCCTAGAGCAACCCAAGTCACCTTGAAGCAGAACAAGTAAGTCTTGTTCGACAATTGGTTTTTGCAGTAAATTCGTTCCGAGGCCGTATGAGTAGCTGCTCGGATGTCAGTTAGAACGTAACTTGCATTTACTCAAGTTGAAATGCAATAAAATTTGGGTTGATCATGGAAATACCGAAAATGAAGCGGATGTGGGTCAGCGTTCGTCTGGATCCTGCGCCAGATCTTGATATCATCGGCATACATTAAGAAGTTTGGTGCGATTACCCGTGCAACTTTTTAATAAACACCGAAAACAAACCTGGATCTGATCGTTGCAGCACACAACAGTCAACGAAGCAGCCAAACACCAACCCTTGGTATCTGTAGCTCAAATATCTCTTGTCGAGACTAAGCCTCCCGGAACATCGGTTACATACGCAGAGATTGCTGCAAGGGTCCACCGAGAGGCCGCCGTTGTGTCCTCTTCCATAGTAAACACCGTTGACGCAAATGGAGAGAAAAGCAGCAAACAATCACTTGTCAACAAGTCAAGACAAGTGAGTACCATACCTTGTAAATGGATTAAAAATGGATCCAACAACAGTGCCCGGACTGTTGTCTGCTCAAATGTCCCTGAATCTACCGCCATCACATTGCGGGATAAGTTATCAGACGACCAAGACCAATGGAACTCATTGTGTATGTAGATGAGTATCAAAGACAAGCCCATAGACTTGTTACGAATTGATCGTCATCCGAACTCGCCACACTATGGTGAACACAGACCTATTCGAGTACCTCTAGAATCCTCCACGGACGTAGAAAACCTTTCGCTCTCCGCAAGCGCGCTAAAACACGAAACCTGTGGGATACGTATCTATCCTGATGTCCATTGGAGCGCGCCACAACCAAAACGAAACACCGAAGAGGGGCACAGCAAGCAAGACCACCTAAACACAATCTTCATATATGGTGTGCCAGAACATCCTTCTAACGATGTTCAAGAGACCGGAAAGCAAGATTTAGAACAGTGGCGGTTCATACGCGAAACACTTTCATTGGATAATGCTGGGGCACTATCACTCACCAGGATACCTCTCATCGAATTATAGAGGACGCGGCCCTAGAATCCTAAAACTTGTGGTTCAGTCAGAGCAACAAGCAAAGGATGTTTTGGATCAATGGTGGAGAAATCGGAAACATCTTCCTTCCGAAATTCGGTTAAAGGTCGCAAACGATTCGCACAGCTCAAATATTAAAGCAACTGAAGCAGCAAGCATCCTGACGAATGTACAGAAATGTAACTTGACTGCTGGTTCAATTGACTCCGAC
>OX104065.1:11488049-11503973 GCA_944474145.2 Dicrocoelium dendriticum | reverse complement strand
ACTTCTCGAAAGCGTTCGATCATTTGGAACACCGCCTTCTCCTTCACCAGCTTCGAAGCTATGGAATCGGTAAGGCTATACTCAGGTGGATCATCAAGTTCCTCCTTCAACGTCAGCTGAATGTGAGAGTCCGCAGCTCCATTTCCGATCCAATTAACCTCTAGTTTGGCGTGCCTCAAGGATCGGTACTGGGGGTGTGTTTATTCCTAACATTCATTAACGATCTTGCCAGTGTATTGCAATCGTATTTCTTACTATTTGCAGTTGATGTCAACATTTGGCCTTATATCAGGACATCGGATGATCACGTGGCATTGCAGAGTGATCTGGACAGGGCTTATGTGTGGTCATCCGACAACTGTCTCCAGTTCAACGTGGCGAAGTGCAAAGTCGTGAGCATACGCTATCAGCTTATCTGTGAAGAGCGACTTGAGGGCCAGCACTTACAAAGTGCTTCCCAAGTAAGTGACATCGGGGTGAACATGCAATACGATCTTGGTTGTTCGAGACAGTCTGAAAAGACATCAAAAAGAGCCAGTTAACATGCTTGACTCTAACGGAGGCTTTCAGCAATTTTGAACCATCAATCTTTCCGCAGATGCTGCACATCTACGTGAGTCCTCAAGTGGAATACACGATCCAGGTCTGGCGTCTCTGGCGCATGCTCGACGTCGTTGCACTTGAAGCTCCACAACGTAGAGCGACCAAAACCGTTAGAGGATAGTTTCATCTCTCCCACCAACGCAGGATACAGTCCCTGAGATTCTACGGTGGTGAATATCGACGTTAGTGAGGAGACCTCATCATGGTTTACTTAATACTGACGAAGCCAGATCGCCCATGTCGTAGTCTGTTGCAGCTGAGCTACAATGTCATCCTGTGAGGCTATCAACTCAAACTAGCTACGCACAACAGTCGACTTGAATGTAGACAGAACGTTTTCTCCCTCGTGTCCTGTGCCTAGAATGCCCTTCCTACTCGCGTTATCATTGCACTACATTAACGCTATTCAAAAAGCGCCTTGATGAGACGCTTTCCAATTTGTATTACTTGATATAGCCAATTCCACTTAGAGAACGAAATAACGCAAACCTAACGATGTGCTTAACGGCCCTCTCTGCAACGTGTCGGTGAGGATACATGCAGAACTGCCCATGTGAGCAACCTGAATGTATCTAAACTGGAGTAACATGACACATCTGTCAAATACTGAATACTGAATACTGTATTATAGAGCAAATAGAAATTAATTCTGTACTAGACTTCGAAATATGGTGAAAAACGTTATAAAAGTTGTCAGCCGTGAATATTGTTGTCGTTCTAATGTAACATTTAAAATATCTGACTTCGATATTTCAGAATTCACGAATGTAATATGTCATCGTAAGTGTGCAGTCGTTCTCTGAATCGAATAGTGGCAAAATACAAATCTAACAAGGTTTTGAACCGTTGCACAGATGTTGCCTCAATCACATATTCAGTTAAACTGTCCCAAATGTTTACCACTCTCCGTTCGAAGTACAGTGGATGGGGAACACATTTCACATCCGACACGACAAGTTTGTATATGTGTCCGCTTGTGCTGCATGGCCCTCGTAAATGCAGCATTGGCCTTAGCATTGGGAAGTCCCACTACCCGCCCCCGAAGGCCCACCGATGCTGCACTCTAGTCCACACGATCCTCAGAAATAATTATTAAGAAATCCTGGACCCCGCCGAGTCTGATGCACACCCAAGCTTGCAAGCCCTTGTTTAAGCCCGAGCAACCATTTGCACACATCATCACCTCCCGTTTATCCCCACTAACAGCTCCATCGAAGGCTTCCATCCTTCGGCCCTCTAGGGGAGGCCCTTGTAACGTACCGGAAAACACGTTCCTTCATAATTTTGCAACATTGTATTTTACCGTGTTTCAACCTTCAAAACATCCACTTGTGTTACTGACGGCAGTTCCGTTGACACAAATTGTTTTGGTAAGTATTTTGCTGTACTGTTTCTCATCCTGGTTGATTTGTTTCCTATTTTTCTAGCTTGCACAATACACGTTGGGTTCAATCGTCTCTAACTCCTATACTATCCGTTACTGGGCACGCATCTTAAGTGTCATTGCTTACCGACTATTATCCCAGGCGCCACCCAACAAGGTTTGTCCCAACCTTCGTTTAGACCTACGTCAGAGTTAAGTGAAACAGCGTTCAAGTTGAGCCCCTGTGTAATCGTCGGTATGCTTGCTGCTTCAGGTGCTATGACATTCGAACTTAAAAGAGCTTCTGCGACCTGGAACTGAAATTCAGCAGGAAGAATTTTCCGGTTTCTCCGCCATCAATCCTAAACATCCGTTGCTTGTTTCTTTGTATGAACCGGAATTTTGAGGGTTCTAAGGCCGCATCCTCCATAATTTTGTAAGAAATATATTCTAGTGAGCGATGGGGGCACAATATCATCCAAAAAATGTTTACGAAGGAACCGCCACTGTTCTAAATCGTGCTTTCCGGTCTTTTGAACATCATTAGTAGGATGTTCTGGCACCCCATGTATGAAGATTGTGTTTAGGCGGTCTTGCTTGCTGTTCCCGTTTCGGTGTTTGTTTTTGATTGTTGCGCGCTTCAAAGGTCATCAGTATAGATGCGGATCGCACAGGAGCCCTGTCTTAGTGCGCTTGCGGAGAGCAAATCGTTTTCTACGTCGGTGGAGAATTCTAGTTTTACTCGGATAAGCCTGGGTTTTCCATAGTGTGGCGAGTTCGGATGACGAGTAATTCTAATAGGTTTATGGGCTTGGCTTTGACGTACATCAGCACGCACAATGAATTCCATTGGTTTTGGTCGTCCTACAACTTACCGCGCAGTGTCTTGGCGGTAGATTCAGGGACGATTGTGCATACAACAGTCCGGGCACTAATGTTGGAGCCCTGTTCCGTTGGCCTACAAGGCAGGATACTCGTTTTTCCGAAACTACCTTTGCAGCAAACTCTACATAACCGACTGATGTTCCGGGGGGGGGGGGCTTTGTCTCGACAAATGTCATTTGGGCTAGCGGTACCGCTAGTTGATGTTCGGTTGCTTCATCGTCGTTAAATCTAGATGTTAGGTCTAGTGGAATTTGCTTAACTGGAGGTTTCGTGTGGGGCCTGATTTTCTTTGCAAAAGTACTGTTCGACTCTCCTAGGTACGGCCAGCTTTCGATCGGCGTTACTCCAAGTTTGATGACAACGGAGACGGAGACATGGCTGGTTGCGGTTGAGGGGAGACGGATTGTACAGCATTCCGTCGCTTAGAAGCCGCTACGCTTCCGTGACTCAAACTAGCTTCCATTGAAGTAATCCTATCCTTTATCTTCTTCTCGTCTTCTGCGGTTAACCGCTCGCACTTCTGAACTAGGATAAGTAAGCACTTAACGAGTAGGATGGTGAAGCACGCAGTACAGAACCAAATGCATCTTGGGAGCTATTTTGCTCTCGTACTTGTTGCTTGTACACGTTTGCACATTTCGGTTGATACCATTCCAAACAGTGCGAGCAAACCAAACGTATTTTAACAAATCGATGACATTTTTCTAACCCGCAAAGGCCTTTAGCTTAGAGCGTTTTCGGATTCACACTGCTGCCATTCAACTTGGTGTCGTTGCCTGACCCAGTGGGTTGGTTAGCGTTCTATAATCTTCCAGCTTTGAGAGTGGTGCATATCGGTCAGGATAGCGTTGTGGTTGCAAATTCAAATCAGAGGCCGGCATGGTCACGCGGTCCCTGTGATATATTATGCAGGCGCACTGGTTGACAAGTTCACAACAATGGTGATGGACTGTAAACTGCTGACTGCATCTGAATACAACACTGAAGAGAGCTTGAGAGATCACAAGTTCTTTCATAGCGGCGTTGAGAAACTCCGGACTGGAATATGCTTAAGATGGCCTTAAGAATTCTGTATCGAATAGTGTCACACAGAACGGCAGTCAGCTAAATGTGATTGAGTTAACCGCTTGCGCTTAATCACGAAGGACAGTGCAAACAGTTAGTGATAGCATGGACTTTAATCGTAGAAAATAATTCCAGGTATTATGGACAAATTTGAGGGCTGGTAGATCCGGTTCGAATGAGCGTCCTGGGAGAACGCTGCGAGCAGATGGAGAGACGATAGAGAGGAAGAATCCAAATGAACCAGGAGCAAGCAGATCATGCGTGTGTGTTGATGACATTGAAAAATCTTGGCTAGATGCTAAAAGATAGCACGTTTACCATTCTCATGGATCAAAAACCACTTGAATTTGCCTTTCGTGTCGCGTCCGCGTGCTTCTCCCTTGAGCGATTCATCATATGAATTATCACTTCCAGTTTAGGACCAAGGTTCTTCTTTTTGATATCACCAACAACCAGGAGGTTTAACCAATTTCTCATGATCCCAATAAGTTCATGAAGAATTTATGGAACATAAAACTTGATGCGTTGCAATTAGAAGCCTTAGCACTTGGGCTTGGTTACAAATTCCCCCCTAGAAAATTAAACGGCTTGTTTATAGAAGCCCAGTTTGAGAAAATATTTGACCAGTTTAAGGAGGTCCAACAAACCAGCCCTGATAAGCTTATTTGGTTTAGAAACTAGTTAACCGACACCGCCCATAAGGTGAAAACAATACCAGTTAATGAAAAATATGCCATCACAGCTCGACATTTTCAGGCCTTACGTGAAATACGAGCTAAGGACGTAGTCGCAATGAAACCAGATAAATGTTCAAGAGTGATCATGTACTAAACCGAATACAATGAGGAGATTTGGGCCAGACCCAACGATGCGAGTGAATTCGAAGGGCTCGCGAAAGTGTGAGACATAACCAATGTCGAGGCGCGCATGGTATGTCAACTGGGATTGCTTCTCCTCCACCGCGTAATAGACTGTGATACGTTTAATAGTTTGAAGCCGAGTGGCAGTCGTATGGGTCCCCAATGATATATAAGAGTGAAGTGCCACTCAGATCAATCCTTTTAATGATAAACTCGTCACAGCATAAAGTCGCTCGCTGGTTAGTATAGTTGCTATCTCCATTGCAACACACTTCAATTCGTACAGTCTTAAAAACTCGTTTCAACTCATTGATGTTCTGGATGAACTCAACCTAGCAGACAAAGTTATATGTTCCTTGCATGTAGAATCCTTATTTACCAACGTGTTGCTACATCAGATAGTTGATTACGTGTGCGAATTAGCTGAAAACGGTGGCTGTTCGCTACTAATTCCGACTGAATTGCTAAGATAACCTCTATTATTGTGCACGGAGAATGTGGATTTTCACGTCCGGAATACACCATACCGTCAGATTGACGGCCTAGCAATGGGTAGCCCATTAGGTCCTGTGCTCGCTGATTTCTTCATGTTGATGGTAGAAAGAAGCATTTCTACAGAAATAGCCCAGGTGCCCCACTACAAATTATATGTCGATGACATCTTGGCTTGCTGTTCGTCGGAGCAGCAGTTCACAAATTTGGTACCGCAGCTCAATGGTGCTCATGCTAACTTTGGGGTTACATGCGAAGTGGAACAGAACAATTGTCTGTCATATCTGGACATACTCATAGGTCGCAGGGATGATGGATTGATTAAAAGATATATTTACCGAAATTCAACTTGGTACATACAGTCAGTACCTGCACTGCACCAGTTTCACACGAATGCGGTACAAACGGACACTTGTGAAAACTCTAGTTAGTCGCGCCAGTCGAATTTGTTCGACCGACTGTCTGGACGAAGAGCAAGTGTTAATTATAGCCACACTAATGGCGAACGGGTACCCTCGAAGATTTATCGAGAAACATAACCAACAGCGAGGGCCAAATGACTTGGTACACACTACAGTCAAGAAGAAGGTTTATATCGGATTACATTTTAAAGTTGATTTAGCCACGCTGTAGACAACTAAGCGTATAATTTCGGCTACACACGAAAGATACTACGAGGCACAAGTTGTCGTCATGAACCAAACCCGAAATTTGACCGTAACTCAAACTATTGTGACCAACTCACACTGGGTATACCAAATTGATGCGACAGCGGAACAGTTACATAAGCAAAAGCAATAGAACGCTGGCTTCCCGAATAAAGGAACATATACCAAGATGGGTTCATCCTGAAGTTGTTCAGATTCCATGTTCGCGCAGACTGCCGGATTCCTCGATAGGCAAACACCTATTTGACCTGGGTCACCGGATAGAGGTGGGCTCAGCGCTTACAGTTTCGTTACGTCACACTAATCCCCGCTTCCTTCGGTTTGCTGAGCCTGTCGCCAAAAGCCGGATGAAGCCAGCCTTGTGTGTGCAGAAATAATCATTTATCGGCCTGAAGCTGCCCTGGACGTAGGTGTGAACTTCCGTCATTAGTTCTGCACCTCAAGCTTGTCTGATTGTACCCACTGTTAGCTTTATCTATACATACCGATATTTTTAATAATACTGTGGAGACAAAATGAATTGTATGTATTTAGCAGCCTACGTCTTTTTTCGTGCTTCTTAAACATCTTATTTGCTGTCATTCCTTATAGATTTACCATCTAGACGATGTATTCTTCCGTTCGTTCACCCGTCTAAACCAAATTTTGCTATAAATTTTGTATCTTTTAAAGTTTTACCATAACCATACTACGGGACTTCTTAAGCGTTAGATTTTTACCATGTATAACCATCGTTCCCTTGCTCTGTTGAGAACTTATGTTTGCATGTTACTAGATAACCCACGCGATTTAAACTACTAAACTCTTTGTAAATTACGTCTCCGTTTTTTCTTACCATTGCTTCTCAAACAGACCAAAACATGGGCTTTAAGCTACGTTATTACTCTTCAAGGAGGCTGCTTGCAAAACTGGAAAATAATGTAGTGTTTTGGTAGACCTGACCTCTCAATACTCTCTCTTATTCAATCAGATGTGCACGGAATTTCCATGTTTGTGTGTACCTATGTTAACCACTTCTAAGTGATCAGATCGGGATATTCCATATTAGATTTTCAGTAAATCAATCACCCGTTGGAGAATGACACTGTTAGATAGAAGGCCTAACTGTGTAACAAACTGTTAGAGTACAGAACGTTTACACGCGGCAGGTACCGTTAGCTGAATTATGAGAAGGCGTGGTAACGTGGCTGATGAGTTGTACTAATGCATATGCACACAAAATGAGAGCCTAGCTCGAAAGTGGTCTGGAGCATTTTAATTCTCCCGCTGTAGCCTACCGGAAATTTGGTTAATTCCGCGGAGTGCTAAAATGCTGTTGCGTCGCATAGAAGGTACTGTCTAACTGATATCACAGCGCAGTAACTCAAGAGTAGTAAGCGTCGACGTCGACGTCCGTTTTGATTAGAACAACCTCACCGCTTAAACGTTATAATTTCCTCATCCGTTTGGTATCTCGTGGTTATTTTCTGGATAATCCTCCTCAAAAATCTAGGTAAATTTAAACCACGGCATCGGGTCATTTGTCAAATTCATCACCGATGCGCAGCGTATTAACACAATCAGGTGGGTTAGGTGCAGGAAATAATCAAAATGTTGCAAGCATTTAACCAAATACGAGCTTGGCTAAAATCCGGTTGCCTAAATAGTCTATGGTTTCCATTTGCCATCATTATCAGCAAAATTTCTAGCTTTCTAAAATGTTATTCTCCTCTTGTGGCAAAGCCTGTTCTTCCAAATTGTTGAAGCATTTCTATGACGAAATTGCCTCCGGTGATTAATCGTTAAATCAACATAGGTAGACCGCTGTATTTGATACCCGTGTGGTAGCCGGGTGATACGGCTAAAATATGGCAGGAGGTCATTTTCATCAAGACACAGCAGCGAGGTGCTCTTTTCAGCATGAAAAATTTTGCGGTTAAGTGGCTTAGGTGCAAGTCAACCCAAATTCCAACAATGGGTTATTTATATATTTTTTTTCTGAGTTTTTCAATGGCATTACAGGTGTAGTTAGGTAGGATAAATACCTAAAGGTTTGATTAAACGTCAATAAGCAAAATATGTGTAGATCGCATTCAATCAAAGGTTGACGTGTGACGATGATGCGCTCTTTAATTTCAAAAGTATGTGCTAAATACGAAATGATGGTTGGCGACATCTGGTTCCGGATTTGCTTGTCACTGTGCCCTCCACGGAGCAGCCACAGGACGCCTGCGCCTACAGAGGGACCATGGGTGGTTTGCGCTGCACCACCCACAGATCCATCCACACACCCCATATCCAGTATGAACAGGAAGTAATAAGACCGGGAGCCTTGTTAATGGGAGTCAGATTTCATCAACGGAGACGCTCCACACTCCTTCATAATACACAGTAGCAGCATTCTAGTCTACAAAATTTGGAAATCATGTGCACCAAGCATACACAATGCGGTGGCTAGGCCGTAGTCCATTCATCTCTGGATGCATGAAACAACTAATTGAACTCAGCACCTTCATGGGACCGCATACCCTGAACCTCAGCAAGATTTCACAGTCTGCTGCAGATAGTGATCTAGGTGGAGGTTGCTTGAGATATGGGCATCTTATCAACATCCATTTCAAGTGCAGCCACACCGATTATATCAAACAACCAACACAGATTTTGAAGAAAAAAAACCCATAATCTGGCAAGGAATACGCAACAAGATATCAGGACTGAGGCAACCACAAAAGTGGAATAAGTTTATCCAATTTCACACGATCGCGTTTAAGTCTAAGTCATTGTATTCCGATGATAGTAAGCAAGTAAGTAAGTAAGTAAGAATGCCAGTAATAGCGGTGTACCAAGGGACCTTTATCTTTATAATGGACCAAATTATTTGCATGTTGAAAGCACAGCGGAATTACAGACAGAACAACAAATACGAACTATTAAAGGTGGACCCCACAACAACTTTAGTAGATAGCATCAAACGCATTTTGCAAAGATTTGGACAAATAAGGCAAATCACAATATTGAAGCAATGGCGATGAAGGCACAAGACTTGATGCTACTACGAGTATACATTTTACTTAGTGCAAAAGGCGGAGTGCCTATATACCGCATTGTGTCGCTAACTGAATCAACCAATTACCGACTCGTAAAAGGGCTCTGGAAGCAAAGGAAACATCTAACATCGAAAATTGACAGAAGAGTTCCTTGAGTAACTCAAGCCACATCCACAGAACGGAACGAAATAATGTTATCTTTTGATGTTACAGCGTTGCTCATATCAATCGTCATCAACCTAGCGAAACGATGGCCATGATACTGGAAGAACAATCATTTCTGTTACAAGGAGTAAAATTGGCACCAGAGAAGTAACGGAGTTGTTGAAATTCTGTTTAACAACACACGCCAAGGTTAGCAGCCAAGTCTAGAAGCACATAGATGCACACCAAGTGGGTCACTGATCTCTGGAGTGGTAGCCAAGGCAGTGATACTGACGCTGGAACGGGTGGTACTCGCAACCACGAAACTGAAATTTGCATAGGTTACTTAGTCGACATCAACCTCTCATGCTCCAAATTAGAAGTGACGCTCGACTTAATCAGCAGTGTATTCGTTGACGTCCAATCCACTGTGAAAGTAGTGAAAACCGAGGAGCTTCCATGCTCAGACTTTCTCACAAAAAGGACTTAAGCTATACTGATTAAAGCTATACCGAAAAGCAACGCATGCGAACCATATCCTCAAGTACGGCTGCAATTATCCGGCAACTCACAAGCGTAGATGCTTGAAGAACCTTTTAGAATGAGCACAAACACAATGTAGTACACGGCAATATAGAACGGCGGAGGAGGACCACCTCTTCAGCCTGCTCAAATGAGCCTCGTACAAAAAGGCTTCACTTTGCACTACCTGGCATCATAAAGATTAACACAGCGCACCTCGACAACTGCAACAGTTGAAAAGTTATTCACTTCGCCATCTAACAACGGGATTTCGGATATGCTAGTGAGAATTTAAATGTATTTTGTAAACATACTTGCCCACGAAGTGAACGAAGCATAACCTATCGTCGCCAGCTCACACAACAAGCAAATACGTGCTTGACTACGGAAGCAGTTTCACAGGCAAAACTGTTGGGACACGGGATTTCCGAGATGGGTTTAGAGAGATATTACCCAACCCCTACCTCTCAGCACCAGTTTTCGCTTAGGTTGCCGGCTTATTCAGTATGAAGGCACCACCTGGTCTTGAGTCATCGGTTAGAGTTGGAATAAGCGTCCAAAATTTTGTTACGGCACGCTAATCCCTAGTTCTTTCAGTTTACTTAGACTACCACAATAAACCGGATGAAGCTAGGCCTACGATTACAAAAATTGGATCACATTCTAGAGATTCACTATACCTGATGACCTTAATGAAAAGCGAAAAGCTGCTTGGACTGCAGTGTTCGGAACGGGTAATACCGGAACCCTCTAGTTCGGATACTGTTCTAGCGATCAGAATGCTAGTAGTTGACTTCAAAGTGAACCGATGACAATTTGGATTGCGTATATCAAGCTAAAACACACTGAAACATTCCATATTCGGTTATGGTTAATGGTACTGTGCATAGATTATAAAACCTATGAAGTGACTCTCCAAGACTCAAAGTAGCAAATGGAACTAACCGCTTGATATACGACAAGAAATCTTCAAATACAGAGATGAAATTCCAATATGGGAAACAACTGAAATGCATCACACTATCTTACGCTGAAACTGTGTAATATACTACGATGGATAGACAGAAAGAGAACTTGAGAACAGGCGACAAGAATATAGCACAGCCATCGCTGCCACCGTCGGAACTTGTCGATTTGCATACATATGAATACCGAAATTTCTCAGTTCGATTTAAAGCACACCAAAATACTCGAAAGGAAAAATGTCAGCAGCAGCGTGAGTTCATTTATGTCTGGCACTCGAAGTAGAAGCCAGTCAATGAGCATTTTGATTTCGATTTCACTTACGCGGCTTTGCGAACCAGGCTCTTGAAGCCGCACCCATGATTTTGCCAATCCTTGCATCGAAACGCATGTACGTTAGTCACTCAGTTTAGAGAGCGGTGCCAAAACCACGTCCATACCACAGCGACGGATAATAATAATAATAACAACCATAATAATAAGGTAAATACCTTTTGGTATCAAGAATCCGAGCCCACAAAGGTGAGCATCATATTCTCAACTATTTCAAATGGTGAAATAAAGATGTCAAAATACGTCAGTCAGATTTCCTTGTAGTAATAACGCTGGTCTCGGTATTATCATCACAACATTCCGTCAAACTACTGGGTGAGGTATGTTTGCACAAAGGAACATCTGGGTCAATTCGCTAAAGTTTAACCTTTTACTTCTCGCTGGGTTTATTTACAATTTCAGTTATGGTACGCCAAAGCATCTACGTTGGGTTTGTGATTGTACCTGTGGTGTGTTACTCTTCTCAGGGGCATCCATTCCCGAAGTGGACGCTGCTGAGCAACAAACCATAGCCGATTGTAAAAGTTATTATTCGCTGGTTGGAGGTGGCGCCGAAATGGGTCGGGGAAACTCGTCCCCATATTGTCCGTTAGTTTGTATAATAGGCCAATGCAGTATTGCCGAGAAACTTTAGTACTCAAGGTGAGAAGGCAGTTTAAGTCAAATCAAATAAAAATACGCATTACGCATCCGACTTTGTACTTCACAGCATTTGACACCACAACTGTGGGTTTAATAAGGCTTGACACCAATCTACAAGTTCAAGCAAATAATGGAAAAAGGAAAATATTTGTGACAAGTAGAATTTCGCGCGTTATTGCAAATTTTCTTACCGAAACAAGAAAAGGGGATAGAGTAGTTAACTTAGAAATATACTAAGATGCTCTACGAGAATCCAACTTTAAATTTAGTTCGCATCGACGAACGGGAATGAGCATTTGATAAGCAGGTTTAAAGATGACATTAAAAACACTTAATGAAAATTGTCACAAGAAGCTAAGTGTTCAGTGACAATAAGTCACCCAGTGACCGTCTGGAGAGGAGCCAACTGGAGAGCACAGTCATTGTGAATTCTTTTTGTACATAGCCATAAGACAGTCGAATAACTGAATTGATTGTATCTCGAGCATAAAACGATAATTTTCTTCCTTGTGGGACATTTCGCAAAGTTGTTTGATCAGGATAAATTTCTAGTCCGAAGTACCACAAGACACTTATATGTAGGTGA
This sequence comes from Dicrocoelium dendriticum, assembly GCA_944474145.2. NCBI lineage: Eukaryota > Metazoa > Platyhelminthes > Trematoda > Plagiorchiida > Dicrocoeliidae > Dicrocoelium > Dicrocoelium dendriticum. Next base: position 11,491,821 of record OX104065.1, on the reverse strand, counting down.
ATTTGGTATGAAGCAATCGTTCACGACTATAAGGTAAGAATTCTTCCTCGGTCAGGCGGTTGCCAGTGGGGTGAGTTTCATTGAGACATTAGGAAGCGTGGAAAATGAGGGATAGGGATGACGACTACCGCTGAGCACCAACTAACTCTCTGGAGAGCCAAAGATGGCAATGCAGGATAGCAGTGCTATCTAACGCAACGTCGTCCGCGTATTTAGATGCAATAATTTTGGGGATATTGCTAAGCCTATTGATGCATAAATAAAATAGAAGGAGGGTCGGACATATCTACATAAAACAGCCCAATCATCACTTGGAGTGAATGAATTTTTAACATTTATCTGGATGAAATGTAAGCCATTTGCGAATTAGTTGCCCATCAAGTTGCATACTGCTGGTTCAGCATCATTCGCAGACGGCTGATTATTCAGCATTGAACTATTTTTGCTTCAATAGCGATGGAGTAAACAAGCATTCAAACCGCACATTTACATATCCCTTCCAATGAAAATGCTATTGTGTGAACGAAGTATGTGACGACGACGAACGCAGAACATCAGGGTTTGCAGACAAACTGCCATACGTCCTCAAGCGGAGGGCTTTTGAGATCCAAAACACAAATAGTCCTTCTACGACTTCAGCATAAACGACATGCACGCGATCGTACGAAATTTTGGTGTACTCTCCCATGACTTGGGAGTTACTTGACATGGCTTTAAATGTCTGGAATAATCATTCAATAAAAGGATCTGTCAATGTATCGACGCGTTAAGGATTACTGGTGTTAGGGCCTTCCGCGCTCTAGCCTTGCCTGAAGTCAACTTCTCAATTCTCGGTAGACTTCAACGTGTTGCAATGTAGATTTTGGCTAAATCTAAAGAAAGTTATCAATTGCAAAAGTGGAGGAGAATGCTACTTTTGTGGAGGAACAGGTCACAGAATTGAGTTCCTCTACATCCACAAATCCAATATGCATACTGGAGCTATTACCTCATACCTCCGTTAAAATTCTCCACAGACCTCGGCAGTTGCGGTTACCCATAATAATTTCGAAACACAACTAATTTAATCTTAATACTTCAGTACTTTCGCTAACGAATGTTGTTTGACTCGCTCAGACATTCTATATTTATATGACTCTTTTGTTTATTTCGATTTATTGTTAACTTTTGGTGGGTAATATACGTACGACTATCAAACACATTCCTTGCTTCTTCTAAAAATAGCCATCGCCTCCGATTCATTGATCACATTCTCAAAGTGAGCAAGTATAGAGAAAAGTATATTTTAGATGATCCTGTGTATTTTCTTCTATCAAACATCCGAAATGGTCCAAAATATTATAATGTCAGGAATTACTGGTCAACACTGCCCGATACCCCACGCTATACACAGAAAGACGATCAAGAACCAACAGTTTTAAACAGCTAGGTGGTAGGAAAGCGGTAATGCTATCAAAGCCATTCCAGACGCCGGTACATCCGACAGAAACCAAACACATGATCCCATTCTTTATTTAAGTTGTCCAGATGGCAAGAAAGGCCTAGTCACAAGTTGCATCTAATGCCACTTCAAAGCTCTTGCTCCAAGCAATTCCGGAATTCACTGAGGATAATTTGTCCCTGTACCCTAAGTTAACAGCCGTGGAGACGATAGAGTCATCTTCACCCCCGTACCCACCCTCCATTCCCATGGTTGGCGGCATCCGGTTTCGGATGTGCCTGTCACTGTGGCCAGCCACAGGACGCCTGCGCCTACAGAGGGACCATGGGTGGCTTGCGCTGCACCCCCCACAGCTCCAACCACACACCCCATATCCAGTGTAAACCCGAAGGAATAAGACCGGGAGGCATGCGGATGGGAGCCACTTTTCATCAACGGAGCCGGACAACACTCCTTCACAGGCAAACACAAGCACGCTGTATTTGGGGAATCAAGCGCACACAAGGCGGTGGCCGGACCGTAGTCCGCTCCACACTGAGTGCATGGAACCGCTCGTTGAGCCTAGCACGGCCACAAGGACCGTGCACCCCGTCCCCTCCAGCAACGACCAACTGTCTCCTGGAGCCAGTATGAACGAGGTAGTGGGTAATAGACAGGTAGGCACCTTGTCAACATGCACATCAAGCGCAGCCACACCGGGGATATCAAGCGACAGCCATTCACTTTAAACGATAAGCTGAAATAAAATAAATCCAATAATGCATACAGATACGGTGGCATAACTCCTCCCTAAATTACCATATGAAGTAAGTTGGTTAGCAACGAATCCACGATAAGTAAGAAATGTCCACAAGTTACTTAAAATGCTGCAAACATAACAAAATTACCGAAGGTTAGCACAATTAGCATAAGCAACGTGGCCATTTAATAGAAGATTAATCAGGTAGGCAGAACAAACCAATTAAAGTGGAATGAAAGTTATCCGGCTTAAAAAGACCTAGTTTAAGTGTAAGTTGGTTTAGCCCAACTGCGGTGAAGAAGCATCAAGAATGCAACATCAGCCTCAGCATGCCTATAGACACATGCTTAACTACCTAAAATAATCCCGAACCAGATATAGCCGGATTACCGTCAGATTAAACAGCCGAAACGTCGTCATCAGTGGAGAACCCAGTACTGTTATAAAAAGTAATGAATGTACATAATCAGTTTTCCAGGTGCATTCTACCAAGCAATGCACGCTCCACCAAACCCAACTTCATTTCCTGCGCTGACTTATCTCACTGGCTGATGCAAAACTTATACTCGTGACAGCAACGCGGCTAATGAAAGATGCTCCTGAGTACAACTAATTCATAAGGAGTTTTAAGACTTATCTTGCTCGTCGAAGGTCAAAGCTAGGAGATGGTTGTGACACATGTGTTCACAATGCCGTGTGTGCATCAACGGTAAATTTTCCCTCACATAATTAATTTGAAGACTCCCTGTTTGTAGATGTACAGGTTGATGGCCACATGCTACTCGTCGGATGTACATGTATGCACCCCCATTTCCAGTGTCGCAGAAAGTAACGCACTACAATATACGTTCTGTCATATGGCAGATTAACCGGCCAAGTATAAGTTAATAGGTGGAGATTTCAACTTGTCGGATCTAGCGTGGACCTGGAGCAATGTACATGCAAAAATATCACCAATCTAATCTCTTTCAGACATTTAAAAGGGGTGGTCCATCATGTCAGATCTCCAAGTAGAAAGGAGCATATCTTACACCTAATTATCCCAGTGGAATATTATCGGGATCCACAGACCGCATTGTACACTTTTATGGCAGTGCTCACAGAGCAGTGTCATTTTCATTCAATAATATGACAAGATACCAGGCAACTTTCGCGCCGATATTTCCAATACATATCAGGAAATATAAAGCCATCGACTAGGATATGTCCGTCAAATTCATGATGTCTGCTGGATGGGAGAGATTTGGTGTACTGAACAGTCACAAGCCGCTACAGATGTTTCATCCAAAAGACCTACATATGTCTTGATGCAATCGCTCCTACTATACATCGACACATGCATCTCAGTAACAAAACGCAGATGTCGAGCAAAACAAACATGTACCTAATGCCATGTCGTAAAACAAATGACTTCTCCTTCTTCATGCGGCGCCAAAAGCTTACCACAGCTCTACAACTAGCATGTTTCTAACAAAGAGATAGCTGACAAAAACGTTGAGTGTCTTGCATAAAATCTGCGGTCTAACAGACATTTTAAAGTGTAACAATACCAAAAGGAGTCAAGGCAAGTTCACGTTGGTTATAGCAGTTAA
>OX104065.1:11346939-11487549 GCA_944474145.2 Dicrocoelium dendriticum | reverse complement strand
GTTCCCTGTGCAACGTCAATAATGCACACTAAAGCAGACGTGGGCCTATAACGTAGCCTTTTGGCACAACACACTACTTGTATGGGGTCCGTTAATGAGCTCCGAAATCTGTCCACTAATTGCCGTTGAAGAAGAGAGTTGGCAATCCAGCTTTAATGCTGGTCACCAACTCGGTAATGCTGGAGCTTGGAGAGTACTATCCGATGGTCTCGACAATCGAAAGCATTCGAAAAAGCCAGGTAGATCACATCGACTCCTTCTCCATCGTCAGCTGACTCGGTCCAACTACTGCGCGTGATTAACAAATTCGTTGTGAACGACTGCTGTCGACGGAAGCCTTGCTATTCAGACCTGTTGATGTTTCCGTTTATTTCAGGTACCACACCAGGGCATCGGCAACTATAGATTCCATGACCATGGCAGATTTAGATTTTCTTAGATCTGCTCTTTAATTGTTACCCTGGTAGACTGAGAATCAGCAAGCAGCTGATTTCTGCCATTCAGACTGAAAACTGCGGAGTTTAAGTTTTCAACATCGACCATTTCATCACTGTGGGAAGCAGCACATAGGGGCCAACTCAACTTTGGAATACCAATTCGTATGTGTGTACCTCGTGATTTCATAGGTAAAACTGGTGGGACAATTAGTTTCTGAGGGAAGAGCGCGTGCTGAAGTGGGTTCAATGCGAGATTGCGCATTAAGAATTTGCAATTCAGGGTACTTTACTTTCGGACTATAAGGTGCACTTAAATTCCCCATGTTTGCTAAAATGTCGGCAATGCCCCTTATATTCCGGTGCACCTTACGTATGAATGGTTGTGCTGAGGTCTGCTGAACTAGAATCAAATTCTATGTTCACATTGCGTTGAAAAATTTGTCAAAATGTTTTATTACCACTTTGATTGTCGAAGCATAATCGCTGGTCAGGAATCTCGTGGGGTCAGCATTCTATGTTGTTTAAACAGACTTGTTTTTGAGGGTCAGGTCAGGTCAGGTCAAAATCCGTGGACGATCCCGTCTTCCGCCTAACGAGCGTCCAGCTTCTTGCACCGGTAAGCGAACCAGAGCCCCCGGCACTTCGACTTTTGATCGCCTCTCCTTGCCTCTGCAAAAAGAAATGAAGCAAAAGCCAGAGCAATCTTTGCTTTTACGAGGATCAACATCGGATATCAATGCGAATAAATTGGATAGGATTATATTAATTCCGGAAAAATACGCGGCCAGCACCTGTCTAGGCCTGCTTTGAAGGCAACCACAGTCTCACAATCCATTAGTTCCGAAGGCAACTTATTCCAGTTGCGCACTACACGATTCGAGAAGAACTTAGCCCTGACGTTCAGTCTAGCCCTCTGCTGTTTGAGCTTCAAGCGATGTCCACGCAAGCGTTCAGAATCAGCCAGCTCAAATAAATCAGAGGGCACGATGGCACTGAGGCCCTTCATGATCTTAAATGTTTCTATCAGATCGCCTCTCAGTCTACGCCGTTCAAGGGAAAACAACCCCAGGCTCTTTAGGCGATCTTCATACGGCTTCCCCCGTTGACCTTCAACCATCCTGGTTGCTAGTCTTTGAATCTTCTCCAGGCAAAGAACATCACCACGGAGATAGGGCGACCAAGCTTGAACACAATACTCTAAGTGTGGCCTAACCACTGCTTTGTATAGTGGCAGGAACACTTCTGGCTTGGTATTACACAGAGCCCTCCTGAGGCGAAACAATTCTCGTCGCGCTTTGATGGCGGCTTATCTACATTGCATCGAAGGCTTGAAGCTGCTCGTCATGATAACTCCTAAATCGCATGCCTGAGTAGTGCATTGTAAGGGGAAGGGCCCAAAGGAACTCTAAACTGCAAGTACATCTCTACTAGTGGTCAGAATTTGGCACTTGCTTGCATTCAAGGGCAAGTCCCATTGCTTCGACCGGTTGACCACACTGACGATATCCTTGGCCAGTGTTGCACGGTTGCCCCTGCTGACTAGTTTCAAGTCATCCGCAAAGATATAACAGGGGTCTTCAAAAAGAGGAGCCAAGTCGTTTATAAACATAAGAAACAAAAGTGAACCTAGCACCGATCCTTGGGGTACTCCACTGTAGGCCACGCCCACACTAGAACTCACATCACCGATTCTAACTCGAAACGTTCTCCCATATAATAATTCTGACACCCAAGACAGAAGTCTAGGATGCACTCCGAACCATGCTAATTTTTCAAGTAGGAAACGGTGATTTACTGAGTCGAAAGCCTTGCTAAAGTCAAGATAGCAGACCTCTACCGGAATCCCGTCGTCAAGACATCGAATAGTCTCATCGAGGAAGCACAGTAGATTAGTGAGGCAAGAATTCTTTTAATGAAACCATGCTGCTCTGCTCTAAGTAGGCTGTGTTCCGCCAATGCTCACAAATCCGGTTTCTTATAAGCTTCTCTAAACACTTGAGCAGAACACAGGTTAGACTGATGGGTCTGTAGTTAAGGGGCTCCGATTTGGAGCCACCCTTGTGAATCGCAACTATGGCTGCTTCCTTCCAGTCTCGTGGCAACTTGCATTCCTGGAGCGACAAGTTGAACAGCTCCAGAACAGGATGTTGAAGGATGTCAGCTAGTGGCTTGACTATTGCCGGATGTACATCGTCAGGACCGGCTGATTTGAAGGGATTCAAGTTAGTCATCACAGTAAAGACCTCTTGCGCAGTCAGCACGATGTCCTGCAATATATAACTGCTGACACAGTGTAGCTGCGATGGTGCAGCACATCCATTGTCGCTCCTATGAAGATTCTGAAAGACTCTTAGCAGCATTTCAGCTTTATCTCTGGCTTCCACAGCCTGGCTGCCATCTTCCATAATTAGACACCCAACGTCCTCTCTTAGGGAGGCTTTAGACTGAACATAGCCGTGGTAACACTCTGGATTTGTTTTCGCATACCGGGCCAGCCGAAGCTCATAAGAGTATTTAGCCTGCCGTTGCGTCTTGATAGCCTTATTCCGGCTTTTTGTGTACTGTAGCCATCGACGAAAGCCCATGGCCTCATTGAATTTTTTCCACCTCTCATTTCGTCCCTTTAGAGCTCTATCAATTCTCCTCCTCCACCACCTAGGTTTGCTGAAGTGCCTCGCAGGACGAAGAGGAGCAAACTCATTCAATAGTTGTACTAAACCAGTTTTAAGCACAGACCACCTTTGTTCCAAAGATGCCTGTTCCTGGTCAGGGATCCAATTGACCTGGAGGGCTCTATCCCTCAATTTCATGTGGTCGATACGGCTGAAATTTCTCACGAGGCGAGGATGTCGTGCAGGCTTCACTGTATTTAGGCAGAAAGTGAGGACGCAGTGATCACTCCTACCTAAAGGTGCTTCTACTTGTAGCTCTGCGAAACGACCGTGTTTGGTGATGGCAACATCCAACGTGGAGGGGGCACTCCTGATTCGGCTCCTGGTCGGTATATTGATGTATTGTTCAAGTGCATTCTCATGCATCCAGTCAACCAGTTCCTGTTCCAAAGTATCCGCTCTGTTTGCCGTGCCCTGCCAATCCGCATGAGGAAGGTTAAGATCACCAAGTATTAGGAAATTAGGCGCAGCAACCACTGCGCGCCTCAAAAGTGCACCGAGCTCTTTGTCCTCCTCTCGTGTGGACGATGGACTGCGGTAGAAACATATAAAGATCTCCAACCTGCCCATCATCCTTAAGTAACAAGACACCACTTGAAAGTTCGTATCACTCGAACTTTGTGCAGGAGCCAACTGTTTCGAGCTTTTCTGGTGAAGATAAACTAACCAACTATTCAACAATCCACGCTGGTATCCCATACTGTGATATATCTCAGGGTTCTCGACCCGGAAAACTCACATTGTCCCACAGTGTAACTTGCAAACACTGTCTAAAGCACACACCTTTATCGCACTGATTGCAGGTGAGTGTTTGAACACATGATCTGCGCTCACACCAATATTCCAAAGAGGTGCGGTCATCCAGAGAGTCGGCGATGCCCGTGTGAGCTTAACTCGCATCATTGTTCAAACTGAGATTTCCGGATAAACAAGTGGAACATGTCGTCGTGCTTGTACTACGGAGAGAGTAACAGTGTACTTACGGAGAAATAGATCCACATCGCACAAATGGACAAGGTTCCCCTCAGCTTTGACATCTCCGTGAACCGTACTGGTTAAAAAACAGGGACGTCTACTGGGTTTATATGCGCCACAGGAAAAGAGAAATCCTCTTTCACTTACTTCTCGGTTGTCAGGCTAATGGCCAGAAACTATCACCCATGGTCGTTTACAAGAGGAAGCGTTTGGCAAAAGTAAGATTTCCGGTTGGGTTCATCGTCAAGGTCAACCCAAAAGGTTGGACGGACGAGGGGAAAACGAGGTAGTTGCTGAGAGAAGTTTACGTCAGGAGACCGGATAGCTTTTTTCACACATCTCCGTCCTTATTGACCATGTGCGCCCATCTCAACAAAACTGTCAAACGCCAAGTGAATGAAACTAATTCAGAGCTTTCCATCATTCCGGGAGAATTAACCAAAGGACTCCAACCGCTAGATATTGGTGTCAACAGGGCAGTCCAAGTTAAATTGCGAGCAGCGTGGGAGCATTGGATGACAGAAGGTGAGCACAAATTTATCCAGACAGGGAGGCAAGGCCGAGCTAGTTACGCCATTATCTGCCAACGAATCGTCGATGCCTAGGCCAAGGTATTGGTCTCAACTCTTCCGAGCGTTCACGAAGGTTGGAACTATCGATGAGATGAGACTGACTCAGGTGATGACGAGAGCCATCCGGTTTTGATTGATGCTGCTATCGCCCAACTGTTAAAATCCAACATCGAAGATGAAGAATTTGGCAGATTTGTAGAAGCGGAATGGTTGAAAAACTGGTGTATTTTTCTGCCTTTTCGCTGCGTTACAAAAGTTACCGTTGCAGTTATTCAACGGTTCATTTGTTCTCCGAGCTTTGCGATTATGTCGCAAACGTTTCACCACCATGCGAGGTGGCATCAGCAGTGCAGTGAGATGCGGCGTGCAATCACTGTTGATTTGAGTCTGACCTATCCGACTATTTTGTTTCGCTTTATGCGTCTTAAAATCCAGTGCGCCTTATATATAAAATTAGATCCGTTCACTGGTACTGCGGCTTATAATCCGGTGCGTCTTATGGTCTGCAAAATACGCTATTCCTTCACCCGCTTCGTAAGCATTATCAATCGACAGCAACCAGTAGAGTTCAAGTCACCGGATGTATATCAACACTGCTTTGCAAATGCTTTTCCGGCATACGAGTTCCTAGCTCCCACCTTCATTGAGTCTGCTGAGATAAGCCGGATTACACCGGCACCCGTATTCAAAAGCAACTGTCCGTCAACATTCGGGTGCCTAGGAGTAGAGGGAGAGAAGTTAAGTTTCCATTTCGCTACTCTGTATTTTTTCTGCACTTCCTGTTCTTTACATATAATATTGAGTTCCGGATGGATTCACTGGTGAGAGAACACGAAATGCCTGCAGCTAGCGCAATTCTTCATCTGTTGGGTGGAATGAACCGTTTTAAATTGAGGCGAACGAATCAGTATGAAAACCACACCATCTCACTGAATCACTTAAGAAAATCTTTGCGTGTTATTAGAGCGTAAGTCAATCTGCGTCATATGTGGACGAGTTCTATCACCCGACTCATCGCAGTGCTTTTTCTCCCTCCAGGAAGCTACCATTGTCCACAGAAACTACCGAATATGGTTTCACAAGCCGTGTGGACCTACAGCCTTCGGCATCATAAACAAATTGGATTTACTGTTGTCATTTTCAGCCCACATGTGAACTTACGCTCATTCGATCCAGCTTCATGAGCGCTGTTTAGTGCATTCCACATTCGTATCTAGATTGCGTGGCTCGTTCCACCCGAGCTGTATAGGAAAGTCCGTCCAAGATGCAAGGCAAATAAACAAGGTAGCGGACGCATTTTGGTTTTGTCCAACTTGCCAGTTAACTCCAATGGTCGCTTGTTTATGTGCACTCATGGAAAGGTGCGATACTTTGAATGCGACAATCGCTTATTTGTTGAACGCCAGGCTTGCACCACCGGCCGCGAATATGGCCATGATTGTACCACAGTCGGTCAAAGAAAGCTCCACCTCGAGGCTGAAAAAAAGGGCTAGAGGCTCAAGCCCGCGCTGCAGCCTCAGTTTCTCCAAATCCCCTGCCTCATTCAACTCCCAAAAGCAGACGAACATCCAGAGTACTGATGTCCACACCTTTGAGTCACACGCCCCACCTCCATTCAACAGCAACCGCGGAAGCTCCGAGGCAAACCTCTTCCGCCGTAGAGAAAAGTCGGGCGTCGTACGCCTCAGTCGCCTCAATGCATACACCGGCTAAATTACCTCCGACTCCGGCGGCCTCACCAAGCATCAGTAAGTTGACCAGACACCAACAACCAAACAATCCGTTTAACACCGTGTCTGTAAGTCATGGCAAATCTGCATCCAACGCAAGGAGCCAAGGCGCGTTAGCCGTTGTGTGTACAAATGTTCCTGAATCACAGGCGAGTAAAATAAAGGGGAAGCTGTTGGATGATCGTAAGCAGTGGAAGTCTACATGTACTGCGATTGGCATTTCGGTTGAACCTGAAATGCTGAGACGAGTCACACGTCATCCAAATTCAGCGCACTATGGTGAACCCCGACTTCTCCGGGTGACAATAAACTCCACCAAGGACACAGAGGCAGTTCTACTATCGTCCAACAGGCTTCGTCATTCATCACTCGAGGCGCGCATACTTCCAGATATCCCCTGGAACGAACGTCCGAAAAAGATGGTCAACCGTGAGGAAGTTCGTAAAGCCGAGGCGAAACGGACGATAAATGTGTACGGGGTTCCTGAGCTCCAAAACTCAACCTCTGATGCAGCGGAGGCACATGACCGGGAGCAATGGAGTTACATCCGCCACGAAATCTCCCTCAATAATATCATCGCTAAGCGGTTGACCAGGATTCCATTTTCACCCAACTACAAAGGGAACGGTCCCAGACTTATGAAGGTGGTGCTTCAATCTGAGTTTATGTTACCGCTCGTCTTGGAAAACTGGTCCAAATTCCGCGGGAAGCTGCCAGCGGAAATTCGGTTAAAGGCATCAGGTACGCTGCCACGGATTACCAACGACTCACGGGGAGCGATCAAACTGTTGAACCATCCACTCATGCAACTTTGTGAAGGCATGGATTTATCGACAACCGCAATATCCCACGAAACACGGCTGAACACGGGGGACCAGCAGGGCCCGGAAGGCCGCGATCAGTCGTCTACCTGAAAGCAAACTCAAAGGCAAACGTCACCACAGAAAAACGGTTAATGGCCGACCCGTTAACGGTCGGCACAAAATCCATTCCTACCACACCCTGTGCTAGCTCACTCTTGGTTACAAAGTTACTATCCTGCATGTATACTAATGCACAAGGCCTCATAAGTAAGTTGGTAGAACTCCGTCACCGTTTGGCTTCGGAGCCTCGAAACATCAAAATGATCGCCGAAACCTGGCTGAGCGGCGAAATCACAGACGCTGAGATTGCCGTACCGGATATGTCACTTCTCCGGAACGACAGAACGGGCAAGGGCGGTGGCGTGCTCATTTATTTCCGAACGAACCTTCGTTGTGAGCTCATAGACGATCCCCAGACTTGTGTCACCGACGTCCTTTGGTGCAAACTGTGGTTGGAACGCAACGACGTATGCCTTCTCTCTGTGGTTTACCGACCACCGAAATCCACTCCGGAAAGGGACAACAGACTTATCTCCGCTTTTCGCTCCGTGCTTAATCAGAAGTACAGCCACATCCTCGTTGCAGGAGATTTCAACACCCATTACTTGGAAAATCCAGCATCCGAGACAGAAGTGTTCAAGGCATATTTGCAAGAGCTACTCTCTAGCACCTTCTTGTATAACCACGTCACCTTTCCAACCAGGTTCAGAACAGGAAACAACCCCTCGATATTAAATCTAGTGCTCACTAACGAAGAGCTCATGGTCGATGGACTAAAGGTGTGCAGTCCTTTGGGCCGTAGCGATCACGTGACTTTGCAGCTCGATTACATCTGCTACGCCGAATATCCAGCTGCGGAGCTCGAAACGAGGCAATCTGTTACCCATTACCACGTTCTGTCTGCTCTAGTTGAGAATACCAGTTGGACGTTTCTAGCTAACTGCACCCCAGAACTAGCCTGGGAGACATTTGCGAACACCATCACGTCACTAGTCATAGAAGCCTCAACACCAAAAGTTTCCCAACATCCCCGCACAGCGAAATCATTCTTGCGAAGCCGGACGCGAAAATGCATGACTCTAAGGGATCGGGCATGGCGCATGTATAAAAGCAACCCCAGCGCAGAAAACTGGACGGAATACGTTTCGCATCGCAACTACTGTGTGCTTTTGGTTCGCGAAGACAAGAGAACGCATCAGCAGGAGCTAGCCAAACGATTCTGTTCGAACAAAAAGCTTCTTTACAAACATGTGAATGGACTTCGCAAGGTGCAACGGGGAATCCCACCACTTAATACGACCATTGGGTATACACATACTGCGAAGGAGGCGGCCAACGCATTACGGGCCTAGTACTCCTCAATCTTCCAATGTGTACAAGCCTCCACGTAAATTGCGCCACTAGTTACCCCACCGTCCGTTTTATCCAACGTCACGTTCACTGCAGAAATGGTGCTGCAAAAGCTGCTATCCTTGCGTCCACACAGCTCTCCCGGGGCCGATAACATTCACCCGAAAACATTACAGGTAGCTGCCATCCACTTGGCCGAACCACTAGCTGCATTTTTTCAGCGCTGTTTCGATGAGAACATCGTATATTTGAGGTGGAAACAAGGTGTAATAACGCCCATATACAAAGCAGGAAGTCGATCGGATCCTGCCAATTACCGCCCCGTAACGCTTCTGCCTGTGATCGCCAAAGTCATGGAAGCGGTGATAGCAGATGCGTTAATGGGATACTTGGAAAACTACGGCATAATTGCTCCAGAACAGCATGGGTTTCGTCAACATCGTTCATGTACGACGAATCTGCTGATAGCTCGTGACAACTGGACCGAGACTGTCGATGAGGGAACAGGAGTCGATGTTGCATTCTTGGACTTTTCGAAAGCCTTCGATAGCCTGGATCATCGAATCCTGCTCATTAAACTCCAACAGTACGGTATCGGAGACCCGTTGTTAGGATGGATCGGTAACTTTCTCTCTGAACGGCAGTTAGAAGTTAGAGTTAGATCATCCTTTTCCGATCCGATTCGAGTGGGATGCGGCGTACCGCAGGGTTCGGTACTTGGGCCTCGTTTGTTCCTGCTTTTCATTAACGATCTAGTAAGAGTTATTACGTCGAAATTCTTACTCTTCGCGGACGACCTCAAGGTTTGGCGGGCGATAAAACGATCGGACGACCATGAAGTCCTACAGCGTGACTTGAATGAGGTCTGGAATTGGTCGGTGAGAAACGCCCTGCCGTTTAATGTGAACAAATGTCGCGTTGTTCATATCCGCCATCGACAAGTCCACGTCTACAAGCTTGGGGCACACGATCTGAAGACCACCACTCAGGAACGCGACTTGGGTGTGCTGGTACAGGAAGACCTCGGGTGTTCCAAACAGTCAGATTCCGCTTCTAAAAGGGGCAACCAGCACGTTGTACTCCTGCGAAGAGCATTCGGAATTTTGGATCCATCCATCTTCTCTTTGATGCTGAATGCCTACGTGCGTCCTCACGTCGAAAATGCAATCTAGGCCTGGCAACCCTGGCTAAAACGTGACCTTGCAGCGCTTGAGACCCCACAGCGTCGAGCAACGAAAATCGTCAAGGGCTTGCGCCACACTCCTTACCAGGAACGACTGGAGATACTCGGAGTGTTCTGCGGACGGTACCGGCGACTTCGTGGAGATCTCATACTAGTGTACCAAATATTGAGCGATCCCAGTCACGTATGCCGCCACCTCTTGAAGCTCAGCCCGAACACTAACCTTCGCGGTAACAGTTTAAAGCTGAGCCAACAGTACAGTCGTCTAGACTGTTGGAGAACCTATTTCTCCCTCCGGGTCTGCGGGCCCTGGAACGCCCTTCCAAACTCAGTTGTTTGTGCCCCCACATTAGATACGTTTAAAAAAACGATTGGACGTCGCACTGAGCGCCCTGCGCTTTGTTTTATGAACGAAAACGCTTGTATATATTTAGGCTGACCAGCCTCTTTGGATTTATACCCCAAATTCACGGTCGCAAATCTGTGCGAACAGGTGAGTACTCCATTTTTATTTGCTACCATCACCAACGATAACAATTTCTTAGCCAGTTTTGCGTCGTACCACCTTATCCCCCTAAAACTGTTATACTTCTACCTTTTATCTCACTGACGCTCCTTACTTCAACCACTTATGTGGTTTGCCAATTTGTTAGTATTTCTATTGCCAATCTGCGGGACTCGTTAAGTGTATGCTTTTTTACCCGTCATATACCATTGTTCCACATGGTAGTTTACTATCCTGCAAAAACACGAGTGCAAACCTCTCCGAATTTTGAGGCATACAACAACTTTCTTGTTTGCAAACGAAAGCCAACTTCGAGATCATACGACGAGCATTTAACCACAACCGCTGATTGATAATTGCAGTAGTTATTCGACATTCCGTGTCCCTACCGCACATACAAGGTGTATACATCTCTGTGAGATTAACGAGGGGACGCTCCAGCCAACTAAACCTACTCCTTCAATCCTGGACGCACCGCTTCTTTCGTGAATAAAAATACAGCCAATTCAGCGCGCAGGTGACAGACAGGCAATTACAACCTTGACTGGAAAGGCATCACTGGACGCAATGGTTTGTAAAGACCAATCAAGAGACGCCTGTTTACTGCGTCCAGATTGATAGTAGTATGTCGCTTCCCTCATGCCGGGAAAATTTACGAACAGAGATCCAGTGTGCCAGTTTCACCGGCAAAATTATACCAGGCGTTCAAAGCCCATGGTAAACCGGTTGAAGATACACAGTATTAAACCAGATTTGCTGTGGTTCCGTGCATTATGTATGCTCATCCCACTGGTTCTACAGAACTATCGCAGCAGCACAAAAGAGTGGATGAAATGACTGAACAAATGAAGAACACCAAACTTGATTTATTTGAAGAATACGAGAAAGAAAGGAAGCCCCAGTTATTCCAAGTAGGTTACGATACAAAACTGTGGAAGTATGATGGGCAGAACATTCAATTGTGACTGTAGGCATTAAAACCACCAGCTGCTTAATTCGACTAAAGCAACCACTGACCGTCTGATTAGAATAACCACGGCCAGAACCACTTCCACTCTCCAAACTAATCCGAAATTTGAAAAATATGGCGAGAAGCTTGTTGGTTGGAACACGGTTATTGCAAATTAGCCAGAAATTTTGGCCTTCCATTACTCTCACTGAACCTAAACTGAAGCTGTAATTACACAGAATCTACTGGCAAATATACAGAGCAGCTGGTCAGTCGACCTCAATCCGGGTTACATATAGTTTAACATCGGTAATTTGCAGTAACTTTCTACAAGTGATGTCGAATCGCATAAAAGAAAAGCAGTCCCATGATGTAAACCCATGAAATTTCATATATGGCATTCCAGGTGTACTAGTTAAGTCAGCAAAATCGACATGGTTTGCCCGTCACCCAAACTCAGAACACTATCTCGAGCCGAGAGTACTTGCAGTTTCATTGACTTATGTCCATCAGTAACGAGTTTTCTGTTATCGATAGCTAGCTTTCGGAAATGGTCATTTTCCATCAGTTTATTCACCGGATATTGCAAACAAGCGAAGTACGACATGGATGAATATCGGAATGACTCTGATGTTCCGGCGGCTAGAGATCATGATGAGCGCGAAGCGACCACTGACGACCAGGGACAGGGGAGCTAGATTCGCGAAAACCTTTCGCCTGCTGATGTTATAGCGCAATCAGTGTCAGGATACGTAGATCATCACAATACCGAAGATATCGAATTGGCGCTGGAAACTGAAAAATAACGAAAAGTGTTGTGGTGTGCTGGTATGCGGTTGGCAGTAACCTTTATTCAGAGCTCAGAAACATAGCAGCGTCTCCTAAACAAACACACAAAAGCCGAAGTAAAGGTTTCCTCAGTTACACACTAGGTGGTAAATATAATGTGTTGTGACGGAGATAGATTGGGTAAGCTTGACAGGCGGCGTTGGTAAATTCGCGTTAATCTAAGGGGCGTAGTTTACAGCACTGAATGCCTGCAGAACTGCGGTGTTTCCATGCCGCGCGCTTTTCTTTGTCACGGCTTCGCTTTTGCAAGGCACCTAAAGATAGGCGGGGACATTATGTTCTTTAAACCTTTTATTTTCATTTTTTTGTACTGACCTCTTCCCCTGTAGCTGCAGAAAGCTTGACATCAACAGGACAAGTCAGCGTCTGTGAGGGAGGACCAGAGGGCATACTCAAAACTGGGTTGCTGCCACTACGATCTGACAAACACTTGGACAGTCGTCCGGCTCCAAAATGCCGTCTTCACCAATGGCTAAGCACCGACGAAGTATTATGTCATTGAGCTGAACAGGACGTGGCGTTTAATGTTACTTATGGCGTTGTAATTGACAAAGTACTTAAGCTCACCAAAGGTGTGTCCACCAGTCGCTATTGTCCTAAGCTTTGTGTACAAAACCATTTGACTTTGGCCCTCAAGCTTCCATGGGGGCCCTGTCACTTACTCCATCGCCTGTGAATCTGTCGTAGCTAGTGAGGTTGTTTGACTACTGCCAGCATTCAAATTAATGATTCTCCCATGTAGTGTACTAGTATCAACTTGCTCGTATGCATATAACCAGAGAACCGTTAGTGATGTCATCTTGAAACATCTGTGTTCGTCACGACCCTACCAAAAAAACGCTTAGTGTCTAACCTATCAACAAAAGGGTACAATAGTACATCCGAAACACACATCTCCTTGGCTTCACTACTGAGAACAAATAAGTTTTCCGCATGTACCCCGTACATGTGGCCTCCTGAATAAGCTTGCCGAAATTTGCCTACCCAAAGCCTAACATGTATGGGACGACACATTTTTGGAGCATAGTAAATTCGGTGTAATGTTGGACAAAAGCTTATTTTGAAACGCGTTTCATGTCCTGCCACATGATTAACTTGGGATATTTCCCGTAATATGGCAAGTATAACAGGCGATGAGGTTAAAACGCATGCTTACATCTGCCTTGACTCGGTTACACCAGCTTGACTAAAAGCACATTTGACAACCTCCGGTTTATCCAAAGTATCCGGTAGACATTTATATTCGTTGTAACCTGCCGTAATTCACCCCTAAAAAGCGTGCAGTTACTGAGCGACAATGAAAGACAGTTCGCTCATCTCATCATTGCGTATCCAGCAGCTTGCCGCAACAGGTCGCTTTCCGGATGAAATGCAGCGGGATGGCGTGAAATTTTGGAGTTCGCTAATGCATGCAAACCGTTAATACTGATGTGCAGGCAACTCGTTATTGTCGGATTACTGCCTGCGAAATTTAAGCGCTCATTGATGAGTGGCTGGGTAAAAGTCATCCATTAAAATCCGACATCCACAGTTTTCATTTAGATTTGTACAAGACATTCATTCGAGCCAGAAAATTTCATCTCTTCAATAATCAATATCAAAAGCATTTTGACGCACATCCGGGCTACATGTTAGATCAGTGTAAGTTCGGAACTACTGATTTTGTCGTTTACATGGACAAGGAGCCAAACTAAACTTTAAAACCGATGAGGCAAGTATTTGTTCCTTTAGGTATCAAACACCATATACGGGACCCAGTCATCACCTGTACACATGGAATTTCGGTGGGTCCTGAAATCTGCTCTACCGTCTTCAACATGTAAGTTGCTTCCAGGAAGTCAAAATATAAGTTCCACAGACGTAGAATTATAAATTTCGCACTGCGACTTCGCAGAGCCACATGGTGATTCTAAATGATCTGCAACATCCTTGGGACAGGAGTATTCCTGTCCTTTCGACCTTTTCATCATCTTCGCACATATGATATTGCATTATTGCTGTGCATAAAGTTAGTGATATTAAAGCAGTTGGCACCTTTTGCTGGGCGTGGAACCTGTTATTTCCTAATTTCATACGTTTACTGACAATTATAGTTATCTGGTGTTGAATGTTCTTGTCTAAGTATACCGACTGGTTAGAAAAAACCGGCAGTATCGGTTTGGAGAAATTCAATTTGCGTGTTTTCTGAGCAGTGACAACGTTAGGGAACCAAGCAAAACATGATGAAAAATGATATCACACAGGGAAGGGCTCGCTTATCGGTTAAGGGATGATTCAGAAAGAAATATTGTAGAACCTTGTTTCGTAATTCACCGCTCTCGCATTGCCACCCAGTCCCACGAAATTCATGGGAGCTTGAAGAGAAATCCACATGAATTGGAATGTCAACGCTTGTCAACGTCCACTTTCAGTTTCTGACGGATTACTCATAAATCGTCAGGTTATGCAACCGCCGCAGGTTAATTTTAATCGGATGAATAATTTCGGGTTGTGCGATAGTATCAGCAGTGAAAATTGCTCAATCGCGCTTGCGAATGACATCAGACACAAGCTTCCACTTTTATATATTGCATTGCTTGTGTGTTCATGGTGTTAATAGAACAGTCAATGAGATCCAATGCTGAAATGAGTTTAGTTAGTTACACGCTGGAAGCAATAAGTGCCATAGCGTTTTTGTGCAATAATGCAGGAATATCTCAACGAAGATCAGTTTAGGAGACCGACAGTTCAACGAGCTGCAGGCTTTGTCTGCTGTCGTACTTCCAATCGATGGACGTATGGACGCCAGCGCGACACGACTTTCGAAAGGGCGATCCTGCATCACCAACTTGATGTACGCAAACCACCATTGGGTACGAGCTCTCAATGAACGGAAGGATGTCGACGTGATGTACATCGACTTTAATAGGGCGTTTGACAGACCGAACCACGAGGTGCTCCTTCGTAAATTGAGGACAAACGGAATCGGTTACACGCTACTGCAGGGGTTACAGGAATTTATGGTAGGACGAAAGTTTAGCGTACAGGCCACTTACTACCTGACATACTGGTTCTCATCGACCAGTGGCGCGCCTCAAGAAATTGTATTTGGGCCAGTATTATTTGTTATTCATATCAACGATCATCCACAGTAGCTCCAGTCACCATGTGCCTTGTTTGCAGATGATTTGAAAATCTGGAGAATCATTGAGAACCAGGATGACTGCGCTCGCCTCCAGCATAACATAGAGCGACTGTCAACGTCGTCCACTAAAATGCAACTCCCTCTAAACTCAAGCAAGTCGGAGTTCATCAGTATCACCAGACGTCTAGCTAATCGATCATGCACCTTGCACGGGCAGTTGCTCCACTCTAACATATCTGTCAAACACTTAGGAGTTCTCTCGCTACATGATCTGAGATAAGTAGAAAATACAAATGAAACGATGCACAAATAATATCAAAAGGGAACATGGTATACCCAGCAGTAATGACACCAATACGAATTTTTATCCGAACAAGGATAAACTATTAACTGACCAAACATGAGCTCATTCCGTAGAATCAGCGCAGAAATCCTGTCAACTAAGGATGGACCGATGTCAAAGGAATAATGGGTGAGAAGAACCTGTTATTCCACTTGGGTTTGCTATTTTTTCCGCTTGCTATTATTGCTTTGACAGGCATCCAGTGTGTACAGCATTTGTGCAACTGGTTTGCATAATTGTTGAGGTAGAAATTATACTAATGTTGTACTTCCGCAATGTATATAAAAATGTGAACGACCAAAATGTAAATATAGGGCTAAGGGAATGTTTTATTTCCCAACGATGTGAGAGATTGATCCCCCAATAGAAATAGATGAATAAAATGCTGGTTTCTGGAAACCTGCAGGGTAACTAAGACTCAAGGGAACGTTTATTTTGTACGTACATAAAAATGATATAGGTAAAACACTAAAGAGCTTAAAACGGTACGATTTCGGCAAGGCAAGTTAGTCTATGTTCCAAAATAGTGGGGCTGTAGGCATTAATTGATAATATCAGAAGTAAACGTAAACGTGAAAAAAGAACCAAAAATAAAAGTTCAGAAAGGCGTATTACTTGAATGAGCGAGACTCCTTCACATTTCGAATGACCGTTATTGGAAAACTGTACTTAAAATGCTTTTTGATTCCTTTAGATCCCAAGGTACCATTGAAACGTAAATTCGTTTACACACTTAAGATTCCGTGTGTCTTTTGACCTCAATTATCAAGTGGTTCATTTGCAATCCAAATTCCTCAGAAAGCGGGGCAACTTTTAAAGTGAAGACTTAATTATTCAACTCAGCAGACTGTGCCACCACGTGACGCAGCCGTATTGCACTCTAACAATACACAACCGTCCGTCACTGATGGTGAGCATTTTCATCAGAATTCAGTGTGTTTTGACAAATTACTTGTCTAATTACTAATCAATACTACTTGTAACATAATTTGGTTTCGTGGTTAATGGATGCATTTTTATCACAGTGATAAACAATTGTTTAACAATTTTCACTTATTCTCCTGATGTCCTACCATGAGACACAAAACAGTCTGCAATTGCAATCATTGGACTCCCGCTGTCCTTGCTGGAAATATTTCCACTTGTGCAGCTTAAGGAGCTACAAACCACCGCACATTCAACCAGTATTAATCTGTCCCTGGACGAGTACAGTTTCCCGCAACGTCGAGAAACAATGATTCATTCATTTATTCGTTTACTCTTCATCATCTAACATAGATATCGACAGGCTGGCGGTAGCTTTCCAGGGCATAGCCTTTAACTTGTATCAGGAGTCATAATAATAGTAAATATTGAAGTGAAATTCGCGCAAAAATTGTCTGATACTTAAGCCTCTATGGAAATGGGTGATAATTTTGAGGAATCTATTGGTTTCGAGATTTTGATAAAATGCAGTCAGATTAGCTGCTAAAGTAAAAAGCGGGAGCAGCATACAACCAAACAGTGGATCACACGCTAAACACATGTGCATAATTTCCACCGCCTAGAAAAAAATCACTGATAATATTAAGCAACTTTCCAGGTCCTCCTGTGTAATTGGATTTCGTACCCACATAGCAGCAAGCCTGTTCCTTCAGTAATTGCAAATAATGAGGCTTATGTAGTGACGTTTGTCAAGCTCATTCCATCAGAGCGTCTGCTACTGGATGAATGCGGATTAGCTAGCCTGAATTTCACACACAAACACCTACCTTCAACCACTCCGGGAAAGTTGCTACGAAGCTTAGTTTTACTAAACACCCTGACTGTATATCCAATGAGCCGTTACCATGATGATTTAATGGAAGCACTTGACGCGTTGCGGATTACGACGGCTTGGATACTCCCCAGCATCTGTCCTCCATGCAAATGTCAAAAGTGTGTAATACCTCAGCTTTCTTGGTGAGAATAACCGGACCAACATCTCCGTTTGGAAGGCGAAGCTGCTTCATGGAGGAAGGTCAAAGATTAATCAAAACAAACCCATGGTTTTCCAATCACATACGGGTGGACTGTCACAATTCCAATTTCATCCAGTAATCCACTGACATCAGTTGTCACCCTTAAGTCATAAATTCGAACCTATTAGATATTAACCACAATGCTTGAAGCTGCATGCTGGACTTTAAATTGCTCCAGATCTGCAAGCGTTCAGAAGGCATTGTGCTCATCAATCTGTTCATTTATGCAGTCCACCTAAATATTGTTACAAATAATTCAATGGCTCTGCTGCTTTTAATCAAATTAACGCTGAGTACAAATTTGTCAACACCGATGTGATGGTACAGGCGATGTTATTATGTTATAAACTTGGGCTACGCATGTGGGCACGCAACATCGCGAACGTCTCGATAGGAGGTCGTGACTTAATGCATCCGTGGACATGGAGTGTTTCTACAGCAATCCTTACCACTCCGACGGTCGTATTAGCTGGAGGTATAACGTAATTCACTTTTAGCACGGTGTAGACATGTTTATTTGAGTCTTTTGTTTTTGACCCAATTAATAACAGCCGTTGCTGGTGAGTCACCATGTCCTTACGGACAGGCGTACTACAATGGTTGCACTGCGTCACGTAAACGCACCAGTTTTCGGGAGCAGGACTGGCTCTGTAAGTGTGCAAAGTTACCTTCCGTACTGATATATGACTTCGAGTTCTGTTTCTGATGAATTGGTAAGACGAACTACCTTATTTACTGACGCAATTAAGAGTAAATTGCTGAAGGATTCAACAAACTAAATCCATGCAATATCAAGTGAGAGAACATTCTAAGAACTCCCAATCAATCATCCCAACTTGATACTTCAGAAAGTTGGCAAAGTTCACCGCGCGGATTTAAAATCCCCGTTTTCGTACTCTGATCGCATTCACTGATACACCTCTCGTCACACCTATATGGGGACATCCGGTTTGGGATTTGCCTGCCACTGTGGTCAGCCACAGGACGCCTGCGCATACAGAGGGAGCATGGGTGGCTTGCGCTGCACCACTCACAGCTCCAACCACACACCCCATATCCAGTGTAAACCCGAAGGAATAAGACCGGGAGGCATGTGGATGGGAGCCACTTTCCATCAACGGAGCCTGCCCATACTCCATCAAAGGCCAACACATGCGTGCTGCATTTAGGGAAACAAGTTCACAAACTGGGGTAGTTTGACCGTAGTCCTCTCCACACTGAGTGCATGGAACCACTCTTCGAGCCTAGCGCGGCCACAAGGACAGTGCACCCAGTCTACTCAGCAACGACCAACTGTCACCTGGAGCAAGTATGGACGAGATAGTGGGTAATAGACATGTAGGCCCCAAGTCTACGTTCACATCAAGCGCAGCCACAACGGGGATATCAAACAACAGCCAATCACTTGAAATGAGATTGTCAAATAAAATATGTCTATTAAGACATACGGCTATGCCGATCTAAACCTTCGCTAAATTAGAATATAAAGTAGGTTGGTCAACAACGCAACTGCAAAAGTACAAAATGTCCGCAACTTACTCAAAAATGCTACAAACGCAATCAAGTTAAGGAAACTAAGTAACAATAATGTACGCAACGTGTGCAACTTAGTGGACGATAAGTTACGTAGGCAGAACAAATCAAATAAAATAGAATGAAATTTATCCAGCTGAATAATTTCTACCTTAAGGTTACGCTGGTATAGCCCAAATAAGGGGAAGAAGCATCATGAATCCAACCTCAGGCTCAGCTTACACTCATTCGATCAAGCTTCATCAGTGGTGTAACTGCATTCCATCTCTCGGATCTGACCTGTGTAGATCAACTGCCATTTGAACATTGCGATTTTGTATTTATCCTAAGGACAAGCAATCGAGGAATTTTCTGAACCCAGGGTCACCTAGCGATATGTGTGGTCTCAAACAAAATGCAAATCAGAGATATATCCGACGGTCCCTCAAATACAGCTATATGACTTTTATGTCTCCATCGCTTACTCACTTTATTTAAATCTCATAGACTTTAGCTAGTAAAGCATCCAACAGCTTATTCCTTTTCTGCCTGTCGTGGAAGCGCTGAAAGCGTTGACCCTGAAATTAAAACGACAGATAGGCAATCAGACCATTGACCAAAAGACATCCATCGACACAGCTGATTTTAACGACAAAGCAACAGTTACATCTTTTTACACAACAAAGCTGAAATCATTATTTTTCTTTCCTTGACGTAAATTAAAAGTAACCAACGGAATTCAATGTGTTCATTGTTGCATACTTTTCATTATAAATGTTAAAAGCTCACAGTGAACCAGTTGAACATACACACTAGTAAACCCTATCATCTAAGCTTATCCCACTTGTATAGGTAGTGCATGAACTAGCACAGAAACACCAAAGACGGGTGCAAATGCTTAAACAAATTAGAGAAATGAAAGTTGATTTATTTGAAGAAACTTTGATTGTGAGCAAACCACAGACCGTTCCACTAGGCTCCGCTGCATAACCGCAGGAGAATAATGGGTAGAGCATCAAAAATGCGTCCATTGTGACTCTAAATGTCAAAGCTACCAGTTGTTCAAACACGCTTAGAACGACCATTGGCAGGTCGATCGGAATCCGTTAGGTCAGAGCCACGTCCAACATACAAACTGTTGCAAAATTTTAGAAGGAGGTTGACAATCTTAGTGCTTGGAACAGAATTTCTACCAAGATAAAGCAAAAACCTAAGTATTCAGTTAACCCCACTGGGACCATAGTCAATAATGATGGCCAAGTTGTACTTCCAAAACATCCACCGGTTGTCTACAGACCAGCTGGGCGAATGACATTAATACAAGCTACACATAGTGTACCACTGGTAATCTGTATCAACGTTCCAGAGTCAAAGTCAAATTCCTTGAAAGGAAAACAACTCAGTGGAATGAGCCCGTGGAACTTCATATATGACATTATGGGAGTTTTAGCTAAGTGGCCAAACTGACACTGACCATGCGTCAACCATACTGACAGCACTAAGGTGAACCGAGAATATTCTGTGTTTTCTTGTATTCCGATGGAGAAGCAGAAGCTATCGCCTTCAGAAGGGGTCAAGCTACAACTGCTTCTTTCCGGATATTCTGTGGCGCGAGCACAAACAAGCGAAGTTCGACGAAGATGAACACCGAAAGGAATTTGTGGCTTGGAGCATCCTTGTACACCATGTTCCCGATGCAGGAGGTCACGATGAGCGCACAGCAATCGCCCAAGACCAAGACCAGTAGCAATAAATTTGAGCGACCGACTTCCTGGAAGACGTCAAAACGCGAATGAGCTACAGGCCACACAGGTTGCCAACTAACAAATGAACTGGCCCGTGAATTGTGATAGTGGTGCTTTAATCTAGACAAATGTCAACCAGGGTGTTAGAGAACTGGTATGCCGGTCGTAGTAGCCTTCATTCCGAGCTCCGGATCAAAGCAGCGTCGCCTAATGTAACATTGGAACGTAGATACTTAAACGGACCACTCCAGACCACTGGATGGATAAATTAATTCAGCTAACCAACCAAAATGGCAATTACACCCAACACACTGCTTTAAAGCTAGGAGCACAGAGGTAATGGCAGCATCCTTGGATCTGACACAGATGAATTCGTCATCGATCTACCCATAAAGCGATCAGTTGCCGACCCTTCAATCGTCGACCAAACATCATTCTCAAAAGGCACATCTTACGCCTCATTGTAATCTACAGAGAAACTGACTGTATATACGCTGATGCACAAAGTCTCCTGAACAAGCTTGTCGAAATGCGACTACTTCAAGCATCAAACGCTTGGGACCACATATTCGTAACTGGAACTTGGCTGCATTCAGAAATTACCGACGTAGAAGTCACGGTGCATGATTCTCTCTCTCTCGAATTGATTATCCCTGTAAAGACGGCAGGGTAATATTATGCTGCCGTAATGGACGATCCGAAAACGCTGATCAACGACACAGTCTGGCGTAAAATGCGACCGAGACGCAACAACACTTGAATTTTGCCATTGTATGTCAGCTCCAAATGTCCAGCCCAAGGATGGAATTCTGAACGGTATTTGTTTTGGAGAGGATCCTTCAGCGACGATACAGCCTTGTACTAATCCCCGGCTCCTTCAATCTGCACCAGCCGGAAATTCCCGTATCCCTAAGAAAGAAACCCAAGGAAACCTGCAATCGTTTGATGCAAGCATTCCACTCTTTATCCATGTCAGTTCGACCACTTGCTTCAGAAAGAAGGATAAATGGTATGTGCTTGTTTTATTGCTCATGAACGAGGAGCTAATTTTAGAGAAAACAAAGATGGAGATCTCTCTGGGGAGCAGTGATCACCTACCAATGCTTTATGACTGTATGTAATGCGGATTATCTATAAGATTTGTTTCGAATGTCACACACTACATCACACCCGCGCGAGATGTAGGCGCTAGCGAAACCACAACGCATTGCCACAAAGAACTTCAAGGGTCAACAAAACTTGTCTTACCATCAAAGGCTGAAGCCACTGGGAGATTTCAGTAGCCGCTACTGAATGTTGTGCGGCATTCTCATATTATTTGATGTACTCCGGGCATGTGGACGACTAACTGATTTGGAATTGGCTGCGATGAACCTCATGTAATCTCATATTAATCTACCAAATATTGAGTGACCATAATCACATATGCCGTCACTTGCTGTAAGTCATCCAGTACATCAGTCTCAAAAGTAACCCTCTGAAATTGGGTGCAGAGTATAGCCTCCTGGAATTCCGGTGGAATCATTTGTTCATCTGGTATGCCAACCCTGGAGCTCTTTCCCAGACACAGTTGTTTCCTTACCCACCTTGGATATGTTCAGGAAAAGATTGGATCTTGCCCTTGACGCCCGGCACTTCGTTTCCTAAACTGTGCAACTTGGAATATATCTGTTATCCCTCTAAACCTGATTAAAATGTTGCATAAACGAGAGGAGGCGGTATAGAAGTGAGTATCATCGCTTATACATTTCTCATGGACTACAAATATAAATGTCTCCATATTGTCTCCTCTTTCGCATTTAATTCCAACTTACACAAATATTATTCAACAAGACATCTGCTACATAATGCTCAAACAGACAACTCATCTCTCGTTTGAAAACAGTGGCTTAACCCTCGCTATCCTGCGGGACTTATCAAACAACTGCTTTTTTAACTGGCATAAATAATTGTTTACCTATAAATGAAGCTTAGATTGTGAACCTTCAAAAAATAAATATGTCATCGAATGTTAGGAGAGGGTCATTATATGTTGGTGGTCTACGTTTCGGTTTCGTCCGCCAAATTATCCATCAAATGTACGACTACGTGTTTCTGCAACAATCGCGAGCGCTGCATCAAACGGAGATCGGATCGTTTACTTCCTTCAAATTCCTGATGGCCAGCTGAATTGAAAATACTTTTGTGCTAATGAACTGCAGTCTGTATGAATTGGCGACCGCTCCTATGACAGTACGCAAATTATCCAAGCTACTTCGTGAGTAAACAAACAAGTCACAAGCGAATATCCAGCTTGTATTTCTTCCACTATACTACTAATATTAGTACTGATACTACTACTACTAGTAGCACTTACATCACTAGTACTACTACTACTACTGGTAATACTACTACCAATAGTACTACTACTAATACAAGTACTAATATTATCACTAATACTACTAGTAGTACTACTACTACCACCACTACTACTACTATTACTACGACTACTACTGCTGCTACTACTACTACTACTACTACTACTACTACTACTACTACTACTAACTGGTTAATCGGTCTTAGCTACACAGGCTAATAAGAGCCTGGTGACGAAATGCCAAAGTTTCCGGAATACACGTAATGATCATTCAGTTATTTGCAAAGGATGGCTGATTGATTGGAACCATCCCAAATTCCCTTCGGAATTGCAATTTGAAGGTACAGTTTTCTTGCTTTTTAAACTCATTTCACACAGCTACTGCAGGCATTAACTCATTGTTTGGTCCACCTTGTGTCACAGCACTTCCGCTATAAGGGCTTGTAACAAGCCGTGCATAAACAGTCGAGAAGTTGCTTTACTGTGGGTTTTACGTCGAAGCATTCAATCATGATCCCACCGACCAACTCGTATCCGTCTGGACGTACCAGCCTATTGTTCGAAGGGAACCGGAAGCGAAGTGTAAGCAAACCAAGTTTCCATTATTGCCAGTGTTCAGTACACTGTATTTCGAAACATCCGTCTACGCATGTGTGCATCTATGATTTGAGAAAGTACGATTTTTGTATTCATTCAACCAAGACAGCCAGTGTGGGCCCAAACCTGCGAGCGATTGTAACAAATCATGTGTATTCTCATGTCAGTGACAAATGTCTAATTTCAAATCCGGAAATTTGAGTTGCTCGGAATGAAACACTCAGGTGGAAACATGACTCTATTTGGTAAAGTTAATCCGCTTCGCATGATTGAGAAACGTTTTGGAGCAGCTTAACAATGTCATCAAACCAGCGAGGTTTTCAATTTGTGCCGATTCTCGTGAAGGTGACTATAACGCTGATTACTGGCCAATTTCTATAGAAGACTAGTTGGCGTCAGCAGAGAATTTCGATACCTTAAATTTCGAGCACATTTCTAAGATAATGTCAGGTTTATGTTAGATTTGGTATGCAGGTGTTGTTCTCAATTAAAATCAACAATGTACTTTTTGCTCCTCGGAACAACGAATATTAGACGCATTGAATTCAACTCCATAATAAGATGATGTCTGACTAAATTCTTTTGACCGCAATAATTTTACTCATTGCATCTGATAGCAGTTGGGTCGTACGATAACTCCATCGCTGAGAACTTGCAATATTAGCGTGTCATTTGATGGAGGAAACGATAATACTGTGGCAACTGGCTTATAATATTGTTGCTGTTTCAAGTAGCACCTCACAACCAGATGGGATGTTGAGTTGCTCACCGACTGAACTTTACATGTAGCACAGTATCAATCTAGTGGGAAAAGCATCAGCTAGATTGAGATGAAATATCAACCTGAATTAATGACACGCTTCTTCAAGAACCACGAACATTTACGGACACACACCGAAGCACTTGGCAAGGCATAGCTTGTAATACCAGCGTCGATTATGATTGGCTAGGAAGTGGGATCCGGAAGAAAAGCAGTCGAGAAATTTTTGGGTCTTGCATTACGCGCTGTGTGTCTGGATTGCGCATGTAATTTCACTTGAATCTATGGTATACTTTCGACTAAACATCTGCTATTTCGATCACCGAGACCGCATTGGAAATGGTGGGTTTCGAAGTTGCTGTAGGGTTCGGACATAACAGCAATGAAATTCTCCAGCCGAAACCTAATGATTTCCTTACTCCGATACTTTCCAGTGGGTTACCTGACCAGAATGCCTCCGTTCATATGTCCCCATCGTCAGATTTATCCAATAATATATATGTATACAAAAGCTGTGTAAGAGAAGCCGTTATCACTGCGTACCAGAACTTTCTCCTAGGTGCCATAACGTTCGGAAGATTGCCCTGCAAGTAGCAGCCAGATCGAGCAGAACCACTGACTAGTTTCTATCAATGATGATTACAGGTAAACATCATTTCTTCAGTATGGAGACATGTGACACACAGACTGTGAGTGACTCACGGAACTCGCGTTGCGAGACCGGGGTGTGTGTCTGATGATTTGCTGGCTGGTGTGTGTGGTAACGAATCCACGCACGGCTGAGTAAACGGATCAAAGTCATTCGCGTACGTGACAGTTTAACTGTGTTGGAAACATTACAGCCTCAAGTGGGAATCCGGTTTTATCAGTGCCTTGTTCCGAAGACAATGATGACTGGTCATGGAGTTTGTGAGGAGTTCTGGAAACATCTGTTGTCCCTGGTCTTCTCGGAACGATGTAATATGTCCAAGTACTTCATATACAGCCCGTAGGACTTGTGTCTACAACTCCGGAATATTTACGTTTTGTAACTTCTACCTATTCGACATGTTCTGGTAATTTATGTTGTCTTTATACGAGGAATATCATAATGTTGAGGATCCGGTAGCAGTGTAGATGGGCACTCAAAGCAGGTTTCAAAATAAAGGACAAGTGCCTCCTTGTCTGATGGTTCATTGAACGTTTCCTCTTCTTACCGCTTCGTTTTTATGGCTTCTCTCTTCTCTTCATGGATAGTAAACTGTTATCAACGTAGTGAGAAATATTGTGCTGTGTGTTCCCCTACCAAGGCCTTGTGGACAAGCCACTAAGTTATACTGCATTTCGGTTCGGGGATGTCCTTACCACAAACGCATAGTGATATCTGGGTGTGCTCTTAATATGGTTCCCGACTATCTATGTGTGTTTGTTTTGTTGTTCAATGCACACATCTATTAGTCTGTTCGCTGCAAAGTCACAATTAAATAGTGTGCATTCGGTTTAATTAATTAACGAAGCACTTATGACGGAAAACATGGGTCGGACGATTTGGGACAATCTTCTTCACCATCTAGATATTCCTTTTTGGCCCACCTACGAATTGTATGACGATGCTATTATTATGCTGGTGTCCTTTTCATCAAACACTCCACTCGTATTTAACACTCATGTTGATGAACTCATGAAAAGATAGTGGCGTGAAAACCCGTGCCATAAAACAGCGAGTTTGCTATTACTAATTTTAGAAGAAAGAGCCAATCAGCAAACAGGGATCCATTCTAGCCCTTCAGGTTGGTCAAGATATACTGGTACTACTCTACCCACATCCGTCATAGTGTGGTCAATCAGACTTACCAATGTCATTGTTCCTGTGTTTACATTGCTGAATTGGCATGTAGTCTGTATGCTCATTACAGACAACTCATAGCAAACCGAAGCGAATTCGCTATCTTGTTGGCGAAGATCACTTTATATGCCTCAGATTTTGACTTTCGCGGGTTACTCCGATCGAGAGCTAGTGGATTGCTCAATGATATTTCAGCTGAGGTAATTATGGATACTTGGTTGCAGTATGAGTGCAACAGCTTCCAATGACTAACACTGTTCAACAAGTAGGCTGCTGCACTCTGTGGGGAATCGTACGGCATTAATGAAAAAATCCGCTGCATACATGTGGACTGTTCCATTTCTGTTAGATTTCGTCAAGCACATGATCTGTCAGCTCGTTGGTTGCAAGCGCACAATATTCGCTATGCATTCGGTCCTTTCGAGTTTGCACATGCAATGGCTGAGACAACTTGGGCTGGTTAACAGTTGCAGTTAGTTATACATTTGATTTGTGGCTATATTGTAGTTCCAATAAAAACAGAAGCTGCTCTTGCGCAACATTTTTGAACAGCACAACATACTACGTATAGTTTTCAGTGAAACTATTTGTCTTCAGTGCTCAGTCGATGCTTGTCGACCGACTCTTGGGTAGAATTACTGGATACGCCATGTTGAGCACCGTTGCTGGTCAAGAAAACTAGTAAATTGCATGCATCGGTCCACATTTAAGCCCCATCAGTTTGTTCAACTGTTTAACGGGTAGTAGGGCGCCTATCATTCACCAATGGATGCCTTTCTTCTCATGGCTTTTCTTCCGAACAGCTCAGTGCACAACATGTGAAATAACATGTCGATCACTCAAACGGAGACAGACGGCACTTGTTGCAATAAACCAACTCATTGTTGCACACCTCACAGATCTGGTCTAATGAGCACAAAATTCATTTGCTCACGCACCGATGAATTCAATACTTGGAACACTGAAGTATCGTCTTCCTTAGACCGCAGCTAGATGTAGGTTCTCTATGAGACCTCTGTTTATGATGTCTTGTCTGGTTTGTAGGCAATGAAACCAATCGGGATTGTGTGCTTCGTTGGTGAAATGATAATTTATATCCCCGTCCCCTGTTTCCACCAAGGTTTATACCCGGCCTCCTGGGTCAAATCGATAAGACGACAGCTGAGTGTCAAAATATGTTCAGCCCTATCGGGATAAATTTGTCAAATTAGTTTGAGCGCACAGGTCAATGAGCTCTAATGCACTAGGTTTTCCATGCAGCAATGTACGATGGCCCCATTAGCTTACTCTAATCTGAACAGGCACATGCTAAATTTGGAATTTTGGTGACCGCGAGTTAGTAGACATATCAGTGGCACCACACTACTCAGTCGATACGATCACAGCTGGGGTAGTGGTGCCCAACATGGGTCTAATCACCCCCTATGGGAAAAATGGAAGTTTATGGGGGGGCGTAAATACAATTAATATGATCGTGACATCAAGATGTCACCAGAAGAACCTATTAATAAAATCATCTGTAACAAAACAATTAACTAACTACCTAGTTTCTATTGTTTAGCCATACCTCACTAATCCTTAGAGAGTGGCCAGTGGATTAAAAAATTTCGATAGTAACTGTTATTGCCCAAAATATGAATACAACCCTACAAAGCAACGCAACTACATGGCGCCGCTATTGCTTCCTTTGTCGATCGTTGTGCTTTTGAGTCAAGCCGTTATTCGCCAGGTCAAGGTACAGAGCTCTTTGAAAATTAGCGTGGGAGCATAGGTCAGTCGACCAGGTAAAGGAGCGAACGAACGTTTCAGGGTAGAAGGGACAGAACAGGCGATCAGTGTTGGGCCGAATCGTTACAGAATTGTGGTGGGAAGCAGTCATCCGAAACGGAGTTGGAAGTGACGCTTGAAACGAATCAGAAGACACTGATATCTTTCAATATTTCATCTGGGATCACACAACAAAGCAAGGAAACGAATGAGCTTGGAGCATGACCTACGATATGCATTAGCGGAAACCGTGCCAAATATACCACAAGCTGTTGAAACTAAGCAATATCAACCGTCTCATTAACTCACAGTACTTCTTGATTTGATAACAACGATCAAAATTAGAGGTTCCTTTAAATGAACGATAAAATGTAAGTAACATGTTATCCATCTACCGTAACTAAAAGCAAAACATGCAGTATTTATTTAGCAATTAAAACTAGTAATTTTTGGAGTTAATATTTATAGTGCACTAACTTTGGGGTAACAACCTCATGAAGGTTGAGAACCACTGAACTAAGGTGTTGTGGTTTTATTTGTTCAGCACGGGGTCTAACGAGACCGGCATATCTTCAACGGACAGTGAACCCGGACGCATCCAGTGTTAATTGAACTATCGGAACAACACGACACATTAAAGTGGCAAATCAACCATAATCCAGTGGTTCACTTTTATTTAAGTGCACAAAGATCTATAACTGATCAAGTGATTACAGTTTTACCAAAGGGAAGTTAGGGGCCTTGAATGAGAGAACTTGAAAACCCTTAAACGTAGGCTGTACCAGCAGCTATAACACACCCGGAAGAGCAATGTACGGCCGTTTCCACCATTTGGTTATCGTCATCAGTACGCTTTCCATCCTGCCCCTGGGGTGCTCGAACGCATAACTCGGCTGTTGCCAGCCGATTGTTGCGACCACTGACAAATGAAGGACGATAACGAACGACGTTACTGGGTTATACATAAGACAGGGTAGCCCACTCACTGAGTGACAAAAGTATATATATATATATATATATATATATATATATATATATATATATATATATAAGCTGCAATTCCAGTAGAGCGTTCTAGGCACTTTGGTCTGCCTACCGATTAAAAGGTGTTAGGTGGCAACAAGCATTTTTCCACAGTTCGGATATTCACCCGGACGGCACATTTCAGGCATAAGCTGAAAAAGCCGATTGTCAATTATTCCCATGCAGCTCACTTTACGGAACCAGTCTGTAATAGGATAATATGACACGTACGCTCAATTCCGTCATGCCAACCAACATTAAGGGAATTCATTGAAAGCAAACCTGCTGAGTCATTCATTAGGGTTCGGCTGAGTTAACAAGTTCTAATACGTTGCATGTGCTCAGATTTTCTTGTAACACCCAAACTTCGACTCACCAGCCGATTCATTCACACAGCCCAATCAAATGTATATTTGCTCGTTGTCTCCAGTGCATAAGTTCTAACGGATTGAGCTCTGGGATTGATGAATAACTCGCCCTACTGCAGTTATCAACACCGTATTTTTTCGCCATGTCTGTAGGAAGATTCAAAAGGGGCGAACTTTTCCTGTATTTTTGATGCAATAACCATTTGCATGTTAAAGTTCAGGAAATCACTGTGGCAACGAAGCCATCACAATCTGATTCTCTGTCGTAATATTCAGCGTTCCGTCAAAGATTGCGGAATTTATGTACAGTGATAGGTGATGTAGCAAACGTATGGTATTATTCCACTCAAGGCGACTCATCTTTATCGATGGACAATATATCACAAATGCATAGCATTGTGTAATCTAACTATTTCCACAGCCTCAGAATTTATATATTTCGCGTTAACTCAATTCTGCTGAAGTTGTATCCCGATTATTCTGATTGAAAACTAGGGGTCACATTTAATTCCAGCTCTTTCATCTACCACTCCTTCAAAATTATTGCAATCCGAATAAATGCGAAGTTACCCGCAAGAAATTTCCGGGTACTTGGGTAAAGATACCAATTCCAGCAAGGCTCATCACTCTTGCCGATAAGGTAGTCCCAAACTCTAATTCAGTTAGGGAATAAGTAACTAGATCTTATAATTCCTTCAGTTTTTCTGAACATGTTCACTTCTAACTAGCGAAAGCCGGAGGGCTTCAAAGCTAAAACTGAAGAACCTTCTTCCAAGCGGAAGCAAAAATTGCTACCTAGTTTATTGGTACCTTCAATGTTGCTTTCAGCATTTTAATCGTTATCCGCTTACAGACCCGGATTATTTTGTTATCTACCTTGTACCACCGCTCCATTAGCCCAATTTTCCAGTGTTCCTTGACTTCCCAGACGACGGATCACAAACTTCCGTGGAACTGAGCTTTGTTTTAATGTTCACTTGCTCAACCCCAGAAATCCTCCTGGAACCCCGAAACGCATAAGTGAAACGTGTTAAATTACAATGTAAAACTGAATCTAAGGCCACCACTGGGATACTTGCATTACCGACGAAACAGCAAAATGTGTACGCCCACCACTGGACGTTCATTTCTGATGCCGAACTTGTTTGCAACGGTTGCCTTCATTGATCTGTCCGATACCACGCATCCTTGGCATTCAAGTGAATCGATTTGATTCAAGGTGACGCAATCCCGACTGCACATGAACTGGTATGGGTAAATTTGTAAATTGGCTGCGGAAATCTGGGAGGGATGTTAACTAACCAACGCGTAGGCATCGATAATATGGGTTCTCCAGTTCGCATGAACTAACTCACGACGCTTGGGACTATTCGAAGAAGTATAGGAAGATTTCGGAACAGGCTGACCGGTGTTGATGAGGAAGCGCGCAGTGAACAATTCATGGGTAATTATTGATAGGAAGTTCCACTGAAGCAACGTTCACTTATTATTTGACTTTGTCAGGAGTCTCGGTTGGAGTTCAGACCAAGGGCCGACTGAGTAGGTTTCGCTGAAAAAACCGATGCCTTGACCAAGTTTCCAACAGGTGACACGGTAGCTTTTGCTCCACTTGTTATAATTTGAATGAATAATTGCTTCGTAAATTCGGGAAATAAAATCGGTTTGCTAGAGTGAAGCTTCGTAAGGAATATGGCTTCAGTAGGTTCGCAAAAACAGGTCGTGCGTTATTCTTACCGTGCGTCATTTAGCCTCAATTATCTTGTGATTCCGCAGAAAGCGGGGCAACTTTTAAATTAGACGTCTGACTTTTCATCTCAGCAGACTGCGCCAAAACGCGACGCAGCCGCATTGCACTCCAACAATATACAAACGTCCGCCACTGGTAAGACGTATTTTCATCTGAAGTCAGCGTGTTTTGACAAATTGCTTGTCTAATTAGTAATCGATACTATGTATAACATACTTTGATTTCGTCGTTAATGGATGCATTTTTATCAAAGTGGTAAACAACTGCTTAACAGTTTTCACTTATTCTCTTGATGTTCAACCGTGAGACACAAAACAGTCTGCAATTGCAATCATTGGACTCCCGCTGTCCTTGCTGGAAATATTTCCACTTGTGCAGCTTAAGGAGCTACAAACCACTGCATATTCAATCAGTATTAATCTGTCATTATGCGAGAACAGTTTCCCGCAACGTCGAGAAACAACGATACATTCATTTATTCATCTAAAACCGATATCGACAGGCTGGCGGTAGCTTCTCAGGGCAAGGCATTTAACTTGTTTCATGAGTCATAATAATAGTGAGTATTGAAGTAAAATTCGCGCACAAATTGGAAATGGGTGATAATCTAGAGGAATCTATTGGTTTAGAGCTTTATCTAAAAGGAAGTTAGCTTTTCTGATAACATGCAAAAACGGGGGCAGCACACAACCAAACCGTGCATCACACTCTGAACACATGTGCATAATTTGCATCGCCTGGATAAGAAATCACTGGTAATATTA
This sequence comes from Dicrocoelium dendriticum, assembly GCA_944474145.2. NCBI lineage: Eukaryota > Metazoa > Platyhelminthes > Trematoda > Plagiorchiida > Dicrocoeliidae > Dicrocoelium > Dicrocoelium dendriticum. The sequence goes on along the minus strand of OX104065.1, from coordinate 11,455,533 downwards.
AGCAACTTTCCAGGTCCTCCCGCATAATTGGATTTTGTATCCGTATAGCAGCAAGCGTGTTCGTTCAGTAATTGCAAACAAAGGGGCTTATGTATTGACGTTTGTCTAGCTCATTCTAGCCCAGCATCTGCTACTGGATGAATGCGGATTAGCTAACCTGAATTTCACACACAGACACCTACCCTCAACAACCTCGGTAAGTTGCTACGACGCTTAGTTTTACTAATCACCCTGACTGTGTATCCAATGGGCCGTTACCATGATGATTTAATGGAAGCGCTTGACGGGTTGCGGATTACGACGGCTTGGATATCCCCAACATCTGCCCTCCATCCAAATGCCGAAGTGCGTACTACCTCAGCTTGCTTGATGTGAACAACCGGACCAACATCTCCGTTTGGACGGCGAAGCTGCTTCATGGAGGAAGGTCAAAGATTAATCTAAACAAACCCATGGTTTTCCAATCACATACGGGTGGATTGCCAAAATTCCAGTTTCATTCAGTAATCCACTGACATCAATTGTCACCCCTTAAGCCGTAAATTCGAACCTATTGGATATTGACCACCATGCTTGAAACTGCACGCAGCATTTGCAGTGGCTCCAGTTCTGCAAGTGTTCAGATGGAGTTATGCTCATCAATCAGTTCATTTATGCAGTCCACCTAAATATTGTTACAAACAATTCAATGGCTCTGCTGCTTTTGTTCAAATTAACGCTGAATACAAATTTTTCAACACCGATGTAGCTGTACAGGCGATGTTATTATGTTATAAACTTGGGATATGCATGTGGGCACTCAATATCGCGAACGTCTCGATGGGAGTTTGTGACAAACTACATCCGTGGAGCATAGGGTTCTTCTACACCAATCCTTGCCACTCCGACTGTCGTATTAGCTGGAGGTGTAACGTAATTCAATTTTAGCACGGTGTAGACATGTTTATTTATGAGCCTTTTGTTTTTGACACAATTAAAAATAGCCGCTGCTGTGGTATCGCCATGTCCTTACAAAAAGCGTATTACAATGGTTGCGGTGGGTCACGTAATCGCATCAGTTTTCGGGAGCAGGACTGGCTCTGTAATTGAGCAAAGTGGCATTCCGTACTGACATGTCATTTCGAATTCTGCTTCTGATGAACAACTATGGATTGGTGGGACGAACTCCGTTATTTATTTCAAAAAATGAGAGACGATTACCGAAGCTTTTGACGAAATAAATCCATGCAACATCAAGTGCGCTAAAATTTTAGGAATTCCCAATCAGTCGTCTCAAGTAGATCATTCAGAATGTTGGCGAGGTTCACCGCCCGGAAATGAAATCTTTGGTCTCCTACTTTGGTCGGATTCACTGACAACCTCTCATCACCCACACGTGTACTTACTCTCATTCGATCCAGCTTCATCGGTGTTATAACGGCATTTCTTCATCCGGAACTAACATTTGTGGTTCACCTGTAATCACAACGTCGTGATATTCTCATTGTTTTCAAGGAAGCTCAACCAAGAACTATTCTGAACCCCAAAACCACAAAGAAAATTATGTGGTCTCGAATAAAAGCCAACTCAGCGATCTATCCGACTCGCCCTCAAACTCAGCTATATGACAATTTTTGACTCAATCGCCTAACATTTTCGTTAAACCTCATAAAGTTTAGCAAGCAATACATCCACCTGCTTATTCCTTGTCTGCCAGTTCTGGAAGCACCGAACGCGTTGTTTTTGAAACTACAGCGACAGATAGGCAATTACAATATTGACCGAAAAGGCAACGCTAGGAGCAATGGGTTTTAACAACCATGTAACAGTTGCTCCCTATTGCACACCAAGGCTGAAAGTAGCATGTGGCTTTCCTTGATGCTATAAAAATGTACGAACCAGAATTCAATGTCTAAATTGCCGCAAAGTTACATTAGAATGTTCAAACGTTACAGTAGGCTAGTTGAAGATACATAATAATAAACCAGATTCTCCATGGTTACCCCACTGGTAAAGATTGAACACGAAATATCACACAAGCACGAAAGAATAGTGACAGTGATTGAATAAATTAGCAAAATCACTGTTGATTCATTTGAAGAAACTTTGACAGTGAGCAAACCACAGACCTTTCCAGGAGGCTCCGCTGCAAACTAGCGGAAGGAAACTGGGCAGAGCAACAAAAATGTGTGCACTGTGGCTTCAGAAGCCAATGCTACCAGGTGCCCAAATAGTCCTACAAAAACCACCGCCAGGTCGATTGGAATCATTTTGGTCAGGACCTCGTCCACCCTACAAATCCTTCCAAAATTTTAGGAGGTTGACACCATGACTGTTTGGAACAGGGTTTCTACCAAGATCAAGCAGAAACCTAAGTCTTCAGTTAATCCCACTGTGGCAATAGTCAATAATGATTGCCAAGTTGTACTTCCAAAACATCCACCGTTTGTCTGCAGACCAGCTGGGCGGATGACATCGATCCGAGCTACACATAGTGTACACTGGTAATCTGTGTCAACGATCCAGAGTCAACGTCAAATTCCTTGAAAGGAAAACAACTCAGTGGAATGAGTCCGTGGAACTTCATATATAACATTATGGGTCTTTTAGTTAAGTCGCCAAATTGACACCGACCACACGTCACCCAAACTGATAGCACTAAGGTGAACCGAGAATACTCTGTGTTTTCTTGACTTCCGATTTTGAAGCAGAAGCTATCACCTTCATAAGGGGTCAAGCTACAACTGCATCATCCCGGGTATTCCATGGCACGAGCACAAACAAGCGAAGTTCGACGTAGATGAACACCGTAAGGAATTGGTGGCTTGGACCATCCTTGTACACCGTGTTCCCGAGGCGGGAGGACATGATGAGCGCGCAGCGATCGCCCACGACCAAGACCAGTAGCAATAAATCAGAGCGACCCACATCCTGGAAGACGTCAAAACGCGAATGAGCTACAGGCTACACAGGTCGCCAACTAACAAATGAACTGGCCCGTGGATTGTGCTGTTGCTGATTCAATCTAGACAAATGTCAAATAAGGTGCTAGAGAACTGGTATGCCGGTCGTAGTAGCCTTACTTCCCAGCTCCGGATCAAAGCAGCGTCGCCTAATTGAACATTGGAACATAGATACTTGGCCGGACCACTTCAGACAATTGTGCGGCCAAATTAATTCGGCTAGCTAACCAAAATGGCAAATACACCCCACACACGTCTTTAAAGCTAGGAGCATAGAGGTAATGGCAGCATCCTTGGATCTGACACAGATGAATTCGTCATCGATCTATCCATAAAGCGATCAGTTGACGACCCTTCAATCGTCGACCAAACATCATTCCCAAAACGCATTTCTTACGACTCATTGTAATTCACAGGGAAACTGACTGCATATGCGCTGATGCAAAAATTCTCCTGAACAAGCTTACCAAAATGCGACTACTTCATGCATCATACGCCTGGGACCACATATTCGTAACTGGAACATGGCTGCATTCAGGAAGTACCGACGTAGAAGTCGCGGTACATGATATCTCTCTCTCTCTCTCTCTCGAAATGATAACCCCCGTAAGAAAGGTGGGATAATATTATACTGCCGTAATGACCTGCAGTGCAAACTGGTGGACGATCCGAAAACGCTGAGCAACGACACAGTCTGGCGTAAAATGCGACCGAGGCGCAACAACACTTGAATTTCTGCTATTGTATGTCAGGTCCAAATGTTCACCCCAGGGATGGAATTCTAAACGGTATTTGCTTTGGAGAGGATCCATCAGCGACGATACAGTCTTGTACTAATCTCCGGCTCCTTCAATCTTCACAGGCCGGAAATTCCGGTATCCCAAAGAAAGAAACCCAAGGCAACTTGCAGTAGCTTGATTCAAGCATTCCGCTCTTTATCCATGTCAGTTCTCCCATCCGATTCAGAAGGGTGAATAACTGATATGTGCTTGTTTTATTGCTTACGAACGAAGAGTTGATTATCGAGAAAGCAAAGATGGAAAGCTCTCTGGGGAGGAGTGATCACCAATGCTTTATGACTCTGTGTAATGCGGATTATCCACAAGAGTTGTTTCAAACAATCATACACTACACCACACCCACCACCATGAGATTTTCTTTAAACATAAACTTCATCCTGCATCGGCCGTCGCGCAGATTATCAAGGGTTGCCTTAACTGCTGAATACAGCAGGGCGGATAAGCGAAGACATGCTACTGCTGGCGCCTCCCTTCTTACTTTTCCACCCTTTTCTCTTACTCCCACCCCGACCCCCATTACTATCCTTCCTTCTATTTTTCCCAGCTTAATTAACAGCAACCGAAGTGCCACTGCAGTAGAATTATTTGCAGCCACCATCCCACAGCACCTATCGGAAGCCTATCGGCAAAGATCCCTTATAAGGTCACGCTATCCCGTTTCCATGGCGACATTCAACTTTCGCACTCTATGATTAACAGGTCAACAGGCTGCACTCGCACGCACCTTGGACACGCTGGGTATTGATGTGTGTTGTGTGTCCGAAACTAGGATTAATGACTCTAACGGGGTTATTGAATTTACTGAACCGGGCTTGTCCTCTCGTTATTGGTTGCACTTATCCAGAGACGCTGATGCAGCACTCAGGAGTCAAGCTGGTGTATGTATCATTTTAAGCTCCAAGGCTGAACCATCGTTGGTTGATTGGATTCCGGTGAACAGCAGTTTATGTGCAGCCCGTTTGACGACATCATCTAAGGTTGATTCACGAAGTAGTGCAAAACGCTGTTTGTTTGTTCTTTACGCTTACGCTCCCACCGACTGCAGTTCAGATGTTGTCAAGGACACATTCTTTGACGAACTGAACGCGCTACTACGCAGTGCTACTAGTTCAGATATTATAGTACTTGCAGGGGATATGAAAGCACAAGTAGGGCGTCTGAGCTCTTCAGAAGCTCACTTGGGTGGTAATTGTGGGTTTAACTCCGAACGGGCTGACAACGGTGAGCGTCTGCTGCAACTGTGGGCCGAGGACCAATTGTTTCTTAGTAGCACCGCTTTTAGACACGGTGGGCGCTGAAGTACCACGGCTTCCTCCTGTAGCTGGCCAGCGATGGACCTAAATTGACCACATAGTCCTAAGTTACAGATTGCGTGGTTCCATCCTGGATTGCCGCTCGTACTGGAGTACCTATATGGACTCGGATCATGCCTTGGTACGTTTTCGTTTCTGCATGAACTTTACCGGGAGGCGCACCAAACCTCTCCCTCGATCGGCAACTAAGAAATTGTCTCAGCCCTCCGTCAAGCAAGCCTATCAAGAAGCACTGCATACCGAACTTCCGCTGTCTTGTCCTAATGACACTGAGCTTCAGTGGAATAGGATCTCGGCTGCAATGCACGAGGCAGAAGCAGCTGCTTTTGGCACTACCCATCGTCACCGCACCAGTCACTGGATATCCGAGAGGTCGGTGAACCGATGGAATCCAGAAGACACCTCCCGGTTGGCTCTGAACACAATGTGACCAGACGGGCTTTTAGGCGTGAACCAAAGCAGAGCCTACGTGCTGACAAGGAAGCCTGATGGACTAGTAGGGCTCAAGAAATGGAGGAGGCAGGATCAGTAGACAATTACCGCAAGCTCTTCCAGGTAATCCACAGACCTGGTCCCAAAAAACCAGGCGTCAGTGCGACAATCAGAGACAGCGCGGGTGCACTGATACACAATAAGGAGCGCCGTATGGCACGTTGGGCGGAACACTTTCAATATCAGTTCAGCTGGCCCCCTGCTCCCGGACCTCTTCCTACTCCAGTGATGCAGGATGAGCCATGGACGGTTAGATTGGAGCCTCCGTCGGAGGCCGAGGTCCGGAACGCGATCACAGCCCACAATCGTATTTGTGCAGCCGGCCCGGATTCCCTCCCACATGCACTATTTAAGGATGGAGGTGTCCTTTGCAAAACACTGACCTCCCTATTCGAACGTATTTGGAAGGGAAAGAGTGTCCGGGATAATTGGAGCGAATCGATTATAGTGGCAAATACAAGAAGGGCAGTCGCACAGACTGTTCCAACCACAGCAGTATTAGCCTAACGCTAGTTGTGACAAAATTACTGGCCTCGATTATCGTTCGTCGCCTCAATGCAGAACGGGAATCTCGGATAAAGGAAGAGCAGGTCGGTTTCCGCCTAGGACGTGGCTGTAAAGACCAAATATTCACTTTGCGGCAGGTGATAGAGCAGCGCCACGCATACCGCAGACCGACAATAGCTGTGTTCCTCGATTTCAAGAGCGCGTTCGATTCAGTCGATCGATGGATTATGTCCGAAATACTTGCTCGGAAAGGTGTTCCAACAAAATATGTCAACAGCTTTCGTGCTCTATACTCGAACACTACAAGCCACCTCAGGGTCTACGGTGGCCTGCTTGACTATGTCATCGTATGTCGGCGTGACATACATGAAGTGGGCATGACACGTGTATGCGTGGAGCTGAGTGTGGCACTGATCATAAATTTGGTGCTGACAAACTGTAGATATATTTTTGTAAATGTATGTATTGTACTCCCGCCGTTAATCGGCGTAAATGTAACATCCTCTCCCTTGGTACTGTGGCGAAACGTGTTGAGCGGGAGAAGGCGATGGCTGCACGCCTGTGTAATGTGGACTGCATAGCCACAGTGGGCGAGCTGTGGCATCATATTCGCGACCAGCTGACAGCTGCTGCCAAGGGCGCGCGAACTTTAATCGGTCTGATTGTTTTGATGAGAACGATGTGATGATTAGCGCATTGGTGTCGGAGAAGAGTGCAACATTTGCTGCACATGTGGCAGACCCCAGTGACTTGGGGAATAAGAGTCAGCTTCGCTAACTACAACAGCAACTGACCCGAGAGATCCGTCGCATTACGAAGGCATGGTGGACGGAGAAGGAGAAGCAGATGAAACGCTACGCCGAACGCCTCCAACACAAGGAATTCTATGACTCCTTGAAGGCGGGGTATGAACCGAGATTGGAGCCGCTGAGGACGTTGATCAATGGTAGTACAGGCGTTACCTGCACACAGACTGCAGATATAAAGCAGATCTGGCGAAATCAGTTTGACTCTCTGTTGAATAACCGTTCAGAGATCAACTGGCCTACTTTGAACGGCCTAAAGCAGTATGATGTTAACGCTAGTCTGGCGGATACGCCGACACTGGATGAGAAGCAGTGAGCACTTGATCAGCTGAGAAACGGCAAGTGCGCCGGCGCTGACGGGATCCCGCCTGAAGTATTGAAACACGGCGGACCCCTGTTGTTGACTGCGCTGCACCACATGGTGCAATGTGTATGGATTGAGGAGGAGGTTCCTCCTGAGCTGAAGGATGCCGTTGTGGGACCACTGTACAAGGGTAAAGAGAGCAAGCGATGTTGCAAGAATTATATTGGCATCAACTGGCTGATTTGTGTAGGCAAGTTGATTGTCCAAACCCTGCTCAACCGCCTCGTCGGTCAGGTTGTGAAACCGAACGTGGCGGAAGAGCAGTGTGGATTTAGCTCGGGTAGCGGCACTATAGATATGGTGTTTGCGGCTTGTCAGTTGCAGGAGAAGTGCAGAGAGCGACAAACTCTGTTGTATTCGCTGTTTGCTGATCTCGCTAATGCATTTGATACGGTGAACCGCGAGGCGTTGTGGCTGGTGTTGGGTAAGTTTAGTCGTCCGCGTAAGTTTGTAAGTTTAACTGAATGTCTGCACAGTGGTGTGCGAGCGTGGGTGCAGCTGCGTGGAGAGACCTCGGATGACCTCGCGGTTGTCTCTGGTGTAATTCAATGTTGTGTCTTAATTCCCGCCCTGTTTAATATATATCTTCATGCCATGATGTCTTGTGCTTTTGATGCCGATTGTGCCTACGCTGTTCGTGTGGAGCACCGTATTGTTGGTGGGTTGCTGAACATCCGTCGTTTCGGTGCGAGAACCCTAGTCTGCGAAACATCTATCCGTACGTTGCTGTTTGCTGACGACTGTGCGTTATTTTCACACAGCGTGGATGAGTTGCAGCACATGACTATTGCTCTGGCTTCGACAGCGGCAAAATTCGGTCTCACCATCAACACAAGCAAAACTGTCTGTCTCTTTCAGCCTTCACCGGAGGTGCAATCTTCAATAATGCCGCGAAAGTGCATTGGTGCTGAAGTATTTGAAACCACCTCCTGATTCTGCTACCTTGGGAGTGTGATGTCGACTGATCAGCAGCTACACACTGAACTGGTTACTCGCGTCTCAAAGGCAGCGTGACATTCGGGAAGCTTGAGTACCGAGTGTGGAACAACCATCAGCTTACCATTGGCACAAAGCTGATGGGGTACAAATCCATTGTGCTGTCTGTTCTTCCAAACGGCAGTGAAACGTGGACGGTATACTGGCGGGATTTGCGATATCTCAAGCGCTTCCATGAGTAATGTCTGCGACGGATTTTACGCACCGGTTGGGGTGACAGAGTTTCTGACACTGAGATGTTGCGACAAAACGGAATGTATGCAGTGCACTGCATACTTTTATTGAGACACCTGAGGTGGCTCGGTCAAGTGAACCGTTTGGATTCACGCGGATATCGAAAAACTCTTATTTGGTCAGCTGAATATTGGGAAGCGGTATGTGGGGAAACCGTAGCATTGTTACTAGGACATGATCAAAGTGAGCCTCGCGCGTTCTAATCTTGCTTGCATGTCATGGGAATCGAAGGCGGTTGATCGGTGTGCATGGCGCAATCTGATCACGAAAGCAGTTGCCGATGTGCGAGAGAAAGATCTCATACATGCAGAGAAGTGGCAAGTGTGGAAGTGGTAAGGACCGACGGGCTGTACTCCATCGACATAAAGCGCATGGTGCTGTAGCACATGCGGTCGCGAGTGCCTAAGTAAGGCAGATTTAGTGAGCCATGAGCGAGGCCACTCGTGAGAACTACCTAATCCATGACTGGTCAGGCAGAGAACGTAGGCGGAACCTGTGCAGCTTTTGTAGCTATGCTGCATTCGATTTACTAACCGCGTGCTTGCATGCTAAGTCTCTTTAGTTCAAGTGGTGGGTTTGCAGTTTTGTCCTAATGCTTTTCTTTCGCATATAAATGCCTACCTATACTCTCTTCTATAAACTTGCGCAAGTCGCTTAAGCCAATTGCAGTTAATTCCGATAACATTTTCGTGTTTGTGGCATTTCCGTAAAATATACTTTCTGACCTCGTGAACTTATCTAGGATTCGTTTGTAAGCAACTTATTTCATATGCTCATTAATTTAAGATGTATTTTAAAGTTTCCTTATGTAGTACTCGATTTATTTTATTTGTTATCTTTCTCTCAAGTTACGTGTTACGCATGCCAGCCCACCGACTCCCGTGACGTGCGTTGTTTGCGCGCCGGGGGTGTGGATCGAAGAAGAGGAGGGGTGGCCAAGCGATGACTTGGTCGAGAGGAATGAAGGCCCTCACTTCTGAGCTGGCCTCAGTTGGAGCGTCTAGGCTCCCTGGTTGGGGTCCGAAAGACGATGAACACGTTTGGTTGGACAAACTTGCTGATATGGCTAGAAGCCGACTTCAGTAGCGTTCGTGCTGTGAGTTTCTTTGTCCCACCCCATCCCTCTTAGCCTCCCCCTCCAACCACGATCTCATTATTTAACGTTATATAATTTTGCGTAGTAATCTTTTTTGATGCATAGTAGCCGGCTGGTAGCTTACCGGAACGATGCCCATCCGTTACCGGTAACTCAGCCGGTTTGTCCCAGTTGAATTCTTTTTTCTCTCCTTTTTCTGTGTATTGCGGCACAGTAGCTGAGGTGTTCCCCACCTCGAGCTAACGTGTACGATGATGATGATGATGATGATGATGATGATGATGATGACGATGATGATGATGATGATGATGATATCCCCGGTGTGACTGCACTTCATGCGCATGTTGACAAGGTGCCTACCTGTCTAGTACCCACTACCTCGTCCATACGGGCTCTAGGAGACAGTTGGTCGTTGCTGGAGGGGACGGGGTGCACGGTCCTTGTTGTCGTGCTGGGCTCGAAGAGTGGTTCCATGCAATCAGTGTGGAGCGGACTACGATCCAGCTACCGCTTTGTGTGCACTTGATTCCCAAATACAGCGCTTTTGTGTTTGCCTGTGAAGGAGTGTGGGCCGGCTCCGTTGATGAAACGTGGCCCCAATCCACATGCCTCCCGGTCTTATTCCTTCGGGTTTATACTGGATATGGGGTGTGTTGTTGGAGTTGTGTGTGGTGCAGCACAGGCCAATCATGATCCCTCTGTAGGCGCAGGCATCCTATGGTTGACCAGAGAAACAGGCAAATCCGAAACCGAATGCCGCCAACCATGTAGCTGTGTAGTTTGTGCATGTAATTGTGCTGCTCCATTGTTGTATGTTGATATCATCAGCAATGTGGGAGTAGGAGATTGGTGTCTGTGGGTTGGAAAGGATTATCCGGATATCCACCGAGCAGTGACTTTTTCTTTGGCGAGTCACGACCACCATGTCACAGTGTTGTTAAGCAGACATTTGCCACTATCTATTGGGGAAAGATTGCCAGGCGAAAGCCCACCAGTCCTGGAACACTGCCGTCGAACTATTTGCTGGAAAGGATTAAACCGGAAACAACTCAGCTGGCACCACAAATAGGTTGTTCGGACAATGGACCCTTTGATACCGCAAAGATGATTTTGCCGGCATGTTTTGCTATATGATTCAATCCGCATCCGTAAACAGGCCCATTCGTTCTACCATAGCACCATTAATCATCAATGGCAGAACCTGAAGTCACTTGGCGTCAAGAGAAGCAGCGTGGTATGTGTACAGGACAAACCCTAACCCTGGCAAATGGAGCTACTGTGTTTTGTATCGTAATCCATGTACCACACTTGTACGCGAGGACAAATAAATAGACCAGTAGAGTTTAGCAGTAAATTTTTGTGCTAATATAAATCTTCTATACAGACATGTGAACAGCCTCCGTAATGTGAAGGATGGTGTTACCCACTGATATCAGCGGATAAATGTTATCAAAGCGCCAAGGATGCAGCTAAGGTTCTAAGGCGCCCATATACCACAATTTTCCGATGTGCTCCCAGCAGTTGTAACATATCTACCCCATTCACCCAGATACCAGTATTTATGTCGCATTTTGTTAAGCTTTTTATTTTGAGGAAACTGCTTTCCTTGCGCACCAATAGTTCCCCTGAAATTGACAACATTCGCCCGATAGCACTGTAGATGGCAGGTATGAGGATAGCTGAATCATAAGCTCGATTTTCCAATGAATCTTGGATGAATAGTAGGTCTCCAACTTTTGTGAGCAGGGCATCATCACCCCAATTTTCAAGGATGATAGCTCTTCGGAGCCTGCCAACGAGTGCCCAGTACTTCTCTTACCGGTGCTCACAAAGGGAATGGAATTGATCATAACTAAGGCTCTAATGGACCGCTTTGAAAGGTATAACATCATAGCACAGGCACAACACGGTTTGCGTCAGCTTCGGTTAGGTACCACCATTCTACGGATTGCGCGCAGTAGTTGATCAAAATAGCTGAGAGAAGGACTAACACTGATGTTATTTACCTCGACTACTAAAGCTTTCGACCACTTAGATCGCAGAATCCTACTCCGAAAGCTGTTAAAACTTCCGAAATGCGGAACGCGGTCATTGGGTTTTTCTGAAATCGTATCCTTCAGCGGCGGCTTCAGGTTCGGAATAGGATTTCATTTTCTGACCCTATCGAGGTGGATAGCGGTGCCCACAGGGATCGGTGTTGGAGTCGCGCCTATTCCCGGTCTCCATCAGTGACGTCACGCATGTCATCGAGTCGTATCTTCTGTTTTTGTCAATGGCATCAAGATATGCTAGACAATCTGTTGTCAGGACGATTATCATATACGGCACAGAAACTTAGAAAGTGTCTTATAATCGTCAAAGGGAAATGTACTTCCGTTTAACGCGGACATTTGCAGCACTGTACCTTTACGCCACCAACCTGCTTACGCATATACGGTTGCAGAACAAATGCTGTAAACCACCTCATTTGAGCGTGATCTTGGGGTGATGACGCTAGACGATCTCGGCTGTTGCGCGCAATTATTGAAGGCGTCCAAATTTGGTAACCAATACTTTGGTCTCTGACGGAGGACGTTAGCGCTGTTCAAACCTACATCCTTCCCAAATGCTTACTGCGTGTGTGAGACCCCATGTGGAGTACGCGACCCGGGATTGGCAACCCTGGTTAACACCCGAGCTGTTTGCTCTGGATACCGCACAGAGAAGTGCAACGATAAATCTGCATGGATTCCTCCACCTAACCTACAATCGGCGAAGAAAAATTTTAGGAAGGTAGAGCGCAAGTCATCACCATCTACGGCGCGGCCTCTGGTGTACTAGATCATACTAACCCTGGTCACGCTTGCTGCCACCTGAAAATTAGCAGCAACACATAATGAGGGGTCACATGCTGAAACTGTCTACGCAATAAAGTCGCCTGGAATGCCGCAGGCACTACATTTCTCTATCAATTTTCAACCCTGGAAATCTGTTTTGCCCTTTTCATCTCTGCACACACGCTGCCCCTTTTTACTAATTGACTCTGCGATGTATTACAACACCTGCATTAACTGATTTGATTTCTGTATACTTTTTGGCAACAGCTTGCAGTCAAACACTGTACTCTCCAGGCCCCCGAAATCGTTGTAAACGGATAAAAATGCGTGTGCAAACAAATACAAATGTGCGTTAAAGAACATAACTTGAGTTACAATGGGTTTACATTTTATACTACGAATACCAAAGTGAGTCCCCGGTGTGAGCCTATAACTGTTGAAAAGTTTCATACATTGTGTACATTCATCTTGATCTTCCTGTAGGATCAGTTAGGCTCCGCTTTCTTACCTGTATAAAATCATTATTCCTTTGCTTGAGCATGTTACTTCAATGTATTGTTCCTGACAGTTCACATAAGCCACCTAGTTATAAAGTACGTTGACATGGTCACATCACCCTAGTGGGGTGTCCCCAAAATTGTCTGTCGACCATGAGTTCTTCAATTGTCTAATACCGAGTGTTATCAGCTCTGTAACTGGTAGTTGAAATGTTGTGATTGTACAGTGGAATACTTGTGGCAAGTTCTTGCAGTTCGGCCGAGAATTCCAGTTCGTGCACGTTGAAATCGCCGGAGATAAGAACGTGACGTAAATTTGCGCGTAAGTTTTGTCAGTGCTGATATTAGGTGGGAATCCATTGCTGGAGTGGACGACGTGGGGCGATAAGCGACTGTCATTAAAAAGAATTACAATGATACCTGAGGCGCAAACAGCACCACAAGGAATCGGTGATTAGTGTCTCCGGGTCATCCAATGGTTTGCATTATATGTCATTGAGAAAGTACAGTTTTACCTCATCTCCCCTGCTGAAACAATCGTTTCAGAACAGTGATATTTCCTGAATATCCATCTCTGCATCCTTAACCCCCGAGTGCAACCAAGTCTAGGTCAAGGAAATGAGAGCACAAGCGTTTGTTGCGTGACGCATTCAAAGCCCGACGACTTTGCTTAGAAGCTCTTGGGAATTTGTGTGTCTACATGAAAGGGTTTTGGATCTTAACAGCGATCTGATAGACGTGGCTAAGATGAATGGTTGTGTCGACCGTTGTGTTTTCGGCCGCTAGTTCTTTTGGGTGGTATTATCGCTTGCATTAGGGTTCGTTGGTACCTATATTGGTCCATCTTGCAATTTAGTTTGCAACATTCATGTAGGGGGGATGTAGAATTGCATATTAATTTCATCGCTATTTTTAGAGCCGCTACTATGGTAAATTTCGGATGGGATCCCCAATTCTTCTGCCTGCTAAAGTGATGCTTTTAGTCGGACAACATTTTCGCTCACCGATTGGAACCGGAGCTAGGTTTGCAGCTTTTTTCGGAGTGACTGCCATCTACCTAGATTGTAGTAGAGCTTTAATTTTCCATAGGCTGCACCCATTGTAGCTGGCTGACTTCGGCAACCTTGCTAGAGAAGTGACCAACTTGGCATCCCAGAGCAGGATCTCACGGATGCACCGCCACTACTCCTGGTTGTGAGTCTCTGTTCCGCAAGGATTCAGCTCATGCGAATGAGTGATAGCATAGACAAAAGCGGTTCTGGCTGTGCTGTTTGAGCATAAGTCCACTAAGCTCTGCTTCTCCCGCTTGCGCTCGCCCCAAGTAACGTCTAGAAATCTGCGGACCAAACGTTATCCTTTCAGAAAGCCGGTAGTCGAAAACAACACTGATTCCATCACATCGATTGAGTGTAGAACAGCACGAAGAACCGTGGCTTTGCCATTGTGCATTAGATTCTGGTCGCGGGTGAGCCATGTCAAGTTGGAAGGCTTAGTCGAAATGCCTAGCAGGTTGCTTATGGTGGCACACTGGCTTTTCAGTAAAGTACATGTTAACTCCGGAGCTTTTGGATATGTTTTGGACGGAGCATCCAAATGCTTCTGAGCCTATTTCAGGTAAGTATGGGTGGTGGCTGGAGGACCGGACGATTTGCTACCTATCGTTACGACGGTGTCTCCTAAGTTAGCCTCATGTTTGGTACTAAAAACAGCAGCTGCTGATTTTAGAATATGCTTGGAAGCAACTACGGCTCAGTTGCCACTGATAGTGGATTGTTTACTGTGTTTCTAAGAGCTTTGATGGGAAGAAGCGGTTTTAGGGGAATCGTTGCAAATTGACTCGAGTTAAATTTTTGGGAATGATTGAGCGATTTGGATTCTTGGTGCTTTTTGCAGGAGTCACTTTCTTAATACAAACGCCGGCCTGGAAGTATTGGCTTGTAGTGGAGTTCGGTGTGGAGGCCTGTGCCATACACACTGCTACACTTGTACCTACAGACGCTATTTTGGATCCCAAAACTTGCTCGACCATTTCTGTCAGTCTGTCATACTCATGGGACAATGCATTGATGGTCGTATCTGGTGGGAGGATGCCACAATTCATACAGAAACAAAACGTGTATTGCCTGCTACTGCGCAGCCTAAACTCACCAGGATTGATGTTCCCGCATTTCGCGTAGAACAGCGTGGGACATTTAGGACATGTAGGTCTTACTTTGCTTTAATTATTACAGTTCCACATGCGCCTTTGGTCATTGCTGATCGGCTACTCGCGCCCATCAGTTCACAGCTAATTTGCGTTGGTTGACTGTCCGCCCCGCACTCTTGATCCACTGTTTCGGCGCTAAGGTGGGGTGGTAGGGACAAGGGGCTGTTTTACTCTTTAGCAGGCGGTCGAATTTTGCCGGATGTTAAGATCGGAATCCAAACATTGGGTGTACACCCATACGAAGACGCGACATGTATTGATCGGCCCGCGTTGCGCCTCGGTGCAAGTGTGGGGCTGACAAGCGGCCCTAAATGTCTCGGATCCAATGTTTAATGGAAGGACACCAAATATCCCCTGCTTCTGCAACCTGCAGTCGTTTGAGGGTCCTCAACTTCTTCTTCCGAGTTAGCTCTAACTTTTTTCCTACGGTTTAGGAGCAGTGCAATTGCGCGTAGATTTTGGTAAAGAACTGGTCAAAATCACGAGAGGGCGCAATGGTAAAATACCCACAACTTAGTTCCAAGAGATGGGAAGCAATGAGTAAAGCTTGTCGAACTGGTTCCAAAAAGCGCACACACAAGAATGTGTCAGGAGAATTGGAACGCCAACGGCCAGTAAAGCGAGAGCCGAGGCGGAATGCGGCTGTAAGGCATATGAGCACAGCACCAAAAATTGCATTTTAACGTTGTTTTCAGTTGGGGTTTTCTATACTTTTGGTTCGTTTGTAAGATAGCATAATAATAAATATTAATTTATAGGATCCAATTTAGATGTTGATCAATGTGCAAAGCTAAGCAAACAGGCGTAATGCCGGAGTGGAAGAATAAAGTGAACAGTGCTGCAGGATTAGATACTTACGAACTTGGCAAACTTGAGACGGTATTGCAAGTGAATGCGATCGAAGCGCAGTCTAAACTAAATGTACACTCGTGCACTAATAGATCGGGACAATTCCAGTAAACTGTCTCATGTAAAAATGAATAATTAAGTGAGCAGCTCAATAGTATTTAATCGCCTGAACCATATGGGGAAATTACCTTTGTACGCCTTGAAAACCAAACCCATACCACCGAGAAATCTTTCTTCACGGATTTGGCTACAATGCCTTTGCAATAATCTAGGAGATAAAGTCAGCAGATCCGGTTAGTTTGCAATGCTGTATGGTCGAAAACCGCATTCCCGCATCTATTGCATCGCCAGCAGTTTCCATGAATTTTGGTTCAGCTTGACAGGTTACTTTACAGCTGTTGCCACTGACAAAGGCTTGTAACATAAGAATTATGTATTATTTTTGTATAACTGAAACACAAAATGCAGCCAACTTGACCAGGTCTGGTTAATTCACCTATGATTTGGCCGAGGTTGGCTAAGAAGAAACAAACCAACTTCTGGAAAGTTCCAAGCTGGGCAATATGCGTCAGTTGCAGTTGGCAAAATGCACAAAACTGCAGGCAACATCCGAGGTCTGTTTCAATGGTGTGTTGTTAAGGTACATCAGTGGAAATTGCTGTCCTCAAGTTTACTTGGTACAATCATGACCGACTAAATTAGGGATTGTACTTCTTACGTTATCCGCTACTGAGAGATTACCGCAAGCAACATGGCTTTTTTCAAAAGCGATCGTGCATTACTAACTAGTTACATTGACTCGGTAACTGGATCGGAGCAAGTGATGGCAGAAGTGAGTCGATGTCATCTGCGAGGTTTTCTGCAGTCCGTGTGTGTCCCAAGTAACGCGAAATTTTTCAACACTGAATAAAAGTGTACTCTGTACTGACACGTTCGTGATCCCGTCAAAATCGCTCCGGAGCCGTTCATGATCATCTAGTCATAGGTTGCTTGTCATATAATGATATTATCTGCAAAAGATGAGGAATCGAATGCAACTGAATTCGCGCAATTGTTTATGAAAGCGAAGAAGCGACGAGGCCTTGGCACAGAGCGTGATGGTACACTGCACTCCACTTCGATTGCGCCGGACAGCGATTCTCGGACTCTCAACTCCAACTGACTTTCGTGTAGAAAATTGTCTGTCGAACCCAAGGTTAGGTTCACTCTGTTATACTTTTGCAGCTTCTTGACGGTCTAAGCCAGCAAACGCTTTCGAGCATTCTAGGTGGATGAAATCAAGTCCAGCTTCATAGTCAACCGCTTCGGTCAGGCTACCGCGTGCAAATAACAGCTTAGGAGCAAATAAATGATCTTCACGGAAGCCGTGTTGCTCGGGGCTAGTATGCCATGATTTTTCGGATAATTTTTATGTGCTTCGGCCACGAATATTTCCATAACTATGTAGATGTCGCATGTCTCCATACTGAAGAAATGATGTTTACCTGTAATCATCATTGATAGAAACTAGTCAGTGGTTCTGCTCGATCTTGGCTGCTACTTGCAGGGCAATCTTCCGAACGTTATGGCACCTAGGAGAAAGTTCTGGTACGCAGTGATAACGGCTTCTCTTACACAGCTTTTGTATACATATATATTATTGGATAAATCTGACGATGGGGACATATGAACGGAGGCATATCTGGTCAGGTAACCCACTGGAAAGTATCGGAGTAAGGAAATCATTAGGTTTCGGCTGGAGAATTTCAGTGCTGCTCTGTCCGAACCCTACAGCAGCTTTGAAACCCACCATTTCCAATGCGGTCTCGGTGATCGAAATGGCAGATGTTTGGTCCAAAGTATACCATAGCTTCAAGTGAAATTACATGCGCAATCCAGACACACAGCGCGTAATGCAAGACCCAAAAAATCCTCGACTGCTTTTCTTCCGGATCCCACTTCCCAGCCAATCATAATCGACGCTGGTATTACGAGCTATGCCTTGCGAAGTGCTTCGATGTGTGTCAGTAAATGTTTGTGGTTCTTGAAGAAGCGCGTCATTAAATCACGTTGATATTTCATCTCAATCTAGCTGATGCTTTTCCCACTAGATTTATACTGTGCCACGTGTAAAGTTCAGTCGGTGAGCAACTCAACACCCCATCTGGTTGTGAGCTGCTACTTGAAGCAGCAACAATATTATATGCCAGTTGCCACAGTTTTACCGTTTCCTCCATGATATGACACGCTAATATTTCAAGTTCTCGGCAATAGAGTTATCTTACGACCCAACCGTTATCAGACGCAATAAGAGAAATTATTGCAGGCAACGGAACTTAGACACAATCTAATTATGGAGCTGAAGTCAACGCGTCGAATATTCACCGTTCCGGGGAGCATAAACCATTTGTTTGAATTTAGTCGAGAACAACACCTGCATACCAAATCTGGAATAGACCTGACATTATCTTAGAAAAGTGCTCGATTATTAGGTATCAAAATTCTGTGCTCACGACAAGTAGTCTTCTGTAGAAATTGGCCAGTAAAAGTCGCGTTAAAATCATCTTCAGAGAAATCGGCTCAAATTGAAAACCTCACTGATTTGATAACCTGGTTAACGGACCCCAAAGCGTTTATCAATCACCTGAAGCGGATTAACTTTACTAAGCATAGTCATGGTTCCAACTGGATGGTGCATTACAAGAAACTCAAATTTCCGCATTTGCAATTAGACGTTGGTCACACACACGGGAATTCACAAGCTTTGTTACAGTCCCTCCCAGATTACGGTCCACAATGGCTATCTTGGTTTAACGAAGCTAAAAATGATACATTCTCGAATCACAAATGCTCACATGCGTAGAAAAATGCCTCTATATATGGTGTGCTGAGCACTGTCAATAATGAAAACTCGGTTTGCATGCCTTCCCTTTCCGGTTCCCCTTCGAATACTTGGCTGGTACGTCCAGACGGACATGAGTTGGTCACATTGGATCATGATTCAATGCTTCGACGTGAAAACTGAGGTAAAACACCTGGTTGACACCTTATGCACGGCCTGCTTCAAGCCCTTATGGCGGAAGCGATATAACACAAGGTGCGCCAAACATTAAGGCCTGCAAGCGTAACTGTGTGAAATCAGTTTAGAGTGCAATAAAAGTGTACATTTGAATTGAAATACCGAAGGGGATTTGTGACTGTTTCACTCAATCAGCCATCCTCTGTACACCCTGTAAATAACTGCATGACCATTACATACCTTCTGGAAAGTTTAGCATTTCGCATTCTGTCTGTTCTGTATGGGGCGATAACCTGTCACCAGGCTCTAAATAGTAAGTGTAGCTAAGACAGATGAAGTACTGTTTAGCAGTAGCATTAGTAGTAGTAGTAGTCGTTAGTAATAGAGGTAGGAATAGTAGTTGTAGTAGTAATACTAGTAGTACTAGTTGCAGTAGTAGTCCTAGTAGCGGCAACAGTAACAGTGGTAGTCGTGGTAGCAATATTAGTAGTAGTACAAGCAGTGTTAGTAGTGATAATAGTAGTAGTGTCGGTGGTAATATTAGTAGTGGTACTAGTATTAGAAGTAGTAGTACCATTGGTGGAAGGAATACAATCTAGATGTTTGCGTGTGACTTGTGAGTTTATGCACGAAGCAGCTTGGACAACTTACCTACTACCATAGGAGCGGTCGCCAATCCATGCGTAATACAATTCATTAGTATAAAAGTAGTTGCAATTCAGCTGGCCATTAGCAATTTGAATGAAATAAACTAGCCGACCTAAATTTGACGCAACGCTCGCGATTGTTGCAGAAAACATTAGTCGTACATTTGCTAGGTACTTAAGCGGAGGAAACCGAAACCTTGACCATCAATGTATATTGACCATCATTTTAGTTTCCCTGGTATGTCTATTTCTTGAATGTTCACCATATAAACTTTATTTAACAATGAACAATGATTTATGTCGGTTAACAAAGCAGTTGTTTGAAAAGTCCCGCAGGATAGTGAGGTAAAACCAACATTATCAAAAGAAAGGTGAGTTGTCTGTTTGAAAATTATCTAGCAGATACGCTGTTGAATAATATTTGTGAAAATGGGAATTAAATGTGAAGGACGAGGCAACATGGGGACAGTTATATTTATACTCCGGGAGAAAAGTAAATATGAGGATACTCGCTTCCGTACCGTCACCTCATATTTATGTAACATGTTAACCCAGTTCAATGGGATTATAAATATATTCCAAAGTAGCAAAATTTAGTCAACTAAGTGACGAGGGTCAAAGGCAAGATCCAAAAGTTTTTGAAAATATCCAAGATGGGGAGGAAACAACTGAGTTTGGGAGAGTGTTCCAGGGTTGGCATAACAGAGGAACAAAATAATTCCGCCGGAAATCAAGGCGACTAAACTGTGCACACAAATTCTGTGGCTTACCTCTGAGATTGGTGTTATGGCTGAGTTTCAGCAATTGACAGCATACGTGATTAGGGTCACACAATATTTGGTAGATTAATATGAGATCGCCGCTCAGCCTTCGATAGCGGCCACTGAAAACTCTCAATGAATTCAGACTTTATGGTAGGGAGGAGTTCGTAAGCCCTTGACGTTAGTTGTAGCCATGCGTTGGGGTTTCTCTAGTACTTACAACTCGCGCTTCAACCACTGTTGACAAGCTTGGATGGCGTATTCAACGTGAGGGCGCACGTACGAATTGTGTGTCATGAGGAACGTGGATGGGTCGAAGATTGTGGATGTTTTTCGCAGCAACTCAACGTGCTGGTTGGCTTGCTTCGCAAATGCCTCTGACTGTATGAAACAGTTAAGGTCCATTTGAATGAACACATCATGGTTATTTTCTTGAGAACCTGTCTGCAATACATGTGACCCATATCTATACACGTAGTCATGCCTGCGGCGCAATTGAAGAAGGTGACATTTTCCAAAATTAAACGGTAGTTTATTCCGAAATGACCAGTGCGAAATCATGTTGAGGTCCAGCTGGAGCTTTTCGTGGTAATTCGGTTCTCTGATCGTCCATCATAACTTGATATCATCCTCAAAGTATAGATAGTTGGAAGTAATTTCCTTCGCCAGGTCGTTTATGAAAATCAAAAATAGACGGGGCCCGAGCACAGAGCCTTTTGATACGCCGCATTGCACCTCAATTGCGTCGGACAGCAATTCTCGTACTCGCACTTCTGACCGATGTTCGTGCAGGAAATTCTATCCAACGGAGCAGTGGGTCACCAACGCTATAGAGCTGATGTTTATAGCGAAGAAGTTGAGAAGTTCAGGCAAATGACATGAACTCCTGCTTCACCATCAACCACTTCACTTCAGCTATTTAGCGCAATAAGCAGGTTCATGGTGCATGAGCGTCTTTGTCCGAAGCCATGTTGCTTTGGTGCAATCACCTTGTGATTTTCCAGCTACTACGTGATTGCAGCTGTGATGATAGACTCGATAACCATGGAAAACGTAGGAAGTACCGTTATGGGACGATAATTGTTTGGGTCAGTGCGACTACATCCCTTATGAATGGGAGTGATGACCACTTGCTTCTATATTGTTGGAAAATTGTTCTCCTCCATACAGCGCTGATCGAATATAGCCATAGGTTCCGTCAGGTCCCTAGCAGCTGCCTATAAAGCCTTCGGTGGAATGTTATCGATAACAGGATAGCTGTGGATATACAGGGACAACAGATTATTTGACAAAGTTTCGGCAGCAAAAGTGATATTGGTTAACGCTGGTGGTGTGAAAACGGAACCAGGGATAACCGTTTGGCCCGTTTCACCTTGGAAGGTTTGTGAGTAATGGAACGGTAATAGATCGGCTGCTTCCGTTGCTAATCGCGTGCACCCGTCATTCGTGATCAGCACTGGAATTTCGCGTTGCACTTTACGAAGGCCATTAAACATGCCCGTTGAAGAGTTTGCCGTTCGTGCAGAATTTCTTCATTAACTCATGCTCATGCGTCATCTTGTTCTCGCGTAACAAAGTAACACAGAATTTGCCACATAAGTAGTCTAGGTTTTGGAATTCGGGGATTACTTGTAAACTCTCCAGGGTAAGTCCCTTAATAACATGCATTTGCGTGTTCTGCTCCTAAAAAAGGACTTCCATCTCTTTGACGATGGAAGGCATTCAGCTCAAACGCGTGCGTTACCAATGTGATAAAATTCCTTGTACAAGTGATCCAGGAGATTTCTTGGAGCATTCCGTTAAGAAGACCTAAGACACCCACATAGCAAGCGCGGAAGACAAGTTGTAGTGCGTGACCGTATAGACCTTATTATCCTCATCCTCAGGCCATTCCGCATAACATACCTAGTTAAAAATAGAGTCACATGGTCACTGTCATCCAGTGGAGCACTTACAAATATTCCCGTTGACCATGATTTCTTCGTTGGTGAGCACAAGATTATGTATCGACGGCTTGTTGGCATTTCGAGATCTGGTTAGAAAGGTTACGTGGTTGTATAGAGGCAGCTTGAAATTACTACTTGTTAACAGGATTTGAACTGCATTCTATCGGTCGCCGCTATTTCCAAGTGGTGCACATTAAATTGGCCTGCGATGAGAATATAACTGTATGATTTACTCAAAACAACCGGAAGAACGTGGCTTAGTTTGGATTCTATTTCACACTAGCTTTTGGTGGACGGCAAATCCCAGCTATATGCGTCTTTTTCCGTACCCATAGCAGGCACCAAATGAATCTGGGGAACGAAACTCTTGGTGGCCAATAAGTTAACATAGGACATTAGCCTTGTAATGCATAATTATGCCACCACCTCCTCCAGCTCTGACATTCCGAGGCAGCAACATACCAAGTAAATTGATTTCAGAATCTGCTACCTCAAGGCTTAATAAACTATCCGCAAACATAATGACATCCTGCGGTTGTGACGTCTGACGTTCTCTAACATCGGCCAACTTACTAAAAAGACCTTAAGCGTTAGTATACAAACGAGATAGTGTTTTTGGTGTTGGAAGTATGTGCGTGGACAACCAGCACATGTTAAGTATTAAGCAGACCGTTCGTCGGTAAGCCGATAATCGTTTTTTGCATGGGACATTGGATCGTGCATTTCAGGCAAGCTGCATGGTACCATAGAACATCCCAGATCGAGATGTTCTCTCGTGTGTCTCCCAGTCTCGTCAGGTGTCGCTATTGCCAAATGGTCTACAAAGCTGCAGGATTGTGGAGGCGGATATTTTATTGCGGTTGCATGTTCCATTGAAGTGCTGAAAACTAGTGGCCGTGCTCGTGCCATCTAGCCTAATCTCGGTAGGCAACATGGAGGGAGGCTTCAGCCGGCTATCCAATAGAACTTCTGTCATTCCATCGGAGTGTAGCACGAATTTCAATATTTTTGGTCCACAGCCCTTGTAGTTTGGAGATGAAGGCATTCTCCTTAGTGATTTAGAGATAACGCTGTCCAGTTAATTGTTCTCCGATGTAGTACCGCAGCTCTCGTTCTCGTTATTGCGCTCCCTGATAAGAAGGGTCTAGTAGTGCAGGAGCAACATGAACCAATACAGTTTCTTTGTTTTCCTTCGTGGTAAAGCCGCCATAGTTTTCTTCTTCCTTTCACTGGTCTTTCCAAGGAATACCTGGTAGTAAGTTTACCCCGCTCAATGGATTTCGAAGATAAACTGATTAGAGTAGGACTATCTCTGTCTCCTCTGTTTCATGCAATGTTGCTCAAAGAAACCGGGGTTCGCCCTCGTGCACTCAGTTTAAATGACGCGCTACGCGTCGTAGCTGAGTTGATTCAACCAGAATACTAATCGTATCGCAAATGCTATGCCACTGGTTGCGATAAGCTACCAACTTGCTCTATTTTGTGCAGATCCGGATGCAGGAACGGTGGTGCACAAGTCGGGTAACGCACTGTGGTTCAGTTTAGCGACTTTTGTTTTGAATCTTGTGACGGGTAGCTTGTATGGTTTGACAGGAATTAAAGCACGTCGCAAAAACGGCATAGCATCGCTTGTTCTTGGTCAAGAAATCGGACGTAAGGTTGTCTCTTTACTCATATTTATCGAGGTGATCGATGCGTATGTTACCCAGATCTGGACTGTTGGTCTCGGTGTTGTGACCAACTCGTGAGATATGACATCTATGGATGAGTTAATGGCTGTCACGCCGCAATTCGCTTACCTACTTTAAAGGTTAGTAATTGTCAGAGTGGGTGACGCCGATGCCCTCGGGCGGTTAGCAAGCCTGACTTTAGCCTACGACGTAGGGACAGAGCTCTGAGGGGTAGGCTGTAGAGCATTATCGGTCTCAGTAGCTTCTAAAGGCAAAGTCCTGAAGCTCGTGATCTACTGGACGGCTTCAGCCAGATTTTCACACTATTTCACGAGTGAAATCACATATTTGACTATTAGGATTGCTTTGCATGTTTGGCAAAACCAAGGAGAATCAGTTAGGTTAATTTTTTTCTTGTATTTTAGTTGACTTAATCCAACACAAAGGGAGCGGCGCGGAGGCCGCACAACTCACAAATGCTTTTTCGCTTAACTGGACCTGTGCACACATGCGTACCATATTTGCGGTTAGGTGGAATCAGTGA
This sequence comes from Dicrocoelium dendriticum, assembly GCA_944474145.2. Lineage (NCBI taxonomy): Eukaryota > Metazoa > Platyhelminthes > Trematoda > Plagiorchiida > Dicrocoeliidae > Dicrocoelium > Dicrocoelium dendriticum. The sequence continues at coordinate 11,431,049 of OX104065.1, read as the reverse complement.
CATTGAGGGCCGTTGTTGCAAACGTACGCTTCCCTTGTCTAGTCACGTGAGGTAGAGGGCGAGTGACGCTCGCGTTCTTTGTCCCAGCCGCACTAGCGAATGGATTACCGTAGGTGTGTGCACGAGGAGGACACACATATACGGAGTTTGGCTAGCTTATTGATCCACACTGGTTCATGTAGGACAAAGTCGTTGTAAGTGGCTTGTAGTGGGTGGATGACAGGGAAAAACCCGGGGATGGGTGAGTGCATTTGAAACCACTAATTGAGTCCTAGCTGTGTTAGCACGGATCCTATGGAGAAAACGCAAGAGACACCAGATAGCGCGGAAAATCCTTGATTGATCCCAGCGTCACAGCAGTGAAAATTACAAAAAACAACAGAGTGGTGCGTCTGGATCGAAGCACGAAGAGCGCTATAACCGTGGATAGCACAAATTACTTTCCGTGAGAAATAACCGTAAAAATTTGCCCACGGAATACGGGGAGTTTATCCCATTCGACAGAGTGTATGATGACTGCGTTAGGTGAAGATGAAGAAGTGCAACTATGACAGTGAAGAACACGTTTACTATGCGATCTCTACATGTTGACCGCTTTGGTCCAATCCTTCGAGCGAGCAAATTATGTAGGTACTACTTCACGTCTTCACGTAAAGAAATACACACTCAATGTAGGTGAGTTAGCCGAACAACATCATTTTGCTGCCAATTCTGCGGCTCGAGTAGATAACGTCACAGCGGATGGTTCAGCGGTAATGTTCCAGAAACTGGGGTTTTCCGCCTTAAAAGCATTTTTTCTACCAAAAAGATTAAATTTCTGTTTAATAACACAGCGACATCACAGTGAATGTGACACTCTACCAAATAAAGGCACCGCTCTTTGCGTGCTCACAATGTTGGCACACTCAATGGACGTTATTTATCCATCTTGCAAAGTTTACTTGGTGGATATTCTCTGACTTCTTTCGGAGATCTTAGTTACTGACCCGACCGCTCTCTGTATCCTCCAGCTTGAATGCGTTTCTGGCCTTGTCAACTAGTGCAACTGCATACCCCTGCGATCGGCGCGCAGCCATAACAAATCCATCGACTGCGCTCCTGAATGTTACAACTTCAGCGTCCGCTTGACCGATACACACCGCCACGGAAATAGGAAACGTCACCAGTCAACCAACTGGCTCAGGTAACGGAACCAGGCTGAATGGCAAACATAGATTAAATTCTCATCCTGAAGAGTTCCAAGCGAAGAGTGTGCGGATCAGGAGAATATAATGGATTAGCCAAACTAGGCTTAGCTTACTCGCAGTGTTCCAAGTGATAAAATCCAAACTGCGCTAGCTTATCTCAACAGCAGGTGTAAGCGATGAACATCTGTCAAATGTCCTTTGGTTCTGTACTACCTGTTCGACCATCCTATTTGTCAGGTGAATGCTTGTCCTAGTCTAGAAATGCAAACGGTTGGTAACAGAAGCAGAGCAGCGATTAGGCATTAAATTCATTTTCCTGAAAGAAAGTCTGAATCAGTTAAACCTAGGGACATTTAACAAAAGGAATTGTACACAAGTTGTTGCTCCTAAATCACGATCGACCAGGACCCCATCGCCGTTGTCTTCTCCATCTGGCACATCAACAGGCGAAAGTTGACCCTAACTCCGAGAGGCAAACATTGTTTGTGGCAACTAAAATCAGGCACCAACCGAAACGTGTGAGTAATCTGATCCCGCCAGATCTCGCCACTTGTGAGTAAAAGGACAAAGCAGCAGCAACAGCAACAATCAGCATCTGCAGCTCAGGGGTTTATTTTCTAGCCAAAGTCCCTAAGAACATCAGTCACGTATGCCACAATTTCTGCAAAGTTCATTGGAAAAGCCACCCTTCCAGTCTCTTCTGTTATAAACCACGCTATCTTGAATAGAGAGACAAAGAATAACCAACCTTCACATGGTAGCCAGTCAGGACCAACGATTCCGCAACCTTACAGCTCAATAAAATGGGATCTAACAATAGTGTCCTGACAGTGGTATACTCAAACGTACCCGAATCAGCTGCTCTCACATTGCAAGCGAAATTGCTCAACGAGTTAAACCAATGGAAGTTACAGTGTTTCCGATGGAAGTGAAAGCTAAATCCGCAGTATTAGTACTAATTACTCGTCACTCGAACTCTGCAACTTTTAGCGAGCCCAGGCTTATTATAATAACCGTAGAATCCTCAGCAGATGCGGAGCACGTCCTACTCTCCGCAAACGCGCTGCAACATTGATCTTGTGGAATAGGTATCTATCCTGATGTTCCATGGAGCATGCGACAGTCGAAAAGGAACTGCGAAGAAGGACACAGCAAGCCTGATCGCCTAAACATTTCTTTACCCATGGTGTGTCAAACCTTTCACACGTTAATCAAGAAGCCTGAAATCACGATTTAAGATAATGGCAATCCCACCGCAAAATCCTTTCCTTGAATAATGTTGTGGCGCGTTCGCTCAAAGTATATAGGATGCGGCTTGAGCATCCTAAAACTCGTATTTCAATCCGAGCAAGCAGCGACGGATACGTCACAAAGTTGGCACGAAAAGCGAATAAGCTTTCCATCGGAATTTCTGTTAAGGAATGCAGATGCTTCGCACCACCCGTTACGAATGCTCCTAAAATAGCAGACATATCAGAGATGATTGCTCTTTTACCCGATATTGCCGTATATCTAGATGAGTGTTGGGACGGGCATTGGTCAGAACAATGTACGTTAATTATATCAGTGTCTCATCAAAAAACGAAAAACGGCCGACCTCCCATCGGTCGGCACTCCCGCACGCCTGAATTCCTTGACTCTTTGTGGTCTACCAGAGACCTATAAACTAGCTTGCTTGCACTCGAGTGCTCAGGGCCTCTTTAATATGCTGGCCAAGCAGAAATATTGCCAAGATTCCCAGTAATATGATACTATTGACATCACGGAGACGTGGTTACACATGGAAATAAAAGAGACCGAAATTTCCCTACCTGGCATGTCACTCCTTCGAAAGGACAGACTGACAAAAGCAGGAGGCGTAATTCTGAAACGACTTACAAATCCAGATTCGCTGATTCTTGGTTCGCTTTGGTGCCTCCTGGATTTAAGAGACAGAGACAATTGCCTTATAACCATGGTGTACTGTCCCTCTAACTCTGCACCTGATACAGACTACAAAATTGCGACTATCCTACGGCGCACTCTAAAAGGAAGATACTCTCACATCGTGATCATGGGAGATTTCAATGTGCCTTGTTTAAAAAACCCAGTCACGATCAAAGAACAATCTAAAGCCAATCTGCAGTAGCTTATAACCAATGTTCCGCTTTATCATCATGTCATTTCGCTCACTCGGTTCAGAGCAGGTAATAAGCCATCCGTGCTTGAGCTTGTGTTTACCGACCAGAACATATGATTGGTGCGTTGGTCATAGATTACCTGTTAGGTCGCAGCGATGTGGTAGTTATTAGTTTCAACTTCACCTCCTAGGCAGAATACCGAGATGTGGACCATGAGACGGCGCGAAACATCACATGCTATGACCGATTAGCGCACTTCGTCAGTGCCACAATCTGGTCGTTCCGCGCCGAAGACCCCCGGATGTCGCCTGCCTCGAGTTTGTAAACAAATTCAATCGGCTGGTTACGGATGCATTAGAGCCAAAGTTTGCAAACGATTTGAAACAGTTACTTACGTAAGGGGCAGAACTCGAAAATTTTTGGCAGTACGCAACGCTTTGGGGCGAGAGTATAGGTTCTCCCCAACACCAGAAAGCTGGGATAATTACTTAGCGCAACGAAACCACTGCACTCAATCGCTCAGAGCACACCAAACCGCGCATCAGCAGAACACCGCACTAGTCTTCTGCGCCAATCATGAACTGCTCTATAAACAGGTCAAATGTCTACGGAAGTTGTGGCAAGGAGTTCCGCCACTCACAACGGATGATGGCCCAACACGAACGGCTACGATAGCAACAAACGCGCTGGGGATGCAATATGTCTCCACCTTCCAGTGGGTAGTACTAGCAGGAGATTGCGGATTTTGAGCAGTTCTCAGAGTTGCTAGCATGATAACATCCTCGGAAGGGCTAAAAGCCGGCAAGCACGTGAGTTCATTGAAGCCTGGCATTCAAAACAGAACTCGATCGATAAGCACTTGGACATTGAAGTCGCCTACGAGGCACTGCGAACCAGGCCCCTGAAGCCGCACTGATGATGTTGCCTAGTCAGGCAACGAAACGTCTGCAAAATAATTACACAGCTCGGAGAACTGCTCAAAATCCGCTTCCACACCCCGAGCTACAGATATTCTCATTTATTTCTAGCAGGAGATTCTCCAGTTTTTATCTTTCCACCGCCAGGACATATTCGCATCGCCTTTACCACCGGAGAGGTCTTGCAAAAGCTGATCACACTAGGAAAGCACAAATCCACGGGGTCGATACTATTTGCCCAGAAACACTGGGCATAGCAGCAAGTCAACTGGGAGAGGCAATGGCTCAGTGCTTCAAACGCTGCGTAGAACAGAACCAAGTATCTGGCATGTGGAATAATAAAACCCATTCACAAAGGTGGAAGCAGAACCGAGGATGCAAACTACCGCCCAGTTACCATTTTGATTACACTGCCCAAGTTGATGGAATCCATCATCCAAGTTGAATGTTTTGTGCGGCCAGGTTCGTTGTTTGCTCTCGATTCTTATTGGAATGTGTCAATGACCTCTCACCGACAATAAAATCTTACTTCCTGCTGTATTCCGATGATTACAAGATTTGCCGTATGGTTCACGGGAATACAGATTGATCTATGCACGATAAATTAGTGGTTTATACAAAATTTACAGTAATTAAACGTGAGCAATTGCAAGATACTCATCATACGAGACCACAACCACCATGGTTACAGGATCGGGATGCATGTTCTGCAGCGAGCTACTACCGAACGTGCTTTTGGCGTACTGGTACAGGATGCTCTGGGTTTTTCCAGGCAATGCGCGAAAGCCTCCGAAACTGGTAAACAACATGTGGTCCTGTTAGGAAGAGCTTTCGGACAAATAGATCGCTCTATTTTTTGGCTGTTGTTTAGTTCGCATGTTGCTGCTCATGCCATATTTGCAATTCAAGCCTGGCATCCATGGCTAAAACACGATCCTAATGCATTGGAGCAGTCGCAACGTCGAGCTTCAAAGTAGGTTATTGGAATGCAGCATCTTCCATAGGATGATAGGATGGAACGATTCGGGTTATTCAGCGGACTTTACCGCCGCTTACGGGGGAACTTGATAATACTGTAGTTAATTCTCTTAGATCCACATCCAGTGTGTCGCACTTACCTACAGATCAGCAGTAGTACCAACTTGAGTGGTCACTCACTAAAACTGGCAGAACAGTACAGCGGTCAGTATTGTCGCAGGAATTACTTTTCCTTTATCGTGTGTCCCCCGTGGAATGCTATTCCGGCATCGGTCATTTCTACACCATCATTATCCATAATAAAAATAACTTTTGGATAACTCCTACTCGCCTACACATTTTTGCCTAGTAATACATCTTCGTCCCACTCTTGGAATATACTTTGGATTTAATTACCGTTGCATGTTAGTGTTGTGAAACTACACGGATCGCTGGACTAAAACGAAAAGGACGATAAGTCCTTCTTTTAAACGTGGTTGACTCACTGTTTTTTATTTTTCAATAACCCAGCAAAACCATCTGACAGTACATGCAAAGCATTGCTTGTTAAAATGTATAAAACCATTATTTATTGTTCATTTTTCCGTAACTGACGATCCGACAAAACACAACTACACATACAGAGCATATCTACAAATCCAAACGAAGTCGCTACTTGCAGGCATTCTCTCATACATAGGTGTACTCATAAAACACATTTAGTGTTACCCATCAACCTTGCGCTTTCTCTGTATATTTCTTGATTATTCCTTGTTTTAACTATGATCAGTCTATGAAGGAACACTTCGCGTCTTCGGGAATATATCATAAATTTATTTGTGTATAAAGATTGTAGTAAGTTTGATGTATCGGTTCCAAACAAGAACACAAATATCTCACCACAAACACTAAAATAACCGTCGCCGGTATTGAAAACATTGCTTATAATAAGTCGTAACTAACATACGATAAGTTTTGCTAAACAATTCAGTAAGCGGTCGCGAAATTGACTAAGAGAGCAATGACGGAATAAGAGTAATAAGCACACTTTATGAATCCCTTGGTACGGGACTGCAAACCACGTTAGCTCAAATAAAACGGAATGTGAAGTTAAATGTACTTCTGTGAACTCACCAGAATATCCTGGTTAAGACACATATATATCCGTTTACCCCGAGTTTGTGTGCGTTGGTGGGCTGTGTTTTTCGTCACGAGGTCGTCACTCGATAAAAAGAATTCACGCCAATTATTGTGGATAGTCTAATGCACCGTCCAGTCGCATGTTAAAAATACGTAGCGTGAGCGCAGAGATAACAGAGATCGAAAGAGTACTCCACGATTGACAAATTCGAAACGAAAAATAATTCCAGCGGCAATGATCCGACTGCACTGAGTGGCCAGTTTCAAATAGTGACCCATCAACCTTGTGCTGCGGCTAAGTTTCATGAGGTGACGGCTTGAGTGACCAAGGTTTTTCAAAATTCGCTACGCCCGAAACAGGTCTGCCCATAAACGGCGATAACTTTCGGTATACACTCCCAGGGCATTCAGTCGCAGATGTTAAGCCACGTGGAATAATACTTTCACGTTTCTGGTTAACTTTCGCTGTTGGATCTCCAGTGCAACCGGTCGCGTTTTAACAAAGGTTGCCAAGCCCAGGTCACATGCTGCACTTGAGGCCTCACCTAAGCATTGAGCGTTTGGCGGATGACCGAGCAGCCAAAACTGCCGAGCGCCCTCCTTGACATACTAACACGTTTGTCTGCGGTTTTTGACACCTTCAAGGACTGCGGCAAACAGCCAAGTTCGCGTTCCTGAGAGGAGGTCTTCAATATGTAGTCATCACGCTTATGTGCTTTAGTGGGCTTGTGGCGCATATATATAATTTTGCACCTGTCCAAGTTACACGGAAGTAGATTAGCTAATGACTTTTGCAAACTAGGGTCTAAGTACCGTTGAGTCATACCGTGCTCTTATGGAAAATAGATCGGTCACCATATCTTGATGTCCTCAGAAACAGTCGGAAATTTGGCACTATAACGCGCTCGATTTCATTGACGAACGGCAAGAATATGTGTGGCCAAAACACTAAGCTCTGTTGAACACAGCAGTCTAAAGTGATGGTATTAGCAAATACTAACCCAATCCGAACTAATTGCCGATGGTGAGGGAGGACATTTCCGATCCATCCAAAAACGGTACCAAATTCCAAACTTTTGACTATTGTGGATTAGGATGCGGTAATCTAAGCGGTCGAATGCCTTAGGTAAGTCGATGATAAAAATGCTGCTTTCACTGTCGGCTATTTTTGTCCAAATGTTACGTGCAATTAGTAGAGTGTTAGTACAATGGACAATGGACAATGATTTATTACGGGTAAATAGCATCGCTTAGCAAGTCCCGTGGGATGAAAATTATTGCAAAAATCAATTGCATAATAAAGTGAAAAGCGTTGTGGTGGACTCACCATAGACTTATTTGGAATAGCCGAGATGTTCGCATATTAAACGTATAAATCCATAAATCCATTGGTTAGGCGTTGGCAAGAAACCGTTTGATTGGGTTTTGTAGCCTCTGGCTAACAAGTCATAAAATGAAATGTAAGTGAGACAATGCATCGTCAACACGTTTTTTAAATATCGCCAGATTGGGAACAGAGACGACATAATTAGGGAGGGCATTCCAAGGCTCACACACGCGGAGAGAAAAGAAATTTCTACGGCATTCAAACCGGCTATACTGAATTGTAAGTTTCAGAGGGTGACCTCTTAGTTTAGTGTTGTGGTTCAATTCTAGCAGCGGGCGGCAAATGTGGTTTGGGTTCTTCAGAATCTGGTAAACCATTATGAGATGCCCCCGCAAAAGCCGATATCGACTACTGTACATTCTTAGAGATTTCAGTCTAAGCTGATAGGGCAGATGAAAGAGGCCCCTGATGTTCTTGGTTGCTCGTCGTTGAGGAGTCTCGTGAGCAACGAGATCCTGTTTCTGGCACGGCTGCCACGCCTGAATAGCATATTCCACATGCGGGCGCACGTAGGCGTTAAGCATTTGGGGAAATATTGATGGTTCAAACAGACGGAAGGCTCTGCGAAGAATTCCGAAGTGTTCATTTCCGGTTCTCCTCGCCTTCTCTGCTTGTTTTGAACATCCGAGATCTTCCTGCACCAATACACCCAGGTCACGCTCCTGAGAAACCTTCACCAAGGTGTGGTCTCCAATCTTGTAAGCGCTCACCGGCTGGTGACGCAGATGCATCACTTTGCACTTAGCCATGTTCAATTGAAGCTTGTTCCTCTTTGACCATTCGTAAATGCAATCTAGGTCATGTTGGAGCAGATCCTGATCTGGCTTGTTACTAATCGCCCGCCAGATCTTGACGTCATCGGCGAAAAGCAGGAAGTTTGAGGAGATGACTCTTACCAGGTCGTTGATAAACACCAGGAATAAACGCGGTCACAGCACTGAGCCTTGCGGGACACCACATTCCACCTCAATTGGGTTAGAAAGTGATCCCCTAACACGTACTTGGAGCTTCCGTTGGTAAAGGAAGTTGTCAATCCAACCAAGTACAGGATCTCCGATTCCGTAACTTTGTAGTCTTAGAAGTAGGATGCGGTGATCAAGGCGGTCGAAAGCTTTGGAGAATTCCATATAGATGAGACTGAGACTGAGGCTGTATTTAAGAGCAAGTAGAAAGGTTTCTGTACAACTCTATCGAATTACGAAAAATCAAAATTTACTTGTGAATTATCAGCAGTTGTGTCTGATCCGTTAATCGTTTCTCCGTGTTCGGTTAGAAATTGGTACTAGCGTCATTATTTCCGGACATACAAAGTCTTCTTTTGGCACTGTATGTGCATCGTTTCCCAAAAGCACATGTTTCCAAAATAATCGTCGATACGGGTTTTAAAACACTTCACAGAATCGGCCTCTATTAATCCTTCTAGTAGTGTATTCCATAAGTCTACGATTCTTCGTTCGATACAAAGCTGATGTGATACATTGTTCATGCTGGGGACCCTGAGTTTGTAACGATGTCCTCGGGTGTTACAGGGTTCCCGCAGGTGAAATATTGGCCGCAGTATGGGGAAGTGATTCAAGTGTAGTACTCGATGGGTCATAATAAGATCAATTCTACTCGGCGATAGGATAGTGTGTAGAGTCCGAGCTTTTCACAACGTTTTTCATATGGAAGCTTTCTTAGACTTGGTATCATTCTGGTTGCGATATGCTGTATTTTCTCCAGCTTTTCAGTTTCCCGTTGGGTTATCGGATGGTAAGCTGGGGCACCGTATTCAAGAATTGGTCTAATGAGCGAGGTGAATAGACGAGGGACGGTTTCTTCGGACCATGTGGAGAAACTGCGTCGTAATGCCCAGAGCATACGAAGTCCCGCACGGTACAATTTATCTGTATTTTCTAGTGATCTTAAATCATGTCGTGAGAGAACTTCTAAGTCTCTGACAGATGTGTTGGGATGGAGCAACTGGCCGTCCAAGGTGTATGATCGAGTGGCTGGACGTCTGGTGATACTGATGAACTCCGATTTGCTTGCGTTAAGAGCGAGTTGCATTTCAGTGGACCACGTTGACAGTCGCTCTAAGTCTTGCTGGAGGCGAGCGCAGTCGTCCTGGTTTTCAATGCTCCTCCAGATTTTCAACTCATCTGCAAACAGGACACATGGTGGCTGGAGCTGCTGCGGAAGATCGTTGATATGAATAAGAAATAATGCTGGCCCAAGTACAGTTCCTTGAGGCACGCCACTGGTCGATGGGAACCATTCTGTCAGATAGTCATTGACCTGTACTCTAAACCTTCGTCCCACAATAAACTCTTGTATCCACTGAAGTAACGTGCCACCGATTCCGTATGTCCTCAGTTTACGAAGGAGTACCTCGTGGTTCACTCTGTCAAACGCCTTACTAAAGTCGATGTACACCACGTCAACATCCTTCTGTTCATTGAGAGCTCGAACCCACTGGTGGTTTGCGTACATCAAGTTGGTGATGCAGGATCACCCTTTCGTAAAGCCGTGTTGCGCTGGCGTCAATACGTCCATTGATTCGAAGAACGACAGCAGACACTTTTTCACAACCTTCTCGAGAACTTTGAATAATACCGAAGTCAAACAGATCGGTCTATAGTTCTCTATTTTACTCGGATCACCACCCTTGGGAAGTGGTTTAACTATCGAGCATTTCCAGTCGTTCGGGACGGATCCTTCAGAGAGCGATCTATTGAAAAGGTTTGTCACAACTGGTGAGATGATAAGCGATAGGGACTTGAGTATTAGTGGGTGAAGTCCGTCTGGCCCGGGGGGCTTTGCACCATTGATGTTGAGGAGTAGCTGATGTACTTCGACTGCATCACATTGTAGGCTGTTGAGCAAGACTGGCGCAACCTGTACCGGTACTGAAACCGCCGCCGGTTTACTGGAAAATACAGTGAGGAAGTGCGTAGCCAAGGAGTCCGCGCGCTCCGCGCTTGAAATGAGTGTCTTCCCGTCTAAGCTCTCTAAGACCGGAAGGTCGTCTCCAGGTTTCAGTTGACGTTTCAAGTAGGCAAATATTCGCTTGGGTGCAGTTGTGGCCGAGGATGCTAGCTCCTCTTCGAACTGCCGGCGTTTCTTGATCTTTGCGGCGTTACATAAGTTACGTTGTTTCCTGTACATCGCGTAATCTTCATCAAAACCCGAGCTGATGTATCTATCCCAAAGTTTACGACGTCGTCGCGCTAACTGTCTGTATTCCCTATCAAACTAATGCGGTTTGACAGGTCCGATTTTTGAATACTTAAGGGGAACGAACCGAGTACAGAGCAAGTTAAGCTTCCCCTTTATTAATGACCACCACGCCTCAAGTGACGCATCATGTGGTAGTGTCCAATCAGTCTGACTTGCGGCTTGGACGAGTCCGTTGAAGTCCTTCTTCCAATAGTTGAATGTCGGCTTCTGTTGACTGTATTATGGTAACGACAGTTCTAAGCTTGCTACAATAGAGCAGTGGTCACTGTTCGCCAGAGGTTCGATGACTCTGATCTCTTTTAGCTTTTGCTCGCAGCTCGTAAACATTAGGTCCAGACAAGATGCCGAGTACGGAGTTACGCGCGTCGGTTGGATGACATGTTGCGTTGCCCCAATTTCAATAGTCATTTTAGCGAATTGAGCCTCAACGTTGCCATGACCAGGAAGAAGTCGAACATCTGGGCAAATTATCTTAGGTAGATTTAGATCCCCCATCAGTAAGAACTGAGGGCGGCTCATGTGCTTCTGTACATGTGGTATCCAATCGCAGCAACGGTTTAATGGGCTCCGGTAGATAACCCCCACAATTAGTTCTGCGCGCCTGAGACGGATTATGCACCACAATTGCTCGCATAAACTATCCTCGCTCCGATAGGTACTGATAAGTTTGCCAGATAGTGACGATTTTATGTACAACAGAACACCACCGTGAGCCTTTGATTTTCCGTCACATCGGAAACAAGAGTATCCTGACAACACGACTTCTTGGGGTATGATGTCGGAGTTCAGCCATGTCTCTGCAAGTCCTAAAATGTCCGGCCGCTCCAAGACAGCGAAGCGGCACAGTTCGTCGCGTTTGTTCATTAGGCTGCACACGTTGGCGAATGCCACACGGAGGTCTTGGGAGGTACTGCGGGACGTGCCTGGAGGTTGAGCAACCGGTTGATACGGGTTCGTACACCCTTCTTGAGCACCCGAAAATTTACAACTTGTAAGTTAGTCTCATCTTCCTCTGTACGGCGTTTGAGCTCAATGACCGCAGTCTTCAAACGATCCCTCTCCTCGGGTTCCAAATCTCGGCGGATGTGAACTTTTATGCCTTTCAGCCTTGACAGACGAGACAGTATGAGCTGCGGCAAATTAGGATTTGCAAAGGTGACCCTCAGAGGTCGACATGACTGGTTAGTTTTCTGGCCAAGTCGGATTACTTGTTTAATCGTCACACTGTCCTCGCCCACATCCAAGAGTCTATCGATGAGCCTCTGGAGGAACTCAACATCGTGATCATAACGTATCTGAGGGTTTTCATCTTTTGACTCCGGTACGTGGAAGACCATGAGATTATGACGCCTCAGCGAAATCAGTGATGAACCTGTGGGAGCAGAACTAGAGGCGCTTGACTGATTGGGTAGTTGTTTATCAGCAGGTGACGTCTGAACTCCATTACGTGGGCCCTTGCGCTTCTGAGTGGTCCATGGATCCTCGGTGTTCAGAAGTTCACAGACAGGCTCTGAGAAATTCACGGATCGATCAGTGAAGCGGTATTTCGTAGCTTCTGCGTCTGAGTCTTCCATCGGTGGGAAACATTGAACCTGGGGTTCGGCCTGGGTCGAAGACGCTGGTGGTGGTGCAGATCGCGGAGAGACAGTAGAAGGCGAGGTGACAGAGGTACTTTCACGAGCGCGTTTGATCCCACGTGGTGAACGGTTTGTTTCTATCTGAAAGGGAGGTTTTTCCGTAGTTGTTTGCGGTCGCTGCGTATTCTGATGTCTTGTACCGCGACATTTATCACATATAACTTGAAAAAACCGATGTCAGATGTCGAGCGATTTTCGAAACACGTCAACGGATAAGCCAATGCACGAAATATGGAACAAAATATCACAGCTGAAGAATCGAAGTGCATGATCCTTATTTCCCACAGCTTTCGAACACGAACCACAAGTAGCTTGAGACGGCATCACAAGCTAGAGCAAATCCAAGATGGCGGACAGAGATGGCAGTATGGCAAATCAGTGGGATCTCCGGAATTAGCCAAAGAATAGCTTCCAAATTCACACCGCTTGGAAAATAGGTTAAAAGAAGAATAATGGTGCCCAATTCACACAGATAAAACGCTGCCAACACAGTAATCTGAGGCAAAAGTAGTATCCAGCACACGTTGATCCAAAAATCCGCGGCGTCCGTGGGTACAGCCACTTCCGTCCAACTACCTCGTGCAATAAGTAGGTTGGTGGTACATGACCGGTGTTGACGGAAGCCATGCTGTTCCGGGTACCAAAATGTTGCATTTTTCTAGGTAGTCCATTAAACCCTCAGCGACGACTGCTATCATCACAATCGCGAGCACAGGGAGGAGAGTCACTGGACGATAGTTTGCAGGATCGGAACGGCTACCGCCTTGAAAAATGGGGGTTATAATGCCACACTTCCACATAGTGGGGACTTGTTGTTCATCAAAGCACCTTTGAAAGAACTGTGACAGTTGTTCAGTTGCTTATTAGCCACAGCCTTCAGTGTCTTCGGGCGGATGTTGTCTGCTCCCGGAGAACTATAAATAAATAAATAAATAAACTTTTATTCTCGACAAGGCGAGGCACACCTTTACAGGCATGATCATGCTTAGCTAACATAGTGTGATCAAAAGTGTACAAAAAGTACATATTTGGCATAACAGTGTATGTAAGTGTATGAGTGTATATACGTATGTAATTTTGTATAAATGTAGCTTGTGTCTTTGAATATGCCGGATCATTTTTGACTGTTTGTTATCCTCAGGAATGTGAGCATAAGCGATTGATGTCTGCAATTTTGATAGCACTTTCCGGATATTCAGCGTGTATGGGTGCATATACGTATGTAATTTTGTATGAATGTAGTTTGTGTCTTTGAATATGCCGGAGCATTTTTGACTGTTTGTTATCCTCAGGAATGTGAGCGTAAGCGATTGATGTCTGTGGGTTGGATAGCAGTTTCCGGATATCCAAGGGCCAGTGACTTTATTTTGTGGCGAGTCACATCCGCCACGTCGCAGTGTTGTTAAGCAGACATTTGTGGCTTTTTATAGGGAGAACTCTTGCCAGGCGAATACCCACCACGTCCTGGAACACTGCGGCCGAATTATTTGCTGGAACGGGTTAAACCCGAACCACCCAGCTGGCACCACGCAGTGAGAGTAACTTCCTTAGCACAATTGATGGGTAGAAAATAACAATTGTAAACAAAGGTGTCGGTAATGAGATTGATATTATGGGACAGGTAGATGTTGCGAGTTCAAAAATTGGGGCGTATTGCAGCCGCAGGGCATTAGCTGTTTCTTCGGCGCTTTGTACTCTACCGCCTGTCGTGAATAGTGGGGTATTCCATGCTTCACTTTACGAAGCTTATTGACATGCTTATACAGCAGTTTGTTGTTTACCATGAACTTTTTGGCTAGGCACTGTTGATAAGTTATTTTGTCCTTGTTGTGTCTACACGTACACTAGACGGTTGTGTCTACACGTACACTAGTCCCCTGCACGCAGGGTCTTGAACAAGCACGACCAAAGCCCCGAACGAGGAAGCAGAACTCTGCTGGTACGCAACACAAACTTCTATTCACGCCAACGGTACATCCACTCAGTACATTCAAAACAATCCTGGTATTGATCGCGAACGGACGGGCATCCCATCACAAGCCATGAAGTGCGGTCGTGGTAAGACCCGCGCGTACGCGCTGCCACAGTCCTCACGGACAAGTGCGGTGCAATGGTTGCGAAGGGCCAGGAAATTTCCCCAAGTCTCTGAGTCTGGGTTAATCTTGTAGGCACGCCATGCTGCATCCCTTATCGCCAGGCATTTGCGAGTCCTACTCCTTATGATTGAAGGCATTTTCGCGGGACGACGGGGTTTGGTCTCTGATGCTTTGTTGACGATGTCGCTGAGCTTATTAACGAACTCTGCTCAAACGTTGTCAAGGGGACTTTTGTTTGAGAATTCCCAAGCAGCTGCGTCGGCGAGTTCTTTCAATACGTTGTAGCGTGTGATTGTATGAGTTAGTTCCGAGTGTTCAGATGGATACTCTGCATAACACACATAGCCAAAAGTTATTACTACATGGTCACTGAGACCTAATGTACTATCCAGCAATAACTTGTCAATCATGAGCTCTTCATTTGTGAGCACAAGGTCCAATATGGACGGTTTGTTTGCTGTCCTGAATCTAGTGGGCGTGGTGACATGATTGTACAAAGGAATATTAGCCATCAGTTCCTGCAAGTCTGCTTTGAACTGCTCACTGGGCGATGCCGAAACCTCTAGATTGTGTAGATTGAAGTCCCCGGAGATGAGAATGTGGCTGTACCTAGTGCGTGTTACTCTGTTTAGGCCACGGATCAAGCAGGAATCCATTTCCGGAGTGGACGTTGGGGGGCGGTAAACGATAGCTTTGAGACATGTATCGTTGTGTCTCAGTCGGAGACGGCACCAGAGTGAGTCGGTAACGTGTGTTTCCAGGTCAGCAACTATTGTACATTGTAGATCGCTGCGGTAGTAGAGTAGGACCCCACCTCCTCTGCTGGGGCGGTCGTTCCGGATGAGTGACATTCCGGCTATCTCAACCTCAGCATCAGACACCTCTTGATGCAACCTAGTTTCGGTAATAGAAATTAGGTCCCAAGCATTCGCAACCTGACGTAGTCAAAGTTCGTTAATTTTACTGAGGAGCCCGTAGGCGTTGGTGTACATACATGAAAGTTTCTCAGATTTAATCAATGTTTCAGAAGTTGTACAACTCATACGTGAAGTTTCGCCGACCAGTGAGTGGCCGGCGAATGGATGGGTGGATGAAGCAAATTAGTTTACGCCGATTATTAAAGGGTCGGCGACTAATCATTTTTTGGATGAGTTGCATACTCTCGAGAAGTATTTGGTATATAAGCAGGTATCAGATGCTCCGAATCCCGGTGTTTGCTCGTACTCTGCTGTGCCCCTCCGGATAGTATGGCTACTCTTGAAACCATCCCCGAGTCGGGTCCTGCAGCTTGCGTTTTCATTAAGAGTTGTGCCTCTACTGAATTGTCATTAAAAGATGTTGGTGTTCTTGCTGTTTTCAGACGAATTTCTGTTGGCAATCTGCAACGGGATTTAATCCAGTTCGCTAGTAGGGTTTGTGCTAATTGTTCCGAATGTAACACAAGTTTTAAGAGCCTGGGACCGCATCCTTTATAGTTTGGTGATATGGGGATCCTTGTTAACGAGGTGGCCACCACATTTTCGAGAGAAAGAGCCTCCCGGATGCAGTGCCATTGCTCGCGGTCATGCATCTGAGCATCGTCGGAAGAGGAGTCAGTAAGCTCGGGAACACCTTGAGTAATCACTGGTTTCTTATCTTGACTTATTCTGTACCTATCTTTGTTAGCGGGATCCACTGAACGTTCTTTCCACGAGATTTCGGGTAGTATGCGCACTCCACTTAAGTCGTTGCGGAGACGATTCGCGGACAGCAGAACGGTCTCAGTCTCGTCCGCCGAGTTTAGTGTTACCCGATATAACCGGGGTTCGCCGTAGTGCAACGCGTTTGGGTGGCGCGAGATTCGTTTTAATGTCGTGGGATTAGCATGGACACCGATCGACGTACAGATGGAACCCAACTGATTTCGAACCTCCGTCAACTTACCCTTAATTGTATTGGATTTGGATTCGGGGACCTTAGCGCATACAATGTTTAGGACAACATGGTTGCGCTTGGTGGCTACCGGTTTTGGATTTCGAGGCTTAGTTTCTGGTGTTTTTGTTGAATTTGTGAACGGCCTTGGTGTGTGCCATCCGTGCTGCGACAGTTTTGTTTTCTCTAGTTCGAGCACAAAGGTTACCGGTGCTCTTTCCGGTGTTTGCTTGGCAGCAACCGATGCATACGTTGCCGGGTTGTTCACTATGGCTGGTTAACTGTAGCTTACAGTCTCGAGTGTAGTGAACAGACTACTAGGAGCAGCACACAGTACAGGAGTTGAGGCAGGCGCTCTGCAGGCACTGTTTTTACTTATAGGAGGGAGAACGAATGTAGTTACTACTGCTGGAGGCTGAGTCGTTGGGGTTGGGTTGGGACGCCTGGCTCGCTTCTTCGGCCTGACTAGTGAGTTCGGGGTGCTATTTTCATTCACAAGTGCAGGTCCGTTTCCTCCCATGGGTGTAACTCTGGCGCTCACCAGTTGCTCGACCGCTTCGGTTAGTCTTTCACACCTCTTCAGTAGCACAGATAGACAGCTAACAAATGGAATAGACTTGCATACTTGGCAGAACCAAAGCGACTCTGCGGTGTTTTTGTCGACGCCCTTCCAAGGCAGGTAGTGTGATAGGTTTTCAAGCACATGGTACACACCAGACCATTTTCACCATTTTGGCACATGATTCGCATTTGCTTTTCATACGAGACATGTTCTCAGTAGGGGTAGGAAGTGTATTAAAATACTGACGCACCGCTGCGTGGCGATCGGCGCTGGTTTGAGGTCAGCAGGTCCAGGCGATGTGTGTGCTATCGATCCAGACGGGTAGACAGCGATGCGAGACAAAGCGACTGAGGCAAAGCAAGGTGACTTGGAAAATACTGTCTAGTGACGACAGTGGCAGTTCCAAATGCAGAGCAAATTGACGACTATCGCTTTGTAGAGCGACTTGAAGGAATGGTAGTAAGCTGATCGGGTGACTCTCAAAAAGATCTTTAAAATAAGACTACAAGTGTCCTTTTGCGACGAGAGGAAAAATAAAACATCCGATATGCTTCAAATACGGTTGACTTCGAAGTTAAAAGAGCACAGTTTGTTGGTGATCCGTGAGTGACAGACCCAATAGATGAACAGTGATAGGAGGAGCTCGCGGAGCCAAATCGAATGATGGCACGTAGGTCTCTGTGAGAATAAATCCAAAATTTGGAGGCGAATAACGCAGGAGGACAGTTTTTGCGACCGCACTGTTGAATGATGCAGAGAATGCTGATGGAATTTGTGTTGCTCCCGTGCTTCCATGTTTGACCTATCGCGGTAGTCCTTTATTACATCAGCTAAGAATGATTCCATCACCGTTGAGAGTGCTCGGAGGTGAATCACTGGGTGACAGTCATCCAACTCTGTACGGCTACCAAGCTAGAAAAGCATGGTGAGTATTCCCTGATTCCACATGCCTTGAACTTAATAACCATCCAGGTAAGGTTGGTCAAGTCGATATGTACACAATCCACACTGCTTCTCTTAACGTCATGAGTTTTCGGGTTCTGCGCTGACTGCTCATGGAGAAAGTAGGGACTTCTTTTACAGACGCGAATTTAATTAGACAATTTAACATACCAGCAGGCTCCGTCCATGCGGTATCAATAGAACAGTCGTCAGAAAATTCCCAGATATCATCTTCATCAAGTTCTATTTGTTTGTAGTAGCGTGGGGATAGTGCATATCCGCATAACATACATAGTCGTAAAGTATTGGTACGTGATCACTCCGCCTCAGAGAGCTCTCCATCTTTACTTTCTCGATAATTAGCTCTTCGTTCGTGAGCAATAAAACAAGCACATATCAGTTATTCCCCCTCCTGAATCAGGTTGGAGAATTGACATGGACAAAGAGCGGAACGCTTGCATCAAGCTCTTGCAGTTTGCCTTGGGTTTATTTGTTTGGGATACCGGAATTTCCGGCTGATAAATTTTGAATGAGTCGGAGATTAGTACAAGGCTGAATCGGCGTTGAAGCATCCTGTCCCAAACAAATACCGTGCGGAATTCCATCCCTAGGGTGAACATTTGGACCTGACATACAATAGCAAAAATTCAAGTGTTGTTGCGCCTCGGTCACATTTCACGCCAGGCTGTGTCGTTGATCAGCGTTTTCAGATCGTCCACCGGTTCGCAATGCAGGTCATTACGGCAGTATAATATTACCCCACTGTCTTTACAGGGTAATCATTTCGAAAGAGACAGACATCATGTACGGCGAGTTCTATGTCGGTACTTCCTGCATGCAGCCATGTTCCAGTTACGAATATGTGGTCCCAGGCGTATGATGCTTGAAGTAGTCGCATTTTGGTAAGCTTGTTCAGGAGACTTTGTGCATCGGCGTATATGCAGGAAGTTACTCTGTGGATTACAATGAGTCGTAAGATGTGCGTTTTGGGAATGATGTTTGGTCGACGATTGAAGGTTCGTCAACCGATCGCTTTATGGGTAGATTGATGACGAATTCATCTGTGTCAGATCCAAGGATGCTGCCATTACCTCTGTGCTCCTAGCTTTGAAGAAGTGTGTGGGTGTATTTGCCATTTTGTTTGGCTAGCTGAATTAATTTGTCCGGACTTTTGTCTGGAGGTGGTCCGACTAAGCATTTAAGCTCCAATGTTAAATTAGGCGACGCTGCTTTGATCTGGAGCTCGGAATGAAGGCCACTACGACCGGCATACCAGCTCTCTAACACCCTAGTTGACATTTGTCTAGATTACAGCAACACTAACACAATTCACAGGCCAGTTCATTTGTTAGTTGGCGACCTGTGTAGCCTGTAGCTCGTTCGCGTTTTAACGTCTTCCATGAAATGGGTCAATAAAATGTAGTTCCACTGCTCTTGGTCTCGGGTGATCGCTGCGCGCTCATCATGACCTACCGCCTCGGGTAGACGGTGTACAAGGATGGTCCAAGCCAAAAGTGCCTTTCGGTGTTCATCTACGTCGAACTGCGCTTGATTGTGCTCGCGCCACGGAATATCCGGGAAGACGCAGATTTAGCTTGACCCCTTCTGAAGGCGATAGCTTCTGCTTCCCCATCGGAAGTCAAGAAAACACAGAGTATTCTCGGTTCAACTTAGTGCTCTCAGTTTGGCTGACGCGTGGTCGGTATCACTTTGGCGGGCCTAACTATAACACCCATAATGTCATATATGAAGTTCCACCGGCTCATATCACCGAGTGGTTTTCCTTTCAATGAATTTGACGTTTACCCTGGAACGTTGATACAGATCATCAATGGTACACTATGTGTAGCTCGAATTGATATCAGCCGCCCAGCTGGTCTGTAGATAACCAGTGGATGTTTTGGATGTACAACTTGGCCATCATTACTGACCATAGTCCCAGTGGGGTTAACTGCATACTTAGGATTTGCATGATCTTGGTAAAAATCCTTTTCCAATCACTAATAATATCAACGTCCTCCTTAAATTTTGGACCCGTTTTCAGGATGGACGTGGCTATGACCTACCTGATTCCAATCGACCTGGCAATGGTTTTTCTAAGCGTGATTAGACAACTGGGAGCATTGACTTTTGAAGCCACAGTGGACGCATTTTTAATGCTCTGCCCAGCATTCTTCCGCGGTTTTGTAGCGGAGCCTCCTGGAAAAGTCTGTGGTTTGCTCACAATTATGGTTTCTTCAAATGAATAAACTTTGATTTCTCTCATTTGTTTAAGCATTTGCACCAGTCTTTCGTGTTTCTGCGCTAGTTCATGCACTACCTATACAAGTGGGGTAAGCTTAGATGATCGGGTTTATTATTGTGTATCTTCAACTGGTTCACTGTGAGCTTTGAACATTTATAATGAAAAGTATGCAGCAATTAACACATTGATTTCCGGTGGGTAGTTTTAAATTATGTCAAAGAAATACAAATAATGCTTTCAGCTTTGTTGTGCAAAAAAAGGCAACTGTTGCTTGGTCGTTAAAATCAGTTGTGTCAATGGTTGTCTTTTTCTCAGTGGTCTGATTACCTACCTGACGCTTTAGTTTCAGGGTCAACACTTTCGGTGCTTCCACGACAGGCAGACAAGGAATAAGCTGTTGGATGCTTTGCTTGTTAAAGTCTATGAGATTTAAATAAAGTGAGTAAGCGATGGAGACATAAAAATTCAAATAGCTGTATTTGGGGATAGTGGGATATATCTCTGATTTGCCTTTTGTTTGAGACCACACATATCGCTAAGTGGCCCTGGGTTCACAAAATACCTCGATTGCTATATTTTGGGATAAATGCAACATCGCAATATTCAACTTGCAGTTGATCTACACAAACCAGATCCGGGAGATGGAATGCAATTATACCGCTGATGAAGCTTGATCGAATGAGTGTAAGCTGAGCGGGATTTTGGATTCATGATGCTTCTTCTCCGTAGTTGGGCTAAACCAGCATACCCTTAAGCTAGGGATTATTCAGCTGAATAAATTTCATTCCACTTTATTTGGTTTGTTCTGCCCATACGAATAATTGTCTATTAAGTTGCACACGTTGCGTACTTTAATTTTTGTTATTTTCTTTAACCTTATTGCGTTTGTAGCATTTTTTGAGTAACTTGTGGACACTTTGTACTTTCGAGGTTGCGCTGCTGACCAACATATATTATATGCTAATTTAACGAAGATTTAGGTCAGCATAGCCGTATGCTTTAATAGATGCATTTTATTTGGCAATCTCATTTCAAGTGATTGGCTGTTGTTTGACATCCCCGGTGTGGCTGCGCTTGATGTGAATGTTGACACGGGGCCTACATGTCTATTACCCACTGTCTCGTCCAAACTGGCTCCAGGAGACAGTTGCTTGTTGCTGGAGTAGACTGGGTGCACTATCCCTGTGGTCGCGCTAGGCTCGAAGAATGGTTCCATGCACTCGGTGTGGAACGGACTACGGTCCAGCCATCGCCTTGTGTGAGCTTGATTCCCAAATACAGCGTGCTTGTGTTTGCCTGTGAAGGAGTGTGGGCTGGCTCCGTTGATGAAACGTGGCTTTCATCCACATGTTTCCCATTCTTATTCCTTTAGGCTTACACTGGATATGGGGTGTGTGGGTGGTGCTGTAGGTGGTGCAGCGCAAGCCATCCATGCTCTCTCTGTATGCGCAGGCGTCCTGTGACTGACCACAGTGACAGGCAAATCCGAAGAGTATGCTCCCAACCAGGTGTGATGAGAGGTGTGTCAGTGAATCCGAGCAGAGTACGAAAACAGGGATTTTAAATCCGCGCGGTGAACCTCACCAACTTCCTGAAGTAGCAAGTTGAGATGATTGATTGGAAGTTCTTAGAATGTTCTCTCACTTGTTATTGCATGGATTTAGTTTGTTGAACCCCTCAGAATTTTGCTCTTAATTGCGTCGGTAAACAAGGGAGTTCGTCTTACCTTTTCATCAGAAAAAGAACTCGAAATCACATATCAGTACGGAGGTCACTTTACACACTTACAGAGCCAGTCCTGCTCCCGAAAACTGGTGTGTTTACGTGACGCAGTGCAACCATCTTAATACGCTTGTCCGTAAGGACTTGGTGACTCACCAGCAACGACTGTTATTAATTGTGTCAAAAACAAAAGTCTCATAAATAAACATGTCTACACCGTGCAAAAATTGAAGCGTGATACCCCTCCACCAAACACGATAGTCGGAGTGGCAAGGATTGCTGTAGAAGCACTCTATGCTCCAAGGATGCAGTATGTCACGACCTCCCATCCAGACTTCGGCGTGTTGCGTGCCCACATGCTAGCCCAAGTTTATAGCCTAATACCATCGCCTGTACTGCTACATCGGCGTTGAAAACTTTGCTCTCTCCGTTAATTTAGCAAAAGTAGCAGAGCCGTTGAATTATTTCGAACAATATTTAAATGGACTGCGTAGCTGAACAGGTTGATGAGCACAACTCCTTCTGAACGCTTGCAGAACTGGAGCCACTTCATGTGCTGCGTGCAGCTTCAAGCATTATGGTTAAAATCCAATAGGTTCGAATTCACGGCTTAAGGGGTGACAACTGATGTCAGTGGATTACTGCACGAAATTGGAATTGTGACAGTCCACCCGTATTTGATTAGAAAACCATAAGTTTGTTTAGATTGATCTTCGACCTTCCTCTATGAAGCAGCTTCGCTTTCCAAACGGTGATGTTGGTCCGGTTATTTACACCAAGAAAGCTGAGGTAGTACGCACTTTTGGCATTCGGATAGAGGACAGATGCTGGAGAGTATCCAAGCCGCCGTAATCCGCAACTCGTCAAGTGGTTCCATTAAATCATCATGGCAACTGCTCATTGCATACACAGTCAGGGTGATTAGTGAAAATACGAGTCGTAGCAACTTCCCGGGGTCGTTGAGGATAGGTATCTGTGTGTGAAATTCAGACTAGAAAATCCGCATTTATTCAGTAGCAGACGCTCGGAGAGAATGTGCTCGACAAACGTCACTACATAAGCCCCATTATTTGTAATTACTGAACGAACAGGCTTGCTGATATATGGGTACAAAATCCAATTATACGGGAAGACCTGGAAAACTGCTTAATATTACCAGTAATTATTTTCTAGGCGGTGGAAATTATGCACATGTGTTCCGGGTGTGATCCACGGTTTGGTTGTGTGCTGCCCTCGCTTTTGCACTTTATCAGCAAATCTGACTGCATTTTATCTAAATCTCGGAACCAATAGATTCCTCAAAATTATCACCCATTTCCATAGAGGCTCAGGTATCAGAGAGTTAGTTTGTGAATATCACATCAATATTTACTATTATTATGACTCCTGGAACAAGTTAAAGGTCTTGCCCTGGGAAGCTGTCGCCAGCTTGTCGATAGCGTGATAGATGATGAAGAGTAAACGAAAAAATGAATGGATCGTTGTTGCTCGACGTTGCGGGAAACTGTACTCACAAAGAGGCAAATTAATACTGGTTGAATATGCAATGGTTTGTAGCTTCTCAAGCTGCACAAGTGGAAATATTTACAGCAAGTACAGCGGAAGTCCAATGATTGCAATTACAGTCTGTTTTGTGTCTCACGGTTGGACATCATGAGAATAAGTGAAAATTAGTAAGCAATTGTCTGCCACTGTGATAGAAATGCATCCATTAACCACGAAACCGAAGTCTGTTACACGTGGTATCAATTAGTAATTAGACAAGTAATTTGTCAAAACACACTGACTTCTGATGAAAATACGCACCACCAGTGACGGACGGTTGTGTATTGTTGGAGTGCAATACGGCTGCTTGGCGTAATGACGCAGTCTGCTGAGTTGAATAATTAAGTCTTCACTTTAGAAGTTTCAACGCTTCATGTGGAATTTGGATTGCAAATGAACCACTTGATAATTGAGGCCAAAAAACACACGGAATCTTAAGGGTGTAAATGAATTTACCTTTCAATGGTACCCTGGGATCTAAAGGAATCAAAATGCTTTTTAAATGTAGATTTACAATGACGGTCATTTGAAATGTGAAAGGGTCTCGCTCATTCAAATAATACGCCTTTCTGATCATTTATTTTATGGTTCGGTTTTTCACGTTTACGTTTGCTTCTGATGTTAACAATTAATGCATACAGCCCCACTACATTAGAACATAGACTAAATTGCCTTGCCGAACTCGTACAGTTTGAAGCTCTTTATTGTTTTGTCTGTATCATTTTTATGTAAGTACACAATAAACGTTCCCTTGACTCTTAGTGACCAAACAGGTTTCCAGAAACCAGTGATTTACTCATCTATTTCTATTGGGGGATCAATCTATCACATCGATGGCAAATAAAACATTCCCTTAGCCCAATATTTTCATGTTGGTCGTTTACATTATTTATATACATTGCGAAAGTAACACATTAGTATAGTTCCTACCTTAACACTTGTGCAAACTAGTTGCACAAAACTTGTACACACTGGACACCTGTCAAAGCAGTATTCGTGAGCAGAAACAATAGCAAACCCAATTGGAATAACTGGTTCTTCTCACCCAGTACTCATTTGACACCGGTCCATCCTTAGTTGACAGGAGTTTTGCGCTGATTCTACGGAATGAGCTCTTGTTTGGTCAGTTAATGGTTTATCCTTGTTCGGTTAGGAATTCGTATTAGTGTCATCATTGCTGGGTATACCATGTTCTCTTTTGATATTGTATATGCATCGTTTCACAAAAGCACAGGTCTCGGAAATAATCATCGATTCATGTTTTAAAACATTTCACAGAATCGGCCTCTATTAAGTTTTCTGGTAATGTATTACATAAGTTTACGATTCTTCATTCCATACAAAGCTGATGTGATACGTTTTTCATGCAAGGGACCATGAGTTTGTAACGTGTCTTGGGGTGTTACAGGGTTCCCACAGGTCAAGTATTCGCCGCAGTATGGGGAAGTGATTCAAGTGTAGTACTCTATAGGTCATAATAAGGACAATTCTTACTCGACGGTAGGATGGTGTGTAGAGTCCGAACTTTTCACCTTTTCCATACGGAAGTTTTCATTGACACTGTATCATTCTAGTTGTGTTATGCAGTATTTGCTCCAGCTTTTCAGTTTCCCGTTGGGTTATCGGATGGTAAGCTGGGGCACCGTATTCAAGAATTGGTCTAATGAGCGAGGTGAATAGACGAGGGACGGTTTATTCGGAGCATGTGGTGAAACTGCGTCTTAATGCCCAGAGCATTTGAAGTCCTGCACGGTACAATTTCTCAGAATTTTCTAGTTATCGCAAATCATGTCGCGAGAGAACTCCTAAGTATCTGACAGATGTGTTAGAGTGGTACAACTGCCCGTCCAAGGTGCATGATCGATTAGCTGGACGTCTGGTGATACTGATGAACTCCGACTTGCTTGAGTTAAGAGGGAGTTGCATTTTAGTGGACGAAGTTGACAGTAGCTCTATGTCATGTTGTAGGCGAGCGCAGTCATTCTGGTTCTCAATGATTCTCCAGATTTTCAAATCATCTGTAAACATGGCACACAGTGACTGGAGCTACTGTGGATGATCGTTGATATGAATTACAAGTAATACTGGCCCAAGTACAATTTCTTGAGGCAGGCCACTGGTCGATGTAACCAGCCTGTCAGGTAGTACGTGTCCTGTACGCTTAAGTGTCGTACTACCATAAACTCGTGTAATCACTGCAGTAGCGTGTAACCGATTCCGTTTGTCCTCAATTTACGAAGGAGCACCTCGTGGTTCAGTATGTCAAACGCCCTACTAAAGTCGATGTACATCACGTTGACATCATTCCGTTCATTGAGAGCTCGTACTCACTGGTGGTTTGCGTATATTAAGTTGTTGATGCAGGATCGCCCTTTCGTAAAGCCGTGTTGCGCTGGTGTCAATACGTCCATCGATTGAAAGAACGAAAGCAGACAAAGCCTGCAGCTCATTGAACTGTCGGTCTCCTAAAATGAACATCCTAGAGATATTCCTGCATTATTGTGCAAAAATGTTATGGCTCTTATTGCTTCCAGCATGTAACTAACTAAACTCATTTCATCATTGGATCTCAATGACTGTTCTGTTTACACCAAGAGCACCAAGAAATGCAATACATAAAAGTGGAAGCGTGTGTCTGATGCCATTCGCAAGCGCAAGTGAGCAATTTTCACTGACGATGCTCCCGCACAATCCGAAATTATTTATCCGATCAAAAGTAACCGGCGGCGGTTGCATAACCCGACGATTTATGAGTAATCCGTCAGAAACTGAAAGTGGACGTTGACAAGCGTTGACATCCCAATTCACGTGGATTTCTCTTCAAGCTCCCATGAATTTGAATGCCAGAGCAGTGAATTACGAAACTAGGTTCTACAAAATATCCCTTCTGAAAGGCCTCTTCAACATCTGGAGGATCCGCACTTAACATCAGTCATCTAATTCAAAGAGTTCCGCTGACCCCTTCATGCGATAAATAAATAAACGTTTTATTCCTCGACAGTGTGAGGCACAGACCAACTGAGTTGTCTTATCGATATGTACAACGTGATCGCAAAATATATTTAATTTTACGTGTTTTATTCAATGGGTCCCATAGGGGTATTTGATGTGATTAGCAGTTTAAAAATAGTAGCGAGAGTTAAAAACTGGGAACAATAATAAATGTAGATTTCACGGAAAGTTCAAGTAATGTAATACGGTCATCCATGGAACTGTCTGCAGGGGACTTTCTTGCAGGTTGTTCCAACGATGGGTTTCATCCGCACTTCCATGTTCCAATTGGCTCTGTGCCGGTGTGACAAAATAGTCAACCGGTCATCAGAGTGGCGAACACAGAAAACAGACTGAAGTATTCAGACACACTTACCAAGTTCACTTACAATGATCACTAACACATACACGTACAAATAAACAGACTCGAAAATCCAGTATGTTACTGATTAACGCGTCATATTTTATACAATTACCGAGCATAATAAAGTCACGGCCTACAAATTTCTACGCTACGTTACATCCATATAGGCGCAAACAAATGCCACTTCACTTTTGATGATTTCCTCACATGTAATTTCTCCATTTATTCATGTAACACAATATGCCTATTGCGAAACATTGTCTGTAATACTTTGATCATGCCTGATAAGGCATGCCTCGATATTATGGAGAATA
The DNA here is from genome assembly GCA_944474145.2 of Dicrocoelium dendriticum. Taxonomy (NCBI): domain Eukaryota; kingdom Metazoa; phylum Platyhelminthes; class Trematoda; order Plagiorchiida; family Dicrocoeliidae; genus Dicrocoelium; species Dicrocoelium dendriticum. The sequence goes on along the minus strand of OX104065.1, from coordinate 11,403,793 downwards.
AACTATTATTTATTTAAATGGACTTAGCTGCCAAGAGAGGTCAGCGAACGTTTTTACATTTTCAAGAAAATGATGCAGATTTATCTGTCAACTGACTGTGGAATGGGTCTTTAGGATTCCATTTGATGATGAAAAGCTGTATGAAGTAATGCCAGATAGTGTATGATACTGGAGAACTTTGCCTGTAAACATGTTTAACAAATGCGCCAGCGTAAACTTGATCATCTAGGTTAAGCTGTTACAACCACCTCACATTCTATTCTTTAACGCAAACACTTACTCAATTTAACCCTATTCAATGTTAATTCCTACCAATTGTCTTCCGATCTATAGCCGAGGGTAACATTATTTACCGCTATGGGGCCAGGAACTATCTTCGTAATCCCCCCTTAGGTTGACTAATGTATACTATTTGTTCTGTGATACTCTTCGCCACAGATTTCCTATAATGCTAACCATTTTCACTTCGTTCTGCAGTTAAAGGCTCAGCAACACATGCCGGATTTAAGTACCTGGTTATGTCAGATTCCCCATTGTATGAATAATTTTACTAAAAATGAATCCGAAAATTCGTTTTAGTAAATTTTGCCTATGGAAATTTCGTGATGTTACTTGCCTTCGGCTGGCACGCTGCACCATTTGCTCGTGTGATTTGTCGATCCATTCTGCGCTGTTGTAAAACATCTTATCAGCTTCTTTTCGAATTAAATATTTTATATTTATTATATTCAATTTTTCCTTATATACCTTCTTCCTTATTTCACTATTATCCACCAACTAGTTGATCTGAGGTGACGGATTGAATCTTCCAAACTGTAAAAGATTACACCCACGCAAGGCACATTTCCCCAGAAGGACTGCGTATAAAACGTGCCAGAATAGCATGATCCACATGCCGGACTGGGCTGAGGCTTCACTGACAATAATATATGTCTGACAGCTTCCTAAAAATTATAATAAACAGGCGATGGCTTATATACTACTTTGCCACATCGGCACACAGCCTGAGAAAACATGGAAGTAGGGGCGAAACTTTTCGAGGACATCCCCAGCATGTAAGCATGTCCCAAGGGACCGTTCCATGGATGACCTTACTATTCTTTCTGCTATGTGTTTAAATCTGTGTTGGTTATTGTTCCCAGCTTTCAAATTTCTCTAATACTCGAAAAATGCTAATCTATAATCCGTTTTGGATCCGTTGTATAAAGCCTGAACAAATATTTATTTTGCGCCATCCTGCTGTAAAAATTGATCAGACCACATATTTGGACTGTTCCTCGAGCCACCAAGAAATATAAGATTAAGTTAGTTTACTTTATTTATTCAAACATAAGATGCTATTCGTTCCAGCGCATGTGTTTATTTTACTGATCTTGTAACCGCTTGGAATGTCAAATATACTAAAGGCACACACCTCGCCGTTTCTAAGGGTTGGGTTTGTGGTAATCCAACATCCAGGAGTCTCTGTTCTCGCTGAACTCGCACGTGACATGTGGTACTGTAGCTTCTGCGAATTGAGGTATAATGTAGATCACTGACTCTTCTGAATATCAGCAGCTTGCAATAGGTTACCAGATAGAAAGACATCAACAACTTTGAAACAATGTTTCAACGAGAATGCACAAACAGCAGCTTAATGTGTACTCGGAATGGTGGGTGGTAGTTGAACATTTTTATCGGTTAAGAGAATCTTGGCACACCAACCAATGGAGAGAAATTCCTTAGCACAGGATACCGGAGAGTAGATAAGTTAATCCATCTCCACTATCCAAATCTAGAGCAATGTAAAAAACTAATTAACTGACGCAGGTCAGTTGATAACTAGGTATGGTGTTAATTATCTTGTTAATACCACCGCTTCAAACTATTTATCACCAGGGTGCTGGAGAACCAGCACCGATTGGTTTCCAGGAAATTCCACAAGTTGAATCGCTCCTATAGGTGGAGGTAGGCTATTCGGGAAAACGAACGAGGGAAAACTAGTTCTCAATTTAGTGGCTGGTAGTTACCAGAGTGAAACGATGCTTGCTCTATCCTTTAACGGGATAGTCGACCAACCCATAGGCATTACGCAATGTAAAATATAATTGATCAGGACATACTCATAAGCTATTTGTCACGTGTTGGATATCAGCGTTTATTTAATGAACAAAAGTCACACTATTTGACACGAGAAGGAAGTTTGTTCTCCACATATTAATGAATTTTATTTTGCTTGCAGCTATTCTCAATCCTTTTGCGTCCATACGCAACACAGGTAGCATTTACTCTACTGTTTCACAAGCATCCAGCGGAAACGGACAAGCAGGTGAGTATTGCCTCTTAGGATAAAACCAAATTCGGATGAAACAAAGCCTTTGACTTGAGATCTATACGAACCTTCATAAAATCATTCGCGTCACCTGCCTTCGTCTGTCCCATAACGAAGCATTTGCAATTCACAAGTGTATGGTGCCTACCTTTTCAGCCTACAAAACGGCAGAGTCCGTCTGTGCGTTGTGTTAAACGGTTATCTTTCCAAGTCATTCCATAATACATTACTGAATCTTCTGGGAATTCCTCCATAACTGGTAATCAGAACAGATGAATTTGAAAAGCTTGCACGTTTTAGGTGACGAAACCTACTACTATTAACTTTAGTGAATTAAACCTGTACAAACACAGAGGCCATTGTGCTATCTAGTTAGAAGGACTAGAATTTCAGTACCTCTCCCAGTCAAAGGTACCTAGGATGCTAACAAGTGCCATGAACGTGTAATCATTCATCTTCAAATCCGAATTCTTTTTCGGCAGTCTAGAGGAGTGCGAGGACTGCATTCATTCGGCACACGTGACTAACGCCGATGTGTTGTCCATCTGATTTTATGGCACCAGTAGCATCAACGGCCACCTGTGTGAGGCGATTCTGCTTATGTATTGCACGAGCAAAGAAAGCACGCGGTTGTTACTCCTAACCACCGTACCAAGAGTTGCTCGTGGATCTCGATGTTATAGTGAGCAAAGCATCAAGTCAGTTTGTGGTACGTTTAACGGAACAGTCTAAGAACAGACATGACCGGTTGTTCTGTGCGGTGCTTGGTGCAAGAGGTAATGAAAATGTGTCACTTTGTTTATGCTCCTGTGGATGGGATTGGATACAGTTTTGTTTCAGACTAAATCAAGATCCAGATTGCAAGCGTATGCCGCAATCCGAATAAAGGGTTGTTATTTCAAGCTATAAGCAATGCGTTCCTAACCGCTACACCAAGCGTAAATAGCACCAGTCAGAGTGTCGAGCGACAATTACTAAGGGCTGTGTCGTGCCCGTAACTCCGATTACCTTGGTCTGATGAGGGTAAATAAGGCGAAAAGTTGTCATGAAAAACCAAAACATTCAGCTCGTGGCGAGGATAAACATACACAGGCGAATTTTACATCTGTTCGACTAGGTCAAGTAAAATTGAGATGATCTAACCAAATCTGCCAAGCAGTAAGTTCCGGAGCCCCACTTCGTCCGAGGGCAGTTCTGTGTGTCGGGGGCAGAGGTAGGGCTCTAGCTGTGATCATACTTATGTCCCACGACGCAGCCAGTTACCAAATCCACATATCAATGTCCCAACGCAGTTGTCACAATAATGTTATTTCATCAAAAGCAACTGCTCCACCTGGAAAAATGACCGCGCTATCTCCGATCCATTATGAAACAGGTAAGAGTTGAAAGTTACAGTCTCGCTTCTCCGTGCCTTCGGTACGGTTTTCACTTATATAAGCATCAAGCTCCATTTTAACGTACTGTGAAGATACAGATATGAATGTTGCTTTTATTTGAGATTTGCCCAAAATTTGGTTTTAGCTGCACTAGCCGCCAATCCTTGAAATCTTTTCCTGGATACGTCCACTAGATTTAACAATAAGAACATGATGGTATCAGCAAGTAGTGTGTTCTAATCACTTGTAATAGCAGTTCAACTACATATATATATCTTTGCACTTCACATCTTATACTGAATATGCAGACAGTATCAGCATTGCAAATATGAACTCTTTTACGTGGCAGCACTTTTTCTGGTTTCAAGGTTTGGCTTAGCCTTTAAATCTGGTTTCGCATTTTTCACCGGCAATTCCTATTTGCAATACTGAGGATACTTAGAATACTTAGAATACTTAGAATATTTTGATATTGTCTTTTTAGAACAGGCACAACTTGACCGCTGCCGATTCTTGTAGATTATATGAAAAAAGACGAAGATATGGCGCACTGTACGCTATTCATTACCGTGAAACCTTTCGGTATATTGGGGATATGCAATCCCGGTTGGAAAATTGGCCTTCGACACTGTCCTGTCAACAGAACGCAATTTCGGTGTGTTCCGTCCAGAAATGTGTAATTGTTGCTCACTCATGCAGGACCGTCTATTCAATTAGCACATGTACGTGCTGTGTCTTTTTCCTTCATACAAAGTTTCGTCTCTAAGAAACTGATTTTAGCACATTCGTATTCGATATTGTAGGATGTTGAAAAGTGCATATCTCGGCATGTAAAGCTTATCTCTACTTGACTTAAACATGTGAGTGACCCTTGTTTATTCAGAATGAACTTGCAGTTTTACCATTGAGAATGTCTCACCAGTCTTTATTCAGTGCCCATGGTAGAAGCGTTGACGAATTGTGAGGCACACATCATCACATTATACCGAAGCAGACTGATTTCGCCCGAAGTGTAGTTTTATGTTAAGCACGGCAACAACTAGTTTCCCGATTCAGTTTGACCCCTTAGTTTGGCTAAATATTGTTGCCTAGCTAAGTCGGATTACTCCTGCAATCCTCAGGTTAGCTGTTGATCGCATGCTGCTAACTTGTTGCTACCTTATTTTAGGTGGAAGTTGACGCCTATGCAATGACAAGTGCGACAATCCAGCTACCGTGCAATGAGGCGTCACAGTGTATGAAGCGCAGCTGTCGTTGTCCCGTTTAGCCACTGTAAAGAACACTTCAACTCATGCGGTCACACGGTAGCCTTGAGTGTGTAGTTACCGTGATGGCTTAATGAGAGAGCTTAGCGAGTTGGGGATCAAGGAGACTAAGTAACTGGTCAGCTTCTGTCATTCATGTAACCTTTGCTCGGAGCACCAACACATCGCCGCCACTCGAGTGCTCGCATGATTTCCTACGGTTGTTGCTAATTCAGCTACACGGCATCATCTGAATTCACCCATAATGACGGACACAGTAAGAAAGTTGTGGAGTCCTACCACCATGTTCATTGGTTTTTTACTGCTTGCATCAATGCAGTGACCTATAAATAAATAAATGAAATGTTATTCTCGGCTACCCGAGGCATGCCATTAAAGGCATGATCATCAGATTAGTGCAACAATTGCTCAAGAAATGTGCAATAGTATAATAGGATTTGTAAATATGCGGATCTATAAATGTAGGCATGTAGGTAAGTGTGTTGCTTGTGCCCGGTGCCGAGGCTGATGTTGTCTTCGTGATGCTACTTCACCGTAGTCGGACCAAACCAACTTACACTTAAACTAGTTCCTTTCATGCTGGATGCATCTCATCCCACTTTATTTGGTTTGTTCTTCCTACCTGAATACTCTTCTATTAACTTGCACTCATGGTTTACACTAATTGTGGTTACGTTCGTGAAATTTGTTGCTTTGGTAGTCTTTGTTTAATAACCTCTGGACAATTTGTACATATCGCTGATGCGTTGCTAATGAACGTACTTCATTTGCTAATTTAGAGAAGAGTTATGTCGGCATAACCGTATGCTATAACAGATAGATTATATTTGATAATGTCATTTCAAGAGATTGGCTGTTGTTTACCATCCCCGTTGTGGCTGCGCTTGCTGTGAATGTTGACTAGGTGCCTACCTGAGTATTACCCACTACCTCGTCCATATTGGCTCCAGGAGACAGCTGGTCGTTGCTGAAGTTCACGGCCCTTGTGGCCGTGCAAGGCTGAAAGTGTGGTTCTATGCACTCAGTGTGGAGCGGAACACGGTCCAGCCACCGTCTTGTGTGCGCTTGTTTCCCAACTACAGCGTGCTTGTGCTTGCCTGTGAAGCAGTGTGGGCCGGATCCGTTGATTAAACGTGGCTCCCATTCACATGCCTCCCGGGCTTATTCCTTCGGGTTTAACTGGATATGGGGGTGTGTGATTAGAATTGTGGATGGTGCAGCGCAAGCCACTCTTGGTCCCTTTGTGGGCGCAGATGTCCTGTGGCTAGCCATAATGATAGGCAAATCCGATACCGGATGCCGCCTACCATGTGCCGCTTGTGTTTGTACATGTCATACTGTTCTTTTGAATGAGTTCAATCTTGTCGCAGGTGTCTGAAGAAATGTTTGACGTATATGGATCTGACAAGCTTGTCAGCGTAAGCTTGGGCAGTGACTTTACTTAGTGGCGAGTCACATCAGCCAAGTCATAGTGCTATTAATTTGAAATATGTGGCTTTTTATACTGAGAACGCTTGCCAGGCGAAAACCCACCACTTCTTGGAACACTGTCGCCGAACTATTTGCTGGAACGGGTTAATCCTGAACCACCCAGCTGGCACTCCAGGGAGGTTGTTCGGCCAACCAGCCACTTTGGATTATTTCTATGTTTGTCAGTTGATAGTTTGGGTCAAACATAAAACTTTTGCACGGCCCAAGTGGCGATTGCTCAGCTGCGTAACAGCGAATTGGAGTTGAGCCACTTGGCCACCGCAATCACTTTAGTAGAAAAAGACTAACGGTCAACCGTATATTTGAAGCTGTCCAGTGTTCACATCGCTGCGGTTGAAATCCAAATCCTTACTTTCTCGTACATCATCGCATCGTATTTCCGATCTTCAACCTCTGTCATCGTCCTAGTCGACTGAGTGAGACTGATCGATATTTTTACACGACCGTAGCTCGAGTGCAATTGCACCCGAGCTTCATGTTTGTCTATACAAACTGCACGTTAGCACAAAAATGGAGCTGAGAATCAGAAATAGACGGATTCTTCAAACTTACTCGTTCCTACTTCCGGATGTGCTTGTGTCACGCATGCATTCACACGCTCGATTCGAAGGATGCAGTTTTGGTTACATACTAATGCGCATGTTTCGTTGCATCCGTATCCGCTTCCAATTGCATCCTCTGAACTGTACGATGTGGCCTTCAGGAAAAACAGAAAGACGAATCGAAAGCGCAGCAAATTTTGCTGTCACTCAGATAGATGTCACTGGTTCCAAAGCTTCATGCCTGAACTTGAGAACAGAAAACCAGGTCGCGGTAAGATGCCGAGTTACAAACTACTGAGTTGTTGACTATGTGCGCCGTTTACTGAAGCAATCTACCGTTTAAATCGTACCATTAAATGTTTACATGCACGAGGATAGATATTGCCTAAACACTGACCTTCACTCCTCATGGGCGCATTCTCAATTTCTAGGTATCAACAAAATATTTATTGATCATCAAATGTTATTGTTATTACATATTAACCGTTCCAAGGTAATAGCAAAATAAGCACAAAATATGCATATATGGGATGGCTGTAGTTACTTTTGCCTAGATTTGCCTTGTTTATTGTGCCCGAAATGGTTGTCGATGACTTCGTGAATGCACTGTGCACAACAATGGATTTCAGCTCCGAAAACAAGGTCAAGCGACTTTTTTTTCTGTGTGCAGCTGGGTGATGCAACGATGCTTAAAAGCTTTCCCGATTCTAATAGCTGTCCCATCTCTATTTGACCCACGCAATTGACAACCGTGTTGAACAGACCGGCGTCGGTTAATTTGGATGCTTCACAGATGCCTACATTTGAAATGGATCCTGCATTTGAGTGGTTGGAAAGTCGGATCACTTCTCCAGTGAAATACGTTGCTTCCCTGTAGACATCTGATCCAAAAACACAACTTGATAAAAGAGATGATTACAAGTCTGTATGCGATATTCTGTTTTATCTAAGAACCAATTAAGATGCTGTTCAGCCGATGATGGAGAAAGGTGAGACGATGCAATAAAGAAGGCTATTAGTTTCATGTTCCTCTCTACTTATACACTTTTGCAAAATGGTAAGGAGATAGAAAACTTACGATTCATTAAAAGTTAGAAGCATTCAATTACTCACCACAACTTTTATGTCGCCTAATATGCCTCCAAAATCGAACGACTTTATCATGCATGTTCCACTTAAATACCTCTACCTACTGAGCTGCAAAAATCAGCTGACGTTTCTCGATACCGAGAAGATTCAGCAGTAGTAGGATATTGTGAATCTCATACCAACGGCCAAAATTAGAGGAGCCACTGCACAATTAGGCCATTGATTCTTCCGAAGTTAAGTCGCTGTCAAGGGCTTGAGGTGTGGTTCATTCAGACAGGACTATCTCGAGCGGACGTCCGGAGGTAACCCTGTGCCCTGAAAAGTATTGGATCTTCACTACTTGCTGCGAAGATGTTTGTGTTGTAGTTTGCTACGATACCAGGTACGGACTGAGTAAGAGACTTTTGACAATAATCATTGAAAGAATATTACTTACGCCCCTTCAATTCTTCGCTGCTGACATTGAGACTGTAGCTGTTTGTTCTACCGCAATACGCGAAAAATCGAGCTGTGAAGTGCTATGCTTGTTGAAAATGCACATTTAAGAGGTTTGGTGCATGACGCGGACGCTATTAATAGAAATGTTTATCGCTTTTATTTATATAAACCGTTTAATTTGCACGGTTACGTCCCACCAGTTATTTGAACATGAAAGCATCCACTTAACTCCAAAAGTGATATCGAAAGAAATTCAACCATAGCCGATTTGGGGCAAAACGGCTCTATCAGTGATTATAAACGCTTAAGCAATACCACACTACGAGGGTGCTAACTTCAGCCCAAGAGCCATTTTCATAGGTCCAAGCATTATTCATCCAGCGGTAAGTATATAGCCGTTCATCCACCGTTTAGAATTCCAATAAAACAGCACAAACACAGAGCTTTCATATTTGATTGTGGCCTACATTTCATTTTTCAAGGTTTCACTGAAACACATGATTTCGGCTGTACTTTTTGAAAGCCCATTTGCTACCCGTTGTTTCTTTTCTACCAGTACTGATATCTATATACTTGATGTGTGGTAGTCGTTTCGTGCAAGCTAATAACTCCATTACATTTGTCATAGTTGGTGACAAGTTTACGAAATACAAAATATGTCCGCAAATTCATCATCCCAGGTATGCTTTCAGCACACCTGATTTGTTATTACGAATGATCAATCGCTTCTGGGAACTATGGGGGAAGTTAAAAATCTAAGTACCTGTCATAAAGCATCATGCATCATGAAACCGCTCCATAAGATGTTGAAATTGACATTGTAGATATTGACATTATCAACTATTTTCGTACCGACCGCACATATGTATACCGCAACCGTGGCGGTGGATTTATCACCTTCATTAAAGCCTCGTAATGACGAACAGTGAAGGTCTTCGCCTGCTACTCGTCATTGTCTATTGACTGTTGAACAATAAACTGTAAATTTAAATATGTTATTGGATACAGTTTAATTTTACTAGTCAGTTTTTATCCATCCCAAGTTTGCCCAACTCAGGAGCGGACAAATTTTACGAGCATTTTACGGCTACTCTCAATGAGCTCATCGACCATTCACTGTACTTGTGGTGAACAAATTCAATAGATAGCATATCTCAAGTAGGATGCCCATTTGTTACGTCCAGTTTCGAAAGATAAGCAAAACAAGAAGCTTTGAGCAAACAATTGTTTTCGATTACTTCTTCATCAGGCTCATACAGTAATATACATTATGTTAACGTCTGTTGCAATCGTTAGTGTAACAAAGAAACAATTGATCAGAAATTTAACGTGATCATGATGACCTTCATCTGATCACGTGACTGAGGTCAGGTGAATTTGCGGAGTACCACTGCTTCCTTCACAGCTGGTGGTCGGCCAGGGAAGTTGTAGTGTTTGTATTAGTTTCTTCTGAACACACAAGTCCGGATTTGTTAGACGTAAGCATATTGCCTCAGCGGTGGCGAGTATGCTTGCTCTTAGACGATGATTTTGTCTTGATGGTATTTTGTAGAGAATTTGAAAGGCTGTTCGTTTGTCTATCTGGTGACCTGTGTTTATTAGATGGTTTGTAATCGCACTGTAGTTCGTTCTATTCTCCCGCTTGTAGAGCCAACCTGGCAGGTGTTCCTTAATTCTCTTACCTAGATGCCTGGTCGTCCGTCCAACGTACCTGGCCCCGCACGGGCAGGTGAACCGGTAGATTAACTTCGATTGGAAATGATCAGGCACTCGGTCTTTGAATCTCGGAACTAGTAATGGTCTGCACGTGAAAATCACATTCAGTTGAGCCGCATTAAAGGTCTTTTTGCAGCTTTGCTGTAGTCCGCGCGTGCATGTCTCAGCCGCACTATTTCCTTTGAATGGAAGTGTCAAGTAAAGCTGTTTCTTTTCAACGGTTTGTTTTGATAATTTGGTATGCATCGCTTCATATGGGTCTCGATAAATCGCTCCGGATATCCATTTTCGAGAAGCGCCTCTTTGATTCGGCTTTCATGATATCTTCGCTGCAGATTTTATATGCCCGATCGGTTAGCGTACGTACCAGCGTTCTTTTTTTGGCTGAGTGGGGCGAAACTATGAAAGTTCATGTATTGTCCCGTCCAGTATGGTTTCCTGTATACTTTTCTTTGGATTGATCCATCAGTTCTTCTGATAAGACTTGCGTCCAAAAAATTCATTTGGTTGTTGTTTTCTTCTTCAGCTGTAAATGTGGCATTGGGGTGCGCATTGTTGAAACAGTCGATTATATCTTGGGGTTTGGTGTTCCGATCACTTATACAAATTATATTTCATCCACATAGCGCCGATAGAATTTTAGACCGGATATGACCTGTTTTATTGGAGCGTTTTCTAGCATTCCCATATAAATATCCGCTAACAATGGACCAAGCGGGGAGCCCATTGCAACGCCATCAACCTGTCTATAAAACTCACTATTGAATTGAAATTGAACGTTGTACGTACATCTGAGTATCAGTTGTTTCAGTTGATTGCTTCGTATACCGATATTTATACCATGCTGGTCAATGTATGAGCACAGGTAGTTAACTGTTTCTATCAGAGGCACGTTGGTAAACAATGAAACAACATCTAAGGAAAACATCCGATGTTCTTGGACATTCATATCTCTAATTTCGTTGATGAACTGGAATGTATCTGCCAGTCTGTGAGGAACAATCATTTGTCTGATGGGATTCAGCTTTTTTGTCAGCCACTGTGCAATGTAGTGGTACTGCGAATTCCTCATATCTAGTATGGGTCTCAATGGTGTGTCAGGTTTATGCATTTTTGGGAGAGCATAAAGGCGAGGAGTAGTGGAGACTATGGGACGAAGTCGGTCGTACGTTTCTTTGATGATGGCGCCGTCGTTCACTAGTGATTTCAAACACTTGACCAATTGGCTTTCTGCACATTCTGTTTTATCTTTCTGATGTACACATCGCCGGAAAGGTGAGGTGTCCGAGAGCCTCATTTTCATTTTCTTGGTGTAATCCGCACGATCCAACAGCACAGTCCCAGATCCTTTATCTGGCTTGGTTATGATGAGATCTTCGTTTTTCTGAAGTTCTCTCAGAGCATCAAGGTGTGCTTTTGTCAGTAGCCGATGGTGTTCTATTGGTTTTCTTTGGTATTGAAAAGAAACGTTGACCAAAGTTGATTTGAACTGTTCAAGTTCCATATCAGATTTGGCCACCAAGTTGTTCGTCTGCTTGAATAGGTGTTCAAACTGTGTTTCTAATTCAACAACATTGTATTTGTTTTGCGGATGGCTAAATTTTAGACCAAGTGAAAGTGCTTGCAGCCGCAGTCAGTCTAAATGAACACTAGATGTCTTAGCAAAAGTATGCAGTCGTTTGCATCCAAAACACTTCGGCGCAAAACTTCCTTGTCTGCAACTCTATTGTACCAACCAATGCGTGACATTTTTGATGGAACCGCTCGAGATATCGCACCTCCAGCCGGTACATCATCCACTATCTATGGAATAAACCACCAATAACACGCAAGTCATGTGACAATGTGGCAATAATTAGGAGCGTACACTCTAGTTACCTTGATGTAACTGCCAAAATAACTATATTCCCATTGGAAAACTCCCTCGATGAGCTATTTCAAGATGGGCCCAAAAGCTTCTAAACGCCAATGTTTTCAAAGCTGGGCTTTTGCCTCATCCATCCACTGAACCTTACTACACGAAACGCATATCCCATTATTTCACCTATGCATGTCACCCATGCAGGAGCATAGATACTTCTGTACAAATTGAGCTGTACGGCTACAGACAATTTCTCGCATCAGGAGAAATATATGTATTATTATTATTAGTTTGCTTACAAGGGAAGTGCCGTTTTCGCCTACCTCGAAAATGGACAAAAGCGACAAGCTTAAAGGGAATAAAACTTTCCGATTTAATTCTGATCAAGTTCAAAAAGGAAACGTACGTCGACAAAGGCCAAGTCCGGAAGATTGAACGGACCAAAAGCATTGATTAGAAAAATTAAGCAGCTCATTTGACGCGTGTTAGGTAAGCAGGTGGTTGTTGGCAACTTTTATTGTTACAAGGGAATTGAAATTTCTCCTTTAAGTTTTGGCCACGAAAATTGTAATGTTTGGACTGGCTTCTTTTCAGTTCATTGGTTAGGGTTTGTCAGACTGAGGAGTTCCGTTTCAGTGGTGACAAACAGCTGCGCGCCAAACACACTTCAGTTGTGGTGGCACCATACAGAGGATGTTGAACACTTTATATTTGTTAACCCTGACCAAATGGTCGATTAATGCACTTAAATGGATTCCATCCCATTGATTAATGAACGAATTCAATAGACGTTCCATGACACACTTTCTACTAAGATATGCGTTGCTAAATGTAAACGAGGTACAATCAAGCCTTTTCAACGTAAATGTTCCTAATGGGCCTGACGAGGAATACATCGACCAGATTTGTTTGCTTAAGGTCTGCCACGTCACATTTAGTAGATCAAGATGCAGTTGTCTGTCCAGCATATTTCCGTCTGTTGTCACTAGATAGTTAGAACAGAACCACAGGTGTCTGCTTCCTTGACTAAGACCACGCTATCAGTTGTGTTGGTCATGAACTGATGTTACAACATCTTTACACTGTAGTATTCAAAAGTTTTTAGCTTTCTTTCCAAAGCTTATTTCGCCAAATGTACTCAGGTCACCAGGTTTGGTGGCAGAAGCTCCTCGACACAAACCAAAAATTCCGGTGTCGTTCAAAGAGCGATTCTGTCATCATGCTTGTTTTCTACCCACGTTAGTTCCACATCTGTACCTGATGAACAAGGAACAATGAACGCTCATTTATCACGAGTAAAATGCAGGTGCTTGACAAGTCCCGTAGGACGGATGGTTAGGACGACGTCCGGACGTGGTGGCCTATATGGCGTAATGTAAATGTATTAGTGTATTCATTGTGAATTCTTTTGGACATCGTTCGTGTGGGGGAAGAGAAATCTTAACCGGAGAGAGTGTTCCTTGGTCGATACACAGGAGGTGCAAAGAAATTCCGGCAGCATTCCAACCGGCTAGACTGTGTGGTCAGCCTTACCTGATGAATTCTGTGTGGTATTGTGATCCAGCCTCAAAAGATGACGATAAGCGTGGTTTAGATCGCTCAAGATCATGTATGTCATTAGCAAATCGCTACGCACGTGTCGAATTGTCCATTGTAGACCCCAAGTGTTTTCCTTCTCGTTTGGCAAAGAAGATGAAACAGACTTTTACATTCTTGCTTACCCTTCGTTGAGCCAATTCCAGTGCGTTGATGTCGTGTGTGCGCCAGAGGTGCTAGACGTGAATGGTGTATTCCGAATGCCGCTTATTTTAAGCATATAAGAGAAGATTGAATGGTCAAAGTGGCGGTACGCTGGGGCTAACATAGGTTGCTGATGTATACTTTTGCATGAATCATTCAACCCCAGTCTCTTTAACCAACTTGCTAAGTCGTTTGAAAGAATTATTGCAACGGTCGTCATCCCGGTGTTTGATGCCGAATGTTTTCAAGTCTAAGAACAGTCAGTTTCAATTAACGAAGCAGCTCGATACCAGAATCTTATGCCAAAATGTCCCCAACTTCATATCGGTGGTGATAGCTTGAGCTCTTCTAGGACAAAAAGGTATCATGGATTCACACTTAGCCATCATTAATCGTTATCGCTACAAGTGAGTATATGTTCACCCGTCAGGCAACTTTCGTTACACATCTCGTGATTGTGACCACACAGACTGAACCAGAATACCAAGAATGTAACTATTTTGATTCCCTGGAATTGCTGCTCTTCTGTGACTTCTCCAGGCCGATTGTGGAAGCATCTCAATCTGCTTGACAGGTCGTTGAAATACTAGTCCCTCTGCAGCAGCATTCGAAAGACCAAATTCGCCATCTAATGGAATCTACCCATGTCAAATCCCACATAAATATTTACTTCCAGGTTACTCAATGTTATCATCCACCCTCTGTATGTTGCTCTCTCTAGCAGTATAATTTCTTCATTGACAAGGTAAAGGTAGATCAATATAGGACCTCAAGTGGGCCTGTGGTCCTTCCGACATTCCCGACCTAGCCAGATTTACGCTTGATCCGAACGTAATCATCAGAGTACAGCATGGTAACTTTAACTAATGAGTTTATATTATTAGGCAAATTTTTATGCTGCTCCTTCATCATTATTGCAATACTACTGAAGAACTGTGTATTTCAGCTGAAAATATCGCGCTTTTCCGACTTCACTGCGTTTGTATCCTTTGAGAGACCGACTGAAGTGCTTTCCATTCCTTACTTATTCTACAATCAGGAAAGAGTTAAACGACTGCCCCAGACTACAAACTCGTAGGCTGCCTTCCGCTACTATTTCATCGCTCTGGTCGCTGCGTCCCAACTCTCATTTTCATTGCTTTGCCAAGCGAGTTTTCTGTTTCCATCCTTGAACAGAACAAGTGGAACAAGGATGGAATAACCGAAGCACCGAGCCATGCACAGGTATTTGTTTGTCGACGCGCCAAAGACAACTATCAGCGCACATGAAGGACAGGGCTTCTACAAGTCCCTGGTTTGGGGTATCTGGTCTTGGAAACTCACGTAGTGGCGCATGACACTCCATCATTGTGCATTGGATGCGATAATATACAACCACCATTCCGTTTCACCCTTTGTAAGTTCAAATGTGCGTGAAGCAGGAACAATGTTCAAGGGAACGAGACAGATAGGTTTCGGCCCGTGTTCATCGCACCTAGGATTACACCCTCAACCATCCCGGCTCTTCGGTTGCAGCAGATAAATCACACTTTCAGACAACTACGATGCACATAAAACCAGACAACCGATATATGTTTTGGCTTGGAAAAGTTAAGTGTTCTTCATAAAGAATCTAGTGTCACGAACTGCTCACCAATCCTGATTTAAACCGAACTCAGATGTGCGTCTACTGACGCCTAACTTGGCCTCTTCCCGCAAGGTCAGAAGGATCGATGTCCTATAACAGAACATTTTAGTGATCGAAAATTATTCCGTAAGTCTCCTCGTGTGGCTTCGGTGGATGAGCATTTGTACCCAACTTGAGCTTGGCAACTGGGGATTACGTGAAGCATTGGGAGCTTTCAGGGATACAGCTCGAGCTGAACGAAATTCATTCCGAATTATGTTATATAAGAGGTCTTATTTTTCTTACATATTCGTAATCACGACAACCAACGTCAATTTGCTTCAGTATGTGTCAATCTACACCGATGGTCACAATGACACCTATCAATGTTTTCGTTACTGCGTAGGACAAATCACAAGTGGTTAACAGCGGCGGAGGTTTGGCTCAGCCTGGAAAATTGAAATTGTGGCATCGCAAGCTTCGTGTACGACCCTCGGAGTGATACGCATGGCATGCCTATCTACCGAATTCCACTACCTAGATTAATCGGTTTAGCGGTTCCAATGAGAGCATATGGTTAACCGACTCCTAACATAATGTGGTAGGCCACGGCCCAACTACCGCCATGCGTACTTGGCAAGGAATTGAAATCAGCCGTTTCCATATTTCCGAGTATCATTTTACCTTAGCTAATTTGGAAATATATACATATCAGTTTTACAAGAATCCCATGCAAAATTCTTTGTTTAATTTCCAAGATCACTGACACCCTCCAACACAATCCATAGTTTGAATACAAAGGCGGATATACTGCGCACTTTTCCCGATTTGTTGTTTTTATACATGAGATTTTACGTCAGCTAAAAATGATTAAGAAGAAAAATTGTAATAATATCTTGCTCTGTTGTTTGGATGTAAAACCCGAAGATCCTGTTCAATATTGTTCTAGAAATCCATTTACTCCAGTGATGGCAGCGCACCCTTTTCATTTTTCTCTACCCATTTTGTAAACTTTATATTTACGATGGTGCTGATATAGTACAATGCAGTTGATAATATAACATGCTGAAAGTTCTCATTTGGGTACATTTGGCTTACTCTAACTTGACTTCACTTTAGTGTATCCGCAACGCGCGTGGAAATTTGCATAAATCTCGGAACGTCATTCGTTCTTCCCACATGAGTCAATTACGCTAAAACACAATTTTGATCTTGTGTTGGTCGCACAAAAACGGGAGTACCACATGCTTTCGTGAAATGTGTGTGGACCAGTGTAGCACGATTGCGTGTATTCTGCTCTGGAGCTGGTGCTCAATGTGTAGGTCAATGTGTGTGCGGTCATGCACAACTACCCCATCGAACGGCAAACACACTGCACACATCTTAGTTTCAAGGGAAATAGGCTCTAACATGTGCTCCTAGTCTTCCGTAGTAGTCACCATCACATTGCGAGGCAAGTTGTCCAACTACCCAAATCATGAAATTACCATAGAACTTAATGCACGTTAAAGCCGAACCCATAAAATTCTGACGATGTACTAGCAATCCGAACTAAAAGCATTGTGATGAAGAGGAGCTTATTTTAATCACTTTGAATTTCTCCGTCTGAGTAGTATTTTACTCCCTGTAGACTCTCGGAAACATGAATGGTACGGGGCACGGATCTTTCATGACAAATCTTGTTGTGGGTTACATTAGAAACGAAGCGGACCTGAGGAAAATGGTGCAGAACTGCGACATAACACAACCTAAACATTTGCCTTAAAATGCCGTCTCAAACCCTCTTAGAGGATTCCGTTTAGGGATAAGATGCGGGAGAGTTCATATGCTCAGAATCAAGAGAAAAATTCATAAGCCGCATGATTAACTATCTTTTTGACACATTAGACTATTACTGTAAACAAACAACTCCGTCAGCATGTGAAGGCTGAACTCGAAGTTAAGTAAAGTGCAATGCTGAGGAGTATGTTTTGCGGACGGTTGTATTCATGTCTATATACTTGGATTAAGTAATTAAACGGATACATGATATATTACTCGAGAGTGTGAGGCGAATTCTGGCAGCACAATCCGATCAATATGTATAACGGGGTTCCGTACAACTGGAAATTGTCTGGATTTTTGAAGAACAGGTTGGATGTATTACAGAGATTGAGAAACTGAGAACATGACAAACGTAGATTTACTCAAATATTCAACTAAAGCAACACGACCACCCATGGAATCGTTTCTTTGGTACCAACTTCCATCCTGGGTGTTCTATCGAAAGGTTTCATTCGCACCCATAATCTTTCCAGACACAAGCATTTATTCGAGAATAATTCATTAAAATGTTTTTAAAGCCACCGACGTACAACCAATGTGCCAGTGGTTACAGGTTCCTGTTTTGGTACAGGTGTAAGGCGGGAGCTTCCACAGAAGCCTGTTATCTGGTGTTGATGTATGCACATGGTGTACAGTTCAGAAAAAGACTGTGTTAGAACATTGACATATCCTCTGCGAACTATAGAAGTTAGTCCGTCCGAACCGGGTGCCTTGTACGACTGTATCCTTATTAATTCTTTGTGAACCGTTGCGATTTGTATGAGTGGTAATTGTTGTGGATAGATTTGTAAAGGCAAAGATGGTAAGTGTAATGCCTGATTATTATGTGACCACTAAATTTGCGATTTGTTTCCTCTACATCGTGGGCGGTTGGTGTGACGCTGTGGACAACTCCAAGCAAGTTCTTGATCCTTTTCCGTATTTCTCGGCAATTTTTCTTCCCAATTATAGTTTGGACCTAAGTGCTTCTGCGGCGCAAAATTAAATTTTTTTACATCAGTCTATAAGAACTTTATTAAAGCGGCATCTTTGAACTTGAACGCTTTTTCTTTAATTCTGCACACTCTTTTAACGCAGAGCTGAGGACCTTTCTGCGCGGACGAGAATGGTTTTTAGTGCATAAAAATATCGAAGTAGAAATTCAAATAGCTAGTTAACTGATCACAGGACATCAAAACATCAAAGTTGTACAATAGATTAAATTCTATTGAGGCAATATACTCGCCTAGTAGCCAGATGTTGCGGGAAAGACATTGTCTTGGCCTTGACTTACCATCACTGCGGCGAATAATATCTATGCAAATCGTTTTACCAACGATTTTATGGACAAATTGATGGTGTATTGATCTGAGCTTCCAAGCGATACCTTATTACAAATAGCAAGCATATTTAACTCGTTGATAAACACTATAGGGTTCCTTGTAAGCTGTTTGCACACGATTTAATGTTCTTCAGTCCTCAGTTCCTCAGTCAATCGTTGGAAATGAAAGTAGTGTCCTCGATTGAAGCCACGGGGAAAACACAGTATGAAAAGTCGGGATGTTCAATGACGTTAGTTATGAACTCGTCATAACAGTTTTTATTTGCAGCTCTAGGACCACTAGCAGAAAGGTAAATGGCGGCTAAGAGTATCAAATTTTATCCGCTCAAGTATCGAGGTTTGAATTGCAAAATATAACGGCTAATGTAATATACGTAATGACGAATATTGATTACTGTCGACGTGCACCATGAAGAATTAATGTGGGTTAGAGCTACCGCCTCGGTGCCTGTGTGTGCTTGGACGGTCTACACGATGCGATTTAAATCCTTAATGCGCCAAAAAATGCATCTTCACGTCATTCTGCAACCAGGTTTCTTGTAGCGTAATGACACCAAGTCGGGAGTATTCGCAATAACTTTTATAATTTTAGACTATTTTATTTTTCAAACAAGCCAATGGATGTTAGCACTGATCAAAAGGTATGATCATACGGTGGTTTTCTTTTAAAGTGAAACCATCGATCCTGCGTGATGACTTTTCTTTAACTACATCGTTTTCCTTTACTTCTGTTGTTTTTGGTCCTTACAGACCGACTAGAAATAAGTGCTACCTTCTTGTTCTTGAAAGCACACCGAATTTTTTAAACTGACGCGACGTGATTCACACAATAAACTACTGATGATGGGGTAATAAAATAATGAAGATAAAAGTGTGTGTTGATAAAACCAGTGGACAGGAATCAGAAAGCACTGTAGAATTTGAAGGCTTCGCCGTCGTACCCGAAAGATTGTATGGCCGGATAGTCACATTATGGTGCATCAGATCCTGAAGTATCTATAATCCCCATAACGACACTTATTGAAATTCAGTCAAAAAGTCACACTGAGTGGCCACCACTTAAAGTTGGCTAAAATTATAGTTAGTTAGATTGCCGCCGGTACTTCTATATTCGTTTATCCAAGACCCAGTACGTTCTTTCATAGACTAGCACTTTCACCCCAGCGTTCGCTGATTTCAAAAGTCGACCGGATTATGCACAACACCGCTTGCATTATATGACTTAACCCAGCTTAAATGGACGTTGGAAAAAGCGAGCACAGTGTGAAGATGGAAAATTTCCGATGACTTTACTGTTACGCAAAAGTTTCCTTGAAACATGTATTTTTTATTTCACACTTTACCTTACGGAACTGTTACGCTTTCTCTTTTTATCGGTGATACATCCATTGCTCTGTTGTTCGTGAACTATCCAGTATGTGCAGACGTGTACTGTTCCTCTAATCTCCACGGCACAATGCTACTACCTTTCTCATTCTCGTGTAAATCGGAGCCGAATTCTGAACTCCGTTTAAATAAACACACAATTTCTATAGCAATAAATCTTCCAATTAGCTGCTTGTCACACCAACATAATAACGTGAAACATCTGGATGAGATCCATCGAATCATATGTGGTCATCTTGAGAAAGGTAGTCACGTTTCTTCTCTTTACTGTCACACAAATCCAGATGATCCACCACACGGCGATCACATAGGAGAATTGAGAAGCTGAACGTTATTCACTCTGGACTGAAGCTCAAACACGCCAGTGACTCTGAGCACATTTGAACTGTAGACATCAGACGCTGCACTAGCTCTCAGAGCTGTATTGCATGACATATTCGTAAACAACTTGTTTCAAACCAAGCATATGCACCGTCACTTGCGTCCTTCACCACAAAAACCAGAGACATGCGAACCCGTAACTTCTGGTCAAGGGTACCGGAACCATGAACTAATTCAGTGCATGTATAATACAACTAGAACAGATGTTTCCAGATACACACCTGCCGAACCACGCACTTTCCTCGTAACAGAGCAAGCATGTTTCCAATCAGTAGACCGCAATACAGTTGCACTAACTGAGCGCCATCCCCTCTGCAGCGCGCTGTGACGTAGCCGATTCAGCTTGCCAGCACCTGTTGCAATTATTCAAATTAGGGAAGAAGTCAGCGACAACTGTGCATGCGTCAGTTGCGCGTGTTATCGTAACTATGGCTTCATTTTGACAGCGAGCTTTATGCACAGTCGGCTAGCGAGACTAGGATTCTATAAACCCAAACACTGACTCATCTGCACCCATCGAACGTGAACTAAATTTCCCTGTAGAACCAAGCCCAACCAAACATAACAGTGCACTAATTAACGACCTTGATGTCTTCATAGTAAACTCCTGCACCAGCTTCTTCATGTGTTATGTTATTAGGTCTAGGCACTTGCGAAAGCTTTTGTATTGGCAACGCATGGCCCCACAGAACGGGATACAATGCAGTTACTCGCGGTTAGATCAGTATGAGGCTACCAGGCTCAAGACCACTCTAGGAGGCACAACCGAAGTTTCATTTTAGTTGAAGTCCAGACCCAAAACGTTGAGGCAATACGTGCTTCAGTTATCCTTCAAGCTGTACTTTGCTTCTGTACTTTGCGTTCAAGCGAAATCAATGCTTAAGAAGTTCATCTGCCTCACAAAATGAACAGGTCTTGGTCACGAAGGAAAAGAAGAATGAATGACGAAATAGCACGATTGGAACAAAAAGCTGTCTGATTAAAGAAGACGGCATTATGTGGCGAATCGCTTTGTGAGTACTTGTGCGACAAGTATGGGCTGGTAAAATCGTGATGGATAAGAGGTAATTGACAAGTGCTGTGATGTATTCGCTTATCATGTTATCGGCAATCTGGCAATATAAGGTCCCACTCAACCCCCAAGTAAATACTCAAAATAGGATTCTATTTGATTGGTGCCCTTTCAGCGTATCTAACGAACACATGCAGCCGGATAGTACGGAGACTGA
Source organism: Dicrocoelium dendriticum (assembly GCA_944474145.2). Lineage (NCBI taxonomy): Eukaryota > Metazoa > Platyhelminthes > Trematoda > Plagiorchiida > Dicrocoeliidae > Dicrocoelium > Dicrocoelium dendriticum. The sequence continues at coordinate 11,382,217 of OX104065.1, read as the reverse complement.
ACAAGCCCATTACACTGTGTACAATTGGTTAGCCTAAGGAATTACTTACTAATTGATAGAAAAAGTGTCAAGAAATCCATTAAAAGCCGCTCGATTACCCGTTGGTGCACACCCAGGCCTGAAGTACACATCCGTTGGCGCAATGTTTTGTACGGAATAGCTTTCAGCTTTGGGCAGCAAAGCTCAAGCTATCTGCTCATAAATGAGCAAGATTCACCGTTTGGATCATCTATTCATAACCGCATGTTGACTGCGCTTGGAATTTATTGAGGCTGAAATGGAGATAATAAGGAACATGCTAGTCATCCGATGCCTTCAATGAATATGACGCCATATTAAGTCAGGCACTTCATCCGACCAAACTAGTGGTCTTTCCTACCAGACTCAAAGCGCCCTTAAAATTCGTCACGATCCAGGAGCAGTTGTTTTCAAATTAAATGGGGACAATTCTGGGTAACTCTGCCGGCCGGGCTCTGGACATCCACGAATTCTAAGTTCTGTTTATCCCAAAAACATACCTTCTTCTTTGCAGTTTCCTTGTCTTCGTACGCTGACTCTGGTCCAATAATGACACTCCAACATGCTGAATGCTTCCGGGAACTGAGTAAATTGTCTTTAAACAAGGCTAGTGGGCCGGATGCCCTTTCGCCAGTAAACATCACTGTGCTGGTATCCTTAAAATGCACTTGAAAATTATTGGTTATCGCTGCCTATATGTTGGAAGTATTCGCGACATGTGGAATTCTGTCAGGATAACTCCCATGGCAAAGAAGATTACCCATAAATCATGTCCGATCGCGTGTACATCCTCCATGCTAAAAGTCGTAGAATGTCTAGTTGTGCATCGGATCTCATTAAGCACACAGATTGAGGACGTAACTACTTTTGTCTACAAACCCCTGCGGTTCTGAGTGGGATGGTGTAGCACAAGTTGTTCAATATATAACATCTGCATTGTAGGCGAACTGCAACTGCGCGATTTCTCTTCATTAATTACTCAATGCCATTGAAAGGGCATACAGATCAATCCCTCTTAATCTGCTGTATGCGAATGGTGTTCAACCATAAGTGTGTAATATGATGCGCAAGTACTTGGTATATGGCTTTTATCTTACCAAACCAAACGGTTGAAGTTCCTCGGCTCTTTGTATTATCTGGGGCGTCATACAGGGAACAATCCTCTACCCTCTTTTATTACTGTAAACAATGAAGCCTAACTTTACTGGATGTAAGTGCGCTGGCTGCGTAGTTCCAAAGAGCATAGCTTCAACTGCTGAATTATCAACAGTTCTCCAAAGCGAGTTAGATGGACCACCGATTCCTTATTCGTGACGCTTCTACATGCTGCAACGTAACATTCTCTCTCTTGCGCGCTGACAACCTCTTGGCCGGTGATTACTTCTCGCACCATGGTCGTGAACGCTCACTTCATGCCCAGTTCTTGTACTGTCAAGTACGTTGGTGTAGTTTTGTCTTTACATTTACTTGGTCAACACGCGGGGAAAAAATGCTCCCCAAAATGCGATAAACGTCATTTTATTCTCTGAAACACAAAATGCTTCCATGACTCTGTTCTTTAATATATGAATTTATGTCTGCATGTATTCTTCTTCATTGGCTGTACAGCTCCCCTACCATCTTTATGTTCATCGACAAAATGACCTCTTACTAGTTGTGCGTTCCGATGAACTCATCTCCGATCATGTTGAATTGCCCATACAGTTTCTGAGTGACTTTATTGTTAATGAGCATTTTGCTTCTTGTGTAAATTTTCAGCAAATGTTTTAAGTGTCCTTCTCACAACGACTTTTCAAAAGCTCATTCATGTTTGTCTACGCGCATTAATTTTAAAACTCTATTCCCGTAGAGCATCTTAGTATATTTTTATTTTTAACTTATTTATCCCATTTTCTTGTAGGCTGCAAGAATGTTGTTAATACTGTTAGAACCCGTGGCAGGCGGTACTTGTCTATAACTAAAGTGGCTTACACTAGGTGTGTTCGTTCATGCATTGGAGGCGTCCGCTCATCTGCATGAATTCCATACAGTTACTTTGGAGGCGTCCGCTCATCCGCGTGATTTCCATAGAGTGTTTCCCAACTGGTGCTCGCCTCTGTGTTTACTCCTCGTGTGCATGGAACTGTAATCCTGAGGTCATCTTCAACTTTGGGGAAGTCGGCAAAGCTCGCTGTTGGTGTGTCAGTTTGCACCACACTACTTATATTCGGCTGAGTAGTATCTATCTTTAATCCACCACACTCCTCCCCCTCCAAAGGATTCGCGTCAGCTGCCTTCCGTCAGAGTCTTTCTGACCGCCGGGGATGTTCACTGTACGAGCGTGTTTCCCCCTCCAATTTGTACCACTTCCTCAGCTCGCTGGCATTCACCCTCCGCGATTCACCTTGCCGAGCGATTGTTTACACTGGGCCTCGCCGGTCGACTACTTCGTACGGTCCTTTCCACTTCGCTAGGAGTTTCCTCTCCCCTGGGCCGCAAGTGGGATAGCGTTGATGGTCCCTGTACTTCACTTTCGAACCAATCTGAAACTCGATATTCCTTCCACCTTTGCTGGTCTGGAACTTCGCCATCCTCAGCGCCTGAGTCGCCTATAGGTTGCGGTTGGCGGTCTTCCGGTTATTACGTGTCTCCTCGGGAAATATACGGCAAGTTGGCCACATTCCAATCTCTAGGTCCACAGGTAGACGAGGTTGTCGACCGTACATCAACTGGAATGGTGATTTATTTGTGGAAGCCTGTTAGGTTGCTCGATGGGCCAGCAACAGTAGCGGCAGAGCTTCCTCCCAGTCTCCACCTTTTGCTGCTAACCACTCCTTGATTGCTCTATTGTTACGTTCCGTCAGGCCATTTGTTTGCGGGTGGTATGGGGTGGTGCGCAATTTCTTGATGCCAGGTTTTTTTCAAACAGTTCCGGAATTCTTCACTCTCGAAGCACGGCCGTTGGTCTGTTAAGATGGCCTTTGGGATTCCGTGAGCCGCTACCAAGTGATTCATGACAGCATGGGTAACGGTGCTAGCCCGCTGATCCGGGATGCCTGTCGCCTCAATCCATCGCGTGAAGTGCTCCGTCATCAATATAATGTACTGGTTACCACGCCTGGTAATTGAAACGGCCCCATCACGTCGACCGATCAAAGTTCACCAATTTCCGAGACCGGGATCGTCATCGTTTGCTGCTGCATTCCTCGGCAATCCGTTTCACGAGCTGACATTGTCGGCACGAAAGTACGCACTTCTCAACGTCCATTTTCATCCCGGTCAATACGCGCGTTGTTTCAGCAGATCGTAGGTCCTGGAACAACCTGTGTGCGCCATCTCGTGACAAGAAACTACTAGATTCCGTCTTCGTTTCATTGGAAGGACTGGCACCGATGGGTTGCCACCTCCTGGTATCCACATTAAGATCCCTGCTTCGTTCACTTGCAGCTTTCCCAGGTCTTTTGCAAACGGTCCCAGCTGCTTGAGTTGGTTTTTGTTGAAGTTTGTCTGACCAGTTAATCGCGCGGTGATCAACTTGCGCAGGAGTTTGTCGCTACGTTGCTCAGTTTGCCAACCGTTCTGGATCCTGCTCGCACAGTATACCGTTAATACCGAAAGCTACGCTCGGCAGGTCATCATCATCTATCATGCGTGACAAGAAATCCGCCGTTTGATTTTCCCTCCCCGGCACGTTTTTATCGTGAAATCATACTCTTGTAAGCGCAATGCCCATCTCGCCAGCTTTCCTCTGGGGTCTTTGGCAGACTTAATCCACTCCAACGGTCTGTGGTCTGTTTCGACGTGAAATCGCTGACCCAGGAGATATGGCCGCCATTTATTTAACGCACAGACAATTGAGAGACATTCTTTCTCTATGGTTGAGTATCTGCGTTCCGCAGGCGTCAAAGTTCGGCCGGCATATTCGATCGTCCCATGGTTTTGTTTCAACACCGTACCGATCCCGACATCGCTGGCGTCAGTGGCTACCGTGAATATCTCACCAGCAATGGGCAATTTCAGGGTCAACTCCTGCCTTCCCATTTCCTGTAGAATCTGATCGAAGGCTCCTTGAGCTTCTGAATTCCAAGTGAATTTCCCATCTTGTTGCAACAGCTCGTACAAGGGTGAGGCCAATGTGTTAAAATCTTTGACGAATTTGCTGTAGTACCCGGCGCGGCCCAGGAATGTACGGAGAGTGCGTTTCGAGGTGGGAAGTGGGCTGCCTTGTATCGTCATTATCTTCTTAGGTAGCGGTTTCAGTTCGCCTTGTCCCACTTTATGGCCCAGTAAGGTGACACAGGTCTTTCCGATCTGGGACTTTGGTCCATTTATACGAAGTCCCGACTGCTGAATGCGTTCCAGAATTGCCGCGAGATGATGGATATGTTCCGCTTCTGATTGGCTATACACCACGATATCATCCCCGTACACCACCAAATTTTCCAATTCACTCAGCAATCGCAGCGTTAGACGTCGGAAGGTAAACGGTGCTCCTGATAATCCAAAGGGTATCCTCTTAAACTGATACTGTTTCTCACCAACGGTAAACGCCGTCTTCTCTCGATCTTCCTGTTTTATTGCCAGTTGCCATTATCCTGATCTCAAGTCCAGGATTGTGAATATCCTCGACTGCTGCAGCCGATCAAAAATAGCAGCAACTGATGGAACTGGAACGAAACGAGTCAAGGAAATTTCATTCAGTCTTCGGAAGTCGACACAGAATCGGTACTTCCCATTCGGCTTCTTCACTAAGACCACAGGAGAGTTGTACGGGCTATGTGCCTCCTCAATCACGCCCGCGTCCAGCATTTCCTGCACTTGCCTGTTCACCTCAGCCTCCAGGTGGATTGGTACCCTTCGAGGTCCATGGGGCCGATACGGTTGGCGAGTTAGCGGGATGGTATGCTCGATCCAATCGCAAAACCCATATTGGCTGCTGTTATCCATAAAAAAGGGTTGGCATTTGTTAATCAGCGACTGCAATGATGGGCTCAAATGTAACACAGCAACGACCGACTGGAAAGGTCTCATTTCTCCACGATTAATGAGTGGTAGTGACCTGCATTCCATTAGCAACTTCCCACGCTTTAGATCAATGACAGCTTTATTGAGCTCCAGGAAATCTGCTCCCAATATGGTTTGTTTCGCATCTGGTGAAACGAGAAAGGAGTGTGTTCGCTTTCGTCCCCCGATTCCTACGGTGTGTACGGCTATACCATCAATTTCCACTGAATGACCGCCAACCGCTTTTACGATCGTGCAGCACGACTGAAGCTTTTCACCTCGCCGATGGTTGATTAGTGACACCGCGGCACCCGTATCGATCAGACACCTTTCCATCGTTCCGTCTACTTCCACTATTGCTTCAATCGCACTCCTGCTCAACGCCCCAAGTACACAATCTTTGATTCGAAAAGAAAAATAAGGTTGCACACGTTTATGCGACACCCGAGTAGCACCACGCCTCTGCAGACATTGTCTCTTCCAGTGCCCCGGGTTCCCGCAGATGAAGCAACATCCCTTTGTGCGCACTCGATAACGCTGAACGCGAAGCCCAGTGATGTCTTCCGTAAGCTGCTCCATCATCCGTTCCAATTTGTCCATCCGTCCCACATTCTCACGTGGCTCTTCCTTCAGCGCAGCTAGTGGTGCGTAGCCCAGGTCTCGAGTAACTTGCGCCAACTCCTCCAATTGCATCATCCGAGTGACATTTGCAATCCGAACGCGCTCGGTAAAGATTTCTTGTCCAAATTGGAATTCACCAGCGCGAAAATGACTGGAGTAGCGGCTTAATTTAACGTATAACTAAGTGTCATGGTTTCTTCAGTAAAATTATACAGTAGAACCATTTTCCATAGCTACCCGGGTAAGATGTTTTATGGTATATTCTCTTTTCATTATTGTTCCCGCTTTCCTGAATAAACGTCTCTTGCAGGTTTTGGTTACAAATACGTAGTTTATTCTTCTTAACACGTTACAATTCATGTGATAGTCTATACACGAATTCAGTGGTTGTTTCTCTTTTGGAAAAAATGGCAATAACGGTTAATTACCCACCCCGCTTTAGTGCCCACATTTGGAATATCCCGATATGGGGCAATAAAGCAGGTTCGACTGTAGTTCATTTTCATACTGCATTTTCATTGTGATTTCTTTAGCCCAAAGAAAGTTATGTTATTATAATGTGAGCCAAGCCAACTATAGGCTTAACACTACGCTCCAATTAGATGAAAGGCAGCCTGCGTAGTCATGTTTGTATTGAGTTCTTTGGTGGAATTGGCTGGCTGATACTGCATTTAAAACTGAATTCTCGGGATATGCCGTCCAAGAACATCATTCATGCCTCTGTATAATGTTAGGCTGTGAATGTAGTGCTTGTTACTCTTCATGCAAAGGCACCTTAAGGAATGTAAACGAAAGAGAGATTTTGAGTATCAAATCTTACCTGTAGGATAGCCAGTTGGTATTAGCGTGATCATTCTCAAGATGCAGTAGTTATTTTAGATCAATTTGTATTAGCGTGGCAGCTGATTCGGGGCACTAATATGTAGATTTGGCAATCGGCTGCATACTGGAACTTAATTGTTGTCAGAGTTATAGCTCTATCTGTGTCACCGACACTAACAACTGTTCTCATAGGAAGTGGCGGTCGGGAAATTAGAGCGTATCAGTTGTGGTTAGACTAGCATAAATTTGCTTGAACATATCAGACCTTTGTAAAGCTCGCTTACAAGTAACGTTGCTTATGTATATTTGATCCCACCGAAAACGATTGACGGCGTTTAACAACATTTTACTTTGTGATCATTTTCGTTCTTAGTTACTCTCATCAGGCCGAGATAAACGGAGTAGCGGGCTCAACACAAGCTTTACAGCTTTCGATTGGCAACCTGACCGATGCCAGCAAACGTTGTTGCAATTCTTATGAACGCATTACTTGAGGACTGCATTATCAACCGCGTGTTTGGATTGAAACACACATTTTCATCTTGAGTTGCGATTTAACCTGAAACAAACTGCATTCACCCGGTCCATGGGACCATGGTCAAGGAGAAAAGATTTCGAATTTGTCGCTCCTCACTATGCAATGAACAACCGCTTAGTCTGTGCTCAGGCTCTTCCTTCAGACGTCCTCGAAGCTGATAGTTGTGTTGATTGCCTGCTCAAAAATCCTCCGAAATCTATGAGCAGCCCTTGGTACAGCGGTTAGTATTACCAACTCCGTGTTTGTTTTGCACTTGCGATACGCATGCAGAATCGTCTCACAAAGATGGACGGTGATGCTGCTGACGCGATACTATCTGATGGACAACGCAACAAAGTTAATTTCATGCAGCGATTTACTGCAGTCTGCGCATTTCCAATTCATCCTCTGGACCGATGAAAACCACTTCCTTTCAGCAAACGAATGACTGCACATCCGTTGCACGCGATCGTAGTTATAGCTAATCACTCGTCTCCTGCAAACATTTGATTAGGCGAGATTCTGTTATTCTAAGTCATCTAAACAGCCCAGATAGGAAACTAACCCCGTGTTTATAGGGAAGAGTTCACGTATGTGAATCGTAGCAGGTTTCGTCTTCCGAAAGAGCGTGGGTTCGGATCCCAACACTGTCACTGTATTTTTAACAAGCGTTTGGCAAGGACACCTGAAACCAAACTCTGTCGGCCTAAAAGGATGAAGTCTTTTGTAAAGAGCATGATACGTAAACGCATGGCATTAAGGGACTTGGCATGGCACACATATATAGCCTCCCCGAACGATCATACCTGGGATGTCTACACAATACAAAGAAACCACTGTACCAAACTCGTCCGGGAGGATAAAATTAAGAACCAACAAGGTCTAGTGGAAAAGTTTTGCTCCAATCCCAATCCGCTTTACAGACACGTAAGCAATTTGCGCCGTGTTAAGCGCGGTATTCCTGCTCTGCACACAGCATGCGAGTTAGCCCAGACCGCACAAGAGACGGCCAATGTTCTTGGACAACGATTTGGTCGTACCTTCCAAAGCGTGCAATCATCATACATCCTGCCTAAGCAGATAACGCCCCCATCAAGGCTTAATCACATATCGTTCACTTCCGCAGCTGTATTGAAGAGGCTGACGTCTCTGCGCGAGTTCAGCTCCCTGGGTGCGGACGATATTCGCCCGAAAGCGTTGGAAGTTGTTGCCGTGAGTTTGGCATGACCATTGGCAATATTCTTTCAACGATGTCTGAATGAGATACACGTCCCCAAGAGATGGACGCACGGAAATATCACGCCAATCTACAAAAGTGACAATCGTGCTGAACCAGCAACTTAGCGCCGGATAACACTACTTCTTGTGATCTCCAAGGTTATGAAGTCCATTGTCGCTGAGGCTTTGATGGGGTACCTGGAGAACAACCAAATTCTCGTTTCGGAGAAATAGGGTTTCGCCAAAATCGCTCAAGTACGACTAATCTGTTGATGGTTTGGGCAAGCTGGACGAAATCTGTGGACGCTAGTGAAGGAGTCGATGCGGCCTATTTAGATTTCCCAAAGGCATTCGACAGTCTAGACCATCACATTCTCCTCCACAAATTCCAGAAATATGGAATCTGCGCTCCTGTTCTGAGCTGAATAGGAGATTTTCTTGTGCAACGTCACCTGAATGTGAGGGTTCGAAGCAACCTGTCGGAATCCATTTAAATTGAGTGCGGCGTACCTCACGGCTCGCAACCTGGACCCCGCCTGTTCCTGGTTTTCTAAATGATCTCCCGAGCGTGCTATCTCCTAAATGTTCGCTATTTGCTGATGATCTAAAGGTATGGCGTACTATAGCTGCAGTTCAGGATTACACGGTGTTACAGGAGGACCTGTACAAAGCGTACACATGGTCCATCGAGAACATGCTGCATTTCAACTTCAACAAGTGCAATGTTCTCAGCGTACGACACAACAGTATGCACAAGTACCTTCTAGGACCACAAATTCTACAGCGGGCTTCTCACGACTGCGATCTCGGCGTGACAGTTCAAGATGACCTCGGTTGTTTGAGGCAGATTGAAAACTCATCTAAGAAAGCAAATCAGTACCTCGGCCTTCTCAGAGCTTTCAAGAAGTTTCGACCCTTCAGTCTTTCCAAAAATGCTTAGTGTGTATGTGAGGCCGCACGCGGAACACGCTATTCAAGCTTGGCAACACTGACTCAAGCACCATCTCACCGCGCTCGATACTGCACAGCGTAGGGCAACGAAGAGCGTCAGAGGTTTGACCAGCCTCCCCTACCCACTCAGGCTGAAAACTCTCAAATATACAGTGAACGTTTTCGGCATCTATGGGGCGATCTCATAATGGTGTACCTGATCCTGAGAAACCCCAACCACCCATGCCATTCCCTTCTAATACTCAGTCAAAACACCCCGCTAAGAGGTCATCTGTTTAAGCTCCTCACGCAGTACAGTCGCCTGGAATGTCGGCGAAACATTCCCCCCTTCGAGTAGCACAGCCTTTGAACGCCCTCCCGAAACATGTAATTAATGCACCCACCCTATCCCTTTTGATAAAACTCCTTGACGATACTCCGTCACATTTACACTACATGCTATAGCCCATGATCACCAGATTCTGGCAGTAATGCACAACAGACGGTGGATAGTGCCATAACCCTACTCGAGAATGAGTCACTCCAAACCCCTTGCACAAAATTTGTAAAACGCTACTGCTATAGAAACTGGATTTCTGTATCCCTTGGACCCAAAATAGTTGCACACGAGTAAGCGTTGTCCTTGCCATTGTCTTATATTTTTCGCGCCTATTACGTGATCAATTACCACTTCCCTTATTGCTTTTTGTGCGTGCATTCTCATTTCAAACTCCCTTTATACGACAGTGCAGTTAAATCTGTAGGTGCCCGAACCGACTATTCCATTATCCCTTGATCTTTCTTGTCTCACTCTAAGCACCCTACGGGATATGTCATGCACCTGCTTTTTTATCCCTTATAAATCATTGTTTATTTTTCCTTGTTCCACAACGTTCCCAGATTTTCCATTTCATCTGTTATGGTAACCTGTTTGAGAGGAATTCCCAGAACTCTCATAAATATTTTATGGAATAATGTAGCATCCTGTTAACGCAACCTACAGAAGTACATTTTGGCGCTTTCTGGTTAGTTCCACTGCGCTGATATTGTCGACACTATACACTTGAGAATTTGGAGTTCTCATCATGGGACAGTCAAAGGCGGGTGACATGAATGATTTTGCGAGATTAGGTATCGGTGCTTACTCTATCCGAAGCTGGTTTGGTCCTAGAGGACAAGACTTATCTGTGAGTCCGTTTCCCTTGGACACTTGTAAGACAGTAGATTAAATGTTATTTCTTTGAGGTTTGCCTTATAAAGGAACTAAAAGAGTTACAAGCTTGATAAATATCATCGAGCTGAGACGAACGATGTTGCTTCTCCCTGTCAAGTAATATGCACATAATATATACTTTGAAGAAGCGTTATTAACCAACATTTCAAAATATCTTGTGAGGAAAATGTCCTGCGTTAGAGGATTTTGTGCAGCTTGGAGTATCTGGATTGTTAGACTACCCTGTTGCATAATGGTCATTCAGTTAAGGAATCCCGCAATCGGGGTTCTGTTTCTGCTAAACGCCAGTCTCCAAAACAGAGAATAATCTGCCTACACGTTGATTTCCCGATGTGCTGTTTGCCACTTTTAGGAGCAGGACAACTTTGTAATTTCCGATAAACCGATCAACGTAAACCCTCCGTCACCCTGATAAAAATTCGAAGCTGTGATAGTAACATTATAAAGGACACCGTAGTTATTGACACCTGATCTGCACCAGTTAGTAATTTGAATACTTTGCCCTAGATTTGGAAGGTGTAGAGAGTTCCCTCTAATCTAGTCTCCGGGATCCTTTGTTAGTGAGTGCTTCTCTGCACTACTGTGTTCCAGCGAATAAGGTCAACGTTCGCCTAACTAGGAACATTATTCTGTCACTGCACACTATTTGAAGTATTGTTTGGTCATGATCGCTGAAACAATACTTATAAAGTTCTCTAAGTAACTCAACATTTTGGTATATAGCAAACTGTTGATATTCGGAAGGGCCATTGACCCACACTGTACCTCATTTGACCGAACCTAATGTGCCCAAGTAGCGAGGAATTTCGGCGAAGACAACTGCATTCATGTGTCAGTCAGCACGACGTACCTAATACCTGGAAATGATGAGAATTTTGCCGTTAATCTGATTGACATCTGAGGCGGACACAACATACATAAAATAAACGCATTTACTAGGAAGAATATCAGCTTGAATTTATCTACCGTGTTCATCATGCATACTTCAGTCTGAGTCCCAAGAACCTGCCAAGAAGATCACACGAAATATTTGTCCGATCCGTAAATGCAGCATAGGTGTGCGAATCATAACGAGCATGGAGGACACTGTACCAAAGAAGATGTTAGAAGAATTAGAGCAAATCGATTGGTCTACCGCAGCTCAACTCGGAGGGATCGATAATCATCAGTCGATGACGAGTCAGCTAGTTAACCCAGTGAGTGCTCTGTATTGTTTGTAAGGTATTCAACCCGATAGTTCACAAGCTACATAACACAGCCTAGTCCGGAAAAGTGCATGACGCATTTCGCCCTATTGGAGCTCGTCAGTAGTGCGCGTTTGCTCCGTCCTCTAATGTAGATCGAACCCACGACAAGCTAGAGTCAGATGCCAACTAGCCAGCAGCTTAAGCCACTGAGCCATGGAGGACATCGGCTAGGTTACATAATTTGCAAACTAACTGGGATATGGCACCACCTATCTTCAACAGTCACTGATGGTGGTTAGCCAGCGCGGTGATGAAGTACTCTCACTAGCTGTTATATCTACAGCCTTTGCGGAAGTGCACACCATCGACAAGCCCCAGTAGAGTGAAACGCGTCTGGGGATTTTCCGGACTAGGCTGTGCTATGTATTTTGTGGACTATCAGGTTGAATAACTTACAAAAATTACGACTAAAGTCCTGCTACTTACGAGTACTATAAACATAAATAGCCTCTCCTAGTTTCAAATGCTGTAGATATAGCGTCTAGTGAGAGGACGTCATCACCTTGCAGGCTAACCACTGTCAGTGACAGTGGTAGTTAGGTGGTGCTATATCCCAGCTAGTTTGCAAATTATGTATCCCAGCCAACGTCCCCCATGGCTCAGTGGCTTAAGCTGCTGGCTAGTTGGCATCTGCCTCTAGCGGTCATGGGTTCGGTTCTCCTTAGAGGACCGAGGAAACGCGCGCCACTGACGGGCCCCAATAGGACGAAACGCCGCTGAGGCTTTGAATGGTTTGTGTCAAATGATTGCCAAACTTGGTTGGAATGTCACATTAAGCGGGTTTGTTCACAGCGAGTACCTTGTGTTGACTTCGTTGGATTTCGGTTTGAGACAGATTAAAATCGCAAGGATGGTAGGGTATTTGCGGCTAGGTGTTAAAGGCGTAAGGGTTAGAAAGGGAAAAGTGCACGATACTTCTTCCCCTGCACGTCAGACTTAAACTGATATGAAATAACAGAAGAGATATCTTCCAATATTCTTTGAAGTCCTATTTTTACATAGAAAATGCATCTTACCAACAGTACCACCAGCGAAAATTCTGACAAGCCTTTCCTTCAGTAAAAAGAACCATTCGTCAATTGAGAGGTGTTGACTGTTCATTAAGGATCACTTCCGAACCCTAGATCTGTCAAGGAACTTTCAATCACTCTTCTTGGAATTAAGGATTGAGGAAACACAAGTGCCCCATTGCGAAACCTCACCCATGCAACTTGTCGTCGCCACATCCATTGCATTTCGTGAAGCAATACACTGTTCAAAACACAGAATATTTGTGGATATAATTCACACAAGGCAAAGCAACCATGGAATGACGACAATGTCACGGTAACCCCTGTTACCAAAATTACACATCTGAATGGTACGGAGTCCTACATTTCGATTCAGAACTGCCTTCTTTTCAGGATGATTTAATAGGCTTTGCGCATCAGGTTAAACCACATGTTGTCCACTCAGTAACTTAGCTTTTACTGTCCAGAACGGTTGTAGGATACTCACCAACTACGTAAAACCCCACCAGTGCAACTGTCCTTCAACATTTATTTGAATATAACAACAAGCAGAGATTTAACTTGACAGTTCTGCTTCAACTTTAACATGTGTTTCATTACAAGAGTCAGATGCAAAATTTACATTCACATTTCTGTGCTTTACTTCGGCAAGTTTTAGATAATACTATGAAAATTCAGTCTATCGCCAAGTTAGCATTCTATGGAGAACACCAGAAGATACCTGCGACTTGTTTGCTTCACTGCTGATCGAAGGTGTTTCTTGTTATGCCTGGGTTTTGAGAATGAGTGCTCACAGCTGGCAGTGCTGATAGCACGGAAAAGATTGCTCAATACATTAATTTGGTTTGAAACTCAAATCGCAAGTTGTTTACTGATTTCGTCATTTCTTAACGCTGTCAAAATCTCCAATCTTCTCTCGTCGGCAAAGTATCCTTCTGTGCGATGGATTGGGACGGTTCACCTTGGCAACTCGTCGGTTACGTGTCGACCAAATCACGACCTACCTGATTCTACACGTAGGCGATTGTTCTATGCTAATGTCACTGCCCTACTTGCGAACGCATTGCAGCCCAAGCGGACAATAACATAAGCTTGTTTTTTCAGATTTGAAATGAGTTCACCATCGCCTGTGCTTGCTAACCCGAGTTGTAGATGTATGAAACGGTTTACCGGAAGATCTATAGTGCAAAAGAAATCAGGGCAGCTATTCAATGAACTTGCTTTTCTCAAATGGTAGATTGCAAGAACGATTACCCACAAGCATCTCGCATTTTTGAGTCCAAATCTACTGTGATTTGAACGACTTTTCAACGATATAACTTGAAAAACGATCAGCTTATTGAAAAGTAATAGATTGCATTTTTTAAAATCGTTTTGGACCATATTTTGATGAAGTTGTACAGAGTCGAATTTCCATTTGCTCTTACTATACGGTATTCTGTATTCAGTATACCTTGCTCAAATTCTCTAACGAACAGGCATTTTTATCATCAATCAGATTTCGCAATGTAAGCTAAGGACATTTGTTATCCAGTTGAGGGATTAGCCAAAATCTACAATTTGCTTTCTTCGATCAATCAGTCTATGACAAATAGCAGTTCTCGTCTCAATTCGACATCAAATTCCATCGATGTTTCGAACAATTTTTCACCATGCTTTTGTCACTTCAGGCGGATTATACGCAATATCTTAATCCCCAATTCAGAGAACAGCTTTTGGGATAAATCCGTGACACTCTACACTATCTCCTCTATGATGTGCTGAAATCACACTAGTATCACTGTGGGCATGACATAACTTTGCGGTAGATCAGGCCGTTTTGCTGAATATATTTCTGTGCATCATTACTTACTAGGAAGGCAGAGATCCAATAGCTCATGTACAAAATAAAAAGAAACGGCATCACAGAGATGCGAAATAAAATGAAGCTCAGTGTTTTCACAGGATAGGGAAACACAGAGACGGAATCATTTCGTGTGACGAATGTCGCTGAGGATGTAGTATTGGGAAATCTTCCACAACAATATAGAATAGAAATAGGCATAAAACGGGCTAGCTGTAAGCGACAAAAATTTTTGTAGCGCTTGACAAACGCATAGAATTACCGGATGAAAGCAAACTAATCCGCAAAGTGAACTAAGGAATATGGAAATGGATGTCACTGCAATAAAGGTAGACCCCACCAATAGCCGCAAAGCACGGAAACCACCGACTCTTAACGAGTCAATCAATGCGAGTACGAATCACGGTAAGTATGGCTATAAGGACCGCTGAACAACACCCCCTGTGCACCAATCCATCACGTTCACCGTTCACTGCAGTGGGGGCTATGTGTAAGGGGAGAACCGCGCGCAATATTTAAAAGCAATAGACGCATGCATGTGTGATGGATAGCGCAACTGTGATTTTGGTTATACAGAGCAATATTACAATGTTTAACTATCGGTTTGTCTTGAAAGTTTGCCGTATGCCCTTGGTATTGAACAGTCATCTGTGACAAAGCAAGCCACTCCCTGTCACCTGCTGTTCAAGGCGGACGGACCCTTCGCTCTGCCTCTGTACCCACCCTTATCGAACGTAACGGAACATATCTTACTTCACTTGCATACGGAACACCATTTGGAGCTAAACCATCACATATACACGCTGTAAGTTTCCGATTTGGCACAGTAAATATCGAGAAAAGGGTGATGTGTGTGTGTCTGAACATAAATACGCGTTCATACGCAATGAGCTTACATGAGGATAATATCAACATAAATCACCATTACTTTTAAGCAACTCTACTTAAAACATGCGTAGATCGGCTGATTAGTCACAACAACTACCTGGAAAATTGGTAAATAGCAAATGGCCCCCACCAAACAGATGAAATGATGGTGTGGAAATGAGTCACCTGGTTGTAGTTCAAAGGCAGCTGAAATAGGTCAATGGACTGTAACAGATTCATCCATGAAAATACAGCCGCTATTTTTGGGCGCCGCGATCTGCGCAATACGAATCGGATGCAACGTGCCGGACGAAGTTCCTGGTCAGCAGCATCGCTTGGCAAGTTCTGTCTTGCCAAATGCAACTTGCAACGAAAGACGAAAGCACTAGTTTAGATGCAACATTTTCTGACCGAAGCATCGCTACAAATAGCCAGGTGACACTTTGAATCTGCTTGAGTTGAATCGAAGTTCTCTAGGTCCAGACATTTGATCTCCCAGTTACATTACGTCGAATCCCCCATCTCGATGTTTCTGCTATGTATAGAGTGCGTTTGTACCATTTTTTGTACGGTAAATTCTCCATACCAATTTGTAAGGTACAAATACTTATTGTAATTATGGCAAATAAACCGAATTTTAGCATCGGTATAGAGCGGCGTATCCGATTTTCCGTGACTGGTAGCTTAGACATATTGATTTACTTTTGCGTGAGTACTCGATGTGGAAACAAGTAGTATCGTTTAACATCCAGCTATCCTCGCGAGTGAGTTTGCTCTGCGCCCGTATTCACTAGCTGAATGCAGTCTGTGTTATCCGTACGGCCAATAACTTAATAGCTACTGAATAAGTCGAATCCACAAAGCAATTGCAGCTGAGAATGTGAACCAGAAGGATTGAATTTTTTTGAAAGTTCACAATGTTTCTCACTTCATCTGAATATTCGTACCTCGAAGCCAATTGTTGAAATCATAACTAACTGTGTCACTCTCAAATAGACTCATTCGCTTTTTGTGCAACCCGCTGTCAGCCCGTACCAGTTCCTTTTAGAATCAGAGCGCAAAGCAAGAGAACGGATACAAATAGTTCGTATCGATCCCACACCAAAGCTGGTTCTTTTACCAGACCTGAAAAACGGCTTGCTGACGAGTTAAGATGGGATATGAAAGCAGCCGAATGACAATCCCAGTCGGGAAGTCAATCAAGTTTCATTAACTCATGCGCACTTTGGGTTCAAGGACTTTGCGCGCACTCGGCTAAACGATCTGACAAAATAGTATTGCATTCTTTCATAAATGCTTGAGACCTTTCCGTTATCGTAGTGTTTCTCGCCCATAGCATTAACTGTGACAAAGTACAGCCATTTGACTATCATTCAGACTGCAAATTTACCAAATACCAATGTGCCTGCGGATATTTACTGACCGTCAAAAGATAGTTTCTTCGTTACTTCGGCGAATTAATCCACATGGTGACGGGAGCTGTCACTGTGCCTTGAAAACGTTCATTTCGTCGTTGTTTGTTGCATTTGATTGGGGTACCTCGTGCTTCATTTGCGCCGTGTCAGACACGGTTCCATGACATGCGTCCCGCTTACCCCAGTTATTCTCATGTGCTCGTTGAACAACAACTTCATCGAAACATCCAGAGTTCTTGAGTACTGAATCCGTTTGTACACATCGGTAAGCGAAGTCGGCGAACAATAAGGTTTGTTGTCAAGTTGTCATACGCTTACTTTACCATGATTAATATTATTTCTCGGTATGGACGTTTGTGTGTGCTTTGGATAGATGTGCATTGTTTTTAGACTGTCAGCTATACATGTATTAACAGTAGTTCTGTCATCATTAGGCAAAAATAACCTTATGAGTTGGAGACCGGATTGAAAGGTATCGTTTAGTTTGTGTGTACGTTGTTGCTATAGAGGTCGGGAAGAAATGACAAATGATTAGCACGTAAAATTTGCAGTAAATCAACCCTTACACTGTATCCTTTTCCGGCACAGGCATTTTGGTCTCAGTATTTAGATAACCAAACGGTCGAGTGTTTGCTATTTAAGGGGAGGGTCTAGGCTGAAAAATCTGAAAAATCGTAATTTTTGACCATTTTGGAAAACCATACAAATGTCGATTGCAGTCATCCTAGAGTATAAATCTGCGAACCATTGTTCTGTTAGCATCTTTTGTAATGCAATATTTCAGCATTTTGTGAAGCACGTGTGACTTGTTTTTCTATGTATTCAAGCTCATTATATATGTGCAAATTTTAAAATGTTTCATCTCGGCTTGTAGACGTTCTACAAACTTCAATCAAGTTGCATTCGATTCGGCTTTGCAAGGCCTATCTGGGAATTTCGCATTACCATGCACTTGTTAGAGAAGGGGGTTCCAGAGCAAAAAAAGCGTGGTCAAAGTTCTCACAGTGAATGGCCATAACTCGAAGGTCCTCGACATCGCAGTTTTGTCAAACTATCGCAAAGCTTGTGCGAAATCCAGAGGAATAAACCTGAGACCAAGTTTCAGGCATGGAAGTGTTCACATGTACAAGACTGCGACAAGAATCACAGTTGGTCGGCAGGCAGCATGGAGCCAGCTGGAGCACTAGAAATATTCCGCCGAAGTGAGCAATTACATGGACTGCACTATGTTTCTTTTCTTAAAGATGGTGACAGTAAATCTTATGCATTAGTATCAACTGCAGAACCACCTGTGTATAATGATGTGAACATTTCCAAACTTGAGTGTTGTGGGCACATGCAGAAGAGAATGGGGCGACACCTGACCAATAAGGTAACTGAGCTGAAAAAGAGACCTTTATACACAATGACAAGAGTGTGCAAGGAATCGGTGGGCGAGGTTGTATGACAAAGAAGGCAAGGTTAAACATTCCAGGACATTATGGGGTTGCAATAAGAAGAAATACTAATAATTTGCCTCAGATGCAAAAAGATATATGGGCCATATGGGAGCACCGCAACCGTGAACACACTATCTGTGGAGACTGGTGTCCTTCCAAAAAGCAGCCAGCTGGAGACTCTGACAGGAATGCCCTCCCTCCTTATGTGTGCAAGGCTATCAGGCCTGTTTTTGGAACTCTTGCCAGTGAGACATTACTGTCAAAGTGTGCCCATGGAGGAACACAAAATACAAATGAAAGTTTTCACAATTTAATTTGGCAAATGTGTCCAAAGGCTGATTTTGTTAGATGGCAAAGGCTTACTCCTGCAGTTGCTGATGCTGCAGTGTTTTTCAATGATGGAGAGAGGGGTAGGCTGCCTATATTTGAGAAGTTGGGGATGTCTACTGGATTATATACCAGACTGCGTTGTAATGAACTAGACAGAACAAGAATTCATGCAGCAGCTGCCGGACTTCTGCCAGCTGAGCGACCAGCACGGAAAGTAGCTGCTTCAAGGGAGTGTGAAGACATCAAAGATTTCTATCTTGCTGGTGCACATGAGTAGTCCATGTTAGTTTTTCTTCGTAAATCATATCATGCGACATCACCAAAATTTGTATAAAGTACCGATATGCCAGAAAAGTTTAAATGACTTTCATTTTTTCATGTACTTCAAATTTAAGCCATTTTTCTCAAAACAGCGTTTTTTCACTCTTACGTCAGCGTTCTGAGGATAATTTCAAAACTAATGATCCAAAGTCAATAAAATTTGGAGGAGATGCTCTTCTTTTGTTTCTGCATGGAATAAACTAATTTTAAGTGTACTACACTTGTGGTCAACTTTTAACCTCAGTTCAATTTTTATGCAAATCTGAACATCAGTCTTAGACGATCTAATTCAGATACAGAGTTGAGTATACTTTATTCTAAAGCTGAACTATATCTAAATAACTGCACACAATTTTAGCTCTATACATAGAACACTTTTTTGATGGGACCCAGGACGCCACAACAACCAATTCGGTATTACTAATGTAAGTACCTTACTAAAATGTGGATACAAAAATAATAACCATACTTATCCTTATTTTCCATCATACATTATTTGCATGATAAATAATGATATTCCCTGCAAAATTTCATGAAGACCTGACTAAATCTAGAAATATATATCGAGTTTGAAAAACACACAACTGTTGACTTTTTCAGCTTAGACACTCACCTTAACCCTTGGTATTATGAACGAAAGCGCAGAGGAGGAGCTGGAGAAAATGCACGACTCAAGTAAACGGACCCAGTATTCTTTCGAGTATTGAGCACACTATTTTTGTCTACAGGCTTGCACTTATGAGTATGTTTTCGATTGGTTTCTGACACTCATGAGCTCTAAAAATTTGGTGGGGGCAAGGGCGGCTTAGTTCATTGTAATACGCTTTGTCTACTGTCGTTGGTGTTAGGACACACTATTCCCTTTGACAACCACTAATCCACCTATCGACAAACACCCAATTGGTAAACATTATTCAATTTGGTAAACGCTGTTAGGTTAATTAGTCGAGCAACGCTGAGTTGTCAGTCCATACAATGGCCAAGTCAGGATTCTCTCCAATTCGGGCGATGTTTGGTTGCGCGCTGGTGAGAATCTTCCTTTTTTATTCGGTGTCTGCGTAGCAAAATTGCAGCGATTTCTTTACGCTGGATGCTGAATTTATTTACTGGGAGCGCTACATTTATCCAAGATTATCAGCGATGTTAAAATGGTCGCCACCAACCGTGTGCTCCATTTGTGACCGCTTAATTATCTAGCTCATGATCGACTGCTGTTTTCCGCTACCGCTGCGATCACTGGGCCAAACGGAGGTCGCATCGTTTAACGCATTTGAACTTTTGAATTACCCTTAGTTTTCTACCGATGTGTGACACTCTGCATGGGATCGGCGTCTGCTACTGCGGTGGCATGCAAATTGTCCAGGCTGCTCCTTGAGAAAGAACACAGATCCTTGTTTTTCGGCCACCAGCACAACTACTCGGAAGATCTAGGGACGGGCAAGTGCTGCAATCAAATGTCAATGGTTGGGCACTAAATTGAGCAAACTAGTTTAAAGCAACATACGATATTCAGAAAGCCTATTCAGTAGAGCGATGAGGTAAACACACATCACTGCCTGCTCGGAGCCGTGCCTAGTAGATCGCACAAGTCGACTTCAATGTTAACTATATGGAACTTACCAAACACCTAGCGAGCAATTCCAGACCGAACTGCAAGAGAATATTGCAGTCATTTTGCTCTTCAGTCGTGCCAGTTGGTCCACCCAAAGCAGAATGGCAAGCAAAGATTTCGTGTTTTAGCTAGCGATCACGAACGTAGCGCTTATGATCGAGAAATCAAAGGTGAAGTTTCCCTTGGAGCTGATTGATCGCGCAACAATAAGTTACTACTGCGTGTGTTAAGCAGAGTATCCACAGGAACACCTTGCCTCGTTTCAGACCATCACACGGTAGAGATATGAACAGAATTCGTCGAGAAGCCCTTTGGGTAGTTGCAGATGAACTTTCTAATGGCAAGGTTTAGATGGAGTTCAGTGGCAATTCTAATGATCGGATCACATCCGCAACGGAAAACAGGCGCAGGCTTTCTGCAACAGATTCATCATGCGTTCGGTGCGGAACCCAAAAGGGCATGGCAGTAAGGGACGCAACGCCATATACGTAAAGAGCAAAAACTAGTACTGGTAACTGGAGCAGCTATTTAGTGTAGTATAAGTACTATAACACACTTGTCCGCGAAAACGACACTGTACACCAACAAAGCCTAGCGGAAAGGTTATTTGCTTATAACCAACTTCTCTACATATATGTGAGCAACCACCGGAAAGTGAAGCGTACTCTTTCCTCACTCATCTCAGCAAATAGATGTGCGTAAAACGCCGAGGATGTGACAAATCTTCCTTGATTTCCCCCAACATTCCGACTCGACACCAGCATAGGTCACATACCAATACCATCCTTTCTAGACCATAGTGTTTACACACATCAATTGTAGATCAGCGACCGTTTTGAGGAAATTGCTATAGTTGCGCACCCATAGTTCCCTCTGTGTTGACAACATCCACCCGAAACCCCTGGAGGTGAGCACCGTATGGACAGCCGTGACCTTAACCCTATCATTTCAAAGATGCTTGCTTGAACGACCGGTTCCTAATGTGTGGGAGCAGAGTAACATTACCCCACCAGCTATCGCCCCGTGCTTCTCCTTTCAGTGGTTCCAAAGATGTTGGAATATACCATCGCTCATACACTAATGAGTTGCTAAGAAAGATTCAACATCATAGTGCCAGAACAAGACCGCTTCAGTCAAAATCATTCTTGTACTGCCAAACTACTGACTGCGCGTAGCAATAGGACGGAAGCGGCCGATATGTAGACCGGGACCAATGTCATCTATCTTGACTTTTCTAGGGCGTATGACTGCTTAAATCACCGCATCCGTCATCAAAAGGTGCAAACATATGGAATGCGAAACCCTATCCCTGGATGGATCGAGAATTTTCCTCTTCAGATGCGGCTACTTGCCCAAGATAAGTGATACGTATCCAAAGCTATTTGGTTAGACAGCGTTGTTCTATAGAGATCAGTTTCGGGCCACCCTTATTCTTGGTCTTTGACAATAAATTGGCGTGTATCATCGCGTCGTATTTCTTGATTTTCGCCGATGGCATAAAGCTATAGTGAATGATCAGTAGTCAGAAAGATCAAGATATGCTACAACGAGATTTGGACTGTGCTATTAAATGATCAAAGGTGAAGCAAATTCCGTTTAACGCTTAACGTTTAACGTTTAAAATGGCAAATGTACGCCACTAGCCAACTAGCGTAACTAAGCTTAGAGAACATATCTTGAAGATTGCCTCACTGGAACGCGACCTTGGGGTGATGATGAAAGATGACCTTGGATGTTCGAAGAAGTCTTTCAAGGCGTCCAGTCCAGAGAACCAACGTATCGGTTTCTTACGTAGAACGTACCACTTTTGATCCCTCCTTCTTCTCCCAAGATCTCAATGCGTAGGTGAGGCCTCATAGGTTTATGATCCAGGCATGACAACTCTGGCAAAACTCGAACTGGCTACACTGGAGACCCCGAAGCGAAGACAGTTAAGAATAGGAGGGGATTGTTCCGCGTGTCACACGAATATGAATTCCGCACAGTGAGTAACAACACTTCACGAAAAGTTGTGCCCATTAGCATTTCCAAATCGGGATGGACGGATATAAATATATGTAAATGTTAATATTATGGTGAGGTCACAGAAGCGCGGTTAAATTAACTGCCAATTCCCTTCGAACTTAATTAATTCGCACGAGCCATACCAAGAGACTTGTACAGCACTTTTACCCATCTTATTTCATTGTTTTCCTGCTCCATTGTAGGGTCCTTTAGTGTCTTTCCTTACACACATATATATCATTTGCCTTACTTCTGACTACATCGGAACATGAGCGTGCAATTGGGAAGTAATCGAATCAACCCTGTTAATACTCATCCTTATCCCATGCAAATTATATACTTTCTAGATTTCCTTGTTGAGTACTTTCAGTTAGAAAAATTGTTCGCATTACTCTCTCCCAAGACCTGGGGCGCAACTAAGCTAAGCCGAGAAGGTAGTGATTTTATCAAATAACCAACGGAGCATCAACGACGTGTCTAATATCTTAAGGGAAGACGAAAATGCAAAACTAAGCGTGTCCCATTTAGCTCAGACAAGGATAATAGAAAATGCGAGGTTAACCAACTAGGGAAATTTGGTGTAGCAGTATACACGAACATGTGCACTTAAATAGTAGTCCAGCGATCTTACCTATCCGGCCTATTAAGAGTCTGTTGATGGGTTCTAGCCCCAGACGGAACATATAGAATTCTCATTGCTGATATTTCTAGAAGAAATATGCTAGCCATCCAATTATTTCCACGGAGTACGCATGGTGCATGATTGAGTGCAATAGTTACAAATCCCTGTTGGAATTGTAATGCAGATACATTATTTTATTGCACTGTAAACTGATTTGACACAGTTACTCCTGCATGCCGAACACATTGTTGTCTTAGCGCTTCCGCTATAATGACTTGAAGAAAGCCGTGGAGATAGAGTCGACCAGGCTTGTTACCGCTTTTTCCCATCGAAGCATTCAATCATGATCCCATCCGACAAACTCATGTCCGTCTAAACGTGCCAGCCTAGTGTTCGAAGGGGAAACGGGAGAGACGTGATATTCAAGTGAACCGATTTTAAATTGTTTCCAGTGCTCAGTACACCGTGCATCGAAGCATCCATTTGCGTGCGTGTGCACGCATGATTTGTGAACGAATGATGGTTTCACGCATACAATCAGGATAGTCAGAGTGGGCGATAATCGTTGGGTGTTTGTAACGATTCTTGTGTTTTTCCTTTTGACTGACCAAAGTCCCATTTCATACGCGGAACGTTGAGCTGCTCGGAATGGAGCGTCCAGAATGAAACATGACTCTATTCAGAAAATTAATCTGGTTTGGGTTATTGACAATCGTTTTGATGCCTGTTAATGATGTCGCCAAATCAGCGGGGTCTTCAATGTGCACCGATTTATGCTTCGAAGCTTTTAATGCAGATTATTCTATCCACTTCTTATACAGTAAAAATTGTCGTAAGCACGGAAGTCCATTGCTTAAGCACCAATCACTTTGCTACAATAATAACCAATTTACGCGAGCATGAGCTGTTCTCTGCAGACCAAGCATAGTACTTACAGCTGTCTCTATAACTGGTGTCCAACTAATTTAGGTTGATTCCATTAGTTTACAAATTGCGTTTGATGGTGGTCGCGTCGCACGATTCGACCGCGTTTTTGATTGCTACATTGGTAATAATCTGAACTACCGGCGAGTTCTATGGTAGATGGAATGACAACCGTTGTTGGACCTGGCTCATACTATTCTTGCTGCTGCACACAGCAGCTCACAAATTGATTGGGCTTTGATTTGCTCAAAGACTGCACTATATACCTATCATAGCATAAATATAGCGGGGATATGAACAGCGAGGACAAGGTGAAACCTAGACAGGATAAAATGAAACGGTTCTGCACGGACCACATTCCATTTCGTGGCACGTCATTGCAATCTGTAAAGAGCAGTTAGTTCTACCAACACCGATTATGATTGACGAATGCGTGCGACTAGCAAGATTTGCAGCAGATATCCGTGCTGGTTCTTGAATTACCCACAGTGTGCCTGGATTGTGACACGTAATCTCACTTGTCGCTATGGTTTGCTTTTAAACAAACCTTTCGCATTTCGATCAGTGGAAAAGCATCCGAAGTGGAGGGCTTTACAGTAAACATTGTGTCGGAGGAGAACAACCACTGAACTCTCTAGCTGATGTCTAACGATTTTCTTACTCCCATACATCCCAAAGGGCTACGAGCACAAATCTTCTCTCGTTCATATATTTCACCGTCAGGTTTATCCAATTACAACTTCAATGCAGTAGCTGTGTTGGAAAAGCTGTTATCCGTTCATGCCATAAGATTTTCTTGGAGTCGATGACACGGCCGAATGCGCTGCAGCAATCACCCTGTGACAAAACAGAACCGCTGCATAATTCCTAGCAAAGCAGCCTACAGGAAAACAACCTTCCTCCAGTATGGAGATGAGGGACCATCACTATGTTCATAGGGGAGGTAGTTGCAGGCACGTTGTCAAAGCTAATGAATCTTTCGTCACAGACGCATGGATGTAATATCTGAAAAGTTATAGCATGATATCACCAGAGTAACATAGGTTCCGAGAAAATCCCTCATGTGCTTCTAACCTGTTAATTACAGGCAGTAGTCGAACCAAAATACTCTGCTGTGAAGCTTCATTCAGTTTCACCTAATTAAAATTCTCAAAAGGGTTTGTTCGCTTACACTA
Organism: Dicrocoelium dendriticum; assembly: GCA_944474145.2. NCBI lineage: Eukaryota > Metazoa > Platyhelminthes > Trematoda > Plagiorchiida > Dicrocoeliidae > Dicrocoelium > Dicrocoelium dendriticum. Next base: position 11,357,065 of record OX104065.1, on the reverse strand, counting down.
TCCAAAATCTTCGGAACTATGTCATCGGTCGGCCAAACTTGGATAAGATAGGCAATTTTCTACATGAAAATCGGTTAGAGGTGAGAGTCTGGAAACCCTTGTCCGCTGCAGTAGAGGTGGAAGACGGTGTGTCCTAGCATTGTCGATTCTTCGTTTTATAAACGATCTGGCAAGGTACTTTTCTTCAGATTTCCCATTCTTCGCAGAGGATATTAAGATAAGACGAGTAATCAGATGACCAGACGACTACGAAGGACTCCAGCGTGGTCTTGTTGCGATTTCAAACAGATCAGTTCAGAGTACCCTACCATACAGTGTAGACACATGTTGCGCCGTTCCACTACACCGCAGACATGACTACATTTATAGGCTTGAGGGCATATGGATTACAGACCCCTTCTCAGGTGACATCGAGACTCTACCATCAACTGTTTCCATTCGGCTGCTGTGTCAAATTAACTGGGTTGTAGTACACATTCGATTTTGACGAAAACCATATTGTTGGCAAAAATCGGCTATCAGAGGTCGAAGTCTAAAATATCGTCTCAGTTTTGGTCGCTTGTGATTGTACCAAGTAAGGTGGAGGTCAGCAATTTCCACCAGTGTACCTCGACACTAGACCAGGAAAACAGACCTTGGAAGTTGTTTGCGGTTATGTGCAATTTGTCGACTAGACTGACGCATATTACCCATTTTAATTTTTCTCAGCAGTTGGTTTGTTTATTCTTAGCCAGTTCTCGGCCAAATCATGTGTGGATTAATTAGACCTCGTCAATCCGACTGCATTTTGATTTACCAAGGCATATATATAAATAATAGTTTCTTTTAATCCTATAACTTTTTGGCTGTGGCATCAATGGTTAAAGCAACCGTTCGAAATGGTAAAAACTATTTCCGATAATAGATGCGAGTATGCGGTTTTCAACAATACGACAGATTCAAGCAAACCGGGTCTGTTGACTTCATCTCCCAGAATGTTGCAGTAGCATCGCATCCACATATGAATTGTATTCACTATACAACTTTACAACCGTACTGTATCCTGCTCCAGCAAAATCTCCTTGAAGAGAAACACTGCGACGGCAAGCCTTTAATTCTCAAGACATACAAATGTAATTCCTGCTTATTGTTTAAGCGGAAAGTTGCTTCGAGTTTTAATGGTTTATTGGTGCATTAGCGTACATTTAGATTAGACTGCGCCTGGATCATATTCCGTTGCAATGCAAACTATGGTATGCCAAAATCGCGATTATCTAATACCGAGGCAATGTTCACCGTACTCTTACACTCCGGCATTATTCTTGTTTGCTCTGCATCGCAAATTGACCTCCATCCGATTTTAATCCTAGAAAATAATATTTAATATCAGTTGCAGAGTGTTCAGTGCGTCAGCCGTGAACTACTAAGCTCGGAGTTCCACCCCAACTCAGGCTATCTCTACCTGAGGCATCCAAACCAGGACGGAATCGCGGTCGTGGTGTGCCAGTGTTGGGAGGAGTAACACCAAAATATATCCATTCCGGATACGGTCCTCCAGATCGGAATAACGGAGCTTTAACTCAGAGTGAACAGAAGTCTCACTAGAGATTGCGGGTCGTAACCCAACCACACAGCGCGTTCGCTAAATTCAACTTTGAAATTATTGTCATGCTTACATTCACGCCGGATGTTTTCAGTGAACTCAACTGCATATGATGCTGTCATAAATTATGCTGTGCAGTGCACACACGCCTTTCAACGGTAGTCTATATCGGTCTTAACTTTATGTGCGGATGGCATTTCAATTCTCCTCAGACAACGTAGTGTGTGCTCTCTTTGTAACCAGCTGGACATGCGTTGCTCAGTGCTTCCTGCCTATTAGGTGCAATTTGTAACGATTGTACTGTTGTGCCAGTTGGCGGTTTTGGCATAATCCATACCAAGTTCTATGCGCACAATTGCACCACTCCTGGGCTGATCGGGAACAATATTGCTCCCATTTGGAATAAGAAGCATAGGACCCTCAAACGCCACTGCAGGCTGCAGGATAACGAAGCTACGGGACTATATGTGTTTTTCATCTATTAAACATCCAGTCCGAAGCATTTACGGACGCTTGTCAACGCCCCGCTTTCATCGTCGCGTAACGTGAGCAGAAAAATACAAACCGCTTCTTCGTATTGACGTATGCACACAAGTCATGACGTCTGATCGTAGCATTAGGCAATATGCGAGCATCTGATAGACAGAAAACCATCCGCTCGTCTCGGCAAACCGACGTTAAGGCCGGGACAATAAATCTAGGATAAGGGAAGGACAAGGCGTCAACGCAAATTAACTGTGAACTGACTTGCGCGATTGGCTTACCAGCAGTGATCAAAGCCACATGTGAAACTGGTATAATTCAGGCAAAATAGGACTCATTTTCTAAATACCTCACTCAGTTCTATTCCAAATGCAGGAATATCAGGCTGATTGAGATTACGCAGCTCAGTAGCAGACAAGACTCCTTTTGTTTCCGCCTGAAGTGTAACATCGTCCCGATATGTAAGACAGTAATTCCAGTCTCTCTGATGTATGACAGGCTGGCAAATTTGATTGAAATGATTTTGGGCACCAGCTAATTTTCATGGAAAAAGTGTTGCTGTGTCTAGGACACAGGCCTCTCCACCAAACTCCACTGCAAGCCAATTCCACAATACTGTATGTTACGGTTATAAAGTGGCTCCTGAAAACACTGCCACTAATCGAAATTACCCACTGGCCGGTTTACAACAATTACACCGAAACCCCATTCTCCCACCTGGCTTAGCCGAAGCCCAAGTAACAAGGCAATATCACTGGCAGCTGGGCCGTATTGGGATACAGTAGCACTCTAAATGCAGCAGCTGCTGTTTTCAATGCCACGCCAAAGACAAATGTGAAAGTCAACGTTGCATCAAGGCGCAGCAGATAGTCCGGTCCCCCAACCAGAAGCATAATCAAATTAACAAAATTCAACTACATCGAACGCGTTATTTACTGTATGTACCAACATTCCGGATTCAAAATGGGGTTCGCTAAAATGGAAGCAGATGGACGACCTGAGCCAGTTGTACACCACATACAACCTGTTCGGTGTGCCGACTAAATCCTTCACTTTGAAGAGTTGCATCCGGTACCCGAATTCTATGCACTATGTTGAGGCCAGGATTCTTCGCGTTGTGCTCAACTCTGTGGATGAAGCGTAAGCAGCGTTGCTTTCTACCGCTCGTCTTTAGAACGGATCCATTTAGTCCACATCTTTCCAGACGTTCCGTAAGGCGAGCGAAGCAGAGCTTAGAAGAGTTCTGCCTAAGCACCACAGCTAGAACCCTTTCTGTCCAAGGCGTCCTCCAGTTTCATGAACACAAAGCATGGAAGCAGCAACTCACGACCAGGAGCAATGACACCATCTTGTGATACCACGTTCTTGCATGACGTTGTGGTCACTTTTCTCTCAAAGCTGTCTGGATCAGCAATCTACAAAGTATGCGGCTCAGGGATAAGTAGGGATTTGCTAGAACAGAAGCAGATGACAATTAGGTTATTGGAACGATGTATCACTTTAGAACAGAATGACAACCGAGCACCGGTTCAAAGCGGCGAGTGAAACGGTCGTTCGATTTAATGCATTACCTTAGAATACAAATGAATTTGGGATGTCATCTGCAATTCACACTAATAGCGGCTATGAAAGGAGTGAAAATCATTTTGTACAACGCTGTATCCACCCTGCATGCATAACGCAAACGGAGTTGTCCGAGAGGATAATTACGACGCCACCGAAGCCAAATCCAAGCCAAAATGCCACCAAAAACCGCTAGCGGCTGAGCATACAGCGGTCGACACAACCTCAAAGATGACTGTTGAGAACCGAACAACGTTCCTGCATGCATACAAATGCCAAGGGTCACCTAGGCAAAAGTGATTCGCTTCGTTTGCGTCCGAAAACAACCGCATGGGATCTCATCTTCATAACCGAGACATGGTTGCACTCAAGATTTATGGATACCGAGATCGCAATTCAGGACAAGTCACTGTTTCAATACGATGCTTCCAGCAGGGGACTTGGTGTAATCACGTAGTGTCTCAATGCGTTACATTGCAAACCATAGGATGATTTGGAGACGTAAGTCACTGCTTCGTTATTGTTCCGTCTGCGTTAAACTTGCAATGATATTTGCTTCGTGGCAGTCGTTTATCGACCCATATCTTCCAATCCATTGATGGATCCACGCCTAATATCCTCACTGACGGAATGCTTACTCCAAACTTATAGCCAAAATCGCGTCTCCAGCGTGTTTAACGTACGTGATCTGGAGCCATCGGCCGAACTGCATGACCACACCACAAGTATTCCGCTCTACAATCACATCAACCCACTTGCCAGGTAAATAGTTAATAACTAACCATCCGTACTTGTCCTCGTACATACAAATGAAGAGCTCATAGTCGACAGGCCATTGCTATACACCCTACAACGGCCAATATATTTTGCAACTGTGTGTTACGCTGAATATCCTGGGAAACACACTGAAACAACACGTACAATCCTACGCTCCAACATCCTGAATGATCTAGTTGCGACGATTGATTGGGCATTCTTTTAGTGGCTCACATGACAGCGCTTGGGTTACGTTTGTTGAACGCTTCAGTAACCTAGTCACAACTGCTTCATAAACCAAGAAAGTTAATTCAACTAATCCATCATCGTACTGTACATTTAAAACTCGAAAAATCATGTGAATAAAAAGCGAAACTTGGTACATTTGCAGAGCTCGTCCTGATCCGAAGACCTGGAGCGACTACGTGGCAAAGCGCAACCATTATAAAATGCTTGTCCGTGAGGACAAACAAACACATCAACAACATTTAGCTCGTAAATTTGCAAACAAATGCAGGTTCTTATATAAGCAGCTTATCATCATTTACAAATGGAAGCTGTTAACCGGCCACAGCACGAGCGCCGGAGTGGCGCACATTTCTGAAGAAGCAGTCTATGCTCCACGGATCCAGAATGACTCAACCTCCAAATGAGACGTTCGCATCTTTTGCACACTCAACTATAATGCCACAAATCCAGCTCTTAATAACTTCGCGTTTACCACTAAATTTGCTATAAAAATCTGATCTAATTGCGCACCTCGGTTCTCCCGGCATCAATGGCCACCACCTAAGGGCGCTGCATGTAGCAGCAACAAAGCTGATGGAACCATTAATGCATTGCTTGCAAATTTCTTGGATAAGCAAATTGGGCCTACCATGTGTAAACATGATCTAATCCCCCCAATTTTCATGGTGGCTGTTACTCGGTACCCGCAACCTATCGCCAATTGATCCACATTCCTGTACTTTTAAATGGGATTGGGGCCATCTATAACGCTAGAACATCAAAGCACCGAAGTGGCACAATTTCCATCAACACTTTTCATGCAAACTCAACTAATGGATTACACGCGGTAGTTGGAGGGAAATGGGGTAAAAATAAAGGGGGACAATTAGCAGTTAACTCGACTTCTCCAAAGCGCCCTACCTGCTGGATAATCACATGCAGCTTCACAGGCTTGAAAGCTATGGATTTGAGGACTCTGTCCTTGGGTGAATCAGGAATTACCCTCAGAATCGGCAACTGCAGCTTAGAGTGCGGCTTGCGCCGCGTGTTTGGATTCGTGTGCTGTGTATGGTTATAAAAGGATCAGTACTTGGGTCAAGTCCGTTGTCCACGTTCATTAATGAATTTATACACCAGATTAACACAGCTTTCTTGCTTTTACCTAATGATGTTAAGATGTGCCGGGAGATCAATGAACAATGCACGTTGGTTGTAGATGGGTTACGAAGCGCTGCTTTACAAGTCCGGTTGTACAGTTGGCGTTGATATCAAAATAATAATGCTACTGACAATTATAATACTAATAAGTCGTGGAATTTGGATATAATTCAGAGGTGACTCATTCGGTCACTCACAGTCATCAGGATTTCGGAAGTCTGGAAGAGCACCAGATAGCACTTTTCGCATTCTGGGTCTCATCTCTGATGCGCATCCCTGCGCATCCCGGCCGGCTTCCGAGCCCATGACTTCCGGATGCCAGCAGCTAGTGCCACTTCGCCATGGGTGACAGCTGCGGACCCGCCCGGATCAACTCCCACTCTCATGCCAGATAAGAATTTTGCAGAGAACAGCAGTTAGCCCCATCAGCTAGGACTTCCACTGCCGGGACCCAGAAGGTTGACGCAGCGCTCTCTGGTGCTTTTCCAGACTTGCTATGGCCTGCTGGCTGAGAGTGGATCGTTAGGATATACCACTGAATAACAATATCAATAAAACAGTACTTTAAACATCAAAAGTAAGAATTATCGTGAGCTCCGCTGTAGTTCTATAATCCGCGTATATTCAGAGCATCCATAGTTAACATCAAAATACCGTATATTATGAACAAAATCCGACGACTTTTCTACCATTTTTCGTTACTGTAGAGGTGGGTTAAATTATAAGAAGGCTATACGGAATTTAAAAACTGACATGCAAAATGCACCCAGGAATTCACTACCTACCACTGCACTTATCTCCACGAAGCAGTACCCGCTATTGACGGAAGGTATTCCACACAGGCATATGAAATGCCTTTAACTGGAAACCTTACTTTTGTGCCGAAAATCCTCGGTATATTTCACATTTGACGCTCGCGACGGATGGCAGTAGCGATTCAACGCTATATTATGCCAGGCGATCCGGTGCCTTAAAAGTTTGTTGTTCCAAACTTATTGCCGTGAAATTCGCTCTCACCCACTGCTCTATTGTGATTTATATGCGTTGGGCCCACACTCAGATAACGCTATATTCTCGGCTGCGTCACCTGTTTCATGTAGCCTGACGTCTGGTCAATACACTATTCGACACCGTGAAAGTCTTCTCTGACAACCATACGTCCTATTAAATGCGATTATAACATAATGGTTACCACAAGTGCTAACAGTAGAGCAGGTTTCAATTGAACTCACTCTGGTAAGAGCACGTGACGATGACGTTGAACTCGTGCAGAAACACTTTCCTTTCTCTTTAGCTGCTTGTTATAGGTCGGTTAATACGCAGACTTACCACGTAGGGCAGATTTGATGTTGCAAAGTATTACTGTGGGATTTTCTGTGGACGGGCTTATATGAGATAATTTACGGTATCTTCAAAGTACATTCCAGGTGTAGCGCTAAGTAACCAAGTGTAAGTGGATGAGTGCGTCATTCAACCATCCTATAACTACTGCTAGTTTCGGTGCAAAGACGGCCGTTTCTTAGAGAGTATTCCACGTATGACATGTACGAATGGAAAATAAATGCTTGCGACACTCCAGACGGTTATACAGTTCTGCAAGATTCGATGAGTGACCACCCAGGTTTGTATTGCCGCTTAGTTGCAGTAAAGAGTGGTACAAATGATGTGAGTCTTTCAGAATCAGGTATGCTCTAATCAGGTCGCCTCGGAATCTGCGGTACCGTCCGCTGAAAACCCAATCGTTTCATCCCCCCTCATACGAATGATTGCGCACTCCAATTATGTTCTCAGGCGCCCGACGTTGAGGCTGCTCCAGTTCCTTAAGCTCATGTTTTTATCATGAATGCCAAGCCTGAATTACGCATCCAGCATGGGGGCGAACACGCAGAGAGCATTCGGCGAAAAACTTAGCTGTCGACTTGTCCGAAGGCCTGTCACAACGACCCACGTTTGTTTCCAGCCTTCAAAGCCTTCCTGGATTGCCTGGAGTAATCCAAGTCATCTCGAACCATCACATCCAAGTCACGTTCGACAGTCTATTGTTGCAGTACATAAGTTGCGATCCTGTATGAATAGATTCTCTAATATCGTATGGAGAGTACCTTGCATTTACTAACGCTGAAATACAATACTTGCGGATTGACCATTAATGCGCCATACGTAGGTAACTGTGCAACAGATGCTGGTCGGCGTTCTCCTTGATCCTGCGCTAAATCCTGATATAATTTGCAAACATTAGGATGTTTGATGTGATTGCCTTTGCGCGGTCATTCCTAGACGCCAAAAACAGACGTAGACCTAGCACTGAGTCTAGGGGCACACCCCACCCGACTTGTATGAGGCCTGGTAAAGAGCTCTGACCACTAATTGCTGTTGAAGTTGAAATTTTGCAACCCAGCCTAGAAGCGGGTCGCTTATCCCGCAATACTGGAGCTTGGAGAGTAGTATCCGATGGTCTAGACGATCTAAAGCCTTTGCAAGATGAAAGTCGATCACAGCAACGTCTTCTCAAGCGTGATCTGACTCGGTACAACTACCACGTGCGATTAGTAAATTCGTAGTGCATGATTGCTGTCGAGGGAATTTTTGCTGCTCAGGTGAGGTGATGTTGCAGTTCTTCAGATGACATGCCAGTGTATCGGCAAATATTGATGCCATGTCCTTGGAGAGTATAGGAAGAACGAATACTGAGCGGTAGTTGGAGAGCTCAGTACTGCCACCACCTTTGTGAATCGAGGCTAGTATTCCAAGTTTCAACGTGAACGGAACTTGATTCTGCTCTAACCAGTGCAGAGAAAACAGAGCTAATTTTCTTGCCAGTTGGCTTGCTGATGGCCACAGTGCCTCTGAAAGAATGGTATCGACACCCCACGAGTTGTGTTTGAGTAGAGACGTCAGCTACTGCAATACAGCCTCCGCGGTAAAGGAGATATTGGTTATTGCTGGCGGAGGGACGATAAAGGCTGGATGATGGCTTAGTGACAAGACTCTCTGAAAGATGGGGGTACATTGCATCCGCAGCGCGTTAGTCGCATCCACAGCCGCTCTTTTTGGGCCAAGAGCCTTCATGAGTAGAGGAAATACTTGCTTCAAACTTCATAGGCTATTGACGTGCTTGTACAGCGGTTTGTGGTTAGCACGGAAAGTTTTTGCGATGTTATGCAGATATGCAGTTTTGTCTTCTCTTAGCAGTGGAGTGTATTGATTACTTTGGGCTACGTAGTTGTCCCAACTTTCTGGTGTTGGATCTCCTCTGTACACTCGCCATGCTGCGTTGCGTACTTTCATCCATTTTGAGTTCTGCTCCTAACAAAAGAAACGGATGTAGTTATTGCAAACTTTTATCTCTGAAGCACCTGTAATCGGTTGACTGAATTTGTTAACGAACTCCAACCAGGCGACTTCCGGGTTCTTCGGCAAGGAACGAACAAATTGTATTCCTGACAAGCTGTACTCATCGATCGTAGCTTGTGATGGTTCACACAGTCACGTAGTCCAAATTCCGATATTCCGCGTAGTAGGTGAAGATGTAAGTGATGTCTACTTGACCCCTCTAACCCAAAGGGCAGTTTACAGACGACACCTCAATGACACACTCTTTGTTGGTAAACGCAAGATCCAGCACAGATTGCCTGTTACCAGTTCTGAACCGAGGGGGCAAAGTGCTATGATCGTAAAACAGTACAAGTGTTACGAGCTTCTGTGGGTCGGTTTGGAATTGTTCACTGAACATGACTGGGGTTCTTAATAATGTACGTTGAGATCACGCATGATAAGGATGAGAGAGTATCTTACTTTTAAGGTGTCTTAAAGCAGCCTCAAGGTGGCAACCTGTTTCGGGTGTGCATTCAGGGACCGGTACACCAAGAAAATAAGGCAAACGTTTCTGCTTTTAACTGCAAGCGGCACCAAAGCGAGTCGGGGGACTGCGAGTCTGAACTCTCCACTGCTTTCGTAATGAAGAATTTATCCTACTCCTTTTATGAGTTAATCGTTCTGGATCAGCTACATACACGGTAGCGGAAACTTCAGCATCCGTCATTTTAGTGTTTCAGAAATACCGATGATATCGTATGACCAGGCAGCCTGGCGAACTTTCAGCTCGGCCAGTATTTTAGAAAGACCCTTAGCATTCGTATAGGAGCAGGCTACTTTCTCGGTCTCTAGGAGCCCACGGAGGGGTGAGTGGGTAAAGTATGGGAGAATGCTGACCGATGGGAGGTCCGCAGTCACTCGGTTTTCTGATAATATAATGATACTTCGTCTGTAAGTGGATTCGGCCAAGGTGCATCCCAATTTTCCTTTAGACTTTCGTCAGAGTGTACTGAAGATGTAGTCAAGTTAAGCTCTTGCATT
>OX104065.1:11319359-11346791 GCA_944474145.2 Dicrocoelium dendriticum | reverse complement strand
CCATCAATAATAAACACATTTCATCATCCAGTTTCACATACTGCTCTATTTGCACCACCAGCAAATAAGGAGTGCAATAAACAAAGTGAAGGCGTGTGTCTGATTTCAGTCACAAACGCGATTGAGCAATGTTCACTGCCGGCACTCCCGCACACTCCGAAAGTATTCGTCCGATCACAAATTAACCGGCGACGGTTTCACAACTCGACTACTATTTAATTATCAAGTTCAAGTGGAACCGGAACAGTAGGATAAATCCTCGTGAATGTTACTTCCGTGACGCGTCGTTGATCCAGGGTATTATTCGTCCGCGATAACTGGAATCCAGAAGAATCAGATCAGCGCGCTCGAATCACACCACGGTCAACCAATTAATACCCACGAGACCTACACTGGCAGTCCCCGCAGCACCGGTCACGTGAAATAAGAAAGAGAAGTACGAAAGTAATGAGAGCGTCAAGAATAAAAATTAATAGATTTAATAATTCAATAAGACGAATAAGCTAGGACGTGAAGGGGAATGTTAAGAATTGAAGGCCAAGAGCGTCAAGTCGGCGTTCGAACTCTTTCACTGTTGGTGCCAATATCACGTTCTCGGGCAGTGCATTCCAGGAATCCACCATTCGGCATGATAAACGAAAGTCCGCCCGGACTCCATACGATCGAGGTTTGTGTAGCTTCAGCGAGTGACCTCGGAACGATGGAAGCCGAGCAGGTTGGAAAAGACCGGATAAATCGGGTCCGATTTTACAGGTAAGTATACGATTGGTCAAATCGGACCCGATTTATCCGGTCTTTTCCAACCGGCTCGGCTTCCATCGCTCCGAGGTCACTCGCTGAAGCTACACAAACCTCGATCGGATGGAGTCCGGGCGGACTTTCTTTTATCATGCCGAGTGGTGGATCCCTGGAATGCACTGCCCGAGAACGTGGTATTGGCACCAACTGTGAAAGAGTTCGAACGCCGACTTGACGCTCTTGGCCTTCAATTCTTAACATCCCCCTTCACTTCCTAGCTTATTATCCATCGGAAATTTAGTAGGGGAGTAGACAAGTGTTGGCACCCCAATCAATTTGGCCTTCTCTGCAAGCTCCCATGAACTGCATGCGGCTGGACGGCAATGCGAGCGCAGTGGAATTCATGTCATGGTTCTACGATGCTCCCTTTGTACCTACACGAAAACACTACAACCGCACGGTAGTGGATGACATCATTTTCTATCAAACTGAGCCAATTTACCTACTTTACTCCGCCCTTAAAGATGTGCAAGCCAAATTTCCCCGTACCCAATACTACTGGCTTATCCTGGGCAGTCGTGAGTCCTTGCACAACGGCATACAAGAATGGATAATTAAAGTTATCCCTAAACGCATGAGATTAGGGAAGAATTGTTTCTGGTCCAAGCAGGCGGTTCCAGCTGATTTAAGATAATTGAGATAATGACAAGCCGTCAAGGTCATCCTCACACACGCGTGACGTGCGTGCTACTGGTTCATTTGGATTATTTCCCTCTATCCTCTCTCCATCTTCTCGAAGCGTTGTCGCTGTACGCTCATTCGAACCGGATTTACCAGCTCTACACAGTGATCCATCATAAGTGGAAATATCTTCTACGGTTAGAGGCTGTGCCATCACTAACCGTTTTCACTGGCATCTGTGATTAAGCGCAAGCGTTTAATTCAATCGTATTGAGCAGATTGCCTTTCTGTGTGACACCATTCGATACAGAATTCGCGAGGCAGGCCGAAAAGCCTAAGCTTACTCCGATCCAGTGTTTCTCAACACAGCTGTGAAAGAATCAGTGTTCAGCGCTCTGTTCAGGTTACAGTCACTCGCCATTCCTTGTGACCTTGTCAGCCAGTGCGGCTGCATAACCCATCACACGGACCGCGCGCCCACGCCGACCGCTCATTTGTCCTTGCAACCACCACGCTCGCCTGACCGATGTGCGCCGCTCTCAAAGCCGTAAAAGTACAGAACACTAACCAACCCACTGGGTCAGGTAACGACACCAAATTGAATGGCAGTAAGGCGAAACCGAAGAGACTCCCATCGAAAAGCATTTGCAGGTTAGGAGAATGTCATCGGGTAGTAAAAATCGGTCTGGCTTGTTCGCACTGTTTGGAATGGTACCATACGAAATGTGCAAATGTGTCCTACCAAAGGTTACGGGAGCGAAATAGCTCCCAAGATGCATTTTGGTTCTGTACTGCGTGTTCCACTATCCCCCTCGTTAAGCGCTTGCTTATCCTAGCTGAGAAATGCGACCGGTTAATCGCAGAAGCAGAGCAAAGGATCAACAATAAGCTCACTTCAATGGAAGCAAATATGGACCACAGAAGCGTAGCGGCTGCTAAGCAACGGAATGCTGAACAATCCGCTTCTCCTGCACCACAATCAGCCACGTCTCCATCTCCGTTGTCTTCTCCAACTTTGGTAGAACGCCGGGCAAAAACAGACTGTGCCTACGTGAATCAAACAGTACTCACAGCAACGAAAATCAGGAACCATTCAAAATGTCTGGTTAAGCAAATTCCATTAGGATGAAGCAGCCAAAAACCAACCCTTGGTACCTGTAGCTCAAATATCTCTTGTCGTGTCTAAGCCTCCCAGAACATCGGTAACATATGCAGAGATTGCTGCAAGGGTCCACCGAGAGGCCGCCGTTGCGTCCTCTGCCACTGTAAACACCGTTAACGCAAATAGAGAGAAAAAGAGCAAACAATCACTTGTTAACAAGTCAAGACAAATGAGTACCATACTTTGCAGATCAATTAAAAAGGGATCCAACAACAGTGCCCGGACTGTTGTATGCTCAAATGTCCCTGAATCTACCGCCATCACATTGCGGGATAAGTTATCAGACGACCAAGACCAATGGAACTCATTGTGCATGCAGATGAGTATCAAAGACAAGCCCATAAAGTTGTTACGAATTACTCGTCATCCGAACTCGCCACACTATGGTGAACCCAGACTTATTCGAGTAAGTCTAGAATCCTCAACCGACGTGGAAAATGTTTTGCTCTCCGCAAGCACGCTAAAACACGAATCCTGTTCGATACGTATCTATCCTGATGTCCCTTGGAGCGCGCGACAACCAAAACGAAACACAGAAGAAGGGCACAGCAAACAAGACCGCCTAAACACAATCTTCATACATGGCGTACCAGAACATCCTACCAAGGATGTTCAAGATACCGGAAAGCACGATTTAGAACAGTGGTGGTTCATTCGTAAAAAAACTTTCTTTGGATAATGTTGTGGCACTATCTCTTACCAGGATGCCTCTCTGATCGAAGTATAGAGGATGCGGCCCTAGAATCCTAAAACTTGTGGTTCAGTCAGAGCAACAAACAAAGAACGTTTTGGATCGATGGCGGAGAAATCGGAAACATCTTCCTTCCGAAATTCGGTTAAAGGTCGCAAACCCTTTGCACAGCTCAAATATTAAGGCAACTGAAGCAACAAACATACTGACGAATGTTCAAAAGTGTAACTTAACTCCTGCTTTAATTGACTCTGACGTAGGTCTAAACGAAGGCTGGGACGCACCTTGGCCGAACCAAGTTGCAAACGAGGTATCATTGACCCACCAAAAATACGAGTAACTGCCGACCTCCCATCGGTCGGCATTCTCCCACACTTGACAGCTTCACCTCCCTGCGGGCTCCTAGAGACCGAGAAACTGGCCTGCTTGTATACCAACGCTCAGGAACTTTCTAACAAACTGGCTGAACTGAAAGATCGCCAAGCTTCCGGCTCGTATGATGTCATTGGTATCACCGAGACATGGTTGCACACGGGAATGACAGACGCTGAAGTGTCGCTACCCGGCATGTCGCTGACCCGGAACGACCGGCTCACAAAAGGAGGAGGGGTAATTCTGTACTACCGAAACGACTTACAGTGCGAATCCGTGGAGGATTTAGACTCGCAGTTCCCTGACTCTCTTTGGTGCCGGTTGTAGTTAAAAGGCAGGGACGCTTGTCTTAGTGTCTTGGTGTACCGCACCCCTAACTCAACACCCGAAACCGACTACCACCTAACGGCTGCTTTAGGGTGCAGTTTACAATAAAAGTACACTCACATTCTTATCATGGGTGATTTCAACGTGCATTGTTTAGAAGCCCCTCCTACGATCGGAGAACAATTCAAACCGATTTACAAGATCTAGTAACTACTGTTCCCCTTTACAACCACATCACTTTGCCCACTCGGTTAAGAACTGGTAACAGGCCATCTGTGCTAGATCTTGTGCTTACCAACGAGGAGCATATGATTGATGCATTGGATTAAGACTGCCCGTTGGGTCGCAGTGATCACGCAGTCATCAGTTTCAACTTCGTCTGCTATGCGGAATATTCGAATGATAACGATGAGACTGTGCGAACCATCACAAGATATGACCGACTCGCCCAGCTAGTCATCGCCACGACATGGTCTTTCCTCGAAGAAGAACCCCCGGAAGTCGCCTGGCTCGAGTTCGTCAACCCATTCAGTCAGCTGATTGCACAGGCTTCAGAGATAAAAGCTTGCAATATGTGCAAATCCGTTTCTTTCGTTAGGAGCAGAACCCGAAAATGGATGACAGTACGCAACGCAGCATGGCGAGTGTACCGAGAAGCTCCAACACTTGAAACTTCGGACAACTACGTAGCCCAACGTAACCACTGCACTCAAATGTTAAGAGAAGACAAAGCCGCCTATCAGCAGAACATCGCAAAAACCTTCAGTGTTAAGCACAACCTGCTGTACAAGCACGTTAATAGCCTACGAAAGGTGAGGCAAGGATTTCCTCCACTCAAGACGGCTGATGGCCCAACAAGAACGTCTATGGAAGCAGCAAACGTGCTGCAGATGCAATACGCCCCCGCTTTTCAAAGAATTTTGCCACCAAGCGATCTATCAAGCTTTGTATTCTGTTCACCAGGACTAACCCACATCAATTTTACCGCAGAAGCTGTATTGCAAAAGCTGACTTCTCTACGCAAACACAGCTCGCCAGGTGTCGACACCATTCGTCCAGAGGCATTGGGAGCAGCAGCAAACCAACTGGCAGGACATTTAGCTCAGTTTTTCCAGCACTGCTTAGACCAGAACCAAGTTCCCGCTATGTGGAAGCTTGGAATAATAAGCCCGATTCACAAAGGTGGAAGCAGAACTGATCCCTCCAACTACCGCCCAGTAACCCTGCTTCCTATACTCTCCAAGGTCATGGAATTCATAGTTGCCGATGCACTGGTGTGCTATCTGGAAAACTGCAATCTCATCATCCCTGAACAGCACGGTTTCCGTCGACAGCGGTCATGTACAACTAATTTACTAATCGCACGCAGTAGTTGGACCGAGGCGGCCGACGCTGGAGAAGGTGTTGATGTGATCTACCTGGATTTTTCCAAGGCTTTCGATCGTCTAGACCATCGGATACTACTATCCAAGCTACAGCATTACGGGATCGGAGACCCTCTTTTAAGCTGGATCGCCAACTTTATATTTCAACGGCAATTAGTGGTCAGGGTTCGGAGCTCTTTATCGGACCCCATACAAGTGGAGTGTGGTGTGCCGCAAGGCTGGGTTCTAGGTCCACGTTTGTTTTTGGTGTTTATTAATGACCTTGCACAGGGAATCGCTTCAAACTTCCTAATGTTTGCCGATTATATCAGGATCTGGCGCGGGATCCAGGCGAACACCAACCAACATGTGCTTCAAAGTGATTTAGATACGGTGTATCAATGGTCGATCCAAAACTTATTGCATTTCAACGTCAGTAAATGCAAGGTGATTTCCATCCGACATCACGGCAGCTACTCATACCGACTCGGAACGGATGTACTGCAACAATCAACTCTCGAACGTGACTTGGGTGTTCTGGTTCAAGATGACTTGGGTTGCTCCAAGCAATCCGAAAAGGCCTCGAAGACCGGGAACCAACACGTCGGGTTGTTGCGGCGGGCGTTTGGACAAATAAACAGCTCCATATTTCGACAAATGCCCAATGCGTATGTTCGCCCCATATCGAATATGCAATTCAAACCTGGCACCACTGGCTGAAACACGTCTTTAATGCACTGGAACAACCACAACGCCGGGCATCTAAGAACGTAATTGGAATGCGCAATCTTTCCTACCAGGAGAGGCTGCGACGACTGGGATTGTTCAGTGAAAGCTATCGCAGAATACGAGGCGACCTGATTATGGCATACTTGATTCTGCGAGACCCATATCATGTTTGCCGCCATTTACTGCAACTCAGCAGCATTACAAACCTGAGGGGCCACTCATTAAAACTCGCAGAACAGTACAGTCGTCTGCAGTGCCACAGAAATTTCTTTTCCATCCGTGTCTGTCACCCGTGGAATGCTCTCCCATACTCGGTCGTCTCTGCACCGACACTAACAGTATTTAAAAGACGGTCGGACGATGCACTCAGCCACTTACACTTTGTTACTTAACACTACGTCTCCATCCTACACCTGGAGTTTACCATGGAATTATTTGTTGTTAACTGTGGATGCTGTGAATCTAAGAGGATCGCAGGACTGCAGCGAAGCAAAGGATAAGTCCTTATTTTCATATTTAAAGTATTAACTATTTTACTATCCTTATCATCATTATTGTTACGTTGACATCCCATGCAACTCTCCAACGGGACTTGTAAAGTAATAATTCTTAACCCGTATAAATTCATTGTTCATTGTTCAATATCACAAACTCAGTGCATAGCGATTGCGTGATGTCATATACTCAATGATGGTAAATATCGAAAAGAATATGGAGGAAACTATTGTCCAAAAGGTGATTCAGACCATTTCGTTTTACGCTGAGGCAGCGCAATGCGGCAGTACGCTCTTCATAATTCACGCATCTGTATAAGTTAAATTTGATCCTAAAAAGTAAATTGATTGCTCAGAAGTTGAAGCAGATTTCAGGACCAATTACAACCCCAGGTATACTGACGATGACCGCGTCGGCTGGATGAATTTAATTGTCTAGAATAACAGCGGTTCGTCTCGTGAAACGCTTCAGAATCATCATATAATATCTACGTAGTTCATCATCGTTAATACGGGCTTGACTCCATGCCCAAATGGAGTACAAACTTATTAGATACGAGGTAAACTTTGGATATGTGTGTGTTGGCTAATATCGCGCGTGGTGTCTTGTGCTTCGATTTTATTGATTAATATTCTGTTGGTATCCACATGGTTTCATCGAAGATTACTAGAAACAAAATATCTTCAGCAAGGTCTCCTGTCATTGGGTACTCACACATTTTTCAACCACATTTTTCAATCCATTCTACCTGAACTGCGACATTGGCAAACAGATAGTTCAGCAATGAACAAAGATATTGTGGATAACCGATTCGCGGGGTATTTAACAGCTCTGTTGGCGTCACACATTGTCAGCTTATTTGAGTTTGCCAACCTTCTGCACGCATAAGTGGGTTATAGAAATGATAAAACTGATCGTTTATCGGGCTGCAGATATGAAAGGCATGAAACACTTAAAGTAGTTGGACGCAAGCAGAAGTGGATCCAATTTGAGTATTAATTACATGGTGGAACATGAGGATTAATGTTGTTAGTTTCATGGTAACTGTGTAAGAGTTGAGAGTGTGTTGGAGGTATATCAATCCTTGCGCTCTATACCAGCGGTGCAGATTGCTAATTGTAAGGCTGATGACACATGCTTACTCAAGTAGCGGGAGGGAAAATGTTTGCGCAAATAGTTTTCCAATTCCCCATGAAACGGCATGAAGTTTCGAATGCGTGTGGCGTTACGGTCGCTCACTCAAAACTATGACCACTCGCGTAACGTTAATTTGTGGCTGGACCATAGGTGCTGGTCAGTTTCCGAGCGACCGCAACCCGCAACTACTCAAGTAGTCCCATTAAATTATCATAGCAACTTTCCAGTGTGAACATGGTCACGGGGATTTGTGATCCTCCGAATTGATGCGCATAACCATGTATCTGTGTTGGATGCGATCAGTTGTCTGAATGCGTGGCCCAACCTAAGTCCGCTAAGAACGGATCTCCCCATGTTTTCGGTCGGAAAAGAAATGGATGATTTACCATAGAAGCGGGCAATGGATGTTATTCTGGCTCAGCAACTGTGTTAGCTGAAGAAAATGTTAGCTGCGGTATAGGTAAGTATGTGTGAAAATAAGACGACATTATGTTCTGTGTTAGGACAATGTGAAGGTCATTTGCATTAAACGAGCACTGTGGGAGTGAGAAATCGTGCAGTAAAATTTTGTGGATTTCTGTTGTTAGAGGTAAGCTTAGTGCGTCAAAGTCCGGAGCACATTCCAGGGACCATTGGAATACGTCAGCGCGCCACAGCTTTTCAGGAGAAACTATTGCCTGTATGCTATGGATTTGGGTCGTTTCCAAATTGTCCGTTTATTGCTACCTCTTTCCTGATTGGCTTCATTTTCTCACAGGGGGCTGCACTATATGCGAGAACTGCCATTTGGGCTAGCTCAAAAGAAAAGATTAATAATAATCAATAGGCACTAAATTATGGGCGATGCGTGACACACCTAATCGACATGATCATATACGTGCGTAGTTGCCTAGTACGGTTATAAGAGCGGGTCAGGAGAATTATAGAGCAGATCAGCTAATAAGTTTTGGAAGTGCAGAAATAATACAAAAAGGGACAACAAGAATCTATTGATGTTGGCTGTCCCTCAACCACTCTGTCACGTACAGTAGCATAAAACAGCTAACTCACTTAACAGATTATGGTGACGAACAAATTGCTGGGTCATGTAAACTTTGGGCTCTGTTTGTCTGTTTATTTTGTTGTTATGGAACAACCAAATACTTTGGTTCCAATCTGCTCAGACAATAATTTGTTATAACTTTACGGAACTTATCCTCAAGCGCAGGCTTTCTCAACTTTTACTAAGCTGTTGCCCCCTTTTGAATCCTTCCGTTTCTCACTGCCCCTACCCTTTATTATCACTATTTCGGCAATCCGCAAGGTCTAACAGACGTAAACTGAAGAGTTCCAGTTAGCATATTAGTATCCGTTTGTTTTCAAGCTTAAACTTAAATGCTGACATCAATGCTCTTTCCCTTACAAAACACATTTTGAGCTTTTATGGCCTCAAGCCAATTCACTGTGCAGCAATTCAGTCCACCTATCTGTAATTACACATAAGTTATCAGCATTAGTTAACACTGTATTTAACTGTTAGTATTTAACTGTATAGCTTGTGATGAATTGTGTGGTATAGTAGCTTCCTAACAATAACTTCGTTTAAATATAAGGGTAAGCCTTGAACCTGAAGTCCTTGCGCAAGCTTACTTAAGTCCAGCGCCAGACTTCACAGCAAGTGTCAAAAATCTCTTACGGTGATATCTAAGCAGTTTCCAACTTTTGTTAGAGAAACCACTCTGTTGTCTCCACATTCAACAAAGTATGGGGATGGAAACGACTTCGGCTATATCCCACAGCCTGACATATTTGTTAGTGGAATCAGACTTTATCCAAATATCTCTTGTACGTTGCGTGAAGTTGGGTCTTGCTAGTTTGGTACTCTGAAGTTGTATAAAAATTACCCTGGATAATAAATTGAACATTGTAGGGCTGTACATCAGATAAATCTAAAAACGAAGTCAGGATTACCATGTAAATTAGGTCACGAAACCGCCTTTCATTTCTTTTCGGGTGTATATGCCTAGCATAAGCAATCAAGACTTTATCCTTTAGTTCCTCCGTGGTTGTAGCGAGAAATGGAGAATGTTGAAAATCCCCAATGTCCGATTTTTCAAGCATAAAATTCCAGTTTTTTTAGGATAATCGGTAACGGTTTTTCCCTTGAAATAACTCAAAATGCCTTGAAAGATTCATTGAATATGCTGTTTTACAAAAACATCATCCAGATAAAAAACACCTGGCTTAGCTGTTATCAGTTTTCCTTCATAATCAGTTCAATAAACGAGTGTGATGTTCGTGTCCCAGAGTGCAACAAAATGGTGAAGACAACTGCCTTTGGAGAGCTATCTAAACAGTATACAAAAGAATAGCTTGATAATCTTCACTGTGCTGTTCACACAACCACTGAAAAAGACGATCTTGAAGTGGGCGCGACTTGATATTGTTGACTGCTGTTATAACGGTTGAAAGTGCATCGTTTAAGCCAGCACCCAAGTTCTTGGCCTTCAGGTACACACGGTGAATCACACAGAGATTTGTATGTACATAAAGGAGAGTATTTTTAACTAGGGAATGAATCCGTTATAATTTCTGACCATTGTGGCAGCACCAACTGTTACAACTGCAACTATGTTCTGCATTGTAATGGAGTTTTCAGTTAGATAGCCACTGCTTTCCTCGTAGATAGACAGGCTCTTGGTATGAGATTGAATTCTCTTGGCAATCAGCATCTGTTCCACAAATGCGTTGGCATTGAAGAATCTGCCATACGTAGACCGTCCTTATCAGGTAAACTAAGTTCATCTAGTTTTGACGAAAACTTTCTAAACCGTAATAAAGTAAATAAAGTACGTTATATATCATGCCACATCTCATTTGTTCTATTGGATACAGTTGTGTTGCGGAGCGAATGGCTTTAACTGCTTCTTGGGAATTCATGCTCTTCGGGTCCGACAGCATTAGTGTTACTGAAAGAGGATGTGAGCAGCCACTTAATTAAGTCATTAATTCTTGCCTTTCTGGAGGACCTTACTCACTTCTTGAACGTCATCCACGGAAGGGTTCAATTGACCATCTCCTACGTTGGCGAGCTCATCGTATAAAATCATAAATCCAAAGTCACATTAACAAATCCACTCAACATGACTACCCACACATGCAAGTACATTATTCCAGCATCTTCAATAGAATAATGTTTTCATGCGGATAAAAAGCTAATGCTCAGCAGGTACCGTAGGATGGTTATGGTGAAACTCCAAAATATAAAACTACTTGTTAGCAAAGTTAGGTTTACACCGCTGTACCTAATGAAGTATACGTAGTATAGATTGTAAATCCAAGGTAAACCCATAAGGAAAGACGGCAAATGAACGTTGGGAAAAATCGCGTCTCCTTTTGGTACACACATACAAGAGGTTAAAAGCATGAAAGAAATATGGGAATTGACTGTCAGTGAAATTCCTTACAGACGTTCGTGTTTATCCATGGGCAATGCTTCATATAAGATTTTGTAGCAAAATAAATGCACGGTCAACTCGGGCTTTGAACTCTGTCAGCGTGGGAGCACGTACGACAGATTCTGGTAGAGTTTTTCACGTTCGGCAACTGCGTCCGGAAAAGAAATTTTGACAGCAATCGGAAATACTGCGCTACTATGCCAGCTTGAGATAGTGGTCTCTGAATTTGCTGTTGTGACTGACCTCTAGCGAATGGCGGTACGTGGTGTTGGGATCACTTAAAATTTGGAAAATCAAAATGAGGTCCCGTGCAAACGCCGATACTGTCCGCTGATTACCCCGAGCACTTGAAGCCTTCATTCATAAGGCAACTTATACAGGCACTTGACATTTTCGGTTGCCCGGCTTTGGGGTATCTTCAAGGCGGTGAGATCTCTCCTCAGCCAAGGCTACCAGACCTGTAGTGCGTGCTCCACATGTGGCCATATATCTGAAGCGAGAAGTTTTGAAAAGATCTAGGGGTCAAATGGTCCGAATGCACGCTTCAGTATGCACACGTGTTGCATACCCAGACTTGAAGCCTTGTTCATGTTGAATCGTAGTAGATTCTGGATTGCCAGTGTCTTGACGGTGTCTAGCCAAACACCTAACAAACGGATCTATGGATTTATATGTTTACTACGCGAACATCTCCGCTATTCCACATAAGTCTATGGTGAGTCCAGCACAAAGCTTTTCACTTTATCACGCAATTGATTTTCACAATAATTTCCATCCTACGGGACTTGTTAAGCAACGCTTTTTTACCCGTAATAAACCATTGTTCCATGGTTCCATTGACCACGACTATACCCTATCCAAATCCGCTTGATGTATTGGGGTATTGTCTGGTGTATCTATCGCCTTCCACACCTTGATGTCATCGGCGTAAAGAAAGCAGTTCGAGTTTATGAGGCGTGTGATAACGTTAATATACGTCAAAACTCATCGCGGATGGGATCTAACAGCTTTTCACGCACACGCACTTCCAGGCGCTTGTGTAGAAGAGAACTTGTGACCCAACCTAGGTGAGGATCATCAATACCAAAAGTCTGGAGTTTAAAGAACCTAATGTTGTAGTGTAACCAGTCGGACGTCTTTTAGAAGTCGAGAAATACTACATCAACTCCTGTGCCAGAGTCTACAGCTTCAGTCTATCCGGATCATGCTAGTTGAAAATTTGTATTGCACGGTCGAGTTGTCAGTAGCCAGGCTGTTCCGTTGCGAGGTAGTTAAATTTTTCCAAGTAGGCGGTTAGCGCATCAGAAATAATAGCTTCTATGACCTTTGAAAGAACCCGTATTACGATTATTAGACGGTAGTTGGCTCGATTGGAACGACCACCTCCCATTGTGAATAGGAGTAATATTACCGTGTCGGGTACGTATATTTCGTCAAAACAGTGTTGGAAGAATTGAGACAAAAGCTAATCGAAATTCTCTCTCATCGCTGCAAGCGATTTCGTGTGTATATTATATACTCCAGGAGAGCTGTGCTTGCGTATACTGAACAGCGAGCTTAGTGCATCTTCTGATGGGAAGTATATGTGAGGGTGGTTTGGCGGTGAAAGAGCCATTTTCATAGGGTTAAGTGGGCAGCGATCGCACTGAAATGTTGCAGCATATTACAGGCGCAGGGTATTCGCCGCCTCCGGTGTCCTTGTGGGTTAGTCCGCTGTTTGAAGAGGAATTCCACGTTTCAGCTTACGTTGACTGTTGACGTGTTGATACCAAAACTGGTGATTTGAGGCCAGAAGCATTGCCAAATTCAGCCAGTACGCCATTCTATCATTAGGAACTCTCTGAGTACAGTGGTTACGTTGAGTCGCATAGGCCATCCAGTTCTCGGTGCTCGGATAAAGCTTGTATATACGCCAGGCTGAGGTTCGCACAGCCATACACTTGCGTGTCCTGCTTCGCAGAATTGAGACCCCCAGTTCGCGGGCGGAGGTCCTAGTCGCTGATGCGTCGGCAACTAAAGAGTTAAAGTGGCTGACGAAATGTTTCCATGCACTAGCTGGTTCCTCATCTGCCAGAAAGTTCCAGCTGGCTGTCTCACTTAGTCGAGCTAAATATGTTGTAGTGTATAATGTTTCTTGTGGTGTCGGCAATTATACGGGATATTCCGAATGACAAATGTATTCAAAGAGTAGGACTACATGATTGTGGCGGCTCAACGGGACGTCGATGATCGCCCTCTCGACCATTAGTTCCTCGTTGGTCAATATCTGATCCAGTAACGAAAGCACACCTTTTTCCCTGCATCGGTTGGGAGTGTTGATGGGGCCAAACTTAGGGTACTTGGAGACATACTCTTGTAGATCGGTCATAAACTGTCCTCCGGAAGCTGCTTGGGATTCCAAAACGTAGATGCTGAAATCGCCAGTAATGAGAATGTGACTGGAAGTTGTGTTTATCACCCTCCTTATTGCGGACGTCAGATGGGAGTCCATCTCGTGCGTTGAGGAAGGAGGGCGGTAAATGACCGCCACTAAACAAGCGTTGTCACCCGTTAATCCTAGACCATACCAAAGAGAATCTTGTACCGTGCTGACCGAATCCTCTATGAGCTCACACTGGAGGTCGTCGCGGAAGTACAGAGCCATCCCAGCACCTTTGTTAGGTCGTTATTGTCGAACATTGGACATACCTGACAATGCGATCTCCATATCACTTTTATCAGGGCGTAACCATCTACACATTATAGCGATGAAGTCGCAAGCTTTTGATCCTTTACGCTGTCGCCCTTTGGAAAGTTTACGTAGTAATCCTTGAGCGTTGGTACACAGAAAGTAAAGCTTCTCGGATGTCAAAAACTGTTGACTAGGAGCACATGAATGATGTGGATTTGTGCCGAATAATCGTTTTTTGGTTGAATTGCCAAATCTCCATTGGAATGTAATCAGTTTTTGTTTCACTTGCACCTGCGGTGTGTAGTCCATCGACAGCCTTCTAGATGGCTACGGGTCTTAGCGCTCAGTTTTATGAATCGCTGTTGTGGTTATATTGAGTCTCGGGTGGTGTCGTTCCCGACAGAAAAGCAAGTGCTTGCAGGTCTCTAACTACCGTCCTCAGTTGTAGTTCCGAAGGAAGTGTGTTGCGTAGTAACTGCCAGCTACGGAGTAACTTCACGGTCATCTGTTGTGACTGCACCGTTAGTTTCAGTATCCTCGGGTAGCTGCCTCTGCAGTATGGTGACTCGGGTAACCGTGTAATCGACCGAAGTATGGCGTCGCCCGCCCGGAGTGCTTCACGCAGGTAACGCGATTCCTCCAGGTCATGAGTGTAGGCTTCTTTGTTGCTGTCTAATCGGTAGTTGGAGCCCGCCATAAATGAAATTAATTCTTTTGCTACTGTCCGTTTGTTGGTCGTTTGATTCGTTTTTGTCCCGCTGGCATTCCCTCCACGAAACATCCGTAAATATGCCTATTCCATTGTTTTCAGTCCGTATGCGGTATGCCGACAAAACACTGCCCCGAAATCCTTCACTGACTCTAACGTTACTAACATTGTCCGAGGCTTTCAACAATGATTCAATGTTGGATGTCCAACAAAGTACATTAGATTATTCGGACTAGCTTGAACTCTGAGTCTATCGCAAAGGAATTTCCATTGTTTTAAATCTTCTTGCTGTTTACCCGTTAAGGATGTTGCCTTGGACTCAGGAAGGTTGGCACATATAAGTTTCAGGGCCCCTTAGTTCCGCCTGGACTTCGGTGATGGGGGAAGCAAAGTTATCGACGGATTTAGTGACGTCTGTGCAGGATACACCTGGTCCTTGACCTGTTTTGTGGCAAAACTCTATGAGGCTAAAGAGATTATTCTTTGATTATACCAAGCAGCAAAGGTTGAACAATGAACAGTGATTTATCACGGGTAGGTTTACTTGACAAGTCGCTTAGGATGATTGAAGTAAAAATTAAATTTTAAAGGATAATCGAAGAAGTACAGCTTAATTTAAGCGTCTGCCGATTGTAATGTACCATTGCATAACGATAGTTTGGAGCGTGAATGGGGTGTGCACACACAAAATAGTATAGAGTGCAGTTATAGTTCAGTAAATGTGTGAGAAAGAAAAAAGGAAATGACGACGCTCACTCGTTTGTTGATTCATTTAACAGATGTGGCATGTTAATCCAGTTTAGCCACATCCAGACTAATCACATAGACTCTCCTGCATGCATTTTGGCCACACATTGCGGAGAGGGACGTTAATCAAGTGCTTAGGTTTGCGTTATTTAGTACTCCAAGTGGAACGGACTATATCAAGTAATGTAAGATTTAAAGCGTTTCATCAAGGCGTTTTTAGAAAGGCGTTAATGTAAGGGCAAGGATAAGGTGAGTCGGAAGGGCTTTGCAGGCACGGGGCACCCGGAGGGAGAACAGGTTTCGTCGGCATTCAAGTCGACTGTTGTGCGTAGCCAGTTTGATCTGATGGCCTTTCAGATTGGTATTTTGGCTCAGCTGCAACAGCTTGCTACATGGGTGAGTTGGGTTCGTCAGTAGTACGTAAACAATGATTAGTTGTCCTAGCTGACGTCCATATTCACCACTGTACAATCTCATGGACTGCAGTCTGCGTTGGTAGGAGAGATGAAACCATCCTCTAATGAGTTTGATCGCTCTACGTTGTGGAGCTTCAAGTGCATCGACGTCGCGCTTGCGCCAGGTACGCGAGGACTCGATTTCATATTCCACGTAAGGTCTCATGTAATTGTTCGGCATTTTCGGAAAGATTGACGGCTCAAAATTCCCGAAAGCCTCCGTAAGCGTCCAAGATGTTGACTAGCACATTTTAATGCCTGTTCAGCCTGTCTCGAGCAACCAAGACCGTACTGCACGAGCACCGCTAGGACGTTTTTTTGGGAAGCACGCTGTAACTGCTGGCACCCAAGTCGATATTCATAGATAAGCTGATGGCGTATGCTGACGACTTTGCACTTCGCCACGTTGAACTGGAGACCTTTATCGGATGACCACACATAAGCCCTGTCGACATAGCTCTGCAGTGCCATGTGATCATCCGATGTCCTGATATAATGCCAGATGTTGACATCATCTGCAAATAGTAAGAAATTCGGCTGCAGTACACCGGCAAGATCGTTAATGAATGTTAGGGATAAACGTGCTCCTAGTACCGATCCTTGAGGCACGCCACACTGGACGTCAATTGGGCAGGAATGGAGCTGCTGACCCTCACATTCGGCTTACATTGAGTGATGAAGTTGTCAATCCGACCAAGCCCTGGGTTACCGAATCTATAGCTTCGAAGCGTGTGCAAGGGAATGCGGTGTTCTAAACGATCGAACGCCTTGGAGAAGTCCAGTTACAAAACTTTGACTCCCACTCTGGCCTCGGCTGACTCTGTCCAGCTTGCTCGGGCTATCAGCCAGTTTGCAGTGCAGGATCAATTTCGGCGGAATCCGTGTTGCTGTAACACTAGGATGTTGTTGCTTGCAAGGTATCCCATGTGCACCACTGCGGTTATACGTTCCATTACTTTGGATAAAACTGGGAGGAATGTGATTGGACGGTAGTTCGATGGCTCCGAGCGATTACCACTTTTATAATTATGAGTGACTAGTCCATGTTTCCACATTGTGGGGACCAGCATTTCGTTGAGATTACGTTGAAAGAACGGAGCTAATTGTTCGGCAAGATTCATGGTCGCTGTCTTCAATGCCTTCGGTTTGACGTCGTCCACGTCAGGTAAGCCGTGCCCGCGCAATGACACTAGCCTTTCCATCACATTTGCTATCATGAACGAAACGTGGTGCAAACCTGGTGGCGGTGGAAGCTATGTCAACAATGCATGAAGTGATGATTCACTGCGAAAACTATGGATTAAATGTTGACGAACCACGTTAGCTGCATCTTGTGCGGTTCACGCAAGACCATCAGTTGCATGTAAAACCGGGATGCCGCGCTGCACACTGCGGAGCTTGTTGTGGTGTGTATTTAGCAACTTGGGATTTTTACTGAAGTTCGCCGCTAAGTTCTGTTGATGCTGGAGTTTGTCTTCGAGGATCAACTTGACGCAGTAGTATCGTTGAAGTGTGCAAACACCCCAGATCAGGTTGCATGGACAAACTTTGTAAGCGCGCCAGGCTGAATCCCTTAAAGCTATATACGTTCTAATACGGCTCCATAGAAACGAATTCACTTGTTTTGAGAGAAGGACCTTGCTATCTGACACATTTGCAACTAGCTCGGGGAACTGGATGACAAACGCCATCCAGGCGACAGCCAGGAAGGACCAGTCGGTTTCTTGAACGAGGTTCGACAGGATATCGTAATTTTGTAACGACATAGGTTTCCACCTTGTTCTCACTGATGTACTCCGAGTAACGCTTGTAACGACTGAGCAACTGGAACATCTATGGTCACGGTGTCAACCATTAGTTCTTCGGTGATGAGCACAAGTTCCAAAACAGAGGGTGGGTCGTCCGTTCGGAATCGCGTGGAAGAGGTGACATGGTTGTACAGAGGTCCATCAGCAATCACCTCTTGCAAATCCTCCTTGAATTGTTCGCTATGCAATGTGGAACTTCGATTGCGTGCAAGGTGAAGTTTCCCACCAGAAGGACGTGACTGTATGGTTGTGCCAGGACTGGTTTCATCAAAGAAGCTACGCATTGATCCATTTCCAGGGTGGACGTTGAAGGGCGGTTAACTATTGCTAGTAAACACGCATTACCACGTCTTAGGTGCATACGACACCAACGAGAATCGAAGAATTTCTTTTCTGGATCATCAATTATGTTAACATGCAGGTCGGCTGTATAATGCGGAAGCACTCCCCCAACTCTGCTAGGTTGGTCGTTTCGTATGGAAGTCATGCCGGGTGGTGCCATCTCAGCATCCGTGATCTCAGTGTTCAGCCATGTTTTGGTAACAATAGCTAGGTCCCAAGGGGTGAAGAGCTGACAAATATAAAGTTCGGTTAGCTTGCTGAGACGTCCTTGTGCATTGGTGTACAAGCAGGTGAGGGCTTCGGTGGTCAGAAGCATGTTTGTGAGTGCTGGTTTCTGCTGAGGACCTATGCCGACCCTTACGGCGTCGGCTGCTGGTCGTACTTTTATAGGACTGATTACGCAGGACCTACGGCCAGTTCAGGTGACCATCTTGTACTCCTTCAGCCGCCGTTGTGCTTTGGCATTGTCTCCGTTCTGAGCTACAAGGTGACAAAATTGTATTGGTAAGTTGCTTGCTCAGCGTCACATTGTCTATCTGTGGCTTGGTGCCTTTTGTCTTTATAAGTATTTCGGATGGCAGCACTTTGCGCTTTTGTGTCACATTTTAACTACATGTTCTGCCATCAGTTCGGAGTGCAGTGGTACTTGCATCACTCGGGGGCTACTCCCTTTGTAGTTAGGTGATAGTGGTAGTCTTGATGTCGAATTAGCGAGAACTTTTTCGAGTGCGAGCACTTCACGAATAAAACGCCCTTCATCCCAGTCATGCTCTTTGGCCTCTAGATTGCTTAATGTCTGGAGCTCGGGATAGATTTTGCTTCTTGTTTTTTTACAGAAGTCATCCGGATTTTGTTTGCGTTTCGGACGTTCGCTCCAACTGCCATGGGTAAATGTTCGAACAGTGTATGTGGTGGTACGGAGGCGAGTTTCTGAAAAGAGAACTGTCTTTGCATCTTTGCCTGACTGAAGGGTTATCTGGAGTAACCGTCGTTCACTGTAGTGTACGGAGTTTGGATGACGGACGAGAAGTTCCATACTGACTGGTCTAGCTTGGACCTCTTTTAGTTCACACAGGGCGCCCCACTGTTTTTTGTCCTCCAGTATCTTATCTTTTACGGAGTTTGCCCCGGATTCAGTCACATGAGAGCATAAGACATTCAGATAATTATGGTAGTGTTTCCTGTTCTCGTTATTGGAGGGACCAGTAGCTGCTTTCTTCGGTTGGACAAATGATGGGGTCTTGAAACTCGTAGTGGGATTGGTAGTAGTAACTCGTTTGTCAACGTGCGGGATTTCGATGCTAGGTACCTCCGTCATATGGGTAGCCACAACGGATGCGTAGGTTGCCTGGCCTTTAACACTATCCAGTGTGGCAGATGCTTCCTTGAAGAATACATAGTGAACGCATCTTCAGGAACCCTACTAGTTTCGGGGTGGCTAACTCTAGATCGTTACTTTTACATTGTTCCGAATTGGAGGTTTATGTTGAGAATTGAGTTCGAGGCACGGATTTGTCTGTTTCATGTAGGATACATTTCTAGGCTGCCGCCTGATCTACCATCTTTGTCAGCCTTTCGCACTTCCGCGCCAACACAATTATACATCTGACGAGTGGAAGAGACTGTTACTCAGTTCAGAACCAGAGCGAATCGGTCGTACTGTTGCTTTATCTGACTGAGACTAAACTAAGCACACAAGAATGGAATTATTTTCGCAGTCTCTGCATTCTATTCCAAATCCCACAAGTTTTACACAGCTATCTGCGCCACAAGTAACGTTCATTTCGGAAGCTTTGGGCTTAGCTTTCCGTGAATAAGTAGTACGTGCCACTGTGGCCGTTCGATCTACGGAAGTCGTTTGTTGAAATGTGTACACTGGTAGGCTTGACGCTGCCGGTCAAACTGTTGGTCGGGCAGTCACCGGTTAGATTGCTGTAGAACAAATGCAAAATTGCGGTGACCGACGGAAGTTGGGCCAATCAGTGACCTCCGACAGTAGCCGGAGGACATTCGCAAAATTTGCACAGATGGATAGGTGGGTCAGTATTTAGAGCGCTTTGGAGTTCGTTGATCATTTAAAAGGATGGGTGTTACCTGTGATGCGGCTGTCGATACACAGGGTAATAGGATGTGGGCGGTGGTGCTTCGCATGCTTCTACACTATGCCGCACTTTAGTGGACAGACACTTTCGTTATCCCCGTGTCACCCAATGGCAAACACTAAGCTTTTACGAAGCGAAACCTCAGTTTACCTCCGTAAAACCTTCGTTTACCTTAGTACTCCGCCCGGACATGTATAACTAAGAAAAAGCTTCGTTTGCTTCGTGTTTGCTAGCAGGGGCAGGATGCCTTGTCGAGATCCCACCTCTGTCACCAGTAATGTCGTGTGCAATAATCCAGGGGGCACGAAAGAACGGCAATGGCTGAAAAATGCAGGGAAAAGCTGGTAACGGCGACAGCACCCGTTAAAGTGGGCACAGCACAGGAATGAAGTCAGCGTAAAACATAGCCTGCACACGACGGCGTGGAATTGGCAAAAGTCCAAAATTCGGGTATTTCAAACAAAAATGGGTTAACTGTACACAAGCCGGCATACGAAGTACAACCATAATAATTACTATTGTTCTTTGAAGTCCTTGTCAGCTGATAAACCGTCCACCTTTCTTGATTGATTGTCAGGCTGCCGGTCTGAAAGGAAAAAGAGAAGGTCAAAAAGAGTTTGATCTTTGGCAGTACAACCGTATTATTCCTCCGGTTTGGCTTGAGGATGGAAGTGGATAACCGCCGACTGCGAGTAACAGCACACGAGATCTGCTTCAGGCCAAAAGGTTCTTTTGGAACGACTTCCAGCATCACATAACATGATTAACAACCTTTCTTACATTTGGATTAACAATCGTTTTTAACTGTGTGGTCGAACAGGAATTACAAGCTTATAGCACTTCTTACACTTTACAACGTCAAGGCCAAAGTTGAGCAGATTTGCTGGTACAGATTTGATCTCACCTTGTTGGTGTCGCTCGTTCAACAACGAAAATATAAAACTTTATTTACTTATGTATACGTACATAGATCTATAGATATATATACCTGTTCGTGTAAGCATTTGCATATTGACAGTTTTATAGACCTATTTATATACTTAACATATCTATACAGTTGCATAATTCCATGCTTACACCTGAATTGGCACTGGACTGGAACTATCCTTCAACGAATGAAAGGTAAATATGTATCAACTCTGATAATTAACCTCGCAAAAAACACCGCTTGATTGACCAGGAGTGCAACCTAACAAGACTACAGAACACACCATACACTTCAGGGTCGAAGGCCGATAACAGCTGACTGCGAGTAACAGCACAGGAGGTCTGATTCAGGTCATATCATTTACTTGGAACCAATTCCAGTATCACGCAACGTCATTAACAACCTTTTTTACGTTTGCCTTGACAAACTGTTTCAACTATGAGGTTGAACAGTTAGCAAACC
This sequence comes from Dicrocoelium dendriticum, assembly GCA_944474145.2. NCBI lineage: Eukaryota > Metazoa > Platyhelminthes > Trematoda > Plagiorchiida > Dicrocoeliidae > Dicrocoelium > Dicrocoelium dendriticum. The sequence continues at coordinate 11,325,434 of OX104065.1, read as the reverse complement.
TTCTATCAGTTTTTTCACTTTCCAATGGCGAGACCAAATTTGATCACATCTGCTTGTTACAGATTTGGTTGTACCTAGTTGACCATTCTTCGTTGGCATGTCGCGCTCAACACCGAGCATATAAGGTGCATCTAATTATTTATTTTACGTTCCACCTAGCATAGAATACTACCATATGTATCACCAGATTACCTTTCACGACAAATTCTTTTCGGCATGCATTATATATATATATATATATATAGTGCGAGAGCCTATGGTTCGCTGAAGCTGGTGGTGGCAAGATCCTGACCCATAGTCTATCAACTGCTGTCATTGCTTTCACATTAGCTCATTCCTGGGCGCTCCCTTGTGGCCACCGCTGGGTAAGAGCTAGTGTACCATCTTCTCCCTGCCAAGCGCCAAGACACCAATCTGCATGGGTCAGTGAACTGGCCAAATGCTAGACCCGCTGCCTTTCGGCTGTACATTTAATCGAATGCTTTGGCTGAGGACCCGAGTCGTTCTCCTGTCATGTGTGGGCGTCCTGCCAGTATCCTAGTCCATCCTCTTCGGCGGCTAGGACGTAGTCGATGGCTATCTTCTCGTAGAACCTAGCCATGGGAGAAAACAGGTCCGCGGTTAAGAACCTCACAGCTCGATGGGCGTAGAGCACGAGCTCCGCGCATTTTTCCTGACGGTGGGAGGGTACTTCCAAATGTTCAATGATTTGCTACTGCCCGCCTCAAGCCAGGCAGCCCCTGGTCAAATTGGTGCAAACCAGTCAAAACCCACCTGCGTCCGGCCGTGGTCGCAGGTGTATCTTACTACGGACGCAAAACATGGAAAGCATTCCAGTACCTCCAAGGCTGCTTGTGACGGCCGCCAAACAGATTCCAGTTTGTCTCTGTAAGCACATTCCCTAGCTGGATCTGCTCCCACTGCCTTGTGGGTCAGGCTATTTAGCCAAAGGCTCCGAGTGGAGTCCCCCAGGCAAACTTTTAAACCACCCACTGCGTTGCGGGTCAGGCTATTGAGCCATAGACTCCGGGTGGAGTCCCTCAAGCAAACCTCCGAAGTACAACGACCACCTCGCGTGCTATTGCCCACCAATGCAATCGTATGCCTGCGCGCAAATCACACAGCATCGGGTGCTGGAACATGCGCACACTACTAGATCGGAACTCCAGCTAGATCTCCAAGCGACGTACTGCGCTGGTCGCGATGGAACTGGCGCACTACCAGATAAATGTTGTGTCGCTCAGTGGAACCCGGCTCGCTGAGCATGGATCAGGTGCTGGCCGCACTTTCTACCGCTTGGTCAACACTGCATAAGCTCCACGTGATCAGGGGTCGGATTATGCAATGTCCGATCGTCTCTATGGCCGGACGATGGGTGGAGCAACAGGCATCAGCGCGCGACTGAGAACGTTTGCCAGGCGAAAACCCACCACGTCGTGGAACACTGCCGTAGCTTCCGTTACACAGTAGTGCTAGTCGGCTATGAATCGTATGGACCGAGTTTGCACTCTATTATTAGCAGTCGGTTGACAGCCAAAATTTTTCCTTGATTGGCCGAATGGCTTAGTAATGATCCGACAGTAGTCGTTGAGGCCGGTCAATGATGTAAAAGAGTCGCAGAGCCGAATAAAAAATGACGCAGGCGGGTAAACACATTGTTAATAGAGGCCGCCTTTTCTATTATATTCTTGTCCGGCTAGCAAATCATGTCCAGCTACCAGCGCAGGATTTGTCATGGGGACGGTGAGTGCAGCTGTTTCTTGTGGCTGAATATGTCCCAAACAGGCGAAAATGCCATTCTCCGCAAAGTGGATTCGGATTTCCTTCACATGTAAGTAGGTGCAATTGTCTCCGTGGCCAAGTGAAAACTCCGTGAAAGGCCATCTGAAAAGCCACTTATACGAGCACAACGCTGTCCGTGAAGTGATTTCAGAAAAGCTCCAGGGGAATAGAAATTCGGAATGTTTGAGACAGTGAAGGTAATCACGCCAGAATTGTTTGTCTTCGGTTGTGGAACAGGGGATCCATGTAAATATATTATTCTAGGTGACTTAATTGTTCTACTGTGACTACGAGGCCAGCTAAACCCACTTGTTTAGACCCCGTGAAGGCAGCGTCTCTAGAATGGCCGTGAGAGCTCAATTTGGGATGAGGTGTGGATTCTTCATCTCCCGGAGAAAGGATCAAGCGTTTAAAACAACTGGCTATTGAAGAGGAGTCGACCAGTCCCAGTGAATAAACCTTTTTGTTTTGGCGGATGTAACTGTGGAATCTCGGGAAATAACGAGTATTGGATAAGAGGCAGCCAAACAGAGAGACAGCAATGAAACAAGAAGCACTAGCACAGACTGGTGGCGCGCAACGGTGCCTAGGATACATCAAAGATTATGTAGTTTTGTTTGGTATACATGATTTGCAAGCGCGTTCTGTACCTCACGTCGCTGGTGTGACTCAGACTACAACTACTAGGTAAGAAGAGGGTTCTGCACGCGCAGGGTCATGAGACCGATATAACAAAGCGTGTTGATAAAGTTAAGCGAACGGTGCGATGGTTGAAGAGAAACAGGTAAACCGATGATGATGACAGCAGTCCGAATGCGAGAGGCATCTTAGGTGAAACTAAGGACAACTAGGTTGAGACCGAATGCGGAAGCAACCTAGGTAAAGCAGCTTACCAAGAGGAAAAGGAAATACAAAGCATCGGCCAGGAGCGGATGAAGGCGGAAGGCAGTGCGAACAGTAATTCGCGAGAGTAATTACGCTAAAGCGCCAATGATTCCACAATCTAAGAGCCGTCAGAAGCTAGAGAAAAGGGTCACAGGGCCAAAACAGCCGTGCATTGGGAGTCGTTATGCCACCTACGCTCTCACTAACAGGCAAGTGCGAAAATAAGATAAAGTGCAGCGGCATATGAAGAGTGTTAAGATGAGCATACTAGTGGAAGTACTAGTCAAGAAACACTTAGCAATGGCCTGAGGGCCGCTAGTAACCAGGAGCGAGGTTGGAGCGGAGGAGACCATACGCACAAGGATAAATTGGATAGACGCAAGGAGTGTAAGCCGTGGGAATAAAAATGGAGCGCATTAACAGAGAAGGCCATGGATAAGAGGAAAATAAAAGCAACAGGGGCCTAGACGCTAGTGGAAGAGAGCGAAGTCGCTGCCAGACCCTAGTCGGAAATGGCAATGACATCTGGAAGTAATAGGAGGACAGAAGAACGTTCAGATAAGAATAGATTAGTCGGCGCATTGAGATTGGGTCGTACAATTGTGGTGAGAACAACTGTGGACTGGTCAAGTAAGGCTAGACCCACAGCAGGGCAGTGAGAACTGGTCCTCCGATGGAAGAAAGATTGAGAACATAGATTATGATAAGAAAAGGTTAGTAACGGGATAAGAAAAGTTTGTTGATAGACAGTGGAGGAGCGCACGAGGCTTTCCAGGTGATGTAAACAAAAAGTTGGGTCAGCCGAACCAAGATTTGTAACGTCGAAGAATTCTGTGTGAAATCGGATGACAAGTGGCCGATCTGGCAAGACTGGAGTATTCAGCGCGTAAGACTAACGCGTACAATAAAGGCAGGAAAAGGGGCGCAAGGATAGAAGGTGAACGAGTCCAGCAGCCTCTCTGGGGTAGGGGAACAAGAGCGTTGAGTCTGCATAGCGTATATCGCTTAAGTCTGGGTAGCATAGGAGCAGTCAGAGAGAAGTGGACTGGTCAGTGGGACTAGATCACCACAGGGCAGTGAGATCTGGCACTCCAGTTGAAGAAGAATTGAAAACAGAGCGCGATAAAAAATAAGTTAGCGTCAGGATGAGAAAGGTTTATTGACGAAAGGTGGGAAAAGCCCACGAGGCTCTCCAGGTAGTGTAAAGGGATAGTGGAGTCAGCCGAACCAAGAGAGGTGACGTCTCAGAAGTCTGAATGAATCCGGAGAGCAGGATGCCGATCGGGTAAGACTTGATTAGTCGGCGCGTTTGCATAAGGACATATAGTAAAGGTGAGAAAAGAGCTAACAATAAATGGTGGGCAAGTCTAGCAGGCTCTAGATGTAAAGGAAACATCTTGCTTAGTCTGCGGAGCGTATACCGCTTAAGTCTCAGTAGCATAGGAGCAGGCAGAGAGAGACAGACTGGTCAGGTGAGACAAGATCACGGCAGGGCAGTAAAGCCGGCCGTCCGATTGAAAAAGGAATGAAAACAGAAAGCGATATAAGAAAAGGTTAGGGTCTGGATGAGAAGGGTTTATTGGTAAAGAGTGGAAAAGCCCACGAGCCTCTCCACGTAATGTAAACAGAACCATTAGGTCAGCAGAACCAAGAGAAGTGATGTCTCAGAAGTCCAAATGTAATCATTAATAAGAGGCCGACTAAGCGGGACTGGATTAATCGGCGCTTTGGGACTAGGGCGTACAATGAAGGTAAGAAAAAGGCTATAACACTAACGAGGGAACAAGTCTAGCAGTCCCTCAGAGTAGGGGTAACAGAGTTAATTCTGCGGAGCATGTACCGTTTAGGTCTCGGTAACATGGGAGCAGTCAGAGAGAAACAGACTAGTCCGGTGGGACAAGATCACGGCAGGGCAGTAAAGCTGGCCGCCTGATTGAAAAAGGAATGAAAACAGAAAGCGAGATAAGAAAAGGTTAGGGTCGGGTTGAGAAGGGTTTATTGATAAAGAGTGGAGGAGCCCACGAGGCTTTCCAGGTGATGTAAACAAAACGTTGGGTCAGCCGAACCAAGATTTGTAACGTCGAAGAACTCTGAGTGAAATCGGATAACAAGTGGCCGATCTGGCGAGACTGGATTAGTCGGCGCGTAGGAATAGCACGTGCAATAAAGGCAGGAAAAAGGGCCGCAACGATAGAGGGTGAACGAGTCTAGCAGCTTCACGGGTTAAGGAAACATGAGCGTTGTGTCTGCATAGCGTATACCGCTTACGTCTGGGTTGTTGAACTAGGTGTTTCAACGTTGAAATACTTATGGACCTAACGCAAAGGCCGCATCGCACCATGTCCAACTAATCAATGCCCATGTATCCTTTCTTAGCAGTCATTGCTAGGTCGGATACTTAAACTGAGAAAAATATGGTAACGTCAGAAGACGAAAAGTATAGGTGGAAGGAGCTAAGCAAGTAGAATACCAAGATACTTGAGTACGTATAAAAGAACTGGAAAGTGTAGGTGTGTCCGTTAGCAAAAAGGAAGGGATTAGTGTTGTCACCCATGAGCATCGAGCCGGCGAGCAATACCCTTAACCGTAGGCTTCCTAAACACCAAAGTTGGAAGCGCAATCCAGCGATCTATGCCCCGGCGCGACAGACGATTATCCATCTTAATTTGATTAGACCGTGGTTTATACGGTTTCAGTCGGTGACCGCGGAGAATAGGTAACGTATCCTGAGTAAATAGACCTGACAACTCTGGGCTGATATTACCAGTCAAAATACGATAGGTGAGAATCAGCCCCTTATCTTTCGATGGTGCATCGAGTAAATTCCTAAACTAACCAAGCGTTCAGGTTACGGCTGTCCACGTAAATCCTGCACTAATCAAGCGCACACGCGCAAAACCCTCTCCAAGTCCATTGCTTATCGTTGAAGATATGGTGGAGTAGCCTGAACACAGTATTTCAGGTTGCATTGGAAGCACGCCGAGAATAGCTACACAAAAGATTGGCCTGTTGGAGTCCGGAACAGCGGCGGATTCACTACAGCATACAAGACCCCGACAACTAGCCTTCTTCCAGTTGTGGCCAAAATAAGGTGCTGATAAGTGTGCGACCCGTAAAGCAACTTGCTGAGTGACGACGGGAAGTGCATCACCACCGACAACATATTGGGGGAGGCTTAGCAGCTCCGATTCGGAGAAGGGAGCACGGTCCTATTTACGAGCATGCACCATAAGGTAGATTATTCCCAGCACCTATCCAAGGCCAGCTAATTTGCCTTAGGACCCCCGGGGTATGCACAACATTCCAGAGATTAAGGTCGTCCTCAAACATTAGTGCTCCAGTCATGTGTGTATCATCTCTATAGGTCGATGTACCCATTTGGGGGGGGGGGGGGGTGGGGGGGTCTCC
>OX104065.1:10978665-11319259 GCA_944474145.2 Dicrocoelium dendriticum | reverse complement strand
ACACACCAGACTGTGAGAGTGTTGCATGAACTAATTACTTCCGTACCTTATGTCTTTCATATGTAGGGTGCATGTTATGCAGCTAGTTTAAATGCCACTGGACGTGATGCCTGTGCTGTAAAATTTCTTATGCAATATGTCTATTGAATGGTTACTTTCCTGTTCGTGCACTTACCATACATATGTCGTAGTTGTACTGATTGCCAGCAGTTTGCCGGCACCTGAGCAATTCAGCTGCAAGGAGCTTGCACGTGTGCATACGCGCTCACACATGTTTCTCCTACATTGAGATAGCGTATCCCCTCGTATTCCCCACAAAATTGCCACATCATCATCATCATCATTACACGTTAGCTTGAGGTGGGGAACACCTCAGCTACTGTGCCGCAATACATGGAAAGTAAAGGAGAAAAAAATGCAACTGGTGCAAGCCGGCTGAGCTACCGGTACCGGATGGGCATCGTTCCGGTAATCTACCAGCTTGCTGCTGCGCACCAAAAAAAATTACTATGCAAAATTATAAGGCTAAATAATGAGATCGTGTTTGGAAGGGAAAGCTAAGGGGGTTGGGGTGGGACAAAGAAACAGCACGAACGCCAATGAGGTCAGCTCCTAGTCATATCAGCAAGTGTGTCCAGCCAAACGTGTTCATCGTCTTTCGGACCCCAAACAGGGAACCAAGACGCTCCAACCAAGGCCAGCTCAGAACTGAGGCCCTTTGTTCCTCTCGACCAAGTCATCGCTTGGCCACTCCTCTATTTCTTCCATCCACACCCCCGGTGCGCAAACAACACACATCGCGGGAGTAGGGGGCTGGCAGTCATGGGCTAACCACGCAGCCGACGCCATCGGCAGCCTGATTGCGTGTACTAAAACGGTGCTGACAGCGGTTCAGTTCATTTTCCGGCTGCCCCCGTAAACAAGGCGTGGAACACGCTCGTTGCTCACTCGGTGTTCCCATCAGATGTGAGCTAAATTACGAAGGCACCGGTGGTGCAAAATTGCCACCCGACGGATTGGACCAAATAGACGAACGCTTTTGCTCGCGTGCGGTAACGTACGAATTTGTCATGTGTTGCTTGTTCTGCAAGGGAAGCTTCGAAGGCGTACACGCTTTGCACTGTGTGGAAAGTGATGAGCATGCCGGTTAGAGCTTGTGGATCGGTCTGTCTTAAGGCAACCACAATTGAACTAAGACAAGTACCCAGTGCGATCAAACTACGGAGTACAAAATGCAAAAGTTCTTAAAACAAGCGAACGGGTGGTCAAACATGTAATAAGGTTACCGTTCAAAGGTAAACAGCCTTCTGAACTTCGGTGGCACTGGTTGTTTGCGCACGGCGGTATGTGGGGCAGTAACCTGCATGACATTGAGAAATGCGAAATATTTACTTTCCGATTCGTCTGCTTTCGGTTCCGGCTGAGGTATGGGTTGAGGAACCTTTTCAGATAAAGCTGACCGTATTATGTAAAGCACCACCACAACATCCCTGCTTCTCGTAGGATGGGATCATTTGAGACTAGGGAAAAGTTAGGGCAGAAATCTACGGCATCATGGGAGGATGCATCAGTGCTTGTCATACCTAACTTCGGTGTTCACCATTGGTATTGCACTTGCTTCCGCTGCGTTGAAGGTCGGTTGCGATTTGGCCGGCCTATTAAAAGGATTGACAGGCGCAGGATCCACCTTATAAACAGCCGAAGGAATTCACTATTTCATCCTCGGAAGATACCGTTCGTCCTCCGAACTCAGTCGTTTTGGACGGCGGCTGTTCAACCTGATGACCAGGCGGAGTTCCTGTTAAAATGGTTTCATCCGTGTCCTGGGTGTTCGTTTGACTTCCAGGTGATCGTTCTAGAAGGCAAGCATAATCAAACTCATCAGCGCATTGCAAGTCACAAGGAACCATACCGGTAGTACGGACAACGCTGACTATTTGTTTCCTGTCCGTCAAATTGGGATGCCTATGAACCCGCACGTAGTCGTGGTACTGTGATGTGACACCCCTGGAAGAAGTGGGGGCAAGCCATTCGCTTGCAACCACTTGCTGCTAAAATGCTCACCTCTCTGCCATCGTTGTTTGTAGGGTGAACTACGTGCAATAATGGTCCTGACATGGCATATAAAATACACCCTGATGTTAATGAAAACTAAGATGAACGTAGGTAAAGGTAACATTGGACGCGCTGCATATTGTCCGCGGATACTGGGCACTTACTCATTAGCTAAACGTTAGATCACAGTTGTACGTCATGCTAATAACCCTTTCCTGCGGGCCTACAACACATACTGCCCGTTAAGATGATTCACACCGTACGCCGAATTTGATGTTCAGGAGGAAGCACACAAACGAATACAAACATGACATCAGTTGTCCACGAAAGTGTGTAACGGAGGGACAAGTTAAATGTGGTCGTGGACACTAAGCATAACGCAAACGCATTTTATATCCGCTATAAAATAAGTGAGCAAATGGGTGTCCAATCCATCTGCACGGAATATACCCGCAACACCGTACCGATGCTCATGCACGTAAAAGTCCGTACTACTGGCAAACGCCTGACAGTTTAAAATCCTGTGTTCCCCGACCCTTTGCTTACGCTGCCTATGACAAGTGGCTTATTGGTAACGTTGAACACGTTGTCCGGAGACTTAAAAGAATGGAACACTTCATTGATAGATAAAGGAATTTGCCGTTTAATAACCAGAAAATGTAAACCATCAGCACATGTGACCGCTCCACGATGGCATAATGACAGGTATTTGCACTCCATACAATCTCGTGGTAATTGTGCAATTGGATTTACGGCTTTGAGCAACATTCCTTTTAGCAAATAGATGTGCGACTCAAATGGCGAAGAAGGGAAATGTTCCAACGGTACGTGGTTGCGAGCATCCTGTGCTAAATGCGTCAGTAATTGAACATTATAAATCAGTTCATCCGGGCCATACAAGTGGAAGTAGCCCTTAACGAAAACCCGCAACGCTGACTCAGCGAAGTCACATTGAGTGGGTGAAAGTTCGGATGGGATAATAAATAAATACGCACGTGTATATCGATCAAGTTCTTGCAGTAGTCATCCGGCTATACGTTCTATAGCATCGCTGGACCAGCGCACACTAAGAATTGTCTAAATTCCGCAGCCTTAAATTATCGAAACCATCGAACGTCTCTATAACGTCTGGTGAAGCCAAGTGGCCAGCGCGAGTAATTACTCTGCATCAATTCCTGCATTTGCTTTTTTCGCAGAGTAACGCGACACTTCTTATTAGCATGGGCCGATATCCACAATGACCTCATCCTACGCAATATGCAGAAGCATACTGTATGCACCTAGTCAATTGAGAAAGAGGTTATCCTATCTATAGTTCAGTACTCAAAATGTGATCGCTCGTTGCGGATGGCACGCCGAAACATTTTATCCCTACGAAGCCGGCAAGTAGTCTGTGGAAATGTGACCCGATGGTTTACATACTTACCACTTTGAAGGCACTTGTCACAATTTCTGTATCCGGGGTGTCCTATGCTTCTCTTTACGAAAGTCGGTGCAGGGGTATCGCATAGTACACTGGATATGTGTACTTCCGTTGCAAAGATATTATCCTGTAATTCCACCTCGATCTCACGCTACACGATGAGCTGTTTCATTAAGACAGCCAAAGTATTACACCCATCCGAGGGTTTAAGTTGACCATGGTATATCCCAAGAGCAAAGGGGTTGAAACGAAAGGTGAAATGATTCTACACATACATGGCCACACCTGTAGTCGCTAAGAACTGAAAGGGGAGAATCCACTTATATGCATTTGGATTTTAACCTCCTGTGGTGGGATAACATTTTGGCCCTGCCACGCTGTCATCAAACCAAGGGGTAAACGAAGGTTACTGTATGTCCCGGATTCCAAGCTGGTGCTTTCTGTTTCGCGTGGAGTCTTCCTCAGGGTTCTATGTTCTTTCGACATGTCCGGGTGATATAGCCGCAGAATAGTCGGTAACTCATTACCAGTTGCCACCCATATACGACAATTTCTAATGCATTGCCGCAGATAATGTTGCAGTGGTTGTCCTTTATCTCGGAGACTACGGAGGCAACTATTGGTCCAAATGATGTTGCAAACCAAGGCCTCGTACACCACAAATCAATAGTAATTGTTATCACAACCTCCATTTAGGGATCCATGCTGCTGCATTGGTTCCATTTTGTGAGTTCAGCGATAGGCTCGGCTCCCTGAGCAAGTGCACTGCGCTGGTCTAAATAATTCATTAGGACTAGCGCCAACAAACCCGGTTCGGTCGGTAGCATTGTTACATCACTATTGCCCACGTGGACGTTGTGCAACTCGCCGACGCCTTGTGTGTACACAGGCTACAGCGAGTCCGCCTCCATACACCATCTGTATAACGTTACCCGGCCAAGTGTAATGTATGAGCACAGGCGATAACTTCTCCTCATATCAAGGGCCTATTACGTTTGACGTAACCTTATGTGTGTTTAAAAGGGAAACTCATTTATATTATACCAACACCAAAATTCCAGAAATCCGTCACCAGGTAGAGAGCAGTCAAAGCGGAGGCAATCAACAACGCGCCCAAAAAGGTAATGGCCAACAGCTATGCATTAAAATAGGTAAAAGTTGGCCCATTACTTACCAGTATTCCAGTTGATAACAAGTTGTGTAATTCGCTCCACTTTGAACAAGAGCACGGCAAGGCTTTTATTAATATTTTTCTTCAAGATGCTCTTTTGGCGTGATCTTAAATTTTCAGGTTCCTCCGACTCCGCTCGGTTTGGCTACCAATTCTGTTTCGCTGTACTGGACTAGTTCTTTTTATTATGCATCATCAAAACGCAGGAAGAGGTTTGATTGTGTAAGAATCTGTTTTGACCTGAATTAGGTATAAGAAGTAGAATAATTGTATTTAGTATAATATTGCACGCATTACGCTGTTCGACGTGGTTTTATTTTGGAAGCTTGTGCTTTGGTTTTTCCTTGCTGTTGGCGACCTAACGCACAGGTTGCGCATTCTTATCTTCACTTGCGCAAGTACTCGTTGCCTAGGTAGATTATTTCATCTTGAGCTTCTCCACTGTTTTGAAACTTGCATTGTTTAATATGTTGGGTACCGACAGTGCTACACGTTTGCATGTCCTTGCTTAGCATGTTGTTGCGACTTGAAGCTATCAAGTTGCACGTAACGTTTTATTCTCAGCATTTTTAGTGAAACCACTTTGCACAAACCGTCAATGCTCTTTCGTGCTGCCTGGTGACCGTACGTTGCTCGATCGGCAACGACAAGCGTTAAATCCTCAGACGAAGTGATGAACATGATTGTCGTTTGGAGGGTACAGAACATGGCATCCCAATCTATACAGTGGTTGAGCCCTCGCTAGGCATCAGTAACATAAAATCGCCCTATGTTAATGTTGAATACCTCCTATAAGCAACCACATGGCTTTGTGCGTAACTGCTGTACAGGTACAAAGAAGCTTGCAGAATGCCGTAGCGCTGCGGAATACAGCGACAGCGGTACACATTGGGACTGGTGTATACGTTGCATACCCAGCCTTGAAAGTGCAGCAATCAATCATTAGCAGCGACACAGATCGGATTGCCAGCGCTCATGGTATGGAAGTTTTAAGCCACTGGGTGCAAAGCACGCGACCCAGCAGTTCTTCTGTGAACAACATGCTTATCTCACTCCGAAAGTGCGCAACTTGGATACCGAAAGCTTATCGGACACTGAGGAGAACCCCAAGGAAAGTGCAGGCCATTAAGGATTGTTGATGGTGCATATGGGCACATAGGGCCGCAGTGGGATATTTGCAGTAGTTACCAGGATGGAGACCTATAACCGCCAGAGAAGGTTGTCGTCCAGCTGCACCTAGAGGCATCCCATGTTCAGCTCTTCAAAAATGCAGATGTTGTTTCTTCAGTGTTGATCTATTTAGTCCACTAGGTCAAACCGTTTGTTGTCGATATTTACGTTTGCCCTGGTAAACCGGATGTGGATGAAGTTCTGAGTACACTGATACTTGAGAGGCAGCTGCTGTTGTCAACAGGTTTCAACGTCCCGGCATGCTCCAGGCCCATCTGTATTGAATAAAGGGCTGTTATACTTGACGCGCCTGTTCGAGCATGTGAAGGTGCCGATGATCCACTCAGAGTACGGCGGACGTGGCAAACACATTCAACCAGGCAGTTGTATCAAGCGGAAAGTTACTTTCCCACCTACCACGTGCCGGCTTAGGTCGCATACTGCGCTTATAAACTGGAGGCTTTCTTTAATGTCCCCTTTTCAATATCTCGGTGTTGCTATGATTTCGAAATTTCCCATTAACTAGATGCATTACGTGTGCTTCGGGGTAGTGCGTAGTATAACCAAACTGTGGTCAGAGGCACCGGCATGGAAGAACTTGAAATTGACAAATGACACGTTGATTGCTATGGATTCCTTATTGGGAGAGATTAAGAGTGCATGGCTGGGTGTTTTCCTAGGATTTGCAGTGTTATATCCATGTCTAAAGTTTGGAACTCCGAGGAATTTAGGCAATGTTTTGTATGCTGCGCCTGCAGTTATGTTAAGCGCGTTACCAGGTGATTATTACGACAACCTTTTATCACTTCATATAGGAATATGCCTTTACTGCGACACGCTGCTCCATAAGCAGTACTGGTTTATCGCGAAACGATTAATAGTTAAGTTTATACACGGGTACTACGGCCGGTACGGAAATGACCAGCTGACGTTAAATGTTCACTGCCTAAGCCACCTAGCACTAGACGTGGAGTTGCAGTTAACGCTTGACGCTTTTGCTGTGTTTCCATTCGAGTCTTATATAGGCGTCCTTGAGCGAGTAGTGTGCAACGTACAAAATCCTGCGATGCGGATTGTGCGACTGTGCTTGGAATACGCGAGGGGTCTCCTGATATTCTCAGAAGCATGAATTATCGGAGAGGCATACAACAGCGTGGTATAACACGTTGTGAAATGTAGGTTCTCTAAGGTGCAACCTACACATGTAGCGCAGCTGACAACGTGCTCATTGTATCTAACCACCTGAATTGCTAAGTCAGGGTTAAGCATAACTGCTCAGAGGGTAAGAACATTGTTTGTAAACCTTTCACCGTCTTGCTCGCGTTGTACTCTCTCCGGATACTTCCTCCGTTTGCCACCAATTTGTCACCTCAGGCATCAGCGACGATGTACCATCAATCCGTGCGTGCGACAAACACTGCAAGTGTATGTGCTTCTCTCTTGATGACTTCTTAGCTATTGTTCCTTTGTTTCATAACTTTAGAACTCCGGATGGCACGACGCGATGTACTGTCCACGTTCAGGGTCACCAAATGCTCAATTTTAATTTGCGCTACTTTTGTTTCTTTCCATGGATCTTTGGACTTCGTTTGTTTTAAAGCCTATGCTTATTTCTTGTTTTGTTCTACTGTTTTTTAATGTCCACGTGTTTACCTAGTGACAGAATTCTTTCTCGAAGTATTCGCACTTATCCCGGTACACGAGTATTGTACTCGCTGGGCGTCCAACTGAGACTCATATGTGTTTATGTCACAAAATAAGCGTCAGTATATCTTCCTACAATGGTTCCGTTACTGGTTTAAGAAAGCCTGTGCGATGTGGTACGAGGCGCCCTTTGAACGAAGTAGAATAGCATAACTGTTTCGGCGGATAGACTTATGGAGAGCTGTCAACAGGGTGGGTGTATATAAGTGCCTCGGAATGGCAAACTGCAGACCGCTGAATGCATTCTTAGCGTCAAACATCTGTGTAAGCATGCACTGAACATACAGTGTAAGAAGATTTGAACAGGTTGGAATGGCCTTTAGCAACACCTATCCAGGCAACATGGTATGTTAACCAGCTTGACCTTATTAACCATGTTCTTGATCCAGCCTCACCCTGACCTTTTGGATCTTAGCACCTTGCTAGATTGCCTCATTACCACCTGATGCGTCACACCTTCCTTTTCGCTTACATTTGATTACTGATTACTGTTTACTGGTTGGAAGTATCAAGCAGAGTTCGCGCCGTGTAACTGCAGCTGATGTCACACAGGAACAAAGACTCGTTAAGTTGCGCTGCGTGCATTATATCTTGCGTCGGCAGTGTTTGTCCAGGAAATTCTTAAATTACGACATCGACTTCGCCTAAATTACTTTCGGCGGCAGATCTTTTTGTACATGCACCACTCTGCTGTTGAAACATATTTGGTGGTCAACCAACATAAGTCCGGTACGACAGAATGTACTTTTGTCCACGTGTGCTGCTTGGTGTGCGCAGAGGAAGCGGCGGTCTTAACATGGGGTACCCACCCAGCTGTAATATCCGGTGGCATGATGAAGTCACCCTCAGTCGATGATATGCTAGTGTGTACAGCCCTAGTGCTGCACACCTCGTAAGTTGGGAATCAGCCTGGTGACTACATGCTGCACGCGCTCAATCTTTTCTACTTCGGCCTGGGAGCCATACTCTAGCCGTGGTCGTAGTATTGGGACGAAGCGGCGAGTGGCAATCTCTTCGGACCAAGTGCTGAAGCTGCGTCTGAGCGCCCAAAGCATACGAAGGCTGTTTTGGTAAAGCCTATACGTGTTGTCCATGGACTTTAGGTCGTAGCGTGACAGTACATCGTGGTCGCGCACAACAAGCGCGAGATGTAACCGTTGGTCAGCCACGGTGTAGGTTCAGCCATGCTCACACTTATACAGCCTTGTGCATTTCGACGTGCCCGGGTTGATCGGATGCTTGACCTCTCCAGACCACATGGAGAGGCGCGCGAGGTCCCGCTGAAGCAAGTCACAATCATTGGGCGTGCGGATTGCTCTCCACACCTTCTAGTCCTCTGCGAACAACGCACATGTTGATTGAAGTAGCTGCGGCACATCGTTTACGTGGAAGAGCAACAAAATCGGCCCCAGTGCAGTGCCTTGGAGCACACCACTGATCAATAGATACAAGTCGGTTAAATGGTTGTTAAGCTTTGTCTCAGACTTTGCATCCTAAAAGGCTGTTTGCCTCTTTAATGTTTCCTCACTGCAGCCGGTCCGAATTGTCTCTTCTTTCTGCCTAATCCAGTCTCGTCTTATTTGTCCTGCTTAGCTTCTGACAGTTACTAGACAACTAATGTTTACTAACCCATGCTTGTCATTTCCACGGATCCTTACATTTCTCCTGCTTTGTTTGTTGGTCGTCCTCACTTCGCCCCTAAAGCCATGGTACGGCGTTGCTACGTTTATTTGCTTGAGCCGCTTAACCCACACCCAGCTCTCCTGGCTTGCTTGTTGTCTACAAGCTGCGTTGGTCTCGAGTTGCCTCACTTGTCTTTGCTGTTTTCTTACCTCGATCAGACCAGTGAGGCTAAACGACCTAGTTTACTGCGGCTTCACTAGTGGTAATTTTACTTTTTCCTTTTTATTTCGCTTGTCACTGTCACCATTCTTTCCTCACTCAACCTTACATTTCTGCTTCCAGATATTAAGCCATCTACGCCCGCATAACTTCTTTAGCTGGTCGCAGAAAACAAAATACCGAATAATTAGGTCTTTTCCTTTTAACTTTTTCACCATGTGGAAACATATAGGACTTTTACCTTTACACCACATGATGTCACCAGTTTCCTTGGTGGACTTTGCTGTTCTGCTTTGCTTTACTTTCCTCTTCGCTTCTCCAAAGTCTGAATATATCGACAGAAACTTCCCAAGGCTCTCACCTGGTCTAAGAGTCCGCGGCTGAATAAATCTTGATAGATAAAAGTTGATCATATCAGGCCTCCAAGACACGCTCTCCCCTTCTGGTCTACTTATACTGGTCAACTGGAGTGGGATGCCCTTATTCAGAGGATTGAATCAGCCATGGCCTACATGCATAAAGCTCTTCAAAATATTTATTAACACAACATGCCTAAATCAAACCAAAACTACATCCCTGTGGTCCCGCTTGTAAAGCGTCCAACCACTCGCGTATGGTTTGTCAACAACCTCAGGCTACTCAGTCGACAACAAAAATAGGACTTTCCCCAGGGTATCAACTGTTTAGCGACAGTGCCCTAAGACGTGGTGGATGTTCGCCTGGTCTGCGTTCTCCATATAAATTCCACAGATATTTTTTAACAACATTCTATGAGGCGGATATGACTCTCTAACAAAATTCACGGCCACCTGATTCTTCAACCAACCACAATGGCACCACGGACGTCACCCAACCCTTCGCACACTTTTCACGCGATCGATTGCAATTGCAATGGCACATATTCAGAATCTTCCCTGGCACTGATGCTGGGGGCTATTTTTCCCATAATCTGCACACCTCGTCCTCCTCTCTATGGTTTCCACCGCTTGGGCATATGCGCATTAGGACCCCTCAACCTCCTTTGCTTCTTCTTCATTCCTATTTCGGAACAATCTTTCCTTCTCTAATGTTCCCTGTTATGCTGCTTCTCATATTTCGCCACTTATGATACATGTATATATGCGATATTTAAATAACAATTACATGCATGGGGGTAGAATATTTCAGTCAGTACCTCAATTGATCGACTGTATTCCAGATGCATTTCTTTCTTCTGTCTTTGTGACTGTTTCGGTTCGTTGCCTTGTTACCCGAGTCTGTCACAACTAAGACGCCACGCACCCAAGGAATTGTGCACCGTTGCGACAACCATCCGAGGCACTCAGTTCTTTTATCTGGCCATGAGCGGAAGATTAGCAACCCTTTTCCAATTTACTAACCGGATAAATCCTTCGTTACTTTACACGGATACACTTTTTCTGATGCGTGAACCATTGGGTGCAGTTTCCCTAACACTATCTCTTCCACATTCTTCTTGCCTGGAGAACTATTTTGACTTCGGAAGACACATTCGCCTGCCTATACAAAGCCAGAACACATGGTCATGCTGAGTCCTTCAATCCGCTTTGACAGCTCACATGGTCGTGGTTTCCTAGAATTTCAATCAATTTTATTACATACCACGGGAAAGTTGGGATGTTTGCTTCTGATCCAAATCCTATCCCTTAAGATTTCAATAACAATTTAACATGTTTCACTGTATATCCCTCAGAGCATTCGCGTGGTTCTGCAGACAATCAACACATCATATCCTAAAAGAATGTTTACTTCCGGACCTACCAATCGGGCACAGCCATTTGTTCAAGACAGGACAGGATCCAGGATCGTAATAGGCACTTGCCTAACGCATCAGCCAGAAGAAAAATTGGGCGCAGCTTGACGGCGAATAACCGAGCAAACAAACGTTCAACAAGAAACATAGCCAGTTACAACTTGCCACTCAATGGATTGGCGGCAGTGTTTCCCGGCGTGGTGGGTTTACGCCTGGCAAGTGTTCTCCATATAAAAAGCCACAAAGCTCAGTTTAACAACACTGCAATGTGGCGAATGTGATTCCACACTGAATAAAGTCACAGCCCATAACTTCACACTGGCAGATTAACTAGCGTCACCATTCTAGTTAGGTTCAGTGCACTGGAACTTCTACATCTGCAAATACGGCCGCCTCCTCTTCCTACGGTTTCACACATATACTATCGTCTTATTACTTTCTACGATATCACCGTTAACCTTTGCGTTACTTATTCGCTAACTCCCTGTATTGTCATATCTCTCACGAGCGTGCTCTTCAATTATCTTCCAATGGATCATTCAAGATTCTCAATCTATTATTGGCCGAGGTATGGCTGCAATAAATCGCAGACCGATTATGTCTTAACAAACGGGTCTCGATCTCACGGCAGCCAAATTAATTTTTCGCATTTCCCCCTAGTACATTTCCAAGCAAAGACATATGAACAACTTTCTACTGTCACGGTTACAGTTGACAAAATGTCTGTACAGCTGTGCATACCTGATCATGCCTCCATGGGCGTGCCTCGCATAGTCGAGAAAAAAATATTCATTTCTTTATTTAAAACATATAGACAAATGCAATTCTACATAAAAGTATGAAATCACAGCTCAAAGTTCATGGCTAAGCTGCACCACCATTTAAACCTTCCCCGAAATTTAGTGGTAGCTTTAACATGATCATGCCCACGTAGGCGTGCCTCGCATTGCAAGAGAAAAAATATATAGTTATTTATTTAACCA
Source organism: Dicrocoelium dendriticum (assembly GCA_944474145.2). Lineage (NCBI taxonomy): Eukaryota > Metazoa > Platyhelminthes > Trematoda > Plagiorchiida > Dicrocoeliidae > Dicrocoelium > Dicrocoelium dendriticum. Next base: position 11,307,140 of record OX104065.1, on the reverse strand, counting down.
GAAACCTTTTTGGCAGACGGGACGCAAATAAAAGACAACGGGTGCTGCGGAATAAGGCTTCATCTACCAACCATATTTATTAATTAAACTTTTCGTCGCCATTAACGATTTTCATAATCATTGTTTGTGCAGACGGACAGGGAATGCTTGCATAAGTCATCTAGTTCAGCGTTATGACCGCATTAACTTATTACTCGTTTCGGTGAGTGCGTCCACCTTGTCCACGGTTACAACCATGAACAACTCTTGGCTGATTGGGGACCGTCGACGGGCGTCGCTACCAAATGTCCCCCATTTGGAATACCTAAAATCTGTGAAGGAACACCGGCTGGCGGACGAGAATTGTGCTTTCGTCAACATGACTATACGTTGCCAAAGAAGTAACTTCTGTGTTGTCCTACTTTTTCAGTGGCTTTCGATCAGGCTGTCGCATAGCCTAATCGGCGGACCTTTCGAACTTACTCGAAGACACGGACTCAACAGCAGACATGGGCACACCCCCACCTAGACTCCTGTGAGTTGCCACATCGTCTGCATACCATTTCATCACAGGTGTATACCACATCGTTTGATGTCTGACGACGATGATTTGGAGCCCCAAAAACCGCCTGGTCCCTATCGTCGTTTCCTAGGGCTCCCAAACTATCGCTACGGTAACTGAATTGCCCGGCTCGATTAATAAAACTCACTTCGGCCGTTTGCTTAGCCACGAAACATGGGTGGATCCAAGCAATCTAATACAGGTATGGGGCATATTTCTCTTAATATGAAACAGCTTTCCATACTGCCTTACACTGGTGAAAATTGGAACACACCGATTTGGAAACAAGATGCAGGTTAGTGCTTACACTTTCTTGCTTGGGTATCGTAGTCGTAGAGACAACCTCTGGCTCGTCCTTCACCAGGACCCTAAAAGTGATTGGAATCCTACGCACCGTAAGCCTCGCATTGTGGTTTCATCATTTTCCCGCAAGCGATATAAACCAACTGAAGTGTGACTTGAGTTCATAGCCGTTAACATCCTACATTCCAGAAAAATGCCATACATTTGTATTAAACCTACGGAAAATTATGGAGAACCAAGAGTACATGGAGCTTAGGATGAGAACCATGGCTGCGATCACTGCAGGCCAACCAGGGCAGCATGCAACGCAGCTTGCTTTGTTAATTATTTCGGTGGAGGTACTACAGTCCTTCTATATATCAATGCAGGATGCAGCACGCAGGAGTCAATTAGTATGATTCTTTTATACCACACACCTGCACGCAGCACAGTTATCTAAAAGGTGTGCAAGAAGGCACCTTGTCGGCGCCTGTACGCTTCATGATGCAGTGTCTTTTAACGCGGCCGCTATTGGCGGAGACCAATTACGTCGGTTCCCGCAACAAACATGGATTCCGGAACACCAGGATTTTTTACCGAAATACAAGATAAGCGACCTCCTTACTGTTACACATCTCTCATAGTTGCACTATTAAAAGGTTCTCCGGAAGGAATGTCTCACTGGATGACATAACACAATATGGCAGTAAATACTTGAAACCTATTCGTGACAACGCATTGCTCGACTCCGCCAAAGGTGGTACAAGCAGCCGGTAGGTACACAGTGGTGGATTACTTATTGACATTTTTAAATAAGGTTTTCCCAAATAAATAAATAAATATTTTATTCTCGACAAAGCGACACACGCCTTTTGGGCATGATCAGCATATTGCATTATTGCACATGACAGCAGAATAAGCAGCACCAACAGCGGGAGTAGTAAAGTTGGAGACGGCAGTGTGGGCCCATATGGCCCAAAGGTTGTATGAAGTCTATGTACACAGAATGCGAGAGGTAGAGGTAATAATCAGAGCACTAACATGGTATGTTAATGAGGAACTAGTCCGATGAGGTCCCGTACGCAGTGTGAGTCAGGTGAGTGAAGTATGAGGAAACGGGTGAAAAATACTTAAGAATAGTGGCATGTCACTAATCAGATATGTAGACGTGTTCGTGCGAGAGCAGATATATGCACAGAACTTGTAAATGTGATGTCGGTCAACTTGCCAACGTGTTAGGGGCGGTGACTTTATTGAGTGGCGAGTCACATCCGCCACGTCACGGTGTTGTTAAACAGACATTTGTGGCTTTTTGTAGGGAAAACGCTTGCCAGACGAAGACCCACCACGTCCTGGGACACTGCCGGCTGGTGATATAACATTGACAAGATGGCATCTGGCCGATTACCCTCGCGGATATTCGCAGTCACGTAACGCCAACTTGTTTCCCATGGCCGTGTAGTCGCCTTCGGAGTCGAGTGCAGGTGGTTGGAGCTGTTGAAGTCGGACGACTCAGGTGACTTGTATTGAGTTGAGCAGTTTTCTAGGTTCTTTAATGTGTAAGGATTACGAAATGCGGGTTATTTCTTTGTTTTTTGTTGATTCCGTGCCCATGGGAGCGTCGCAGGTATGTCCTCAGCCGTGTTCCGTGCAGGTAATGTTATCCTGTGGAACAAGGGAGAGAAGAAAAACGGATCGAGCAAACTGCCAACAACATTGAACAGGACTATGTTATTGTATAAATATAAAATTTATGGCAAAGTTGTGCTGGTTAGAAGCAATGGAGTGACCGTATATGTTATACATCATATCCGTAGTTTTGCGTTTAACCACGAGACTCGATATTTGCTGAATGTGAGAGGAAGATGCTGGCCGAAGTGGCTTAGCATATGCAATAGTTGTCCTGTTTGGAAACCGTGAGTATCAGACGTTGTTATCCGGTAAATTAGTTGAGGGAATCAGAGGAACATAGTGAGTGGTTTAGTAAGCGTTTAAGATATAGGTTGAGCGATCTGTTGACAGTGCTAGAGCTTATCTTTCGAACATGTACGAGAGCCAGTGAAGTTATTACGCCGGGTTTGAAGCCATGAAAATAATAACGCAACGTGTTCAGTAATCGGATGCTAGAAAGCTGGGTGAAGGAGTGAGACGGAGTGTCAAGTTTGTGAAGAGAAGGGGATATATACTACAACTGTAACGACAGTAGGGTTGCAAAGCTAGTCCTAAACGGGACCTGGAATAGCGGAAAAAGATAGGGACTTCTACAGTGCACCAAACAGGTCAAATATACGACAGGAAAGGGTGATACTGGGAGTCGGGTTAGTTATGTGGAAGAAACCGCTTGCTGACAGGCCTTCAACTTTAATAATAGGAGAGAGAAGGTCTTGAATACTACAAGTTTAGTTAGCAAATGGTTGCAGGGCCGGCGCTGAAGGGGGCCTGGAATATCAGTATTGTGAGCAGCTGCCGCAAAGGATGCTACGTGTGCCACTCTGATGTGGACATCCACGGTGGAACGTTGAAGTCAAATTGACTGCTAGTTATAACTCACTAATTGGTGACTTGCTGGCAGCCTGATTAGTTAGTATACAGGAGCGGCGCGCTTTATTAGCTCAGCATAGTCAGATAGGTGTACAGTGTGGAATACAAGAGAGAGAGAACAGACAGCAATATCTGTGACAGCCGTAGGGAGAAAACGACAGTGGTGCCGGCTCCGGAATTGACCAAGGGTAAGAAAATAATACAGACAGCACCGTCAATTGCTAAGTTTTTACCCCAAGATTTGCGATGACCAGAGGTGGTGCAGAAAAAGTATACAATAGAGTATGGTTAAACATAGGAGTGGATGAGACCCAAAGAAGTTCAAGTGCTCAGCATCTGGCGCTAGTGGAATAAGAAAGCCATCAGTCCAATAGACGGAGATGTGAGAATTAAAATTGCATGGTAGCCGATGAGCTGAGGCTAGTGGTACCTATACCACCAGTGAATAGTTGCGATACGGACGAAGACAGAGGCCAAACAAGAGAGGGAGACCTTAATGTGAGCTGAGATGCATGATGGTGGAGCCAAGAGGCAAAACTGAATCAGAGACCGGAAATATCGATTTCGGTAAGCGTTACCAAGCATAGAGCTAATGATTCAGACAAAGAAGAGTATCATGAGGTTGTAACTTATACCAATGAGAACCTTAGTCGACTGCAGCCGATGCTCAAAATAAGAGGGTCCTTGGTTTCAGACCTATGGGCATTTGGAGCCTGAGAGACCGGACTAGTCGAAAAGGTTTAACAATGAGTGACGCAGTAGTAAAGAGAATCAAACGAGGGCTAGTAGGTTGCGCTGACGTTAGTGGCACCTATACCGCCATTAAACCGATGCCATATGGACCAAAAGAGAGACCAAACAATAGAGGGGAACGTAATTGTAAGCTGAGATGCATGATAGTGGAGCCGAGAGACAAAACACAATCAGAGACCTGAAATCGTAATTTTGCAGGGGACCAAGCATACAGATGATATACCAAACGGAGGCCAGTATCATGAGGCTGTTTCTTATGCCTACGAGAACTTTAATCGATGCTCAAAGGAAGAGAAGCCTTTGTTTGAGACCTTTAGGCACCTATAGTGCACTTGGACTCCCCCGACAACAGCATAGAAGAAGCCTGACGGTTTCAAACGGAACACTGACCTCTGTTGTCACAGTAATTTGCTTTTCGGTAATGTAGCCGCGGCTAGGTGCCGTTAAAGGGATTTTTCACTGTGCAAATTTAGGATTCCATTCCCGCAATCATTTTGATTATTGGCACGGAGCTCCTGAGGCATCAGGAGGACCAGTAAACCAGGACAACGTGCGCCGTGTTCAACATGGTTTCCTTCATTCAGTAGAAGCAGAATGTGTATTACGATCTGATGCTTGTCCCTGGCGTTCATGTTGTTACTCCGCATGCAAAAAGATGTCATGTGGGCGGTCAATTGTGACTCCCAGGTATAGGTTACCTTAGTTAGAGCAGTGTTACCTTCGTTACAAAGTATTTTTAATGACGTGCTCTAGTAGCGATTAAAGAGCCTCCTTCCAGAGGTTGCGCCAGTAGGTTGGTAGCCGCTAAGTGGGGTATACAGGGGTACCTCTTAGGTGCGTGCGTAGCTTCACGGCGCGTGCATGACCATTGGTCAGTACCGCCAAAGTTCGAGCGTCGATGACCATCCAGGCTCTGCTAGTGTGTCTGTCGTCCATCGTTGAAACTAGATTTCTGATTGGACATAGTGAACACTCCTTCACTACGTGCTTAATGAAGCTACATTGGAAGGACAAATTTCGCCCTCAAAATGGTCGCCAAAGTCCATGACAATGAATTAAGGTTTATAGTTGCCAGTTAAGTACTCTGTCACCAATATTCGCCTTCAAAGTCCCACCTTCTGCTAACAGGGAAGCTTTCAAAAAGTTGGAAGGTGCAGCATTCTAAGAAATCTGCAACGACTTTGCGACAGACTAAAGCGGCTGATAAGTAGTATCCCTATTTATCATTTACAGATACGTACGCAATATGTGCACATCACGATGGAATACAGAGTAGGTATAGTAGCCACCAATAATATGATGAAGGATTTTGAAAACCCTTGGAGGACTTATGCAATGGAAAAAGTACTTCTTGTGCTCGCGGGTGAGCTGGATCACAGTGGGATCCTTACTAGCCATTTTACCAAGTACACTGGTGACCGCAATAGTCGTGCCACCGGTAAAAATATCATCAAGGTTGTTGGGGCTCCCAGTGGGTGTAAGGACATGCTGAGTCCAACCATTTGCGACATTATCAGCGGTGAACCCTTTATATATTGTACGTGCAGAGTGGACCTTCCAGGTGACTTGTGGCACGTTGCTGTTTCCAATAATTATTTTATGGAGTGAAGAAATATTGGAAGCCTTAAGCAAACTTTGGTCTGGGTCATCGACATTAGCTCTTTTGCCATGCGGTGGATTGTACGTGCATCCTATAATTACGCCAGGCAACCCAACAGTAGCGTGGATTCATAGTGCGTCATAGTATTTACTATTAAACCATGGCCAGAAATGCTCTCGAACTGAGGGTTACAACATTTTGGGTCAGCAGAGCCTACATCATTTAGTCCTTAGAGGTCTGAGATTGTAGTGGTTCTTAATCTGTCATATTTTGTCTTTCCTTTTAACAAGTTTATATTGACACCTCATGTACACTTCCGTTGAATTAACAATTACAATCCACTTAATCACGGCCCGCGCTCCGTCGTGCTTTTGCTGGCTGTGCTGCTTCTGCTTGCGCTCGGTGCAGTCCAGTCTGCTAGCGAATCGGATAGTAGGCTAAGGATAACCGTCGAAAGTTTACTTACATTGTGCTCGAGGTGTACCACAAGCTTAGGTTAACCTACGAATCGAACTCAACTATGATTAGACTGTGAGTTGATTCTTTACAAAATTTTGCGTTTACTAAGGGACTGAAACCATGCTCCTATTCTTTCAACCACTACATAAATTGTTGCTCTTGTCTTAAAGTTTGTGGACACGTATTAATTTTGCTTAGTCATGTCTGATCTGACCCATGTGTGTTTTCTGATTATTCCGTCGAACGCTCGCTCCCTACTTTTGACAATGAACAATGAACAATGAACAATGAACAATGATTTATCACGAGATAAAAGCAAGTGCTTGACATGTCCCGTAGGATGGTAGCGGTGAATATGATGCAATTAAAATATGTGTGGGTCATCTATCGAACGTCTGCCGAGATGAATACTTTGATGATTGACATCAGTGTAAAAGGAAAAAGAAATATCGCGCGTAAACATTCAGAAAGAAAGCACTGGGGCGCTGTGATAGTTGAGGTAAGGAGTGAGAAAATAAAATATGGTCGCTCACTTAGGTCCATTTGATACATTAGTCCTGTTGAAAACATGCTTGGCGTTATCCACAACAGAGGAGCTTAGGTAACAAAATGTTGGGAGCTGAGGGCAACATCTAATCGTTTTTTGAAAACATCCAGGGTAGGAGAGGATACTACTGAGTCTGAGAGTGCGTTCCATGGTTTGCAAACTCGAAGGGAAAAGTAATTCCGTCGACACTCTAGACGGCTATATTGTTCCTTCAACTTTAAGCAGTTACCCCTGAGCTGCGTGTTGTGGCTAAGTTTCAGCAAATGGCGGCATACGTGGTTGGGGTCACTCAATATTTGATACGCTAATATGAGATCGCCGCGCAGCCTTCGATAGCGTCCGCTGAAAATTACCAACAACTTCAGCCTTCGGTGGTAAGAGTGATACCGCAGGCCCATCACGTTCTTGGTTGCTCTCCGTTGTGGTGCCTCTATCGCTTCTAGGTCGCGTTTCAACCAAGGTTGCCAAGCTTGGATTGCGTACTCAACTTGCGGGCGCACGTAGGAATTGAGCATCATTGGGAAGATTGATGGGTCAAATCTCCCGAATGCCCTTCGCAGCATGCCGACGTGCTGGTTGCCTCTTTTCGCAGCTACCTCAGCCTGTTTTGAACAGTTGAGGTCGCTCTGTACGATCACACCAAGATCACGTTCCTGGGAGCTATTCTGCAATTCCTTTGTCCCAAGTATGTAGGTGTAGTTATGTCTATGACGTAATTGTACTACGCGACATTTGTCTACGTTGAACGGTAGAGCGTTTTGAACTGACCAGTTCGACACTGTGTTAAGATCGTGCTGGAGCCGTTCATGGTCATCCGGTCCTCTGATCCTTCGCCATATCTTGATATCATCAGCGAAAAATAGGAAATCGGAAGTAATTGATCTCGCCAAATCGTTAATGAACACCAAGAATAGACGAGGTCCAAGAACCGAGCCTTGTGGTACTCCACACGTCACGTCGATTGCGTGAGAAAATGATTCTCGGACTCTCACCACTAGCCGTCGTTCTTGTAGAAAATTGCTAATCCAACTCAGGATTGGATCGCCAATGCCGTAGTTCCGAAGCTTCTGAAGGAGAACTCGATGGTCTAAACGATCAAACGCTTTTGAAAAGTCCAGGTAGATGACATCGACTCCAACTCCATCATCAACAGCTTCAGTCCAGCTATTCCGTGCAATTAATAGGTTAGTGTTACACGAATGCTTTTGACGAAAGCCATGTTGCTCTGGGGCTATTAAATTGTGGCTTTCCAGGTATTGCATCAGCGCGTCTGCGACGATTGATTCCATCACTTTGGATAGTACGGGAAGTAATGTTATTGGACGGTAGTTCGCAGGATCAGTGCGGCTGCCTCCTTTATGGATAGGAGTGATGACCCCTTGCTTCCATACTGGTGGAATAAGGTTTTCCTCTAGACATCGCTGATAGAAAACAGCCAGTGGTTCTGCTAGATCACTAGCTACTGCCTGTAGAGCCTTTGGACGGATGTTATCAGCTCCGGGAGAACCGTGGATACGCAAGGATAACAATTTCTTCAACACAGCCTCCGTAGTGAAGGTGATGTTTTCTAAACCAAACGGCGGAGTATTAGAAATGAGGTGAATGTTTGGGCTCGACACTTGTTGGAACGTTTGAGAGTAATGAAGCCGTAGGAGATCAGCTGCTTCCATTGCTGACCGCGTGTATCCATCAGCTGTGACTAGCGCCGGAACCCCTCGCTTTACCTTTCGAAGGCCGTTAATGTGCCTATACAGGAGTTTGTGGTTAGTGCAGAATCGCTTCATTAACTTCTGCTGATGCGTGACCTTGTCCTCGCGGATCAGTTTCACACAGAAGTTACGATGTGTCACGTATGCAGTCCAGGTTTCGGCATTCGGGCAACCCTGGTGATTTCGCCATGCCAAATCCCTCCGGGACATACATTTACGTGTTCTGCTCCTCAGAATTGACTTACTCTGGTTTTTTGGGTTGGAAGGACTTCTGTTCCGATGCTTGCGCTACCAGTGTGCTCAAAGTCCTTGTAAACATATCCCAGGCCAAATCTGGGGGGCATTCGAATAAGAAAGTCCAAGATGTATCCTTAACAAGCTTGGACAACACATTGTAGTGCGTGACAGTGTGCACTTTATCCTCCTCCTTTTCCGGGTACTCGGCATAGCATATATAATCAAAGAGTAGAGTGACATGGTCACTACGACCCAGTGGTGTGCTTGTAACTATCCCGCCAACCATGAGTTCTTCGTTAGTTAGCACAAGATCTAGTATCGACGGCTTGTTAGAAGTTCGAAATCTGGTGGGAGAGGTTACGTGGTTGTAAAGAGGGTGGATAGCAATAAGTTCTTGCAAACAGGCTTTAAACTGCGTACCGTCAGTTGCCGGCGTTTCTATGTCGTGCACGTTAAAGTCTCCCGCGATAAGAATGTGGGTGTAGGACTTGTTCAAAGCAAACTGAAAAACGTGGTACAGTTTGGAGTCCATTTCCGACGTTGAGTTTGGCGGGCGATAAACCACGGCTAGTAGACATGTGTCCTTGTTTCGCAACCAAAGGCGGCACCAAAGCGAATCGGGAGCTCGGATTTCTGGGTGATCGATAACTTCACATCGGAGGCTTGTATTATAGTAAAGAATCACACCGCCACCCATTTTACCTTAGTAAGCAGTAGTGTTACCTTCGTTACAAAGTATTTTTAATGACATGCTCTAGTAGCGATTAAAGAGCCTCCTTCCAGAGGTTGCGCCAGTAGGTTGGTAGCCGCTAAGTGAGATATACTGGGGTACCTCTTAGGTGCGTGCTTAGCTTCATGGGCGCGTGCATGACCATAAATAAATAAATAAATAAACTTTTATTCTCGACAAGGCGAGGCACACCTTCACAGGCATGGTCATGCTTAGCTAACATAGTGTGATCAAAAGTGTGCAAAATTACATATTTGGCATAAAAGTGTATGTAAGTTTATGAGTGTATAAACGTATGTAATTTTGTATGAATGTAGCTTGTGTCTTTGAACATGCCGGATCATTTTTGACTGTTTGTTATCCTCAGGAATGTGAGCGTAAGCGATTGATGTCTGTGGGTTGGACAGCAGTTTCCGGATATCCACGGGCCAGTGACTTTATTTTGTGGCGAGTCACATCCGCCACGCCGCAGTGTTGTTAAACAGACATTTGTGGCTTTTTATAGGGAGAACGCTTGCCAGGCGAAAACCCACCACGTCCTGGAACACTGTTGCCGAACTATTTGCTGGAACGGGTTAAACCCGAACCACCCAGCTGGCACCACAAGGAGGTTGTTCGGCTAGCCAGCCTGCGGCTTTACTGCAACGCAACCGTAGCAAAAGGTTGCAGCACTCGGTTCTGCTGACTAAATCCTGTCAAACCTGCTCGTTTGAGTCCATAAACCACATGACTGTTTCTAGCTACCTAGGTCAGGCACTGGTCATTATGCTCCTGAACACGAAAAATCGTTTCACCGGGTCCAACCCAATGGTTACATGACTAACCTAGCAGCATTCCGTGTTTCCAGCAACCTTGTTTCATAGTTTTGTTCTTATGTTTCTAACCGAACGCGGTACGTGCAACCGGGAGATAGCTCATCTAAAATGGCATCCGTTGCCAGCGGAGTATTGCAAGGCAGAGCCTTGGGTCCCCTGCTGTTGTTACTGTACATAAATGATGTGTTCCGGGTTGCCAAACACGGCACTGCGTACCTATTGGGTGCGTGCGTAGCTTCATGGCGCGTGCATGACCATCAGTCAGCGCCGCCAAAGGTCGAGCGTCAATGACCATCCAGGCTCTGCTAGTGTGTCTGTCGTCCACCGTTTAATTAGATTTCTGATTGGACATAGTGAAAACTCCTTCACTGTGTGCTTAATGAAGCTACATTGGAAGGACAAATTTCGCCCTCAAACTGGCCGCCAAGGTCCGTGACAATGAATTAAGATTTATGGTTGCCAGTTAAGTACTCTATCACCAATATTCGCCTTCTTAGTCCCACCTTCTGCTAACAGGGAAGCTTTCAAAAAATTGGAAGGTGCAGCATTCTAAGAAATTTGCAACGACTTTGCGACAGACTAAAGCGGCTAATAAATAGTATCCCTAATTATCATTTACAGACACGTACGCAAATATGTGCACATCACGCTGGAATACAGAGTAGGTCTAGTAGCCACCAATAATATGATAAAGGATTTTAAAAACCCTTGGAAGACTTTTGCAATGGAAAAAGTACTTCATGTGCTAACAGATGAGCTGGATCACACTGTGATCCTTACTAGACATTTTACCAAGTATACTGGGGGCAGCATTAGTCGTGCCACCGTTAAAAATATCATCAAGGTTGTTGAGGCTCCCAGTGGGTGGAAGGACATGCTGAGTCCAACCATTTGCGATGTTATCAGCGGTGAACCCTTTATACATCGTAGGTGCAGAGTGGACCTTCCAGGTGACGTGTGGCACGTTGCTGTTTCCAGTAATTATTTTATGGCGGGAAGAAATATTGGAAGCCTTAAGCAAACTTTGGTCTGGTTCATCGATATTAGCTCTTTTGCCATGCGGTGGATTGTACGTGCATCCTATAATTACGCCAGGCAACCCAACAGTAGCGTGGATGCATAATGCGTCATAGTATTTACTAATGAACCATGGCCAGAAATGCTCTCGAACTGTGGGTTACAACATTTTGGGTCAGCAGAGCATACATCATTTAGGCCTTAGAGGTCTGAGATTGTAGTGGTCCTTGATCTGTCATATTTTGTCTTTCCTATTATTCAAGTTTATATTGACACCTCTTGTACACTTCCGTTGAATTAACAATTACAATCTACTTAATCACGGCCCGCGCTCCGTCGTGCTTTTACTGGCTGTGCTGCTTCTGCTTGCGCTCGGTACAGTCCTGTCTGTTTGCGAATCGGATATTAGACTAAGGATAACCGTTGAAAGTTTACTTACATTGTGCTCGAGGTGTACCACAAGCATAGATTAACCTACGAATCGAACTCAACTACGATTAGACTGTGAGTTGAGTCTTTCCAAAATTTTGCGTTTTCTAAGGGACTGAAACCATGCTCTTATTCTTTCAACCACTACATAAATTGGTGCTCTTGCCTTAAGGTTCGTAAAGACGCATTAATTTTGCTTAGTCATGTCTGAGCTGACCCATGTGTGTTTTCTGACTATTCCGTCGAACGCTTGCTTCCCACCTTTGACAATGCTAATCCATGTGTCTGGTTTATTCAGGTAGAAGCCACTTTCCGACGTTGTAAGATCACCTCACGAGCTTCCATGTTTTCTTCCTTCGTCTTTTGCTTACCAGTATCCACTTGATGTAAAGTCAGTAATATCCTCAATCCTATGCCTGCAGAAGCGCCAAATGATAAACTTGTAGCAGCTATACTTAAACGCACCACTGCGTCTAATGTGATACGCGTGCAAACGTTACTTTCCGTCGTTGAGCTTGGCAATTGAACCCCAGCTCAGCTTCTTAGTCACCTGCGTTCCCTAATTGGTTCGTCGAAACTCAACGACTCTGCATTCCGCCAATCTTTGATGCCTTGTTTTCCGGCAAATAACATGGCGAGTTTCTCAGTTCTTAGCGACGATAACCCTTTGGAACAGCTCGCAGAAGCAGCAGACAAACCGCGCGAATATTTCCTTAAGAATACTCTTAAGCGCGTAGCTAAGTCCGCCACAGCCAGCTAATCCCGTAGCACTACGTTTGTTTCGATTAACGATAGTATCTCCTATCTTTCACTCAACATGTCTGGTATTCGACGTGGACACACTACTGACAGAAGAAGTCCGCGGGGTCCGCGTCGCTGCACACCACGCTCAAGTCGGCCGTGGTTATGTTACTTCCACCCGCCCTATGGTGGAGCAGCACGTAACTGTCACTCAAGGTGCGATTATCCGAAAAGAACACCAATTTCGCAAAATGGGAAAATTCACAGCCAGCCAGTAATGGCGACGACTGTCACTGGCCAAACCTTCAGTCGCCTTCTTTACGCATGTGACTCCACGACTAAACTTCCTTTCTTTGTCGATACGGGTGTAACACACAGTGTTACACCATAATTTTGGAAAAAGTGCTCTGCAACAAGTCGGACTTACGTTACAGGCGGCTAATCAGATTAAGATTATGACGTACGGCCAGAAAAGGTTGCACCTACTCCTTGGTTTACGACACGAATATCTTTTTATCTTTACCATCGAATATGACAAAACCTATAATAAGCATCGACATCCTCAGCAAAGCTGGCCTGTGGTCGACCTAGGTTGCAAGAAGTTACGAGATGACAGCACTTCGCTCACTGTCTTTCGTCATCTCGCCCCAGTCACTCTCGTCTGACTTCGCGTACCCATGTCTTACAGTCCGCAGTATTCGGCACTGCTTCAGCAGTTCCCGGCTTCGGTCCGTACGAAAGAACAGAGCACAAAAAACAATAAAAATGAAGTTATACTGGTTGCGAAGTCTTGAGTTACTAGTCCCGTTGTATGGTTGATGGGGCTTTCGTCATAAGAGTAATAATAATACTGATAGTAAAGCAGTTAGTAATTTAAATAGGATAAGAAAGACTTATCGGTTGCTCCGCTGAAGTCTTGCAATCCGCTTATATTAACAGTACCCATGCGTAACATCACATAATTTTATGGTAAACTCCAGGTGTAGGAAGGAGGCGTAAAGTAGCAACTTGTAAGTGGTTGATTGCCTCACTCAACCGGCATTCAAATACTGTTAGTGTCGGTACAGAGACTACCGAGTCTAGGAGAGCTACCCACTGGTGACAGACACGAATGTAAACTAAGTTTCTGCAGCCCTCCAGGCGGCTATACTGTACAGTGTGTTTCAGTGAGTGACCCCTCTGGTTTGTATTGCTGCTGAGAAGCAATATAATGTGTCACACCTGATGTGGGTCACGCAGAATCAAATACGCCTTAAGCAGATGGCCTCGAAGTCTGCCAAAGCTTCGACTAGTTATCCTTAATCCTTGAAGCCCCCAGGTATGAATGCTTGCGCATTTCAATGACGTTCTTCGTTTCCTGAAATTGTGGCTGCTCCAGTACATTAACGTCGTGTTTCAGCCATGGACGCCAAGCTTGAATTGCGTATTCAACTTGGAGGCGAACATACGAACTAAGCATTCCTCGAAATACCATGCTGTTTATTCGTCCAACTGCCAATCACAACAGACCAACGTGTTAGGTTCCAGTCTTTGAGGCCATTTTGGATTGCTTGGAGCAACCCAAGTCATCTTGAACCATGACACACAAGTTACCTTCGAGCGGTGATTGTTGTAGTATATTCGTTCCGAGCTGGTATAAGTAGCTGCTTTGATGTCGGATAAATAAAATGAATAAATGAATGAATTGTGTATTCTCGACTAAGCACGGCACACCTGCGCAGGCATGATCATGTTAAGAGTACAAAATGTGCTTAATTAAGGTACAATGGAACAATAGGATTGTTGCATATGTTTATGTCTGAATGTATGTAAGGTCGCATGTAGGCGTGTTTAGCTTTGTTTATAGGATTGGTAAATGTTTGCTGTCGTGTTGTTTGAATGTGTTTGAAGGTGTCGTCAGTCCTAAATGGATGCCTGCTATCTGTGGACTTGAAACGATTGTCCGGCTAAGCAGTGGGTGACTTTAGTTAGTGGCGAGTCGCAACCGCCACGTCACAGTGTTGTTAAACGGACTTGTGTGGCTTTTTATAGGGAGAATTCTTGCCAGGCAAAAACCCACCATGTCCTGGAACACTGCCGCCGAACCATTTGCTGGAACGGTATTTACTCGAACCACCCAGCTAGCACCACGAGGAGGTTGTTTGGCCAGCCAGCCAGATGGGAAACACCTTGCATTTACTGCCGTTGCACGGCAGTACGTTTTGATTGCCCATTGACACAACGTACCTGGGTCAAGCTGAAGTACAGGTTTGTAGGCATTCCCCTGGATCCTACCCCAGATCTTGGTACCGTCTGCAGGCACGAAGTTTAGAGCGATGCCCTGTGAAGGTCATTAATAAACACTAAGAACAAACCTAGACCTAGGATTGGGCATTGCGACACACCACACTCGACTTGTATGGGGTCCCATAAAGCGCAATGAACTTTGACCACTAATTGCTGATGAAGTGGAATTTAGCAATCCAGCTTAAACGTGGATCGCCGATCCCGTAATGCTGGAGATTGGAGAGTAGTATCTGATGGTCTAGACGGTTGAACGCCTTGAAAACATCCAGGTAGCTCACCGAGACGCTTTCTTCAGCGTCAGCTGCCTCAGTCCAACTACTGCGTGCGATTAGTATCTTCGTTGTACATGACCGCTTTCGACAGAAACCGTTCTGCTCAGGCGTGTTGTTACAGTTTTCCAGGTAGCACCCCAACGCAGCGGCAACTATGGATCGCATGGCTTTGCAGCGTATAGGAAGAAGGGATACTTGGCGGTGGTTGGATGGATCAGTCCTGCTTCCACCTTTTGAATCGGGACCCTTATTTCAAGCATGCAATTAGCAAGAACCTGATCCTGGTCTTGGCAGCGCTGAAAACCTGAGCTCATGGTCATGCCAATTGGCTTGCTGCTACTTTCCGTGTCGCTGGACGAATGGTGTCGACACCCGGCTAGCTTTGTTTGCGTACAAAAGTCAGCTTTTGCAACATATCCTTCGCGATAAATTGATGTGGGTTAGTCCTGGCTAGGAGGGAACAAATATTGCTTAATCGCATGGTTGCAGGACCCTTTGAACTGTGGAAGCTTATTGCAGCCGCAGCGGGTTTGCTGCTTCTACGGCCGTACTGAGTGGAGGAAATCCTTGGCACAATTTGGTGACGCTATTTCCGTCCTTGTACAGCAGAGTATGATGAACATTGCGGTTTTCATGATGTGGCGCTGATGGAAGGCTTCGTCTTCTCTAAGCAGTTGAGTACATTGTTTAAGTTAAGCTAGTAGTTATTCCAACTTTCGGGCCCTGCAGTTTCTCTGTACACTCACCATGCTGTTTTGTGTACTGCTATCCATTTTCGAGTTCTTCTCCTAACGAGAGAAACTGATGTACTCTTATTGCAAACTATTATCTCTAATGCTCCTGCAATCGGCTGACTGAAATTGTTGGGGAACCCTTGCCACGCGACTTCCGGGGTTCATCGTCAGGGAACGACCAAGTTGTGGCGCTGACCAGCTAAGCTAATCTAACCTACTTTGTGATGTTTCGCGCGGTCTCATCGTTCTCATTCCAATTATCTGTATAGCAGACGAAGTTGAAACTGGTCACTGCGTGATCCTTGCAACCCAACGGGCAGTACAAAACCAACATAGCAGTCATATGCTTCTCGTAAGTGAACATAAAATCCAGCACAGTTGACCTGTTACTTTCTCTGTACCGAGTGGGTAAAGTAATTTGCTGCTAAAGCGAACTGTTGCTGCGAGACCTTCTAGGTCGCTTTTGCATTGTCCCCCAAACGTGGCTGGAGTTTCTACACAACCTACGTGGAAAGCACCCACGGTAAATAAGCGAGTGTCCTTTCATTGTAAGCTGCACCTTAAAGCAGCCGCTAGATGGCAGTGGTTTTCCAGTGTCGATTTCAGGGCGGTACACCAAGACAATAAGGCAAGCGTCCCTGTCTTTTAACTGCAAGCGGCATCAAAGAGTGCCGGGTAACTGCAAATCTGGATCCTCCACGGCTTGGCATTGTTAGTCCCTTCGCTATTACGCGATTACCCCACTTCCTTTTGTGAGCCCATCGTTCAGGATTAGCGATATGCCGGTGGTGAAGCTTCAGCGTCCGTCATCCTCATGTGCAAATACGTTTTGGTGAAACAAATGACATCATAAGACCGGGAAACTTGGCGATCTTTCATTTCGGCCAGTTTAGTTAAATGGCCCTGAACATTCATATGCATGCCGCCCAATTTCTCGGTCTCTAGGAGCCCATAGAAGGGTAAAGCCGTCAAGTTAAGCTGTCAAGAGAATGCTCGCTGACGGGTGATCGGCAGTTACTCATTTTCTAGACTGGAGTATGATACCCATTTGCAACTTGATTCGGCCAAAGTGCTCAACAAACTTCGTTTGGACCCACAACAGAGTGAATCAAAGCAGCCGTCAAATTACGCTTCTGAAACTTTGTCGGTATGCTTGCTGCATCAGGTGCTCTGCTGGTTGTGCTGTGTAAAGCTTCTGCGACCTTAAACCGATGTTCAGTAGAAAGCCGTTTCCGAATTCTTTGCCATCGACCGAAAACATCCGTTGCTTGTTACAATATCTGAACCACAAGCATTAGGATTTTACGGCCGCATCCTCAATAATTTGGTGCGAGGGGCTTGCTGGTGAGCGATGGCGTTACAACATTATCCAAATAAAGTGTTGAACGAATGAACCGCCACTGTACTAACTCGTGCTTCCCGGTCTCTTAAACATCTTCAGAAGCATGTTCTGGCACACCAAGTATGAAAATTTTGCGTAGCGGTCTTGCTTGCTGGGCCAATCTTTTTGTTGCTTTCTGATTGTAGCACGCTTTAATGGTCCTCAATACACATGCCCATCTCACCGGACCCGCGTCTTAGCGCCGTTGCGAACTGCAAAACCTTTTCTACATCGGTGGTAGATTCTAGTGTTACTCTAAAAAGTCTGGGTTTTACATAGTGTAGAGAGAATTGCTGGATGCCGAGTAATGCGTAATAAGTTTATGGGCATGGCTTTGACACTCATCTGCATGCGCAATGAGTTCCATTGTTTTGGTCGTCCGCTAACATACCCAGTGTTGTAATGACGCTTAATGCAGGGACAATTGGGCATGCCATGGTCCGAACGCTATCGTCGGATCCCTTTTTCTTTGCTCTACAAGGCATGATACTCTTTTGGCCTGACCAGCTGACAATTGTTGATCGTTTGCTATTTGTCTCTCTATACGCGTTAACGGGGTTTGCCACCAAACAGGCCGCATAGGCGGCCCCCAGGTGGGTTTTAGCAGCAATCTCTGCATACGTAGCTGATGTGTTGGGGGCTTTATCTCGACAACAGCCATTAGGGCTACAGGTACCGATGGTTGGTGTTCGGCTGCTTCAACCTTGTTATTGCTAGATCTTAGGTCTGTTGGAATTTGCTTACCCAAACGTTTCGTGTGGTGCTTAATTTCCGTGACCATGGGTACTGTTTGACCCTCGCAGGTACGGTCAGTTATCACCCGGCACTCTACCAAATTTGGAGACGTGGCTGGTTGCGGATGAGGGTAAACGGATTGTATAGGATTTCGTTGCTTGGATGCGGCTGCGCTTCCTTGGTACATGTTTGCTTCCATTGAACTAATCTTATCGTTTACCTTATGCTAAGCATCCGCGATTAACCGGTCGCACTTCTGAGATAGGATAATCATGCAATTAACTTGTGGGATGGTGCAGTACGCAGTACAGAACCAAAGTGCATTTTGGGAGCTCTTTTGCTCTCCTACCTGGTGTTGGGACACATTTGCACATTTCGTAATATACCAACTCTACAGAGCCTAAGCAGGAGGTTCCTCATCATATTGTCACAACTGGTCCACCCGCGTCAATCAAACCCAGACGCTTTCTACCTGAAAATCTCCAAGCGGCTAAAGGTGCTTTCGTGCGTATGATCAACCTAGGCAACATTCGCCCATCCAACAGTTGTTAGGCTTCCCCGCTTCACCTTGTACACAAACAGTCCGGTGCTTAGCTTTCATGCGGTGAGTACCGGGCACACAAAGACGTTATCTTCCCCGACAGAGGCCCCATCCCTCATGCACATAATTTTTCATTGGGCTTGTCCGGGAATCCGTCTTTTCTAAAGTTGGCCATGTACGAGGTACCATCCGATTCCAACGACACCTGAAGCCATAGCTAAACGGCCGTTATCACAACTTTGGCTTTGTACGAGTTCATACGTACGCCTTTTGGCCTTACGAATGCGGCACAGTCCTTTCAGCACTTCATGGACTAGGTCCTCCGTGACCTGGACTTTAGTTTTGTCTAAAGGAAGATAGCCTAATAGCTAGCTCCACGCCAGAAGAGCACTTGGATAACCTTCGACATGTATTCCAACGCGTTGATCATCACGGGATAACAATTAATCCTGATAAAGGTTTATAAGGCCAAACTAGCGTCGAGTACATTGGTCACAGGATCGATAGCAACGCATTAGTCCCATCACTGAGAAAACCTAAGCAACCATGGACTATCCAATACCTCAATCCGTTAAACTCCTGCGCCAGTTCCATTTCATGGTTAATTATTACGGTAGATGAAGTGCCAATTGTGCCGCCGATTTTTAACTTTAAATTGATTAAAAGTTAATCCAAAGAAGTTCATTCGTACGCCAGGAACCGAAACAGCATTTGTTGCTATTAAGCATAATTTGAGACAGGTAACTTCCCTGAGCCAAATGGACACCGTGGAGAAAGCTACTCTCGTTTTCAAAGCCCATGCATTACAAACTGCTGATGAAGCCTTACTAAAACAACTAACGGGCTATGAAATTCAGCCGCTGTCATTCTTTTCTTGGAAGCTAGAACCAGCACAAACAAGGTATAGTGCTTTCGGTCTCGCGCTACTTGTAATCTACTTGACCGTCAAGCACATCCGTCAGGTTCTTGCATAAAGACGTTTTGTAATCCTGACGGCTCACAAGCTTGGGTCTAATATTCTCGTGCCGCTATAGGCCGACGTAGTCCGAGAGACAAACGACACCGATACTCATTCCTTTATTATTAGGAATAGGCTCCTCAAGCTCATTGGTTTTGGAGACAGCCTTATTAACATAGAAAATCGGTTCTAAGAGATAAAGCGTAGTATTTTCAGAACAAAAGGAGTCAAATATTCCTACCTGTATCCGGTATTAACCAGGACGCCTTTACTCATGCAGCATCGGTATAAACTTTGCAACCACATAGTGGCTTTAAAAATACTGCGCATTCTATTCCCAGTGGTGTAAGTGGCTCAGCATCCACTGAAAATTTTACACTGAGGCATCTTGAACGTGCGTTAAGTATAAGTTGTCCTGAAGTTCTTTTCATACGTATAACATTCCTTACTGGATTCCTAGAAGTTTCTCGAAACATTCGCTAATTTTCCAATCGTTGCTACGTGGGCCCGAAAAGTTTGCTTTCCCACCACCTACGTCTTACCTAGGTGTTGTGGGACGTTACGAACTATATAGAGTATTTTTAGATAGCTATGCCTGTGTAGAATTTATAATGCCACTCCACATTTTAGATTTCCTTTTCTATTTTCCGCTATCCACTTGAAAAGCAAAAAGCCATTTTTAGCAAAACTAGTAATGACGTTACTCGCAGACCACCCCTCAGTTGCGAATAACTTGTGCACTACTGCAAGCATTTCATTGTTTTTAGTTTTAACGCAATCAGCAGTGAACTTGTTCTGAACATTCTATTTTTGTACTATTACTTTGCAATCGTCTAGCCTTAGGAAAGGTATTTTTCTTCTGCGATGTACTCAGGTTAACGTTTGAGGCCAGAGAGCAAAGTCAACGCAACAAATTTTGGTTATATCCCGTGTTAATTTTTGTGCTTTTCTAGTGACCAACGCCGCCTTAGTATGTCTCTTAACAAACGCGTATAATTTTTAGTTGCATTCCTAGGAATTATTTGTGACCTTTCATGTCCCTTATAATTCTGCCGCCCTTATTTCTTACCACGCGAAACTAATAAATGCGCCGACTGAGCAGGCCGAGATAGTCCAAAAATGTATATTGATACCTTGGTGAAGTGGATCCTGTTCCCAAAGACAACATGCACAACTACGGCTCTACTGAACTTTCACAACAGAAGCAAGGTGAGCAATACCTGCTGAAAGAGTTGCAAGAATATAAAGTTAGGCGCGTAGAACTTCAGCAGCAGTACATCTAACAAAGCCAATGCCTTCTTAATTGCCAACGAAGAACTGCCCTCACACATTTCTACTTCCATGCAAGAGCATAAGAGTAATGTAATGATTGATCTGATCCATTACGGGCGCATCACCTACACAGCCTAGAAGTCTACCTTTTTATGATTTATTTATTCAAAAGATTAGCCCCACAGGCAAAATGGGTAAGTGGAAAGGTCTATTCAACTAAACTGGCAGTAGGCATAAACTAGTGACCAAGCGTCTTATTGGAATGGCTGCATCTAGCCACTGAAAGCTTTTCCTAGCACCACCATCTGTCAATCGGCTTAACGTAGGTCTCCGTTTAGAAGCAGCTAGTCGTCGTATTCTCCAAGCAGCTTTGCGCATATCCGGAGGCTGCTAAGTGCCACTCTCTCATCTCCAACCTTCAATATTTGGTACTGTCTGCGTGGGATGTTGTGTGTATACACCAGTAACTAGAAGGCTTCATGCAAATGCCATTGCCGATCCATGATACTCTCACTCCTAACGCTACTACCCCTTCTTAGTCTTACTTCTGGAACTTCCGGTTAACAGCAACTATTCTTCGCAGGCTTCAACCGTCTCTGCGCATATCCTGAGCATGATAATAGCAACCCTTTTATTCCTCCAAACTTTACTCTCTGGCACTGCGTGCGGCACCTACACTTGCTCTCTGTAGACGTATTCTTTGACACATTAGATATCCACTAGCCACCAAAAGGCTTCACCCCATTGCCTTGCTAGCCGTCGATAACTTCTCTCGCCTAGTACCATTAGCAGTTCATCGTAGTACCTAGGTCACCACCTGCCGGCTGTTGCGAATCATCGTAGGTAGCATACATCCTTGCGCTAGGAGCCACTCCTTACCTCTCTAACACTTATTCTCTTGAATTGTTTTCATCACCCACCTTCGCTGGTTGGTCTACTTCCTCTGTCACTGTAAGTATCCACTAATAACTAGAAGGCTTAATGCGTATTCAGTTGCTGTCCACCGGTTATAAATAGGTGTATTTCTAGACCTGCTGGAGGCTGCACCCATAAAGCGGGAAGCAGGTCGGTACGCTTTAAAACCAATACGCGAAAATAAGGCCAACCTCCGATGAGTGGAGAACACCAAAAGTAACGCTAGGAAATATTTATTAATGGGGCTAAACTTTATCTAGTGCTAAAAATAAGGCACCGGAAGATAGCTAGCTAGGGGAAATGTGTGGTCGCGTGCACGGAGAGCAAAGATGGCCGCGGAGCCGATGAGCGTCGCGCCGTTCGAAGGCGGATGCCATGTTGACTCAAACAAACGCGAGCAACGTTCAAACAGGCGAGCGGCTAATTTGCTACGTACATCGAGAAAATATAATTTTGTGATTTTGTAATATTTTACGCAACATGCGGCAGCAAAACAGGGGAATTTCCAGTTCACTACACAGCCCCCTCTTAGAAGGGAACCGTAGCTGACCCTTCGATCTACGTGAGGACTGTCCGTCGCCGGCCAGCCTTCTGCGAGACCAGGCGGTGAAACCTGATCCGGCTGCTGGGGGAGAACCAATGCGATCCGACGCTAGGGGGGCTCCCACCCGTGCCCTCCCCAGTGCGATAAGCGAATAAAGCGAGAAATATTTTGTGTTTTCAAAACGATTTTCTCCATTTTTAGGTTTTCAAAACGTTTTTGCGATTTTTGGGGTTTTCAAAACGCTTGCAATTTTTGGGTTTTCTAAACTGCCGTTTTGTTGGGCGGGTTAGGCCACAAGCAAAAAGAAGCGGGAAAGGAAGAATGAAAAGAAGTCTAAGCTGTTAATCGCGCTGGCCAATGAACCCGCCTACCTGACCTAGTCCATTTCGGACGTTCGGTCGGAGGCGTCGTCGATCCAGCAGTTTTGTCTGATGAGGACGCTTTCGGCTCGATAGAAACGTATGGAACTGAGTCGGAAGGGTTAGTCGGAGAATGCTTCGTAGCATCGCAAGTAGGCGTGTCGTCGATCATAGGCTGCGTTGACTCGTCCGAAGGTGGAAGGGAGTCATCGTCGATCTCAGGTTCCACATGGGCAATCTTGAGACGGTCGATAGAGACAGTTTCACGTTTACCGTGGCGGTCGATAACGAATACGCGGTCCTTACGTTTAAGAACCGTAAATGGTCCTTCGTAGGGTCGTTCGAGTGGTCTGCGTAGACCATCGGCTAGAAAGAAAACGTAAGAGCAATGCAGTAGATCTTGTGGAAAGAAACGAGTTACGTCGTTGTTCTCTCACGTCGGTTGCTTTGATATGGCGCATGCTCGTGGCTAACTGCCGAGCGTAATTCGCGTCGTAGCGGGGTGTTCTGGGGTTTCCAGAAAAGAAGTCCCTAGGTAGTCGAAGAGGTTGTCCATATACCAGTTCGGCGCTGGACGTGTGCAAATCAGCTTTAAGAGCTGATCGGATACCAAGTAGTATCATAGGCAGTGCTTCGGTCCAGCTTAGTGCATCAGCGGCACTAAGTGAGGCCTTCAGCTGTCGGTGGAAACGTTCCACCATGCCGTTGGATTGCGGGTGATAGTCGGTAGTCCGGATGCGATGACATCCGAGGACTTTGAGAAAATCGCTGAAGGTCGAGGATTCGAACTGCGGACCGCGGTCGGTTGTCACGGTGGCTGGACAGCCATGTGAATCGACCCAGCGCTCAACGAAAGCGCCCGTTACGGTGTCCGCGGATACGTCGGGCATAGGTACGGCCACGGGCCAACGGGTGTATCGGTCGATCATAAATAAATAAATAAATATTTATTCTCGACTATGCGAGGCACGCCAATTGAGGCATGATCAGGTATGTACAGCTGTACAGACATTTTATGGGAACTGTAGTGTCAGTAGAAAATTGTTCATATGTCCACGCTTGGGACTGTGCGATGGTGAACATGCGATAGAACGATTGGGTTGTAGTGGGATCGGGATCCATTTGTTTGGACATAATCGCTCTGCCACATATCGCAGTCATACCTCGAGTAATTATAGATAAATCCTGAGGGATCCATTGGAAGATAATTGAAGAGTAAGCTATCCAGTATGGTGATTCTAATTGAGCTGCCAGTGTGAAGTTATGGGCTGTGACTTTATTCGGTGGCGAGTCACATTCGCCACGTTGCAGTGTTGTTAAACGGACATTTGTGGCTTTTTATAGGGAGAACGCTTGCCAGGCGAAAACCCACCACGTCCTGAAACACTGCCGCCAATCCATTGGATGGCAAGTTGTAACTGGCTATGTTTCTTGTTGAACGTTTATTTGCTCCGTTATTCGCAGTCAAGTTGCGTCCCATTTTTCTGCTGACTGATGCGCTATGCGAGTGGCCATTGCGTGCCTGGGTCCTCTCCTGTTCCAGATCGGTAGGTCAGGAGCTAAGCATTCTTTCTGGATTTGATGTGTTGATCATCTGCAGAACCACGTGAAGCCTCGAAGAATATACGTTGAAATATGTTGAAGTCTTGGAGGACAGGATAGGTTCCGAAGAAAGAATCGCAGATCCCCCGGGGTATGTAGTGAAATTGATTAGAGATTGTGGTAACCACGGCCATTTGAGCGGTCAAAGCGGATTGAAGAGCTTAGAATGACCGATTGTTCAAGCTTTGTATTGGCAGGAGAATGTGCCTTCCGTAGTCGAAAGTCCTCCAGTCAAGAGATATGTGGAAGAGGCATTGTTAGATAAATTGGACTCAGTGGTTCATGCCGCGGAAGAATTGATTGATTTGTCCGGTTAGTAAGTTGTAAAAAAGTTGATAATTTTCCGCTCATGTCCAAGTAGAGGAACTGTGTGCCTTGTATTGTTGTCGAAACGGATGACAATTCCTTGGGTGCGTGTCGCCGTACCTGTGACAGACTCGGGAGAAAAAGGAAACGAACAGAGACAGCCACACAGACAGAAGAAAGGAATGCATCTGGAATGCAGTCAATCAATTGCGGCGATGCCTGAACTATTGTACCCCTATGCATGTAATTGTTATTTAAATATCGCATATACACGTATATCATAAGTGGCGAAATACGACGAGAATCGAGCGGAACACGGATCAGTAAAGAATGAAAGATTGAAGATGAAGCAGAAGTGTTTGGGGAGGGCTCAGAAAGCAAAAGAGCGTTTAAATAAGACTGCATAAGTCAGCAAGATGTAGCTAGGCAGTCAGATTAAAGTGGGGATAACAGTAGTGAATGTGGGACTACAGAGGCTATATAAAAAGCCCGTTAGCATATCAAACGAAGCTCTCAGGCTGAGGAACAGGGTGTGTTGTGACTGCACAGCCTAGAACACGTGCGTCTCTGATTTCTGGAAACAGTCAGAAAATAGGAGGCTGGTCAGACCAGGCTAGAGTGGAGCCAGGCCCGAAGTGTTATCCGTCCAATGGATAAAGGAAGGCAGACAGAGTGCGAAAATTAAGGAATGTAATCGTGAAGGAGACACTTAAGGGGAAGTGGAAGAGCCTACAAAAATCTCGAGGTGTTGCGAACAGACCTTTTGACCAGTCGATGGTTCACAAGTATGGGCTCAGTATTCGGGAAGCAGGAGACCATGGAAATGAGATGAGGATATCGGCTCATGGAGAGAAAGCCGTATTATAAATGTCAGAAAGTTAACAGAGCGTCAACAGGATAGAAGTGTTAAGGATAAAAGCGGATATACTATTGATGAATCATGAGCAGCAATGCTCTGGAGGCGGGGGAGACAGAGCATTGCGTCTGCAGAGACTAGATCATTTAGAACTCAGAAGTTCGAGAGAGGTCAGAAGGCAGGAGGCCGTACAGCCAGAACCAGAAAAGCCAGGCTAGAGTGTGAAAAAAGGCTCTATGGGTGAGAAGAGAAAGAAAAAGAAAGCCAACGATATGCTCCAGGTGCTGTGCGCAGACCGTTGGAGCTTACGGTTTCTGTTCATTAGGTTCACGGAAGTCGGAAGATACGAGATCGTTGAGACGAGCCCAGAATGTCAGCTCGTAGGGTGAAAGTCGTGTTCGTAAAGTCTAAGTGCTGACAGAGAGCATCAACAGAAATGGACATGTTAAGAAAAAAAGGGGACATGATAATAAGGTTCAATCATGACCAGCGGTGGTCTTGCGGTGAGGGTAACAGACTATCGTCGGCAGAGTCTAGATCATTAGATCACAGAAGTCCGAGCGATGTCAGAAGACAGGAGAGCGTACAGTCAAACCCGGGTAAGTCAGCAAGCTGAAGCTAGGCCTCCAAAGTAGGGTGGGAATAAGTAATGAGTGTCATCAGAAAGCAGTTTGGGAAGCAAGTGGCTATATAAAAAGGCGGTTGCATGCCGAAGAATGGTCTCAGGATAAGGGGGACAGAGCACCAGGACAACAGAGCCTAGATCGTTAATGTTTGGAATGTAAGGAAGTAGTCAGAAAGCAGAAGGCTGGTCGGACGCCGCTAGAGTAGCGCCAGATCCGGAGAGTTGCCTGACCAGTGGAAAAAAGGAGTGCACACAAAATGAGAAAAGGAAACGTTTTCATTGATGAGTGGAAAAGTCAGCGATATTCCCGACGTGGTATGAACAGACCATTGGGTCTGCCGACCCCTGATCATTAGGGTCACAGAGGTCGGAAGGTGGGTCGTTCAGACCAGACTAGAAAGTCGACTCATAAGGAGAAAGGCGTAATAGTAAGCTATGCATTTTGTCGGATCGAATCGGCAGAAATGCACACGTTAAGGATGAGAGAAGACATGATGATTGTGATTAGTCACGACCAGCAACGTTCTTGAGGTGAGGGTAACAAAGCGTTGCGTCAGCAGTGACAAGAACAGTGAGATCGCAGAAGCCCGAGAGAGGTCAGGAAAAAGGAGACCATTCCGCCTATCGCTGATCACTCAGGTTACAGCAGTCAAAAGCAAAGAGACCACTGAGACGGAAAAGCAGACTGATAAGTCTGTCCATCCCTGGTCATTCAGGTCACAGTAGTCAGAAACAAAGAGACCATTAAGACGAGATTAGAAAATCAGCTCAAAGAGTGAAAACCGTAGAATTTGGGTCTAAGTAATAAAGGAAAGCATCGGTAAAATAGGCACGTACACGAAGAAAGGGGACGTAGTAATATGGATTGATCAGGGCCAACAATGCAATTCAGTTGAAGGATACAGTACGTTACGTCGGCAGAGCCTAAGCCATTGAGATCTCGATAGTCTGAGGTGGGTCAGAAAGCAGGAGACCGTTCAGACGAGTCCGGATAGGCCAGCAAGATGAAGCTAGGCCGCCAAATTAACTTGTGGATAGCAGAGGTGAGTGTCATAAGAAAAGAAGCTCTCGGGACGAAAGTGACTATATGGTGAGCCATTTAGCATGCAAGGAAAGGTCTGGAGATGAGGGGAACAGAGTGGTTGGAATGTAGAGCCTCAAGTGATAACGTCTCGGATGTCAGGGAGCAGTGAGAAGAATGAGACTGGTCAACCGAGGATAGATTACAGCCAGGTCCGAAGAGAGTTACGTTCTTCAGAAGAGGTCGAAAGGCCAACGACGTACTCCGGGTTATGGGAGTAGACCGATAAGTCTGCCCATCCGTGGTTATTCAGGTCACAACAGTCAGAAACAAGGAGACCATTGAGGCGAGATTAGAAAATCAGCTCAAAGAGTGAAAACCGTAGAATTTAGATCTAAGTAATAAAGAGAAGCATCGGCAGAATAGGCACGTACACGAAGAAAGGGGACGTAGTAATAAGGATTAATCAAGGACAACAATGCATTTCAGTTGAGGGTTGCAGGACGTTACGTTGGCAGAGCCTAGGTCATTGAGATCTCAGAAGTCCGAGGTGGGTCATAAAGCAGGAGACCGTTCAGACGAGTCCGGATAGGCCAGCAAGATGAAGCTAGGCCGCCAAATTAACTTGTGGATAGCAGAGGTGAGTGTCATAAGAAAAGAAGCTCTCGGGACGAAGGTGACTATATGATGAGCCATTTAGCATGCAAGGAAAGGTCTGGAGATGAGGGGAACAGAGTGGTTGGAATGTAGAGCCTCAAGTGATAACGTCTCGGATGTCAGGGAGCAGTGAGAAGAATGAGACTGGTCAACCGAGGATAGATTACAGCCAGGTCCGAAGAGAGTTACGTTCTTCAGAAGAGGTCGAAAGGCCAACGACGTACTCCGGGTTATGGGAGTAGACCGATAAGTCTGCCCATCCGTGGTTATTCAGGTCACAACAGTCAGAAACAAGGAGACCATTGAGGCGAGATTAGAAAATCAGCTCAAAGAGTGAAAACCGTAGAATTTAGATCTAAGTAATAAAGAGAAGCATCGGCAGAATAGGCACGTACACGAAGAAAGGGGACGTAGTAATAAGGATTAATCAAGGACAACAATGCATTTCAGTTGAGGGTTGCAGGACGTTACGTTGGCAGAGCCTAGGTCATTGAGATCTCAGAAGTCCGAGGTGGGTCATAAAGCAGGAGACCGTTCAGACGAGTCCGGATAGGCCAGCAAGATGAAGCTGGACCGCCAAATTAACTTGTGGATAGCAGAGGTGAGTGTCATAAGAAAAGGGACGACAGCGGCTATATGAAAAGCCAGTTAGCATGCCAAGGGAAGGTCTGGAGATACAGGTAACAGAACGTTTGGAATATAAAGCCTCAAGTGATAACGTCCCGGATGTCAGGGAGCAGTGAGGAAAATAAGACTGTTCAACCGAGGATAGATTACAGCCAGGTCCGAAGAGATTTACGTTCTTCAGAAGAGGTCGAAAAGCCAACGATAAACATTGGGTTGTGAGCAGACCGATAAGTCTGCCCATCCGTGGTTATTCAGGTCACAAAAGTCAGAAGCAAAGAGACAATTGAGATGTGATTAGAATATCGGCTCAAAGAGTGAGAACCGTAGAATTTAGGTCTAAGTAATAAAGGGAAGCATCGGCAGAATAGGCACGTACACGAAGAAAAGGGACATAGTAATAAGGATTAATCAAGGACAACAATGCATTTCAGTTGGGGGTTGCAGGACGTTACGTCGGCAGAGCCTAGGTCATTGAGATCTCAGAAGTCCGAGGTGGGCCAGAAAGCAGGAGACCGTTCAGACGAGTCCGGATAGGCCAGCAAGATGAAGCTGGACCGCCAAATTAACTTGTGGATAGCAGAGGTGAGTGTCATAAGAAAAGGGACGACAGCGGCTATATGAAAAGCCAGTTAGCATGCCTAGGGAAGGTCTGCAGATACAGGGAACAGAATGTTTGAAATGAAGAGCCTCGATTGATAACGTCTCGGATGTCAGGGAGCAGTGAGGAAAATAAGACTGGTCAACCGAGGATAGATTAGATCCAGGTCCGAAGAGATTTACGTTCTTCAGAAGAGGTCCAAAAGCCAACTATGTTCTCCGGGCTTTGGGAGTAGACCGATAAGTCTGTCTATCCCTGATCAATGTGGTCACAGTAGTCGGAAGCAAGGAGAGCAGGCCGTTGAATATAGGTATAAGTATTAAAGGAGAGCATCGGCAGAATACGCATGTTCAGGAAGAAAGGGGACATAGCAGTAAAGATTAATCAGGGCCAACAATGCATTTCAGTTGAGGGTTACAGGACGTTAAGTCAGCGTTAAGGAGTGTCATAAGAGAAAAAGCTTTCGAGACGAAAGTCACTATATAAAGAGCCAGTTAGCATGTCAAGGAAAGGTCTTGAGTTGAGGGGAGCAGAGTGTTTGGAGTGTAGAGCCTTGAGTGATAACGTCTCGGAGCAGTCAGAATCATGAGACTGGTCAGCCGAGGATAGATTGGAACCAGGTTCGAAGAGATTAACG
Source organism: Dicrocoelium dendriticum (assembly GCA_944474145.2). Taxonomy (NCBI): domain Eukaryota; kingdom Metazoa; phylum Platyhelminthes; class Trematoda; order Plagiorchiida; family Dicrocoeliidae; genus Dicrocoelium; species Dicrocoelium dendriticum. The sequence goes on along the minus strand of OX104065.1, from coordinate 11,277,813 downwards.
TCTAGTTAAAAAATTAATGCAAACCGAGTGCGAAAAGGAAAATACTCTATTCAGAAGAGGTTGAAAAGCCAAAGATGTTCTACTGGTTATGGGAGTAGACCGGTAAGTGTGCCTATCCCTGAACAATAGGGTTACAGTAGTCGGAAGCAGACAGGAAGCCGTTGAATATAGGTATACGTACTAAAGGAGAGCATCGGCAGAATACGCAAGTTCAGGAAGAAGGGGTACATAGCAGTAAAGATTAATCAGGGCCAACAAAGCATTTCAGTTGAGGGATACAGTACGTTACGTTGGCAGAGCCTAAGCCATTGAGATCACGGAAGTCTGAGGTGGGTCAGAAAGCAGGAGACCGTTCAGACGAGTCCGGATAGGCCAGCATGATGAAGCTAGGCCGCCAAATTAACTTGTGGATAGCAGAGGTGAGTGTCATAAGAAAAGAAGCTCTCGGGACGAAAGTGACCATATGATGGGCCATTTAGCATGCAGGGAAAGGTCAGAATGTAGACCATTCCTCTGGATGGTGCCAAGGGTCCAACAATGTTGAGATGGACACGGGCGAAGCGAGCTGAGACTTGCGGAAAACGACCAAGCGGAGCGGACACGTGCCGCTGTATCTTGGCCTGCTGACACGTTAGGCAACCGCGTGCCCAGCGCTTAAGATCGCGTTGCATTCCGAGCCAAACGTATCTCTCGGATATGAGCTTGATCGTGGCTCGGATGCCTGGATGAGCGATGTTGTGAAGTGTATCGAAAATTAGACGTCGAAAGGTTTCTGGAACGACGGGTCTAGGTCGTCCAGTAGAAGTATCGCACAAGATTGTGCCATCAGATGACGGCAGTGGATGCGATGTGCTTCGTAGCAAAGAATCTTGTTTGACGTTCTGACAGTCAGTATCGGTTAGTTGCGCGGTAGCCATGGCAGATAAGTCGATTGCCTAGCCAGCGGTGTGGATTGCGGAGACGCGCGAAAGAGCATCAGCAACGACGTTATTCTGACCTGAAATGTGTCGGAGGTCAGTAGAAAAGTGAGCCATGAAATCCAGCTGACGAACCTCACGTGGTGAGTGTCGATCTGATTGATTTCGAAAGGCATAAATAAGCGGCTTTTGGTCGGTGAAGATAACGAACGAATTACCTTCTAAGACATGCCTGAAATGTCGGACGGTAGAATAAACTGCCAGCAGTTCGCGGCTGAACGTGCTGTACTTGACTTCTGCAGGTTGTAAGCGTCGGGAGTAAAAAGCGAGCGGTTTCCAGCATCCTTCAATGAGTTGCTGCAGGACGGCGCCAATGGCGGTGTCCGATGCATCGACTTCAACACTGAGTGGAGCTTTAGGGTCGAAATGGTGAAGCATAACGGATTCAGCCAAGGCCTCTTTGCAGGCCTTGAAGGCTTCGGTTGCAACGGGCTTCAACTCGACGTTGCCGTTCTTGCCTCCACGAAGTAAGTCGGTCAATGGACTGAGCAAGTCGGCACAACGTGGCAGAAATCGACGGTAGTAGTTGATCATCCCACTAAAACGGCGGATGGCGGCCAAAGTAGTCGGAACGGGAAAGTCCTTAATAGCGCTGACTCGGTCTTCGAGCGGCCGTATGCCCTGCTGGTCAACTCGATGACCAAGAAATTCGATAGATGGTTGCTGAAAGATGCATTCGTCAGCGTTGTCAGTAATGCTATTAGAGGCTAACCTCTCGAAAAGCATCTTGAGGTGCCCCGCGTGCTGTTCTTCGGAAGAACTAGCTACTAAGATGTCGTCTATACAAGGATAAACAAAGTCGAGTCCCGCGTGACAGAGTCTAAGAAGTGTTGAAAAGTCTGAGCTGCGTTACGAAGACCGAAGGGCATTCGCAAAAATTCAAAAAGTCCGAAAGGCGTGATGACTGCGGTTTTCGGAATTTCATCCTCGGCTACAGGGATCTGGTGGTAAGCGCGAACCAGATCGATCTTCGAGAACACACGGGCGCCACATAGGCTAGCCGTGATGTCCTGAATGTGCGGAATGGGATAGCGGTCGGGGACGGTAGCGTTATTAAGAGCGCGATAGTCGCCACATGGACGCCAGTCTCCTGACTTTTTAGGCACCATGTGTAGAGGCGACGCCCACGGGCACTTAGACGGGCGAATAATGCCTAAGTCTAGCATGCGCTCGAATTCGGAGCGTGCAATTTTGAGCTTGTCGGGGGTCATGCGCCTGGCTTTTGCGAACACAGGCGGACCTTTCGTAACGATGTGATGTGTCGCAGCGTCGGTTGCGAAAGGCAACGGGACGGCAGGACGGAAGGTCTGCGGAAAAGTATCGAGCAGCGTTTGCCCGACGGGTGAACTAAGTTGAGTCGCGTACACGGGACTGATTGACGCGGTGTCGGTCAAGGTCCCAATGACTGCGAGCACCGTAAAGCGGTCAACTAGACGGTGTCGCTTAACGTCAACTAGTAGGTCGTAATGACGTAAGAAGTCGAGACCAAGGACAGGCGTTTGAACATCCGCAACGAGGAATATCCATTTGAAAGCGCGTCGGAGGCTGAGATTTAGCGTGCGCGAGCGTTGACCATATACGCGGATAATGGTCCCATTAGCTGCGCGCAATGAGCTAGTCACCTTGTCGGTCGGGTCGTTTGGTTCACGCGGGAGAACGCTGACTTCTGCGCCAGTATCGACGAGATAGCGAACTCCGGTTCTACGATCGGTGACGAAGAAAAGGCGACTGCGTTGACCAGCTACGTCCGTCGCCCCTACTTGCTGGTCCGCCCGTTTCCCTGCTGCTGTCGTTTGAAGGAACAGGGCGGGCGACATGATTTAGCTTGCTGGCCGAATCGTTCGTGGTACCAGCAGTAACCGTTTCTATTCGGTGATCGCGAAGGAGACTTCGAAAGTGAACGCGAACGGCTCCTAGAGCTTTTATAGCGGTTATGTCCGGAGGCCGAAAAGTCTGCGAATTGTCGCGTCAATGTTGCCATCTGGGATTTAAGCGTGGCGATATCGTCGTCCGATTTCGTCTGGATCTGCGAAACCTGGCCATACGACCCCCAAATTCGGTCGGCTGTATCGGCCAGTTTGGATAAAGGTGCATCCTCACTAGCGCAGAGGATGTGTAGCATCTCGCGCGGAAGTCGTTGCAACCACATTTCCCGAAGAAAAGAATCATCTGTCGAAGTGGGTTTAGCTAGGCTCTGCATTTTTCGAAGCAGCTGAGACGGCTTAAGATCGCCAAGATCGGTTTCGTTCAGGAGTTTCATAACTCGTTGTCGATCGGATAATCCTGTTCTTCTCAGAACAGCTGTCTTGACTACATCGTAAGTCTTTTGGTCGTCAGGAAGATCTAGAATGTCATCAATGTCATCGATGACATTTAGCGGAAGCGCGGAAACGACAAGGTGGAACTTGGTCTTTTCAGACCTAATACCACGCGAAGAAAATTGCGACTCTAGCTGACCAAACCAAAACTTAGGATTAGTCTCGCGAAAAGGTGTGATAGGAAGCGTAACTGTGCCGATCTGAACGTCAGAATCTACGCGATCAGTTTCCATTGCGAGCAAAATGGCGAGCCAGCAAGATTAAACAGGAAAATGAAAAGTGAAAATCCGACGGGTTAGCGAAATAATGTGGCCAAATCTGAAAAGAAAGGCTAGCGCAAACTCGCCGGATAAAGACCACAAGTCGGGGTCACCAATAAAGCGAGAAGCAGGATCGGTACGCTTTAAAACCAATACGCGAAAATAAGGCCAACCTCCGATGAGTGGAGAACACCAAAAGTAACGCTAGGAAATATTTATTAATGGGGCTAAACTTTATCTAGTGCTAAAAATAAGGCACCGGAAGATAGCTAGCTAGGGGAAATGTGTGGTCGCGTGCACGGAGAGCAAAGATGGCCGCGGAGCCGATGAGCGTCGCGCCGTTCGAAGGCGGATGCCATGTTGACTCAAACAAACGCGAGCAACGTTCAAACAGGCGAGCGGCTAATTTGCTATGTACATCGAGAAAATATAATTTTGTGATTTTGTAATATTTTACGTAACATGCGGCAGCCAAACAGGGGAATCTCTAGGTCAATACACCCTAAAGGGTTCAGATCAAAGCTTACATTAATCCGATGCTCTTGCATGAAGTAGGCAAAATATAAATATATAAATAAATAAAATAAATAAATAAAGCGTTTATTCTCGGCAAGGCGAGGCACACCTTTACAGGCATGATCATTTTGACAAAACAATGCGTGATCAAGAAGTTGCAAAAATCCGATATGTTTGCCATAAAAGTGCTTGTTTGTGTAAGTGGGAATGTAAGTATGTAATTGTGTGCGCGTTTATGTAGCTGTGTAACTTGCGCTTGTAATTGTGCTGCTCCATTCTTGAATGTTTGCTATCGTCTGCAAGGTGCGATTGGAAGATTGGTGTCCGTGGGTTGGAAAGGATTATCCAGATATCCACGGGGCAGTGACTTTATTTTGTGGCGAGCCACGACCGCCACGTCACAGTGTTGTTAAGCAGACATTTGTGGTTTTTTATAGGGAGAACGCTTGCCAGGCGAAAACCCACCACGTCCTGGAACACTGTCGCCAAACTATTAGCTGGAACGGGTAAAACCCGAACCACCCAGCTGGCACCACGAGGAGGTTGTTCGGCTAGCCAGCCATCGTTAGCAATTACAAAGGCATTGGCACTGGTTGGTATACAGCTACTGGGTCGCAGGCGCCCACCTAGACGTTTCGCTGGTTCCTTCGGGCGATACTGAGCTCCTTGTTCTTTTATTGTGAAAACTTCGCGGTGTAGTTGTGCCTTTTCTCCTTGGAACAGAATCCAATTCGCCACAAGTTCACTTTAAATTGATCGCACATTAATTGGCCACTCAGTTGCCCCAATTGTTGTTGCGCACATGAAAGAAATGGGTGAAGGGATTATAAGGCATACGAAAAGTTAAAAAAATTTCGATAATTGCAGACAAGAATAGAAACAATTTGTTATAAGAGAAAATAAATCTTCGCGCTTCAGTAGAAACATACCAATTAACAAAAAATATAGCTCTACTTTTCTTACGCTGATATTGCTCTCCGGCGCAAAATTTTAACCTGAATTATTCTTAGATAAAAGAAAAAGCCTTACTACAGTTACAATACCGCTTAAAGTAGCACAAAATTCCACTGTTCTGGACCAGCTTTAGCGCCTGAATACGTTGAGTGTAAAAGCAGCACAATAAGTGCAGTAGTTTGCGAGTTATTCTCAATTAAATGATGGTCTACGAATAAGGCCATTTTTATTTTTCGCTAAATTGGCTTTCTGCTTTGCAAGCAGATAGCAGAAAAAAGAAAAGAAAACATAAAAATTAGGGAAGCGGCATATGATCTAGATAGGTATAGCTATCCAGAAATGCTCTAATTAGCCCGTAATACCCTGCGACAACTACGGGCTGCGCAGGTGGCCGAAAAGTAAACTTTGCAGGCATCTGTCAAACGAACCTAGGAAATTGGAAGTCATATGACTGCGCATAATCGAATATGCAATCAATCGTCAAGTGGCTTTGCCAGTTATACATTAGTGTTCAAAATGCTTTAAATCGGTGTTGCAGGACGTGGTGGGTTTTCGCCTGGCAAGCGTTCTCCCTATAAAAAGCCCCAAATTTCTGTTTAATATCACTGCGACGTGGCGGATGTGACTTGCCACAGAATAAAGTCACTGCCCAAAACTACATACTTGCAAGTCGACTAGAGTCATACGTCAACCTTTCCCGACACGTGCAAGCATGTGATACACTCCGTCTACATGCACCGTTTCATTGCACTTATAGTGCCTTGACCGTAACAACCACGCACGATTGAACCCGAAGTATCGTTGTGTTCCACAACTGTCTATAAACCTTGATCATGCTTGCTTTGATGTGTCTGTATAAATTTGAGAACAAACTATTTACTTATTTATGTATTTGAGACATTAATGAATGACCTGTTAAGTAATGGTAAGTCACTTGGTACAAAGGGCATGTTTGGTGTTGCCATCCAGGAGCGTCGAGCTGGCGCGCAAATTTTTTAACTGTGAGTTTCTTAACCACTTGAGCTGGAAGCAAATTGCAGCGATCTATAGCTCGGCGCGAGAGACGAGGTTCCGTCTCAATCCCAGCAGACCATGGTTTATGCTGTTTCAGTGGATTATCACGGTGCTAAGTTATAAATATAAATATAAATATAAATATTTTATTCTCGACTATGCGAGGCACGCTCATGGAGGCATGATCAGATATGTACAACAGTACAAACATTTTAATGCAATTGTAACAGTAACGCAGAAAATTGTTCATATATCAATGATTGGAACTGTACAATGTCGAAAATGCGAAACAATTAGTTGGCTGTCATGAGATACGGGACCTCAGCTAATAAGAGATTGAGAAACCTGAATGATCCACTGAAAGGTAATGGAAGAGCCCGCACACAAGGAAGGAAAAGGGCAACGTATCGTAGGATGTAAAACGACAACAGTATATGCAGATGTAGAAGTCCCAGTGTAACGATCCTATGTAGAATTGTGACGCTAGTTGACCTGCCAGTGTAAAGTTATGGGCTGTGACTTTATTCGGTGGCGAGTCACATACGCTACGTTGCAGTGTTGTTACACGGACATTTGTGGCTTTTTGTAGGGAGAACGCTTGCCAGGCGAAAACCCACCACGTCCTAGAACACTGCCACCAATCCATTGAATGGCAAATTGTAACTGGCTATGTTTCTTGTTAAAAGTCTGTTTGCTCGGTTATTCGCAGTCAGGTTGCGTCCCATTTTTTCCGCTGGTTGATGCAATAACTGGTTGCCTATTGCGTTCCTGGGTCCTGTCCGTTGGTAGGTCGGGTACTAAACATTCTTATTTAATATAATGTGTTGATCCTTCGCAGAACCACATGAAGTCTTCTCTGATTATGTATATTTGCCGGGGAGCGAAGAATTCGTGTCCAGCTACCCTCACTGGACATCGGTGGTTGGGTGCAAATAGTTAGAGTGGAAGTGAGGCCATGGTCCAGGTAAGTACTTGTTGGTTATTTCGTCCCATCCCAGACGGAGGCAGTTCCTCAGTTCAATCCCGAAGCTCTCCGATGTTCACGACCTCAGAGAAAAGGGAGAGAGGAACAAGCCGAGAGAAGACCGAAAAGGAACAGTCGATGTACCTAGCGTTTGATCAAAATCCTACATTAAGACATTTATTTGAGACAACTAGTGTACAACGTGTAACAGATATTACGCTAAAGATGTTTTTACTTATGCGGATGGCATGGCCTGATGGGTAGAATACTTTCATGTGCATAGGGATGAAGAGCAGGATTCCGGTAAGATATTCATGAGGTGTAAGCTGACAATGTTCGAATTCTACCTGAGGCTAGAAAGTGGGTGTGTAGTCACGATTGGTTGTTATCGGAAACCCAAGGACAGTGACGATGTGGTCGTATTTATATATGCTCACGGGATAAGGATTACATAAGACACCATAACTACAATGTACAAAGGTATATGAATATAGGAAGCTGAGCATATTAGAAGCTGGCTAAGATTAAATGGATATCAAAGGAAGACTAAGTGTTGAAGGTAAGACGATTAGAAGATATCGATACTGGACCGGGTATCAGTGGACAAGGGTGCCTGTTGGGTTAATCATTCGAGGTGCCAATGAATAACAACCGTGTCAAAGGATCGGACAGCAAACCAGCTGAGCTGTGAAAAAACTATACCAGGAGAATAAACAATCTACAGAAGGACTGACGCCTAGCAAGCTAAGGAGTATTCCCAAAGTTGAATAGAGCATACAGCAAACAGCTGCCGCAGAGCAGAGATAGTGGCTAAAGGAATGGAGGTATCAGTGGCTGATTCAACCATATCATTAAGACTTTTGACCACCTGTCAAGTAAACGCGAGTAAGACAGACGACGGATAACGGCGCGCTAGGAGAGATGAATGGCTAGCAATAAAGTTCGAAATAAGGCTTCAGCTACCTGAGGGTCCTACGGTGGCACAGAATAGGTCAACAAACAGCTGAGCTGTGACTCAAACAATCAAAGAGATGAACATGGTAAGAACGGAACGAGCTCCGGGTATCCGCAAAGTTAAATGGAACCTATGGCGACTAGCTGCTGCTAAGCAGAGATAGTGGCTCAAGAAAAGTATGTATCAGAGGCTGGTGTAGCCATATAATTAGGAAGTTTGACCAGTACTGGATGACTACAAGTTCAGTGAATAAAGCAACAGACGAGCGCTGAATAAGGAGACAGACTTCAAAAGAAAATGGACGCTGGAATGTCAATAAGTTGCTCCTTCCAGGCTTCATGAGGCCAACAACGACTAGCTGCTGCCAAAGAAAATTGCACGAGAGTAAGACGAAAAACGGATAACTGCGCGCTAGGAGAGAGATGAATGGCCAGCCACAGAATTCGGATTAAGGTATCAGTTACTAGTGGATCCTACGGTGGCACAGAATGGGTCAACAAACAACTGAGCTGTGACGCAAACAATCAAAGAGAATGAACATTGTAAGAAATGAGCAGCTCCTAGAGAGCTCCGGGTGTCAGCAAAGTTGAATTGAGGCTATGGCGACTAGCTGCTGCTAAGCAGAGATAGTGGCTTAGTAAAGGAAGTATCAGTGGCTGGTGAAGCCATATGATAGTTATAGTTTCAATGAATAGGTCAACAGACGAGCGCCGAATAAGGAGACAAACGTCAGAGGAAAATGAAGGCTTGAGTGTCAAGTAGTTTCTCTTTGCAGGTTACATGGGGCCAACAATGGCTAGCTACTGCCAAGAAGATTGACGCTACTAAGAAGAACGGCGCGCTAGGATTGAGATAAGTGGCCAGTCATAGAATTCGGATTAAGGCTTCAGGTACTAGTGGATCCTACGTTGGCACAGAATAGGTCCACAAACAGCTGAGCTGTGACGCAAACAATCAAAGAGAATGAACATTGTAAGAAGGGAGCACCTACTTGAGAGCACTGGGTATCAGTAAAGTTGAATTGAGGCTATGGCGACTAGCTGCTGCTAAGCAGTGTTAGTGGCTCTAGAAAAGTATGTATCCGAGGCTGGAGTAGCCAAATGATTAAGAAGTTTGACCACTACTGGATTCCTACAGGTTCAATGAATAGGTCAACAGACGAGCGCCGAATAAGGAAACAAACGTCAGAGGAAAATGAAAGCTGGAGAGTCAAGAAGTGGCTCCTTGCAGGTTACATGGGGCCATGAATGGCTAGCTACTGCCAAAGCAGATTGCACGAGAGTAAGACGAAAAACGGATAACTGCGCGCTAGGAGAGAGATGAATGGCCAGCCACAGAATTCGGATAAGTGCATCAGTTACTAGTAGATCCTACGGTGGCACAGAATAGGTCAACAAACAACTGAGCTGTGACGCAAACAATCAAAGAGAATGAACATTGTAAGAAATGAGCAGCTCCTAGGGAGCTCCGGGTATCAGCAAAGTTGAATTGAGGCTATGGCGACGAGCTGCTGCTAAGCAGAGATAGTGGCTCTAGAAAAGTATGTATCCGAGGCTGGAGTAGCCATATGATTAAGAAGTTTGTCCACTACTGGATACCTACGGTTTCAATGAATAGGCCAACAGACGAGCGCCGAATAAGGAAACAAACGTCAGGGGAAAATGAAAGCTGGAAAGTCAAGAAGTGGCTCTTTGCAGGTTACATGGGGCCAATAATGGCTAGCTACTGCCAAGAAGATTGACGCTACTAAGAAGAGCGGCGCGCTAGGATTGAGATAAGTGGCTAGCCATAGAATTCCGATTGAGGCTTCAGGTACTAGTGGATCCTACGGCGGCATAGAATAGGTCAACAAACAGCTGAGCTGTGACGCAAGCAATCAAGAGAATGAACATTATAAGAAATGAGCAGCTCTTAGGGAGCTCAGGGTATCCGGACTAAACAGTCCTGAGAAGTCTGGGTTGAACCCTTCCGTTAAAATAAGGTAAGTGAGAATCAGTTCCCCTCTTATTTTTTGAAAGTGCACGGAGTGCATCCATGCACTAGGGAAGCTTCCAGGATACGGCTGTGCCCGTAGACCCTGCACTAACCCAGCGCCCACTATTAACACCATCGCCAACTCCATTTTTTCCCGTTTAGAACTTGTTGGCCAAGCTTTGATAAGATGTGACAGGTTGGGTCGGACGAATACCAAGAACAGCCTCACAACAAATTAGCCGATAGGATTTCAAAAAGTCGGCGGATAACCCATATCATACGAGACCACCGCCCATCAGCCGCTTTCCAATTGTCGCCAGAATAAAGAGCTGCTGAGTGTACTACCCGTAAATCAATTCGCTAGGCGACAACAGGGCTTGCACTGCAGCAGGCAACATATTGGGTGAACGGAATAGCAGCTCCGCGTCGGAGAACGGAGCACCTGGCCCTATTTATGGGCATCAAACATAAAGTAGACGATTCCTAGACCCTACCCTAAGCACACTTGCTTTAGGACCCCCGGGATATCCACACTATTCCAGAGCTTAAATCATCAAACAGCGTTAGTGATGACACTCCTAGCTCCACCGACAAGTCATGTACGTGGATGTCGAAAAACATTGTCTCAATGCCGAGCCCTTCGGGACGCCACAAAGGACAGCTTGCCTGAGCGAAAAGCTACGTCCCACCTGAACACACTGTGCCTTCCTCTCAAGGAAAGCAGACACCCTCGAGAGGCGAGACTAGGTATACCGTAAACTCCTAACGTTATTCAGAGTCGAAGGGGAACATTGTAACAATTTTACGAAAGCTACACATAGCGCACGTCTACAGCATGGTCTATATCCACCAATTTCGTCCAGCTTCCACGAGCTACACGTAGGCTAGTCCTACTTGAAAATCCTTTGCAAATCCATGTAGCGCGCCACTGAGATATTTTAAACTATGTAGATGGTACTCCACGGTAGCCAGAATCAGCGGTTCCAAACAACTTGACTACTACGCTCGACAAACTGACAGACCATTAATGTATGGGCACTGCGTCGTCACCGTACTAAAAATCGGACAGATCCCTGTGTCCTTCTATTTCGAAGGTAAGACGCAGCTGTCAAGCGATTTTGAAAACACGAATGTGAGAGGACCACTCAGGGCGGTGACCAATGCATGCGAAACTCTGGATAATTGAAAAAAGACCGGAAGCTTTAGAGGGATAAATGCCTTGCAGTAGCCCAAAGATATGAGTCTCCGTTATGTTAAAGTCAGCTAAGCAAGAATCCTCTAGAACACTTGTAACCTATTCAACCTGTTGTAAAGAGAGCTTTCGAGCAGACCCAAGTATTTGGTTCTCACTATAAAAAGCCACAGATGGCTATTTAACAACAATATGACGTGGCCGTTGTGACTCGCCAGAAACTAAAGTCACCATATTGCTTGCCCGCACAACTACTTCAAGTCCACAGGTAACAAGCATTCATTTAACACTGGCGACATGCTCAAAGACTATAAAAATTACCGCCAAACATCTACAAATACCATAAACGTAACTACGCAAGCCCACATGCACACCTACGTACATATATCTAAATATGTGACAACCCTTGTGTTCCATTTACATTAACTGAATACATGTACTCTTAACATATGTTACAACCTTCTCACTAGACGCAATTCCAAAAATAACAATTCACTGCTAAAGAAAACTTCTAGCCCAACCGAAGGAAAAATGCAAACAGCCAATGATCTTGACAAAAGAACGTATTAATCGCCGCCAACGAACACTATTGTTGCGGACCTTTTCCTGCCTTTAATTTTATGTGCTATTCCCACGCGCCGACTAATCTTGTCTCGCTAGATCAGCCACTTGTTTCCACTTTTACTTATAGTTATTCCACTTTACAAACCTTGGTACGGTTGACTCGACGTCTTGCTCACATCACCTGGAAAGCCTCGTGGGATCCCTCACTACTTATCAGTAAACCTTTTCACACCGACCCTAACCTTTTCTTATCTCGCTTTCTGTTTTCATTCCCTTTTTAATCGGACGACCAGCTTTACTGCCATGCCGTGATCCTGTCTCACTGGACTAGTCTGTTTATCTCTGACTGCTCCCATGCTGACGATCCCTGAACGGTATTGGCTCCGCTGAGTCAACTCTACTACCCCTACTCTGAGGGACTTATAGACTGGTACCCTCATTATTGTTATAGCCTCTTTCTTATCAGTATTTTATGACCTAGTCCCAAAGCGCCGATTAATCCAATACCGCTTAGTCGGCCTCGTATTCAGTGAATTCATTTGGACTTCTGAGACATCACTTCTATTGGTTTTTCTGACCTATTGGTGCTGTTTACACTACTTGGAGAGTCTTGTGGGCTTCTCCACTCTTTACCAATTAACCCTTCTCACCTCGACCCTAACCTTTTCTTCTCTCGCTTTCTGTTTTCAATCCCTTTCTTATCGGACTTCCGGCTTTACTGCATTGCCGTGATATTGGCTCACTTGCCTAGTCTGTTTCCCTCAGTCTGCTACTATGCTATTAAGACCTACGCGGTATGCGCCCCGTAGTCTTAACATGATGTTTCCCTTAAATTTAGAGCCTGCCTGACTTGCTCACCATTTACTGCTGGCTCCTTTCTTACCTTTACTACATGTCCTTATCCACACGCGCCGACTAATCAAGTCCTACCCGATCGGCCTAATGCTCTCCGGATTCATTCAGACTTCTTAGACGTCACCTCTCTTGGCTCGTCTGACCCTACTATCCCTTTACATTACCCAGAGAGCCTACTGGACTTCTCTTACCTATCGTGAATAAACCCTTCTCATCCTGTCGCTAACTTTTGTTGTATCGCGCTCTGTTCTCAATTGTTCTTCAACTGGCGGTGTGGTGATTTAGTCCCCCGATCAGTTTCCTTCTCTCTGGTTGTTGATATGCTACTCGACTTAAGTGGTATACGCAATACAGACTCAACGCTCTTGATCCCTTACTACATGAGGCTGCTAGACTCGTTCACCTTCTGTTACAGCCTCTTTTCCTGCCTTTAATTTTACTTGCTATTTCTATGCGCCGACTAATCTAGTCTCGCTTGATCAGCCACTTGTTTCCACTTTTACTTAGAGTTATTCCACGTTACAAACCTTGGTTCGGCTGACTCGACGGCTTGGTTACATCACTTGGAAAGCCTCATTGGCTCCCTCACTCCTTATCAGTAAACCTTTTCACACCGACCCTAACCTTTTCTTATCTCGCTTTCTGTTTTCATTCCCTTTTTAATCGGACGACCAGCTTTACTGCCATGCCGTGATCCTGGCTCACCGGACTAGTCTGTTTATCTCTGACTGCTTCCATGATACCGAGCCTTAAACGGTATTGGCTCCGCATAATTAACTCTATTACCCCACATTATTGTTATAGCCTCTTCCTAATCTGCATTGTACGAAATAGTCCCAAAGCGCCGATTAATACAATACCGCTTAGTCGGCCTCGTAATCATTAAATTCATTTGGACTTCTGAGACATCACTTCCATTGGTTCGGCTGACCTATTGGTGCTGTTTACACTACTTGGAGAGCCTCGTTGAATTTTTCACTCTTCACCAATAAACCCTTCTCACCCCGACCCTAACCTTTTCTTCTCTCGCTTTCTGTTTTCATTTCTTTTTAACTCGGACGTTCGGCTTTACTCTCCTGCCGTTATCCTCTCTCACGTGACCCGTCTGTAAATTTCTGCCTGCTTTTATTTCCTATTACCCTTGGCCTTTTCTCTTATTGCGCTCCAATGTGTATTCCCACATTTGTATTCCCCATGGATATGCGATGATCCAGTGCTTGTTAAGAGCCAATCCGTATCTCAATGACCTTTAGCCCTTTAGAATATCTGCCTTCAATTTTTGCGCTTCCCTGCCGCCAATTGACCTTTAGGTCTCCCTAGCGGCAACCTATGTATTTTCACTTATTCTGCGCTCCCTCTCGTATTACGCTAGCTACGTGCTGTTCATACACCTGACAATCACTGCCAATATTCTAACTCTCTTTGCCTTATCCCCACGCAATTATGGGCTCATACTAAACAGACAAATCGTACTTTACTTACTGGTACACCGCTCTTGTCTCGACGCAGGCGTTAGCAATCCACCCATACGGCCAATTATTCTATAGGATATTCAAAAGACACTTTCAACATAATTATTGTTGCACAGTGTACATGCTTTTGTCTCAAGCCAAAATGCTGTGACACAAGATATTAACAATATTCAACTCCATGCCTGTTCTTGCGGTCTTCTCTCGGTTGTCCCTCACTTTCCCTTTTCTCCCAGGTCCGGGACTTCTTGGAGAGCTGGGATTGGACTGAGGAACGGTTTTGGTCCAAGACGGACGAAATAACCCACAAGGACTTATATGGAGCATGGCTGAACTCCGAAAGGACCCAACTAAAATCCTCACAACCCTTGTCCAGTATGGGGAACTGGACATATCCTCATACTCACATACATTATACATCTGAAAAATTTGGACAGCGGAAAAGTTGAACTTTTGATCACCTGGAGATACAACAAGATGAATATTCGCGATGTTCCTCTCCTCCACCGACCTCAAAAATCATGGCGACCCCGATCAAATTACCTGTCCAACTAACAGAGGAAATTAGGAGCCATTGCGCTGCGAAAAACCGAAGGTAAAACCAGTCGTCCAGCGGCTTTGCCAGTTCAACATTAATGTTCAAAATGCTTTACGGCAGTGTTGCAGGACGTGGTGGGATTGCGCCTGGCAAGCGTTCTCCCTATAAGAAGCCACAAAACTCTGTTTAACAACACTGCGACGTGGCGGATTTGACTCGCCACTGAATAACGTCACTGCCCACAACTACATACTGGCAAGTCGACTAGACTCACATACCAACTCTTCCCGACACCGTTTCAACTACACACGATTGAATCCGATGTATCGTCGTGATACGCATCTGTTTTTAAACCTTGATCATGTCTGAGTTGCTGTGTCTCTATGAATTTGAGAATAAACTATTTATTTATTTATATGTTATGCATCATAACCGTAGTTTTGCGTTCAAGCACGAGACCCGATATTTGCTGAATGTGAGAGGAAGCTGCTGGCCGAAGTAGCCTAGTGTACGCAATAATTGTCCTGTTTGGAAACCGTGAGTATCAGACGTTGTTATCCGGTAACTTAGTTGAGGGAATCAGAGGAACATAGTGAGTGGTTTAATAAGCGCTTAAGATATAGGTTGAGCGATCTGTTGACAGTGCTGGAGCTTACCTTTCGAACATGTACGAGAGCCAGTGAAGTTATTACGCCGGGTTTGAAGCCATGAAAATAATAACGCAACGTGTTCAGTAATCGGATGCTAGGAAGCTGGGTGAAGGGGTGAGACGGAGTGTCAAATTTGTGAAGAGAATGGGATATATACTACAATTGTAGCAACAGACGGTTGCAAAGCTAGCCCTAAACGGGACCTAAAATAGCGGAAAAAGAAAGAGACTTCTACAATGCAGCAAACAGGTCGAATATACGACAGGAAAGGGTGATACTGGGAGTCGGGTTAGTTATGTGGAAGAAACTGCTTGCTGACAGGCCATCAACCTTAATAATAGGAGAGTGCAGGGCTTGAATACTACAGGTTTAGTTAGCAAATGGTTGCAGGGCCAGCGCTGAAGGGGACCTGGAATATCAGTATTGTGAGCAGCAGCCGCAAAGAATGCTAAGTGTACCAGTCTGATGTGGATATCCACGGTAGAACGTTGAAGTCAAAAAGACGGCTAGTTCTAAATCACTAATTGATGAGTTGCTGGCAGCCTGATTACTTAGTATACAGGAGCGGCACGCTTTATTAGGCTCAGCATAGTCTGATAGGTGTACAGTGTGGAATAAAAGCGACAGAACAGACATTTTGGTCTGCTCTGGCGCAACTTTGTATTGCGCTCAACTAGGCTTCATGACAGGAGCATCTTGGGCTCACAGGTCCTCCCCATACTTTGCGGTCCCTGTCACACTACGTGAGAGATCTCGGCCCGATGAGTTGCACGCATCTTACAGATGTTAGGACTGCTAATCCGATCACAAAAGGTATTCAGCCTACCCCAGTAGTAGCTGAGCGCTTCACTGGCTCCCACCGACACTTAGTTAAATAGGTAGTCTTGAAATAGTAGACGCTACCGCAAAGGCAACCTGTAAACACTAATCGGTAGCTCAAATCCTTTGATAGCTCCTTCTCGACGTCCAGTTTCTTACTGCTCAACAGATCAGCACGTAAAGCGGACTTGAAATATTGTATGGAAGCATCGTAAGCCTGTAGGCACTGACCAGGTAGGATATTGCACAACAATGGGGAAGCAATCCGAACGGACAAACTTTACTTCACTTCTTCCTTTTCTTCTACACTTTGGTTCCTTCGTCTCCATTTTACCCCTTAGTATTTTCCAAATACCTCGTCCACTTGGTCTCTTGCGAATACTTATACTTGTGACCCATGAGTCACGTCTACTAAAAACATTTTAACAACATTAAGCCTCATGTGAAATGCCAGGTTCTAGCGTTGTTGTCCACACATATGGTGCACCCGTAAGTTACCGTTTATCAGTCTAAGATAGTGGTATAAATTGTTTGCTTTATAGGTATTTCTACTAGCCTACGTAATCGGCATCTACTAGTTGCCCATAACCGATGCCCCCTAGGTTTAAGTACTCGCTACTTTACACCGCTGATTATATAACAGGGCCACCTACCCACCTCGGAGGCAATATCACCATAACCTATATTCAGGCATTTACTCTCCACTTAAGCTTTCATGGCCCGTACATTTAGTTTTATCTGAGTTATACGTATGCCTATCACTATCGGAAACGCTGGTAGACAGACATTCTGAAAAACCAGATCCTTTGCTTCAATCTTTTATGCTTGCACAACAGTTTTTCCGGATTCGCTTTCCCTGGCAAAGAGCTAACCATGCGGCAGTGAGGTCCCTGTCACCTGGAAAGCTAGACACCCAGATAGTTTGACCACCACTTCTTCTTTCCTTGGCCGTTCGTACGTAATTTTAACCTTTACCTGGCTCCAAAGCCTACCATACGTAATGCGTAATAGTGGGTGAACAACCAGCTCCCACTTGTTTTCCGTTATCTTCTCTGCTTGCGTTATATTATTATTCATTCATTTTGCCTGACAATGTGGAAGCTTCCCACCAGGAAACCTCCAAGTTAATAGCTGTTGTGATCTCCCAGTTTTCTATTGCCTTACACTGGTGAATATCAATTGCACTTGCATCGGACTCCCAACCAAGAGAGTTAGAGCTCAAAGTAGCAACGCGATGCAGAAATGGTGTGCTTTAACACATGAGGCCCAATAATCCGTCACAAATGAGAAAGTGCAACCTCTATAAGATGAGGTGATCATGCCTAACCAAAGCGACATTCGTGGTATTTCCCACCGGAATTCATTTCGCTAATTTTTTGGACACCTATTTCTCTATTATCAATAGCAGACATCTCTAGCTCATTAGCATTGGTGGCACATCCATTAAGATATATAACATAACCTCAAAGTGCTGAAACTGATGATGTTACTCCAGGGAACGATTGCGTTATTCTGGTCCAACACCACAGGCACTTGCATCCGACTCCCAGCTAGGAGAAATGGCGCTCTAAACTAGCAACTTAATGCATAGTCGTATGCTTTAACACCTGTGGCCTACTAATCAGTCATGTTTGAGATGGCGCAACCCCCAAAAGAAGTGGTATTCGTGTCTAACCAAAGCGGAACCCAAGGTGTTTCTCACCTGGATACATTTTGTGAATTTTCTCACATTAGTTTTTTATTATCACTGGAAGACCACCCTGGCTCATTAGTGTCAGTGATACAACCATAACGACGTGTAAAATAGCTTCAAAGAGTCGAAACTGGTAATATTTCTGTAGGAATTGCTTGCGTTATCCTAGTTCAGACGGGGCAAATGAGTTTTGTTCCCTTGCCTTATCCATATGGACTCAGCTCATACGGCTTTGGTATAATTTTTGCATCCACATCGGAGCATTAAAAACGTTGAATCCCACATTCATAGTGAATTCTGCGGCTCAATATACTCTGAAAATCGCACATGGTCGCATTCTGGCTGTGGGCTAGCGACACCATATCCTGTGCTGTTCTACCTATATAATAATTCTTACAGCCTACCTAGTATTTTCCTAAAACCTTTCCGTCTGTTTTCCCAACTTTTACTACGTTTACTGAGAAAGTCTGCTTTTCGGCCCACTGCGTCATACTTCGCAACTGCAGCGAATTACACGTTATCTTAGGCATTCCCAGTTACTACTCCATATTCGGAACTTACTACACCTAGCTGTGTTTTGTATTCTTTCTTTCTTTTTTCTGTATCTGCTTCCAAAGTAGAACGTGAATTTAGTGGAGGCTCGAAAATGGCGCTATCCGCCGCCGACCGCTAAAAATGCAAATATCTCCATAACCACTGCACTAGCTTAATTATTTTACCTTTGTCGTAACCAGCGCCTAGGGTTTGTCCTAGTCCGCCCATTGTTGTCCCGTTTTAGTTAACATTTCGGCTCCAAAACGGCGTTGATTCCGCTTGTTTGGAGATTCACACTTTGAAATTCGCGCCAGGCTTGCAGTTCCGGTATGCCGTTTCTGGGCTATATTTTGGCTCCATTTTCCAATATTAGTGTAATTTCTAGTGAAGTGGGCTGGCCTTTCAGTCGCACTTTTCTAAGAAAGGCTAAATTGTTAGCCACTGCTGTTATTTCCTTTGGTTCCACCCTCCACTTCTGCGATTTAATTTTGGCTTGCTTATTCCTTTCCATGAGCCCGCCACCAATGGATGCTCGAAATGCGGTGATGTGACCAAAGAAAATGGATCAAATTTCCTTTAATTGATCGTTCACTAATGGAATCAGGCACCTCAAGATTTGGCAGCGGTAGCCGGTGAAAAGCGCAGAATTCTTACATAAGCTACGGAGACCCAAACTACGGCCTTCAAAAATGTCGAGGCCTACGAAACGTTTGTATTTATCCCTGTTTTACTGTTCGGAAAGATAAACATGATCAAAAGCAGTTGTTAACGATATTTCTTCTCCATGCATGAGCATGGATGTTATGTACAATTAGATCTGATCCCACGCAGGAACAGCATCTAGCGCTTGTCTAGAAATATACCTATATTTATTTATATGTATTTAATACTTGCGACAGTTGTAGAGAGAAAACGACAGTGGTGCCGGCTCCCGAAATGACCAAGGGTAAGGAAATAATACAGACAGCACCGCCAAATGCTAAGTTTTCACCCCAGGATTTGCGAAGACCAGAGGAGGTGCAGAAACAGTATACAATAGAATATGGTTAAACACAGGAGTGGATGAGACCCAAAGCAGTTCAAGTGCTCAGCATCTGGCACTGGTGGAATAAGAAAGCCATCAGTCCAATAGACGGAGATGTGAGAGTTAAAATTGCATGGCAGCTGATGAGCTGAGGCTAGTGGTACCTATATCACCATTGAATAGTTGCGATATGGGAGGGAGACGGTAATGTGAGTTGAGATGCATGATAGTGGAGCCGAGAGGCAAAACTCAATCAGAGACCGGAAATTTCGTTTTCGGTAAGCGTTACCAAGCATAGAGATAATGATTCAGACAAAGAAGAGTATCATGAGGTTGTAACTTATACCATTGAGAACCTTAGTCGACGGCAGCCGATGCTCAAAATAAGAGGGGCATTGGTTTGAGACCTATAGGCATTTGGAGCCTGAGGGGACTGACTTGTCCAAAATGTTTTGGAATGAAAGGCACAGTAGGAAAGATAATCGAAAGAGGCCTGGGATGTTGCCCTGACACTAGTGGTACCTATACCGCCATTGCACTGTTGCGAAATGGACCAAAAGAGAGGCCAAATAAGAGAGGGGAACGTAATTATAAGCTGAGATGCATGATAGTGGAACCGAGAGGCAAAACTCAAGCAGAGGCCTGAAATCGCAAGTTTTCAGGGGATCAAGCATACAGATAATGTATCAGGCGGAGGCGGGTAGCAGGAGGCTGTTACTTATGCCAATGAGAACTTTAATCGATGCTCAAAGGAAGAGAAGCCTTGCAAGAGAGTACATGAGGCAGTTAATTATATCAATGAGAATTTTTGTCGATGGCAGCCGATGCTCAAAAGAAGAAAGGCCTTGGTTTGAGACCCATGGGCACTTAGATTTTGAGAGGCCGGACTAGTCCAAGAGGTTTAGCAATGAGTGTCGCAGCAGCAAAGATAGTCAAACGAGGGCTAGTATGTTGCGCTGACGTTATTGGCAACTATACCGCCATTGAACCGCTGCGATATGAACCAAAATAGATGCCGAACAAGAGAGGGGAACGTAATTGTGAGCTGAGATGTAAGGTCTTAGCGCCAAAAGCTTTGCAAAAGAGGTGCTTACTTGCTAATTGTTAACACGTGTCTTCATAGGGACCTCATCGCTTCATCCTGCCATAATATACCTACACGACTGTTGTATGTCAATATTGTATGTATAGCCTGCACAATACATTTATCTCCACTTAGCTACATCCTTATCTCAAATGCCGCCTTCCAACTAAGTTGACGCGTGCGGCTTCGGATAGTGTTTGTACCACAAGCTTTTAGGTCTACCAACAAGGGTTCGTTCCGCAGGCATTAGCCCACCTTGTAGACGTGGAAAGCGGGAGGAAATTGTTGCCGGAAACATGAATCCATCCAATAGTAGCTACCATTGAAACAGTGCTATTGTTGCCAAGGAGCCTCCGGGCTGGACGCACTTCATACGCATTCACAGCCGGCATTCCAGAGTTAATTCCCATAGATTCTACTTATCCTCCCCGACTACCGTCTGTTGAACCGCCTTTATGTCAACTATAATGTATACTTCAAAGAAAGGTACTCCACCGGCCCTGTTGAACGGACAATAACAGGGCCATAAGCTTCAGGCACAAGCACCTTGCAGGGATTTGCCTTCTCAATTGGCCCAAGCTATCCCAGCATTTATCCGTTCTGAACATACAACAAGCAGTTTTGGAAACAATGATTATCAAACAGCACAAAGAGTCAGCTGATTTCCTATAGACGCTTAAGCTGTTTTAACGTCCACTAGTTTGTATTCCATCGGACTGGCAAGAAGGCTATCCAAGCGCCATGGTTGCCCGTCGCCTTGGCAATGTAAAAAGCTGGAACGGTTTGACGACCACTATATATTACCCTGGCCAGTTATGCGAAACTAATTGTTTACCTGGCTCCGAGGACCACCTGGGCCGGACCACCTCTTACTGTTGCATATGGGTTCCAACTCCTGGTTTATATTACCATGCATTCAAGTTTTCTGACATTCTGGTACAGTTTAATCAGCTAAATCGCTAGTAGGGTGCTCATTTATTTCCAAAGCTACATAGCATACCTTTATTTTGGTCTACATTGGCAGCGCGTCTCAAACCTAATTAACAGGGGAAATGAGCCTCAAAATGTCAGATGAGTTCACCGGATTGTGCCCTAAAACGAACCGCGCAATAATCCTTCACTTTTAAAGACTCTAGCGCTCACGTTCACAGACCTGCTTTGCAACACCCATACAAGCTGTAATGAATTGCCCGCTTCACAGTAAATCGCCAACTTTTCTGAAACTCATTTGTCTATGCATGGCATCAGATTTCTGTTGTGTGTCACTTGAGATAGCCCTACCTTTGTGGTGATATGAAAATTGTAGCTCAAAATTCTCGCATTATCTTTCCTGCAAAGGTGAAACAGTGAAATGTTGTTATATGTTGTCTGAATCACCAAGCGTCCTTACTAATGCATATAGACGTATCCTCTGTAATTCTGCAGCCATAACCACCACCATTTAGAATTGTAATTTGTGCTTTCTAGCTTTACGGTGCTTTGTAACGCTCAGACGCCACGATCACACTCAACGTGAGGCCTTTTCAACTAGGGCCAATTAAGCAATGTTAAAAATCTTATGTATCAGTAACAAGCTTTTAATGTTTCTTAGCGTTTTACCGTCATGTTCCCACACCATTTTCTATTTATTAGCGCGTACGCTTAGGAAAGCAGCTTTCGTCCAACCGCGTCTCGCCTAATAAACACTGAAAACATTGCGCAAATGCGCACCAGTTTAAGTACACCTCCCTAATTAGAAGAGATAACGCAGACCCATATCCACTTTCCTTTCTCTTTTACGCTGTATTTGCCAGCGAAACAAATGCGCCGCTTTTAGCATAAGAAAATACTGTCTCTACACTGCATCAACAATTAACTGGCAAACGACTGCAAATTTCTTAGTTCTTTTTTTCATCTTAGCAAGCGCTCAAGTTTTACCAAGTCTAACGCCTTAGACTAACGTTAAATAAATATCAAAAATTTATATGCTCGGTGTTGCACGAGGCCTGCTAACAAGGCATGATCAAATAGGTACATACAAACCTGCGACTACAAAAATGTGAACAACTTTAATCTTGCCGTTGGTAGTAAGTAGCTGGGTGATTTCCAAGCAAGGATATAAGGTTGTGATAAATGTTCAGCCTCAAATTAATTTAACATCGAAATAGATTTCTAATGCAACTGCAAAATTCTAACAAGTACGTAAAATGCTACAGGAATTGGTTCCAAGTAAATGTTTTTCTGGACTGAAGCTTATATATTGTGCTGTTAATCGCAGTCGTTTTCTATCCATTTTCCATCTGCTGGCCTGTGACGCTTTCTCCTATGGCCCCATCGGGTTTCTATCCTGACCAGTTGAGCGGGGTGTTCAGTAATAGAGTAAGTATCATTCCATAAATTTTGGACCATCCAACTGTTGAAGCATTGATCAACTACAGAAGTATCTGTGGGAAATGGGTTTGTCCATTTCCTCTGTTGGCTCAGCGTTGTGACTTTCAGCGTCACCTAATAATAGGAAACCTTAAATACCATATTATTTTATATATCATATTCGGACGTCACGCGGTTCTATTAAGTCTACCTTCTGTAAAATATTTATTCCTTTTAGTAACCTTCCTGGAAGTCTATTTAACCTTCTCTTACCCATTTTCCCTCATCGCTATCTTTTCTCCTCCTTGAGCGTGCCATTATTCGGGCCGTCTGAGTATGTAGAAATACTCCCCTAAAACTGGAAGCACCAGCCTCAAGTTTGGCTCGAGGGCTGTGATCAGCCCTGGAATGACACATACATAAAAGCCAACCTGTGATTTGGATTCCAAGGAAGTGCGAAAGGAAACGGACCAAGGAAGTATGCACGAATATCAACGAAATATCCGATGGGGCTATGCTGTTAAAACCAGCAGGCTGTGGCAACCCACCCTCTGGCCGTTAGAAAGTACTAATCTGAATATTCGTTTTATTCCTGCAAGAGCATGGGACTATGGTACAAAATGGTCTGGTTCTTTGCATGCACCGCAATAACAGAGCTTTAGTAATATACCATTATACTATATTTTATGGTTATTACTTCGGGTTTATAGTGGAGAGGTTCCAGTTGTTGGAGCGGCGGATGGTGCAGCGCACGCTATCCATGGTCCCTCTATGGGCGCAGTCGCCTTGTAGCTGCCGCTTTGGAGGCCACGGTGGCAGGTAAATACGGAACCGGATGCCATGACCCTTTCATGTATAAACATGCGGGTTAGTATGCATGTTGAGTGATGTTGGTACGGCTGTGCTGCATTGGTGATGGTGTTTAGTGAATTCGCCGACAGTAGAAGTGAGCCAATAATGTCTCCGAATTGGCTGACCTTCGTTTGTGGGTAAGGTCTCATAGAGGCAGACATAAGTGGCCTTATTTAGTGGCGCATCGCAATCGCCACATTACAGTGTTGTCAAACAGACATTTCCTGTGGATGTTCGTGGGTAGTGTAATGTTCGTAGAAAGCAGAAGTCACGATTAAACTTTACACAATAATCTGCCTCGACGGGGAACCGAACCCCGGTCCAATGAATTTCCGGTCCACTGCTCTACCACTGAGCTACCGAGGGCTGACGATTAGGTGCGAAATTTAATATATGACTTCTGTTTGTTGCGCTATGACACTGGGATCCAATTAGTAACACGCCGCGCACCAAGCCAAAGTCATGCATTAACTTGCGCACCTAATAAGCAGCCCTCGGTAGCATAGTGGTAGCGCAACGGACCGGAAATTCGTGGGACCGGGGTTCGATTCCCCGTCGAGGCAGATTACTGTGGGAAGTCGAAGCGTGACTTTTACTTTCTACTCACATTACACCACTCACAAACATGCACCTGTAATCTACCATCGCCATTTGGACCTCAGAAGGACAAATCCTTTGGTCCATTGGGAAGTGACGAATGAGTGAGCCAACCTGTAACACCAGGACAGATACTGTGAGCTCATTGGCAACATGTCGCGCTAAAAGAAGAAGTCCTGCATTAAATTGCGCCCCCAGTCGTCAGCCCTCGGTAGTTCGGTAGTAGAGCAACGGGCCGGAAATTCTTGGGACCGGGGTTCGGTTCTCCGTCGAGGCAGATTATTGTGTGAAGTTTAATCGTGACTTCTACGTTTTACGAAACAGACGTGCGTTGCTTTCTATCGGAAGAGCGCTTGCCAAGCGAAACCCATCACGTCCTGGAGCCCTGCCTGGGAACCATTCGCTGGAACATGATTTACTCAGAACACTCAGCTAGCACCACGTGGAGGCTGTTCTGCTAGCTATCCGTGCGTAGAAGATGCAGCGATGCTTTCCGTTGGTATAATGGTTGTTCCGAGACAGGGTGCTTACTGTCACCATGAGCACTGGTAAGGTTGTGTAGCTACTCCCGCAAGTGCTCCGTCCTCTCCCTGCAGTCTGCATCTCAAAGGCTACGAACTTGGACCTGACTAAACCGACCAGAACGCAAAGCTGCTCACAAAACTTTTGCTTACGAGTTATTGGCGCCACTGTGAAAGGGGGCGGCGGTTAGGCGATGGGGGAAAGGCAAATGCGGTTACACGGGGCCTTTGCTGTTGCAGTAGAACCCAACGGTTGTTGCGGCGTCTCTCGTCCGTCAGACGGCCAGCCGCGTGCAACACATGCGCTATGTGAGCACATGGAATTTGCCACTGCTGCATGAAGTTGCATTTGCATGTCGCGTCGCCACGAAGTGACATCGTGTAGTACCTTCGTCTACATTGCAGTTGCCAGCTAACATAAGACCAGTCAATGGCATCCAGCTTAGCTTTTGTGTGGTGGCCTCGTAACAGTTCCCGAGTGTACCTACAAAACTGAGCAGCAGCCTACCCAAGGCTATCGGAGCAAGGATTCGATAAGTATTCAGACGGTTCTGGCTTGCTCATCAAAACTTGCTACTGCGAGTGGGCACAAAGCCAGGGTTAGCGACGGCAATATCCTCTTGAATAACGTTGATCGCTCCGAAATGCCAGGCTTTGCATGCCAAGTTCAGTCACCCACCCGGTTTGTCGTACAGCAGTTGAAAAAACAAGTTGACCGCAGACGGTACGTTGCGCACGAGGAAACGAATGGCTACCAAGCCGTCACCAACTACGTGCGCGCCTCGTTGTTGCTCGCTTGCATGGCTGTAAACATACTTCCGAACAGCAATGAACCCCTAGCGTGAACCAAGTTCCGCATCCACTGCGTAATTAGCATGCAGTTCGTCCTAATTTTGCCCATAACCAGTAGCAACGACAGTTCCGATCCAGGAGTAAATGGAAAAGACAAAGTACAATTTGCGCGGAACAGTACATGGCTTGAAAATCATAGATATGCGCCATGCGCTTATCAGCCACCAATGTGCGGATTCATCCGCCGTTAACACAACGCGCATGCTGCACAAAGCGATCAACAAGGATCTCGTTGTTCCATTCGGAAGCAAGGCGTAGAAAAATAGCCTTCCAGCGCCACGATCATCTACCAACATGCAGTGCCTCATTAGTAGGCCGCCGCACTTCCTCTGAGGCATGTTAACTGCCCTTACGTAACGCGGTAACCGAAATAGAAACCGTTTCTTCGATGCCTCGTACTCAACATTACATTGATCGACGCTATCAAGCAAATCCAATACAGCTTTCAGTGGGTTCCCGTCAAGCTTCTCATCTCATGTCTGGTGGTCCGCATATAGTAACGGTTTGCACTTAAACCAAAGTGCGTAAACACATAATTGCTTAGTTCCAGTGTGTTATTTAACGACTTCACCGAGCGTATGGCGGAGCCCGTCTGTGGCTCACATAGAGAAACAGCTAGCCCACATGAAAGGTATGACTGTGTCCGATGTTGTAGCATAATGCATCGTAGCACCGGCCGTGCGCCGTATGACAGTCATGGCTTTAAATAAAGGTAGCGCCTCAACTTGCCGCTTGCATCTATAGCCTCTTCGCCGGTAGTGAGCGCATTTTAGTGTATGGATCCGTTACATACAGACCCAGCCAACTCTACCGCTATAATTCCGAAACGCGTAAGATTTCACGACCCCTAATTTGAAAAAAACGTGATATCGATGGCGTTTGAAAGCGCTTTATGTCACCACGGAACCTTAACAATTGGGTTACACACGCTGCAGGAAGACAACACGGAAAGCATGGGTATCGTCGACTGCCATGAACGCGAGTGAACCCGACCACGCACTATATGACGCATTCAAACAATCCTAATACTCATAGAAACGCATGTGACCGTAGCTAGCTATAGACGTTGATGGTACCTTAGATGCTCCTACTCAAAATGTGTTCCTTACTTTTCCTTCTCCAGGGCACAGTTGAGTGCTGTCGGCTACCGCAAAATCCCAGCCTCCTGGTTATCATCGACCGTTATGTAACTGGTCGCGATGACACATGCCCCTGTTCTAAACCGGTGGTGGTGGAACTGACACGGGGCCGCCTTCTGCACTATGCAATTCAATGAACCCAATGAACAACGAATGAACCAACAATGACCTTGTCCATCGCAACGCGCCGTTCTCAAATGTGAAGGTCATTCTTTAGAAATCGTTTGTCTGTTTATTTGGGAAAGTCTGATGGGAAATCGGCGGAAAAATTTGAAATTTTTCGGTGGCTACTGGTACATCTATTAGTGGGCTGAAAGAAATTGCGTTCATAGTACTAAGAATAGGTAATATAAATTAAGATGAATCGTTTAATAATACTGGATGACTTATGATGTGATGACATTATACTGAGTCAAAGGGGTTAAAATAAGTAAGGTCGTGATTGTGGCGGAAAGTCAACCGATATGAATGGGATGAAATAACGTTTAGGAATTGTGGCATTATTTTGGCGTCGGAAATCGCTCTAAATGTTACGTACTTAAATACGAAAACTGTCTGTAGATACGAAACGGAAAAGACTTATAACGTTGCATCAAGTGAAAGGTTACCAAAATCACACGGAATGCTAATTGGAGGAGTGATGTACATGGGTGATATGAAATGGAACATTTGGAGGCAATTTAATGGTACTTTTTAATGGTACGGAACAAATTTGCGTAAATAGTAATTGTTTAACTTACTGCTGATGCTTTGAAGATAACGTGGAATGAGACCTAATGTTGTGTATCTGCAGAAGTAAGAAACGGAGAACTATAATGAGGAAGGCATCAGTGTGTGCATGTTTAATGGCATAGGGAGAGACGTGCAGCAATCAGATAAGGAATAGTGGCTTACTAACATCTTTTGTAGTGTTATTGAGCTGGTAAATGTTTACTATTGAAATAGGATGCGGGCCATTTGTTTCATTTTTTTTGGTCAATGAGGATGAATAATGGTATTAAATAAATTTGTTTACGTATGTTTACGTTTTTTTTTCAAGGTTAATGCAAATAAGAATATGTGTGCATTTGCTAATTTGTCCGCGTTCATGTAGAAGGGGTAAAATGATAAGGCGTATATACATATATGTATATATATATACATATATATATATGTATACATATATATATATATATGTATACATATATATATATAATCGTTCTTATTTAACCCAATTTGACATGTATGCCGGCAACTTAGCAAATGCACACACATTCTTATTTGCATTAACCTTGGGAAACACGTAAACATCCGTCAACGAATTTACTGATTGCGCTTAATCATCCTACTTGACCCAAACGAATAAACCCCATATATATATATTTATATATAAATGTATATATATATGTGTGTGTATGTATATACATAAATATGGAAGGCACACATGTAACTCTCTCTCTCTCTCTCTCTCTCTATATATATATATATATATATATATTTATATATTTATATATATATACATATGTATATATATATATATGTATATGATTAGGCGGCGTCCGTATCCCGATTTGCCTGTCACTGTGATGTCCATGGGGACAGTCACAGGACGCCTGCGCCTATATATATATGTATATGCATAATAATACACAGACATAGTTTTAAAGGTACTCCTGATAATACCCCTTCTACCTACATATATATAGATGTATATGCATAAATATAAACATATATATATATATGTATATGCCAGTTTCTATGTTGTCGTCATATGTTTGTATAGATCTATATATATATGTAGAAACATATAAATACACAGCTATATATATTTGTGTATATATATATATATATATGATGAACATGTGTATTCATTGGTGGAATATACATGCATACCTACACAGATGGGTAAGCAATTTGTACTTGCATATAATGATGTATGCCTTCAACGAATAGGTATGCATGAAATGGCGTAGGAAAAGGAATATATGGGTACATGTGTATATATGTATTTACGTATATATATATGTATATATATATATGTATATATAATGCAGGACACTGGTATACCTGATGCCTTGTGAGATGGGTTGGAAATATTTACCTGTTCGTATGATGGCTTTCTAAAGTAATCCTGTTTGCTTACCACTTCGTAACGAAATCGACCTATCATCACTGCGTTTACATTATTGAGTAATGCGCTTTAGTAACAAATGCAATGCTCCGTGAATGGCATGTTGCAAGAAATAGTGAAATCTGATCGTCATAGGGTGCTCAGCAGCTAATTAACGTCTGCTATTGTGTGTCACTGTGCATACCACTGGGGCTTTGCTAGATAAGTAATGATATCAAACCAATGGTAATCAGTTACGATGTATCAATGATTAATCAAATGGCCGCTGCTGTACGTGTGGGGAGACGCTCCGGCATGGTTAATTGTGCAAGTCGGCGCGAATCACCACGGTGTTTCTTTGGGAGGGGTTAATCCCATGATTTGGTACCACAGGCAATAGGTGTACGCAGTGTATCAGTCACCGTCTACCCTGGGCTATGGTGCTGCCTGTGTGTTATGGAACCTCGGTATGTGTCATGGTCACTTGGAGGACACCGGGCGCCTGTTCATGTATACCTAACAAACAGGTGCACTGCTTTCTGTATTACCATGCATCATGCTTGATTCCAAGAAACAAACAATCAACGAATCGTTTGAAAAGTATGCAGTGCATTGGACGGCTTTACTCCGTCCATGTTATTATAATTGCCCATGCAGACCGGAGGCATCATTTCTGAACGGCGGTGCACATGCAATGCGGAGGGACGAGTACGGGGAAATTAGTTGTTGTAAATAAACTTAAGCGTGACATAATGTTACTGTGATGAACGTTGACGGTGGATGATAGATTGTCAGCACGCCACAGGTAAAAATGGGATGCTCAGGGAACCTTACTAACCTTTGGTATTGAGAACAGTTTCGTTGACTTCCGTGTATGAACTGTGTCACGAAGGGTATTGGCCACACTGCAGGCGGATGATGTTTAAACCATTCACAAATATTCCCGACCTTGTGGGTGATGTGTTTCAAGGCTCCATACCCACTATTCGGGAAGCCTGAGAAATGGTTCATTGATCCTTGGAACAAGTAGGGTACCATGACTGTACAACTGCGTCAGCAGGTACCTGCAATGGAAAGGCGCATTAAGTGCAATGGCTGGTTGATGTGGATAACTAGGGACAGTATACAGGTGATGAGTTTGCTGAGACTGGTTGCTCGATAGAGAATACAGGCATATGGATACCATGACATGGTTTATAAGAAGAACGTGACATCACGCATACGAGGAGACACGTGTGAGTGATATATGACGTATGACATGGGCATATTAGTAGCGGTGTCATTTGCTAACATGGATTGCATAACGTAATTGACGGGGTGAGCTTCCTACAAGCCAATGTGTACGGATGACATTTGCAAATAATTGTCCGCAGTCAGCCGGAATTGTGCTTTGTAACCCAACATGTGACAGGGAGTTGGCGCCGATGCGATAGATGAGAATGTAATGTATACCGAATGCCGTTTTCCATGTATCGTTCGGCGTATGCTCAACCTTTTGACGATATTTGTCGAACTTGCATGGTTGGCGTTCCATCATCGTGGTGGATGGTTTCCGTCATTCATTCATTCGTCATTCAACGTTTATGGGTCTCTTACGCCGACGTTCTGTATGTCATCAGGTCAGCGCACAGCCGCTTCTAGATAACTGCCCAGCTGTCAGTTACCTGTCTTTAACATGGAAGTAATAGGAGTGCAGGTTCCTTACTGGCTTTTCCATATTTTCTGCTACCTGTGTAGTGTCCCGTTAGCACGCTAAAATCATTTGACTATCTGCGCGTTGCTTTTTTTTAGTCTCTAGGCTCTTAACTAATTAGAAACCATATCGCATGCCTGCGCTGCTCCCGTTTGCAGAGGTTGCATCATGTAACCTCATCTCTCTTTTGTCCAGCCAACAATTGAAGTATTCATGGTTCGCCACGCCACCTTTGTATACCATCATTTATATATGCATCACTACATCAATGACAACTACGTGTACCGTAGTTTCTGTCTCTTACCGCCTTATGCCGGCCCGCGCTTCCTTGCTAATGCGCAACATGCACATCAAGCGCAGGCACACCGTGGATATCAAGCAACAGGTAATCACTTTAAATGTCTAAATGAAATATCATAAAGACAATAAAGTATACCGAAGCAGCGTAATAACTCTTCGCAGAATTAGCATATTGAGGTAAATGGGTTAGCAAAGAATCCGCGATAAGGAGAAAATGTCCACAAGCTGTTCTAAAATGTTACAAAGGGAACAAAATTTACGGAAGATAAGGGTAATTAGCCTAATGGACGTGTCCAGGTGATGGAAAGCCATTAACATAGTCAAAAGTCGCCAAGTGAAGTGGAGTGAAATGTATGCAGCTTAAAGAGACGTGGTTTCAGTGTAAGTTGGTTTATCCCCACTGCGGTGAAGATGCATCAAGAATGCAACATCACCGTTATCATGGGGCACACACATATATATATATATATATATATATATATATATATATATATATATACATAAATATATATAACTGCATGGTTGGGGGCATCGTGTTACTGATTTGCCTGTCACTGTGTGCACACACACGACGCCTGCGGCTGCAGAGGGACCATGGATGGCTTGCGCGGCAACACGCACAGCCCCCACCACTCACCACATATGCAGTGTAAACCCAAAGTAATAAGACCTGCATGCATGGGGATGGTAGCCCCGTGTCATCAAGGGAACCGGCCCACACTTCTTCACAGACGAACACAAGCACCCGGTATATCGGAAATGAAGAGCACACATGTCGTTGGCTTGACGGTATACCGCTGTACACGGAGTGCATGTGACCTCTCTTCGTGTCTAGCACGGTCACACGGACGGTTTACCTCTTCCCCCCATCCTCGACCAACGGTATCCTGTAGGGGGTATGGACGAGGTGGTGTGTACTTAGCAGGTAGTCACGTTGTCAACATTCACATCAACCGCAGCCACAACGGGGGATATGAAGGAGCGGCCAATGACCTGGAACTACAACATGAAAGAAAGCCAATGCGGTCATGCATACAGATACAGTGGCATAACTCTAAGGTATATAAACATATCAAGTAACTTTGTTGGCAACAAAGCCGAGATATGGAAATATGGCCACAAGTTAGGTAGAACTGATACAAATGGGCGACAGAGTTAACGAAGGTAAGCGTGAATAATGTTACCTACGTGATATGACCGTATAAGAGTGATAAGTTATGCCGAGGAAACCGAAATACGTGGAATAACGTTAAGCGGCTTAAAAAGACTTATTGTAAGCGTAAGTTGGTTTAGCGAAACTGCCGTGAAGAGGCATCAAGAATGCAACAACACCGTTATCAGGGGGCACATATATATATATATATATATATATGCATGTATATGTGTCTAGCGAAGGCACACCGGGGATCTCAAACAACAGCCACTTTGCGTAAAGTATGGCATACATAGACGCAGAGCGAATCAGCTTAAATATGAGGTACAATAAGAAAGGTTATACGAGCACACGAATGCGTTAATCCATAAGTGGAACCTTGATTTACTGTGTTTTGGTAAACTGCTGGTAGCAATATAGCTAACATACCGCCTATAAGCACGGCCCTGTAACACGGAAACACCTACATGCTTTTAAGTAATGGAAAGGTTATGAGTAACTAATGATGCCTGCACCAGACAAGGGTGTTGGGGTTTCGGTATGAGAAAGAAAAGACTACATAAATGACCTGGCAGGTATACTGAAGGATGGGTCGAATTTTTCATGCAGCACTGAAATGCACTGCCCGAAAGAAATGGAAAGGTAGATCAATAACACCCTGCAAGAACTTCGGACTGAAGGGTATATTTCCGATGCCCTGTATGACATCTTCAAACCTTGTGGCAGAAACGTTCTAAGGATGTACCGTTTGCATAAATTTCACAACGCAACCGTTACACTGCGTCCCATGTTAGCAATGTTTAACTGACCTTAGCATACCTTCGTTCATTAAACTGTGTAAATACTGAAACCGGTGCGCCAACACCGTGCAACTGACAGTATACGCAACAGCTTCCAATTCCTGAAACGCATACCTACAGGTGAAATTGACGGCGAAATGTTGCTATCCTTTGACGTTGTATCGCGCTTTACTAACGTCCCCGTAATTGGGGAAAATATGCAACATTTGCTACTATATAACGCAGTCAAAAATGAAGTTATGTATACGTACCCGTTAGCTACGACCTCCAGTGTTTCGCTGTACATGGAGCGTGCTAATGCTGTATAACCGTAATTACTGCCGCCAAAATGATTGCGTTGACTTCCTGTCTCCCTTGTGTGCACTGTGCCCGGAAACAAGGATAACCTTCCCATGCTAACGGACTCAATGGTTATGTATTAGTTTCTAAGCCCTTGTGCTACATGGAGGTAGCACTACGGCGGTTTGTAGCTCTATCCTGGGTCATGTTGTCGACAGCGGACATGAAGTACATCTGGGGGGTCACTTTAGAGTAGTAGACGGATGTCCGCCGTACCCGTCAAAGGTTCCAGGTCTCCTTACACTCATAACCGGGGATTCCATCTGTATGCCATCATTCGTAACACGGTTATGCTCTCAACAGAAATTACATTAACCCTGGGCACATTACCTGCCCCGCTAAAGCGGATGATTATGAGGTCTATGGTGAGAAGTTCAGAATGCCCGTAACTTTTAATTAGCCAGTGTTTCATTTATTACGCGACGGATTCGTATCAAGCATGTCTATCTGCATTTGTAACCCCATACATATAGATAAATAAAAAAAATGAACGTTTCATTCGTCATCAGTGCGAGGCTAAGACCATTTTCGGGTGGTCTTATCGACATCATGGTATGAGTGTGAAGATGAATAATGCGAAGGGACTACTCACCAGGTGGTTTTCGTTTTCTCATCTTAACTGGCAAACAGACGGAGAGGGAAGGAAAAAGAGAAAATCAGTGGTTTAGTGCATAAGGAGTGCATAACGTGTTTACAAACACATCCTATATAAGTGCGGGATGCAGGAACGTGTATTTCACGCAGTGTTCCTGAGTGACCCCTCTTCATGGCTCAGTCCGCGTGCCTGACTCAGTCACTCGGGACAACATTTTCTGCAGCACGCTGCGCTGCATGTCCATGGAAGGAGGCTGTCATCTGTCCTATCTTCAAAAATGGCGACAGCAGTCTGTCAGCCAATTATAGGCCAGTTAGTCTGACTAGCGTCGTGGTCAAACTGCTTGAAAAGCTGGTGAGAGATTCGTTGGAATGTCACCTGAATAGATTTAATCTGCTCAGTAGTGCACAACATGGATTCCGGAAGGGATTTTCGTGTTTGACGATGCGTCGGAGTCAGGTAGGCGGCGGCAGTGAATGGACAAGCATTGGGCGGTGCATGTGCGCTAAACTGTAAAGTAACATTATAGAACAATGGCGTCGCTCACCTGGGAACATGGCGGTGGGCGATGCGTCGGAGTCAGGTAGGCGGCGGCAGTGAATGGGCAATCATTGGGCGGTGCGTGTGGGCATCACTGTAGAAACATTACGGAAGCATGGCGTCCCTTACCTGTGACAAGGTGGCATTGAAGGTTAACATGGCGGTGGGCGATGCGTCGGAGTCAGGTAGGCGGCGGCAGTGAATGGACAAGCATTGGGCGGTGCATGTGCGCTAAACTGTAAAGTAACATTATAGAACAATGGCGTCACTCACCTGGGAACATGGCGGTGGGCGATGCGTCGGAGTCAGGTAGGCGGCGGCAGTGAATGGGCAATCATTGGGCGGTGCGTGTGGGCATCACTGTAGAAACATTACGGAAGCATGGCGTCCCTTACCTGTGACAAGGTGGCATTGAAGGTTAACATGGCGGTGGGCGATGCGTCGGAGTCAGGTAGGCGGCGGCAGTGAATGGACAAGCATTGGGCGGTGCATGTGCGCTAAACTGTAAAGTAACATTATAGAACAATGGCGTCGCTCACCTGGGAACATGGCGGTGGGCGATGCGTCGGAGTCAGGTAGGCGGCGGCAGTGAATGGGCAATCATTGGGCGGTGCGTGTGGGCATCACTGTAGAAACATTACGGAAGCATGGCGTCCCTTACCTGTGACAAGGTGGCATTGAAGGTTAACATGGCGGTGGGCGATGCGTCGGAGTCAGGTAGGCGGCGGCAGTGAATGGGCAATCATTGGGCGGTGCGTGTGGGCATCACTGTAGAAACATTACGGAAGCATGGCGTCCCTTACCTGTGACAAGGTGGCATTGAAGGTTAACATGGCGGTGGGCGATGCGTCGGAGTCAGGTAGGCGGCGGCAGTGAATGGGCAATCATTGGGCGGTGCATGTGGGCATCACTGTAAAGCAATATTACAGAACAATGGCGTCCCTTACCTGCGAACAAGTGCGATTGAAGGTGAACATAGCGGTGGGCGATGCGTGGGAGTCAGGTACGTAGCGGCAGTGACAGAACAATCATTGGGCGGTGCGTATGGGCTTCATTATAATAACACATGACAGCAGTATGGTTTTCATTACCTGTGAGCAACTCCGACTGCAGGTTGACATTGCGGTGTTGAATCCGTCACAGGTGCCTCATTGGCGCCAGAGAATGCGCAGCGTATGGGGGTGCATGTGGGCTTCACTGTTAAACACCACTGCACATAAACCGGATTTCTTACCTGGGAAATTCTGTCATGGCAGGTTCATATGACATTGGCAAAGCGACCAAGGTAGCTCCGTGTACCACACTGATCAGCACACCATCGGGGTTACAGGTGGGTTCAACTGCAGCACAAAATCACACATGTATCCTATTTCTTACCTGCGATGACATATGACAGCGCGTAATGGAATAACATTTCTCCGTGTGTATGCGTTCCCGTGATAATGGACAAGCATCAAGCAACGGAAGAAAATAAATGCGAGGATGCTTCCAGGAAATTTTACGTCCTGTCAGCATGTGTTACACACATGTATCCATCTACCTACCGGTACGTAATAGCTCATGCCCTGCCATTGACCCACTGCATACATGACAACCGCATTACGGTGCCTAAACGACCGTCCGTAAACGGAATACCAGTAGTAACTTACCGTTGCACGTTTCCTCCGTGCTGCACACGTATCGGTGCATTGTTCCATTGAAAATCAAAGGTGTTGATATCAAGGGGAAGTAAAGGCAGCATGCTATAACGGAAATGAAATCACGGTTAGCGCACATATAAGGTACATACCTGAGCGGTGTGCCATGCAACGGCGATGAGGCACGTTACGGTTACCTTAGGACGAGCACGAGAAGCACAGAAATTCCTCCGAACCGGAATAGCACACGCAGGACGCGTGGTACCAGTGGGAGCACGCGTCGCACTGTACCCATTGCACCGATTCTCCATCGCCATCAACATCCTCCTCTTGCTGACATACTCCGCACAAATCCTTCGAAAGGAAGCCCTGAGTTCCCCGTCTCTGGCTCACAGGAACACGGTAGCCCCTGGATGTCCGAGTGCGAAGGATACGGAATCGTTTGCCCCTTAGCGCACTCTTATCCGGGCTGACCTCTGTCACCCTGCACTTAAGGGGCGATTTCCGTTTCCTGGACACACCTGTGGATGTGGATGGTACAGGTGTTTCGGTTTCATTCCCACGCACCGCCTCATTCACTTGCGTACCTTGCGAAGGGCCAACCGCTTCTCCCGTCGACGTCGGGCAGACCGCAGACGCTGAGCCAGCAGCAGACGTCCCCGCAGTAGGAAAGCCGCATAACATTCGCACGTTCTCCTCGGTATCCAAATGAAGGGGTACAGGCCACCTTGAGGTTCGCCCATACAACTGGAAAGTGGGGTCCTTGGACATCAGCAAGGCAACCATTTTGAGGTAATTCAAGGCACCTGAGAAGTTCTGCGAGCCGTACGTAACCAGTTGAGCACCAATGTCCCCTAAGACATGCTGCGTCCTGCGAAGTTTCAAGGTGCGGTTCAAAACTGCATCCCCATCCACCGCGTTACGTTGCACAATCTGCACCCTCTCAGCTGACGCAACGGACTCCGATGACGCTGCTGCAGGTAGCCGGGGTGCGATCCAGCGACATCCATGAAGTATGTTCCGCGCAGCGTGAGGGTGCCGAGCCGCCACATAACAAATGTGAGCACATGGCAGCCGCCACTGCCGATGAAACTCACAATCGCATTCACTGCCCCGCGTTATGTACACCCTGCGCACTCTCGAACGAGGACAGTTCACCAACCAGTAAGGCCCATCAGCCCTACAACTGAGAACCGTCGAGGTACGGAAATGCTGCATGAAAACATCCCCCGCAAAGTCGCTTAGTTTGCAGAATACTGATGCGACTGAGGACACCTCCGATGGAACAGCAATTTCGCTCATGCACCGCCTACCTAGTATGCTGTTCCTTCGGTGCACCAGTGTGTTCACCCTATCAACCACGCAATTGAATAGGGTGAGTAGGGATGACCTCTCAGACAGGTATTCCTTCAAATGTCGGTTTTCATTCTCCACCCTGTTGGTGGTGTGGCAACCAAATAGAATGGTATCCCTGAGTCTGTGCGCCGCCCAAGAGTCGGCGTGGGGAATCCACGTCGAGCACAAATAACCGTACAATTCAGGAGACGCCCTGCCCACCGCGTTCAGTATGCTGTCAAACACCGAGGCGTCTCGTGTGTATATGAGGTTATGCAGCCAACCTCGTAATTGCATTCTACGCGGATCAGAGATCCCGCGTAAGCGGCCGCAACGTCTAGACATATCCACTTTCACGTGGTAACGACAAAAAACTACCTTCGCGTCCGGATAAAATCGTCTGAAAGCGCGGATCTGAGCAGCGCAAAACGAAACACGGTTTGCTCTTCACGAATATGGCTTTCACGAGTGCCAGTCAGTCTGTGAAGGATTATGGAGGCAAGCAGTTTGGAGGCGATGGAGATCCGAGTGATTCCTCTATGTTTGCCACATCCGATTGGGAGTCTCCTTTGAAAATTGGGACCATGACGGAGCGGCTCCAGTCGGTTGGGACAGTTTCCTGCTCCCACGGTTTCACTAGTAGCTCATATAAACCATTCACAAGAGCAGACCCCCGAATTTGAAGAGAGCTGGAGGAAGATCATCTGGTCCCGCGGCTTTATTTAACTTCAACAGTGCGACATTACGTTTGACTTCTAAGCGAGAAGGTGGATCCAAAAGGATAGCCCACGGAGCTGGATCATCAGTGCCCGGCGAGGTCTAACTATTCCGGACGATTAAAGTGTCTTTCAAAGTACTTAGCCCAACGTTCCAAGCCTTTTCGCAAGTTGTGGATTGGCTGTCCACTCGTGACGTTTAGTTCCACTAACACTGGGACTTTTGCTGCCCGTTTCCCTTATCAACCAAATTAATTTACGATCGTTACCAAGGACAGCGACCATTTCCATCTCTGAAGCACGATGAGACCACCAGGATTCGCGGTCTCTCTTCAGGCTAGCACGGAGTTTTGCCCGGAGCACTTTGCGAGTTTTATTGTGTTCGCTTCCAGCCGGAATATGCCGGCGAGCATCTATAAGTTCCAGAAACAGCGAAGAGACCCAATGTGCATGTTGGCGATTAGACTTACCACATGAGGATTTTCCTGCCGCTAGTAAGGTCTGGTGAATATGAGACCAGTGAGCTTCAGTTGCATCCAGTGAGCGCCTACTCAAATCGCATGACAGCGTACATTGATAGGCATTCAGAACAGCTGGTTTCGCCAGTTGGCTGGTGTCAATGCGCTTACAATGTCGTTTTGGGCGTCCGCCAAAATGTATCCGCAGATTATCACATACAAGTGCATGGTGGATGTCCACACATGTGCTCCAAATCGAGCGACAGTTCTGGACGCAGCCTCTCCATCGGTAACTTATCGCAGTGCGATCGATTTTCGTACATAGGTGGTTCGAGGCTGGTGGGCTCCAAATCACCCTCCGGCGGGTGCTGTGTTCGAAATTAGTGTTTGAAAGAAATAAGCGAGCATCTTCACACAAAAGACGTAACCACTCACCGTTATCGTTACGGGAGCCTACACCATGTTGGCCGCCCAGATGCAGTTCATCAGTGGGTAATTTTCCAACTTGAGCGTTCAGATCCCCAGCCAACACAACAGTGTCCGAACTTCTTCTTTGGCGAAGGAGCTCGTTCATTTGGCGATAGAAGTCGTATTTTACCGAATCATCACTAGAGTTTGCCGGTGCATAGGCAGCGTTGACGAATAGACACCTGTTTGTCACACGCGACTTCGAAGCTTTGAACGAGCCAGCCAACCGGACCGCACACAACCGGTTACTGATTGGAATTCAATCAACCAGAGCAGCTTCAGCCCGGGGACTCAGGGCAGTACCAACATCGGCTTAGCCGGCGTTCGAATTTGCATCGTTACCGGATAGTCGCAATGGGAAAGTGCTGCTGGTGTCACCTGAAACGGAACGCAAAGTGCGCACTGAGCTCGAATCTTGCAGGCGGGTCTCCGATAAGCAGCAAATATCCATCGAGTGCTTCTCTAATGTTCGGGCAAGTGCTGCCTGTTGACCGATCTGTAGCAATGTGCGTACATTAAGGTATACCTATCTGAAGGATGATCAGCGGCTCCACATAGAAGTCGATGAACTAGAATGGATCGCTTGCTTGGACATATGCTTGTCGACAAGGCAGGAATGACGCTTCGCGTTCACATGCCAATTGAAAGTAAAAGGTAAAAGCCTGTCAAAGCAAGGTGGGAGGGGCAAGAATTTGGGGTTGAAAACAGGGGAGATAAAAGTGAAGCTGGAACGGTAAGAGTGAAAAAGCATAAGAGGGGGAATAAGATGGGTAGGCTTGAGAAGTAACATCCAAACCCCTATCCACCCTGCTCGATGCAGCAGGTAGGATACCGTTGATTATCCTCTGCGTTGGCCAGAGCATTAAGAAATTGTCTGACGAAAGTTTCGTAGTATTGTTTGGGCGGGATACTGTCAGGTTGCCCAGACCTAGACAGGAGAACGAGTAGGGTTCTCAACCAAAGCTTTTTGTTCAACAACCTGACCGCAAGGCAGCGGGTTTGGCGTTGGGCTACAAGGCGTCCGTTTTAAGGAATAAGGGGCCAACCTCATTCCAACTCCCAACCTGGAGGACCAGGAGGCTGAGTTTGTCTGTCCTCTAAGCATTGACCCATCTGGTAGAGTGGCTCTGAAGGTGTAAAAAAGCATCACCCAGCATGGCTCAATAAATCACTGAAGCACGCAAACCAGCGCACTACGGTAAGGTTCAGCCTCATTGTGATGGCAGCTATATCCTCGCGGATAACTTAAAGCCAGTCGGCAGGGGAAATCCAGCAACATTAACTAAGAACCTCATCATTGCGGTGGATTGTTCGTGCCAATGGGATTTACCTCTGATTGCCAATACATGTCAGACATTGACCAATATTGGTAACGGGTTTGCAGTGCAGTCTACCGCGGGATTTCTGTGGTTGCAGTGTACTGATGAAGCCCGCGATCTAGGTATCATCATAGTGAACAGTTTTAGGCCTTCGGCACAGTGTTGCCGTGCTGCCAGTAAAGCGCCACATGAGTTGTTTCGCCTCAGAAGGGCGCTGAGTAACACTAAAGTAGAATTATTCTCGCCGTTATCTAAAGTAGCTGTTAGGCCACTTCTGGAGTACTGTGTTCTGGCTTGGGCACCGTATCTCCGCAGTGACGCTGTGTGTATAGAAAAGATTCAGAAACTTGCGACCAGGATAATCGAAGGTCAACGAGGGTAATCGTACAAAGATCCTATAAATACCTTAGGATTATTTTCGTTGGAACGGCTTGCATTGATAAGGGATTTGCTTGAGACTTTTAAGATCATTAAGAGCCTCAGTGGTATCAATCCGAGTTGCGTCAAACCATCTGCGCGAGCATCGCCTGAAGCTCAAACAACATAGAGTTCCTTTGGACATCAGGGCAAAAATTTTTACAAACCGTGTGGTTAACATATGGAATAAACTTTCTTTTGATTTAGTGGAATGTGAGTCTGCAGAAGTCTTCAAAAGGGGCTTAGCTGAGTGTTCGTCTAACCTTTTCTCAGAGATATTGTAGTTATACTGGAATATGTAATGTATTATGTTGCTGACACATGAAGTGCAAGGATTGCCTTATTCTTGCTCCGTTCTTTCGCAATGGCACGAAGAGGCAATCCACTGTTGAGGCACCGGCGGCTGTTTTTACTAACCGGCATAAGAAACAAGACGCTCGTTAGGCGAAAGCCTATGTCGTCCGTTGTACCTGATCTGACCTGGTTTACTGTGGTCTCTTGCTAGGTGGTTTTGTTATGAGCATCCAGCCACCTACAAGGTATTTGCTTTTTGTTGTAACTGCCCAGGTCTATTACGGCCGAGTGGTCTACGGACGGTGGCTGAATAGTCTGCACGCTCGTCTTACACCGGTCACCGGTTCGAATCCGCATACTGGTGGGCTTCTTCGCGGTATATTCATCCCGCGCACGAGTGATAGTGGTCGCGCGGCTGCGAAGCGCCGTTACGGCGTACAGCTGATACACACGCGCTGGACTCGGATGCCCACGGAATCTACGACCGGACACAGACTACAAATTTTGCGACCCTGCCAGTTCCCGACAATAGTCCCTGCAACTGGATTGTTGCCCTTTGAGGCAATCATTCACTTCCCTGTGGTCATACTACTTGTCGCGGAATCTCTGGAAACTAGCATACCGCGCGCATCACGTATTCAGCGATCCTGTCAGCTCCCGACATCAGTCCCTGTAGCTGGATCGTTGCCATTATCATTAACTATCCTGTGATCACACTGCTTGTCGCGAAACCTCTCGAACTGAGCACACTGCACTCATCACTTGTCCTTCACATCAGCAGATCGAGACCTACTAGGGCTACTGTAGACGCTGTGGAAAGCGCTTGTCAACAGGGGGATAATGTAGCAGGTCCGATGGTGACGTTGCGGTGATCCCCAAGGCAATGTGATTGTTGTATCTCGGCTAGACGGCCATTGATTCTTCCACTTCTCTTTACCTTCACATTCGGTTTGTTGTGGTCTCTTACTAGGTGGTTGTGATATGCGCATCCAGTCACCTACGAGCTATTTGCTTTCCGTTGCAGCTCGGCAGGTCCATTACGATCTACGTACACACTGGACTCGGAAGCCCTCGTAGTCCACGACCATACGCATCATGGCTTGG
Source organism: Dicrocoelium dendriticum (assembly GCA_944474145.2). Lineage (NCBI taxonomy): Eukaryota > Metazoa > Platyhelminthes > Trematoda > Plagiorchiida > Dicrocoeliidae > Dicrocoelium > Dicrocoelium dendriticum. The sequence goes on along the minus strand of OX104065.1, from coordinate 11,235,892 downwards.
CATGCTTGGCTGCCTCCCGCGGACAGGCGACTTGGAGCCATTGCAACTTTACTCTCAATTGGATTTTTCAATAGTCTTGACCGTCTTCTGAGTGGATTTGTTCCTCCGTATGAAGTCGCGTCTAAAGGACCAAATCAAATTATGAAATGGCGAAACTTAGTTGTATCTTGGATCCATGCTTTACTTGTTGGATCTTGGGATATCCTATGGTATTGCCATAATTATTCCTTATATTGTTAGCTTTTATTATTACCCATCTCTAATGGATGATCTGGCAAACCATGTAGTTCCATACACATACTACATGGTTTCTATGTCAACAGGTATCTTATTACTTTTCATTTTTATCTGCAGGGTATTTCTTGTTTGATTTCTGGATTATGTATTCTCAAAAGCAAGTCTTTCAATCGTGGGAGCTCAGCATGCACCATTTTGCAGTAAGTCTGTTGCTCAATGGTGCGTTCTTTTGATCCTACACTACATAGGTTTGCAGGTAGTTTATTTATTTGTAAATTATCTGTAAAATGCGGTGCGATGGACGATGTTTAACGGAGGCACAGTTTATATTTAACGGGATTAATTCCTTAGATGGTTCAACCCAAATTTGGGTTCATAATTCCCCGTCATCCAATGCACTTAGTGGATGTGCTTTTTGCTTACTTCTCGAAGGCATTTTACACGTACTCCACTTGAGGCTGTCACAGAAGCTGAGCTCTTACAGTGTATCTGCCCTCGCCTCTCACTGGGTGTCTGCATTCTTGCAGGGAAGAAAACAGTATGTCTGGTTCGCAACTTATCATTTAGGCAAGCGGTCCTTAGTGGTGTCCCACAGGGCTCGGTTCTTGGGCCGCTCCTGTTCTCCATCTACGTAAACGATTTCCCTGGGGAGCTCGGGATAACATTGCTATCGTTTGATGATGACCTCGAGTTGTGAAATATTGTATATGCCCGTGGGTGCTCCGAGGCCATTCATCATGCCCTGGTAGGTTCTGGGACTGGTCTACTTTTTGGTTGCTTCCAGTTGATCAGGATGTGTTGCGTTCTTCCTATAGGAGCAACATTCTTACCGAGATGCGTTCTTGATAGGGTCAAACTCCCCTTGTCTCCAACCAGGCTGACCTAGGTGTCGTCCATTCATCGACTTTGCATTTGGGCAATAACTGGAAGTAGACTACAAGAATGTTGTGCTTAACACACCGTTTCTTCGGAGCCTTAACTGTCGATATTTTTGTGAAGCTGTTCTGGGCTTTCGTTCGTCCCCATTTAGAATAATGCATCCAAGTTCGCCCGCCCTGTCTCGTTCGGAACAAAATGGAGCTCTAGCGGTCTTTCGCGTGGATATCATCATCATCATCATCATCATCATCATCATCATCATCATCATCATCATCATCATCATCATCATCATCATCATCATCATCATCATCATCATTATCATCATCATCATCATCAATAACAACAACAACAACAAAAGCAGTGCATCAGCCATTTGAACTGATGCATCGCTGCCATACAACCATGAGGACCTGTGAAATAAATAATAAGTAGAGGGAGAGAAGGGGGACTTACCTGAAAACCTTAATGTCCTAAGCAAACATTCAGGATCAAGGCGCCTACACCTTGTGTAGATAACGTACCGTCACAAACAGCTGGCTATCGTGCAAAGATAAGGCGGCATCGACGAGACAGCTTCCTTGCGGCTTTCACTGCCACGCGTCATAATCAGCCATTACCCCGCAGATAACTCAGCACCAAATACACTTTAAACAGGCAATTTACTTAGGAGACGGCAACAGATGCGCCACTGGTGTCTACTGCGAGCCATGTCCTGTAAAGTCTTGAGCCAAGCACAAAGCGAGTCACATGGACTCCAGCCCGGAAAGCGAGACGGGCCAACGGCACCCAGTTTGGTCGTCAGTGACTTCATTTCCCGCTGCCAAGTCGACTTCTGTCCACCTCGAGCCTTGCGCCACCCTACACCTGGCAGACTAAACAAAGCCCTCCTAGGTAAGCGGTGACCAGGCATACGTAGCACGTGCCCGAGCCAACGCAATTTATTCAGTGCTATCTGTTGTTCTAGGGAGCTAGCACGATTGTCACCACCTAGTACTCGCTTACGCACATCATCGTTGCGGACTCGCTGGTGTTGTCCGACGCCAGCAATGCTTCGCAAACGACGATGATCAAAGACTTGAAGGCGCTTCAGATCTTCGGGCCGAAGGGGCCAAGTCTCACTGCCATAGAGCAGAACGGCCCTCACTGTGGCCTTGTATACCCGACCTTTCAGACTAAGGGAAACGCCCTTCTGTCGCCAAACATGCCGCAGGTTCAAGAAGGTAGCTCTGGCTTTTGCAATGCGTGAGCTGACGTCAGTTTCTATGCGCCCATCATTGCTGATGCAGCTGCCAAGATAAGTGAAATGATCAACCACTTCGAGTTCCTCGTTAGCAAGCGTCAAGGGGTCATCAAGTGGCTGGTGGTCCTGCAGCAACACTTTGCACTTCTAAGGTGCGAAGTGCATACCAAATAATGGGACCACTCTAGACAGGCTATTCAGGGTTGATTGTGCCGCCCCAACATCATCGAAAAGCAAGACGATATCGTCCGCATAATCTAGATCAACTCACCTTTCACCAGGCAGTACTTAAACGCCTACATCGTTGGATTCCGTCAGAGAACACTCTATGATAGAATCCACGACGAAATTGAACAAAAACGGGGAAATCGGACAACCCTGACGAACACCACTTGTAGTCGAACAGCTATCCGATAGGACACCGCAGACCTTGACGCGGCCTACCGTGCTCGAGTATAGAGCACGAAGGATGTGCACATATTTCGTGGGAACACATTTCCGCGCAAGGATTTTGAACAGAATCGATCGATCGACTGATTCGAACACACTCTTGAAATAGAGGATTACAGCTATTGTCCGTCTGCGGTATGCGTGGCGCTGCTCTAGTACCTGCCGCAAAGTGAATATATGGTCTATACAGCCGTGCCCTGGGCGGAAACCGGCCTGCTCTTCCCTAACCCGAGCTTCCCGTTCCGCAGTGAGGCGACGAACGATAATCGAGGCCAATAATTTTGTCACAACTGGCGTTAGGCTAATACCCCTGTGGTTAGAACAGTCTGTGCGACTGCCCTTTTTGTATATTGCCACTATAATCGATTCGCTCCAACTAGCCGGGACACACTTTTCCTTCCAGATACATTAGAATGAGGTCAGTGCTTTGCAGAGGGCCTCACCTCCATCCTTAAATGGTGCAGGTGGGAGGGAATCCGGGCCAGCGGCACGGAAACGATTGAGGGCTGTAATCGCGTTCCGGACCTCGGCCTCTGATGGAGGCTCTAAACTAATCGTCCATGGCTCTTCCTTCATCACCTGCTTAGGAAGAGGTCCGGGAGCAGGGGGCCAGCTGAACTGATCTTCAAAGTGTTCCGCCCAACGATCCATACGACGCTCCTTATTGTGTATCAGCGCTCCCGCGCTGTCTCTGATTGTCTCAGTGACGCCTGGTTTTCTGGGACCAGAGTGTGTGGATTAGCTGGAAGAGCTTGCTGTAATTGCCTACTGCTCCTGCCTCCTCCATTACTTGAGCCCTACTTGTCCACCATGCTTCCTTGTCAGCACGTAGGCTCTGCTTTAGTTCACGCCTAATAGCCCCCCGTCTGGTCACATTGTGCTCAGAGCCGTCCGGGAGGTTTCTTCTAGATTCCAACAGGTTCACCGACCTCTCGGAAGTGGCCGCTGCCCTTGGCAACCATCGTAAGTTATTCCGTCTGATACGGGAAACGGGCAGCAGGAGACCTGGTGTTAGTGAAACAATTTGTGATGAGAGTGGACAGCCTATCCACAATTTGTCAAAACGTTTGGAGCGTTGGGCTGAGCATTTTGAAAAGCAATTTAATCGGCTAGAATTGTCCGATTCGCCGGTCACTGATCGCCCTGCTCCGTGGACTGTCCCTTTGGATCCACCCTCTCGCTCAGAAGTCGAACGTGAGGTCCGACTGTTGAAGTTGGACAAAGCCGCGGGACCAGATGATCTTCCTCCAGCCCTCTTCAAATTCGGAGGCCCTGCTCTTGTGGATGCTTTGCATGAATTACTAGTGAAACTGTGGGAGCAGGAGACTGTCCCAACCGACTGGAGCCGCTCCGTTATTGTTCCCATCTTCAAAGGCGGCTCGCGCTCGGAATGCGGCAACCATAGAGGAATCAGTCTGATCTCCATCGCCTCCAAATTACTCGCGTCCATAATCCTTCACAGACTGACTGGCGCTCGGGAAAGCCAGATTCGTGAAGAGCAAGCCGGGTTTCGTCGTGGTCGTGGCTGCATTGACCACATCTTCACTTTGCGTCAGTTGTTGGAGCACCGCCACACATATTGGCGGCCCACCGTTGTCGTGTTCCTCGACATCAGAGGTGCCTTCGATTCGGTTGATCGATGTGCCCTTTGGAATTGTCTACTCAGGAAAGGTGTGCCCGAGAAATATGTAAATATTATCCAAGCATTATATGCGCGTAGCACGGGCAGAGTGAGGGCTTACGGCAAACTGTCGCCACCCTTTAATATCTCCAGCGGTGTGAGACAAGGATGCCCGCTGTCACCTTTCCTCTTCAACTTCGCTATTGACGAAGTCATGGAGTGTGCATTTACAGGACATGACTTGGAAGGTGTGGAGCTACTCCCAGGGGAACGACTTCTTGACTTGGAGTATGCTGACGACATTGCCCTCATCTGTGACAGCTCCCAGACGTGCCAAGCCGCGCTAGATAGATTAGCACTGGCTGTCAGTCGCTTCGGGCTTTGCTTTGCACCATCGAAGTGCAAAGCGCTCCTCCAAGATTGGCAGGGATCGCCTCCCGCGCTGACCCTTGGTGGGGATCAGCTAGAAGTCGTTCAGAAATTCAATTACCTGGGAAGTTGTATCAGCGCCCTTGGGATCGAAGACGAGATCACGAACCGTATAGCGAAAGCTCGAAGTGCTTTTGCTAACCTTCGCCACCTTTGGCGGCGGCGCGACATCACTCTCGCCCTGAAGGGTAGAGTGTACAATGCAGCGGTACGTTCGACCTTACTGTACGGTTGCGAAACCTGGCCCATAAGATCGGCGGACATGAAGAGGCTAGTTACGTTCGACCATCGGTGCCTTCGCAGTTTGGCTCACATCTGGTGGGAACACCGCGTGAGTAACGAGCGCGTTCGACGCATTGTTTACGGCCCAAGAAAAGGATCTGAACCGCTCAGCACCGTTATTTCCCGCACCAGGCTCCGATGGCTCGGCCACGTGTTACGCATGCCAGCCCACCGACTCCCTCGACGTGCGTTGTTTGCTCACCGGGGATGTGGGTGGAAGAAGAGGAGAGGTGGCCAAACGATGACTTGGTCCAGGGGAATGAAGTCCCTCACCTCGGAGCTAGCCTCGGTTGGAGCTTCACGGCTCCCTGGTTGGGGTCCGAAGGACGATGAACACGTTTGGCTGGATACACGTGCTGACATGGAAAGGAGCCGACCTCAGTGGCGTTCATGCTGTGAGTTTCTTTGTCCCTTCCCATCCCTTTTAGCCTCCCCATCCATCTACGATCTCATTTCCTAGGGTAAAACATAATTTTTTTCTTTTTGCCTAGTAGCTAGCTGGAAGCTTACCGGAACGATGCCTATCCGTTGCTGGTAGCTCAGCTGGCATGCAACTGTTGTATCTACTTCTCCTTTGTGTATTGTATTGTATGTATGTATGTATTTCCTTCATGTATTGCGGCACAATAGCGGAGGTGTTTTTTTTCCCACCTCTAGCTGATGTGTATAATGATGATGATGACCGACCTCTCGGATATCCAATGACTGATGCGTTGACCATTGATAATGCCACAAGCAGATGCTCCTGCGTCGTGCATTGTGGCCGAGATCCTATTCCACTGAAGCTCAGTGTTATCAGGACAAGACAGCGAAAGTTCGGTACACAGGGCTTCTTGATAGACTTGCCTGACCGAGGACTGAGCCAATTTCTCCGTTGCCAATCGTAGGGGACACTTGCTGCGCTTCCCGGTAAAGTTCATGGAGAAACGACAGCGTACCAAGACATGATCAGAGTCGACACAGGTACTCCAGTACGAGCGGCAATCCATGATGGAACTACGCCGCCTGTAAGTTATGGCTATGTGGTCAATTTGGGTCCATCGCTGGGCAGCTACAGGAGGACGCCAAGTGACACTTCGGCGCCCACTGTGTCTAAAAGCAATGCTACTAAGAAACAACTGGTGTTCCGCACACAGTTGCAGCAGACGCTCACCGTTATCAGTCCGTTCGGAGTTAAGTCCATACTTACCACCCAGCTGAGCTTCTGAAGAGCTAAGACGCCCTACTTGTGCTTTCATATCCCCTACAAGTACTATAATATCCGAACTAGTAGCACTACGTAGTAGTGCGTTCAGTTCGTGACAGAATGTGTCCTTGACAGCATTAAAACTGCAGTCGGTGGGAGCATAAACGGAAATCACGAACAAACAGCGTTTTGTAGTACTTCGTGAATCAACCTTAGCGGATGTCATCAAACTGGCTGCACATAAACGGTTGTTCACCTGAATCCAATCAACCAACGATGGCTCAGCCTTGGAGCTTAGAATGATACCTACACCAGCTTGACCCATGCGTGAGTGCTGCATCGGTGTCTCCGGATGCGTGCAACCAATAACGAGAGGATAAGCCGGGTGAGGTTAATGCAATAACCCCGTTGGGGTCATTGATCCTAGTTTCGGACACACAACACACATCAATATCCAGTGTGTCCAAGGTGCGTGCGAGTGCAGCCTGTTGACCTGTTTGTCTTAGAGTGCGAACGTTGAATGTTGCCATGGAAACAGGATAGCGTGGCCTTGTAGGGGACTTTTGCCGATGGGTGTGGTGGGATGGTGGCTGCAGATGGTTCCACTCCAGTGGCACTTCAATTGTTGTCAATTAAGCTGGGAATTATAGAAGGAAGGTTAGTAATGGGGATCGGGATGGGAGTAAGAGAAAAAGGTGGAAAAGAAAGAAGGGAGGCGCAAGCAGTAGCATGTTTTCGCTTATCCGCCCTGCTGTATGCAGCAGATAAGGCGACCCTTGATAATCTGCGCGACGGCCGATGCAGGATGAAGTTTATGTTTGAAGAAGATGTCATGGTTGTATGTAGGCTGAGATACTGTCAGGGTGCCCAGACCTAGACAGGAGGACGATTAGGGTCCTCATCCAAAGCCTTTGGCTCAAAAGCCTGTCCGCAAGGCAGCGGGGAGGTGGCAATGATTTGATTTTACATTTCAAACCCCCAACCTGGAGGACCAGGAGACTGAGTTTGTCTGACCTCTCACCATTGACCAACCTGGTAGGTGTATCTCTTAAGATGGCCGGAGGCAGCACGCAGTATAACTCAATGGGTCAAGGAGGTTGGTAAACCGTCGCACCACGAGTGGGTAACAGGATGGCCGACGGATTACGAGGTCAGACGTACGCCGAGCCTCTAATTAGTTTGAATATGTATTCACTGCACTATCGACGGTTTCGAGGAGACCTGATCCTCACTTCCTGTATATTAACTGGAAAGGTTGGACCCGATTTGAACTTTCTGCTTAGCCATGCTAGGTTGCCCTGTCTTCGTGGTCATCCCATGATGCTACACAAGCTGCGTTCTGACAGGAGCAGGACGGAAACTCGGGCGTTGCGTAAGGTTATTGGGCACTAGAATTCGCTTTCAGAAAATCTAGTCAGGGAACGTACGGTTAAGGGTTTTGGGCGCAAATTAGATGCTCTTGAGTGGTAGCGCGAAACCTTTCCTTTCTCCCGACCATATCCGTCTTTCTACTTTGATTTTATACTCTATGCTTTTCTTCACTAGTTGCTATTATCCTCCGTTTAAATGGCTTTCCTTCTTCTTTTCCATTTTCTTCCTACATCTTTCTTACTTCATATGACCGGCACAATGGGGACTAGTGCTAATGCAAGAAACGTGGGAGTAATTGGTTGACCAGGATGTGGTTCGGGTGTTTCGTTGTAGGTCTATCAAGACCTCGGAACACCTTTTCATTTCCTGACTCAACAATCCGCTCAAGAAGGTACACTCAAGGGATTTTCCTGTCGTTCCAGTCCCATCTGAATCTGAGTCTAACAGAAACAACAACCAACAAGTTACTCGCAATAGTGATCAGAGGTTTAGGTGGAGACATTGCTCCTCACAGAAGATTAGCCAGTTTCTTACAGTGGATGCACCTAGACTGCTTTATTTTCTGACCCTGATGCATCTAAGTACCGCGACAATTTGACGAGCTGTCTAACAGCTTTGACATCTGCTGTCCAGGTTCTCTTCCACTCTCCTTAAACGGCTGCGCGAGTTCGGTTCATTTCAATTGGACAACTTTGATCCGAGTACCAAAGTGCGGTGGTTGCCACGACTCACATCACAAGAATACCAATAGCTAACAACTACAAGTGGGTTGAATGCAAATAGCATGTGAAGGAAATGGTGACAGGAACGAGTTACGTTAGACTAATCAGCATAAAACAGGGATTAACAGTCAAATGCGAGAAACCGAATGCGGAAACACTTATGACTGCTTCAATGGAATAGGATCTCGGCCGTCGTGCACGACACAGGAGCCTCTGCTTGTGGCACTATCAGTCGTTACCACACCAGTTACTGGATATCTAAGAGGTCGGTGCATCTGTTGGAACCGAAAAGCTCTCGGTTGGCTCTGAGCACAATGTGACCAGATGGACTGTTCGTCACGAACTAAAGCGGAGCATGCGTGCTATCAAAGAAGACCACACGAGCCTTACTGATATGCGAAGTAAGCATCTCAGTGATAAGACCACCAGCGGTGACATAGCTATCAAAGTAAGTGAAGTGGTCCACCACTTTCGGTGGCAACTCACACCCGTGTGTCGGTCTAGTCTCGCAACAATATTTTGCACTTTGACGTTTGAAGCATATGCCAAAGCGTGCAGCGCAACGCGTCAGTCTATGTAATAGTGTTTGCACAACCAATGTGCCAGATCCAAGGAGAACTATGTCGTCCGCATAGTCAAGCTTTGTCAGTCGGTCACTTGGTAGAACTTCCACTCTGATAGGTCCTGATAGAATTTTATTATTCGTGATCACTTCCATTACTAGGCTGAAGAGGAATGGAGATATGGGGACAATCTTGGCGAATCCCACTTGTTATGGGTATCTCAGGAGACAGTTTACCATAGATCTTTACAAAGTAGAGACACTCCGGAATGGAAAGGGATTTAGCTAGCACGCCCTTCATGGATAAGCAGTGTCACAAGCCAGCTCGATGAACGGATTCGAAGGCAGCTTTCATTTCATGGCAAACCACCATAGTTGATCGTTTGTATGTGTCTGCTCTAGAATGTGACAAAGAGTAGCTATGGAGGTGATACAACCAGTATCAGGGCAGAAGCCAACCGGGATTTCGGTGATTCGGTTTTCATAGAAACTAGTAAGCCGTCGAAGAATGATTCTCGTGAGAAGTTTAGAGGCAATGGAAATAGGGCTAATGCCTCGATAATGTTCGCACAAAGTGCACTGACCCTTCTTGAAGATGCGCACGGTAGTCGCCAGACTGAAAGCACTTCTTCAGTATCCCAAATCGTGCTACTGATAATGGTAAGTCCAGTCAAGCGCCTGCATAAACTTAAACTGAAAGCATTTAAGAAGAAAGAAGGAATCTTATCGAGATTTATCACTGTTTGTTGTGAGAAAGAGATACGCCTCCACAACCACGTATTAATTCAGTTTATCCTTGAGAGTGGTAGCTGTCGTGAACTCTGGAGTATGTTGAAATGATTAATTGCATTTACTCATTGTGTGCCCTGTTTTGGAGGTGATGTAGAAAATTTAAGCTGTGAGTTCCGTAAATACGAAACGAATACCATATCAGATCTTTCTTTTGTCCACGTTCATGGTTATGCAGGCATATTGACTTCTGTCGGCAGCGTCAATATGCATGAATTACTGAAGCACCTACGTTTTGGCAAGGCAAATCATCTGGACAGACCATAGCCATCCGAAAAGTATTTGCTTATGTTTTTGTGAGACCATATGTCTTCCGTATATACGATGCAGCAACACAAAATCGCTGCTTACCGGAGAAGTATCAGTATTACACCAGTGCATGGAAGGTACTGGAGAAAATCATTCTCGAAAAATTGCCGTCGCAAATGCGCCTGGATGATCTTTTTCGTTTGCCTATTGTAGTTTAATGTCTAACCTACACCCACTGGCCTGTCTCGTACATTCTGTTTTGTCATCACTAGAGAAAATAAACACGTTCATTTGGGTCTATTTTCTTAACCACAGTAACGCATTTGGCCATGTCAATCGCAAATTGCCGTTACTGGTTCTACTCATTGATGGAATTTGTCCTGTTGTCGATTTGCTGAGTGCATATTTCGTTAGATCTATTTAAGTTACACGACTTGGCGGCAGTTGCTCCCTCCATAACCACTAATCTTGATGTTCTTCAGAGAGCAGTTCTGTCGCCATTTCTCTTAGGTCAGCTCTGAGCCATTCTGAAGTACTGGTTCAACTAAAGTACGCAGACGACATGGATCTGTTTATCTGTCACCGAACTACCTTTCACTCTGTCAGGGTGTAGGCCATTCTAAACGACCATACCGTCTGGTTCAAATTTTGTATTGTCTCTTACTGCACTGGTGTTATCGTGTTCCTTTTTCGCTGCATAGACGAGCCAAATACAAACAGTTCCTCTGTGAGCGAAGCTCCATATTGACAATGAAGAGTTGCATTGTCCTGCATCAGAGAAGTACCTAGGTGTGATACTGAACTATGATTTATCCTAAAATGACATGTAAACGAACTATTCACGAAAGTTAGCAGGCTGTCGTTCTGCGCCTCTCGTCTGCGAGTATTCTCTGTCCCTCGTGATTTGATGCTTCGTTCTGTCAATGTCTGTGTCCTTCCCTACAAGTCGTACGGCTCTCCCGTGATTGTTTTGGTCTTTTTGCTAGTCTCTTTAAGATGATTCTCAGATTATTGAGGTGTTTATCCCAATGTAACGACGTTTCGATGTCTGATTTCAGTAACGTACTTTCTCCACATACCTCAGTTCTTACAAATAGTTGGCTTCAAAGGTACTTCATACGAGTAGTCTCACGCGAGACAACAACGTAGTTCCACTAGATTATCCAGAAAACGGGATGCGTTCAGGAGGAGACGTTTCTTTAGAAATTCCATACAAGACTTACCCTTCATAAATTCCAAAATGGCGGGAAAAGACATTACGATGGGATAATCTGAATTTAGATATTTTGCGTGTTCTCATCAGCCGTTTACATACAATGAGTGGAATGGCCAGGTTCCATACGAAGACATCCGAGAGGTAACGTAATTGGATAATCAAAGCGGTCAAAGTCCATCTGATGCTGGCCGGCATTCCGCTTAGTGGAATGTGGCCATCAGCCTCATCAAGGCGGCACGAGGCTGGCGATGAACTTGGTCTGTTTACACATAGTGGGGTTCAGCCGCCTAATTGCCGAAGCCTCTGCGAACTGAAGGAGTCGAGCGGCGCTCTGTCGGTTGATTATTCTAAATCATTCATTTGGGTATTCACGCAGGGGGCAGTATATGTCAGCCATTTGAACTAGCGGGACGCTTCGGACCATCCGCGTCTTGGTTTCGCGGAATATGCTATAAAATACTTGTGGACGGTTTCCTCACAGTTCAGCGGACCTATTCGCAACTGCAAAATTGAAACGGGTAAATGCATGCGCCGATAGCTCGAGGGTCACGAAGACCATTGCGGACTCAATTCGACCTCTTCACAGCGCAGCATTTGCTGCACATGTCGCAGACCCCAGTGCCTTGGGGAAGAATAGTCAGTTTCGAAAACTTCGACGGCGGCTGACCCGAGAGCCCCGTCGCATAAAAAATGCATGGTGGACGGAGAAGGCGAAGCAGATGGAATGCTACGCCGAACGCCGCCAACACAAGGAATTCTTTGACTCCTTGAAGGCGGTGTATGAACCGAGATTGGAGCCGCTGTTGACACTGGTCGATGGTAGTTCAGGCGCTACCTGCACACAGACTGCAGACCTAATGCAGATCTGGCGAAAACACTTTGACTGTCTTTTGAACAACCGTTCAGAGATCGACTTGCCTACATTGAACAGCCTCAAGCAGCAAGATGTGAAGGCGAATCTGGCGGACACGCCGACACTGGATAAGACGCAGAGAGCACTTGCTCAGCTGCGAAACGGAAAGTGTGCCTGGGCCGACGGGATCCCGCCTGAAGTATTGAAACACGGCGGACCTGCGTTGTTGACTGCGCTGCACCACTAGGTGCAACGCGTATGGATTGAGGAGGAAGTGCCTCCTGGGCTGAAGGATGCCCTTGTGTTGCCACTGTACAAGGGCAAAGGTAGCAAGCAATGTTGCACGGATTATCGTGGCATCAACTTGCTGAGTTGTGTGGGCAAGGTGATTGCCCGAATCCTGCTCAACTGCCTCGTCAGTCAGGTTGTGGAACCTAACGTGGCGGAAGAGCAATGCGGATTCCGTTCGGGTCGCAGCACTATAGATATGGTGTTTGCGGTTCGTCAGTTGCAAGAGAAGTGCAGAGAACGATACCAGTCATTGTATTCGCTTTTTGTTGATTTCACCAAGGCATTTGATACGGTGAACCGCGAGGCATTGTGGCTGGTGTTGGGTAAGTTTGGTTGCCCGCGTAAGTTTGTAAGTTTAATTGAATGTCTGCACAGTGGTATGCGAGCGAGGGTGCAGCTGAGTGGAGAGACCTCGGATAAATTTGCAGTTGTCTCTGGTGTGAAGCAAGGTTGTGTTTTAGCTCCTGCCCTGTTTAATGTATATCTTCATGCAATGCTGTCTTGTGCTTTTGATGCGGCTTGTGTTTACGGTGTTCGTGTGGAGCACCGTATTGATGATGGGTTGCTGAACATCTGTCGTTTCGGTGCGGGAACTCTATTCTGAGACAACTATCTGTATGTTGCTGTTTGTTGACGACTGTGCGTTGTTTTCACACAGCGCGGATGAGTTGCAGCACATGACTAGTGCTCTGGCTTCGAAAGCGGCCAAATTTGGGCTCACCATCAACACAAGCAAAACTGTCTGTCTCTTTCAGCCTTCACCGGAGGTGCAATCTTCAATATTGCCGCGAATCAGCATTGGTGCTGAAGTATTGGAAACCACCTCCCGCTTTTGCTACCTTGGGAGTGTAATGTCGACTGATCAGCAGCTACACGTTGAGCTGCGTATCCGCGTGTCGAAGGCAGCGGCGGCATTCGAGAAGCTAGAGTACCGAGTGTGGAACAACCATCAGCTTACCATTGGCACGAAGCTGATGGTGTACAAATCCATGGCAATGAAACGTGGACACTGTACCGTCGGGATTTGCGGTATCTCGAGCGGTTCCACCAGAAGTGTTTGCGACGGATTTTGCGCGTCGGTTGGGGCGACAGAGTTGCTGACACGGAAGTGTTGCGACAAAGTGGAATATATGCAGTGGACTGCATACTTTTGCTGAGACACCTGAGATGGCTCGGTCATTTGTGGCATATGGATTCGACGCGGATACCGAAACAACTCTTATACGGTCAGCTGAGTATTGGGAAGCGGCATGTGGTGAAACCAAAGTTACGTTACCAAGGTATCGTTAAAGTGAGCCTCTCACGTTCTAATCTTGATTGAAGGTCATGGAAATCAAAAGCGGTTGATCGGCGTGCATGGCGCGATCTAATCACGAAGGCAGTTGCCAAAGTGCGAGAGAAAGACCTCCTACATGCATAGTAGAAGCGTTAAGTGCGGAAGCGGCAAGCACCGATGGGTTGTTCTCCATCGGCATCGAGCGCATGGTGCTGTATCACGTGCGGTCGCGAGTGCCTGAGTCAGGCAGGCCTAGTGAGCCATGAGCGACGCCACTCGGGACCACTACCGAAGCGACGACGGGAGGAAGGCATCCGTCAGATGTTTTCGGCTCGAATGCAAAGGTGGGCGCCCAAAATTACAAACTGCAGTATGTAAACGTACCAAGTACTACCATTGCCGATGCACTTATTTGCCTCCCGCATCGGCATTGCACAAAAACGAATAGGGAACCCAGGGAGTTTATCAGTTTGATGTAGCACTGATACTGATTAGAAGCAGCGAGTAGAGCATTCTCTGTGTAGCTGCATCGATTGTCGCTCTTGGACATTGACGTCTTATTTATCGTACCGTACTTTGGAAACACACCCATCCAGAGTGACGTGGTACGGATCCGACTGACCGGGACCCTGTGTTTTCAATGGTGAAACAGTTCTTGATGACCGGATGGCCTACAAACACATCAGACGAACTGAGGCCATTCGCATGTCGGAGTAATGACTTGCGTCTATACGACGGCCGTATGTTTAGAGGCTCGCGCATAGTTCCACCAGAAGAAATACGGCCCGAGTTGCTAAGAGAGCTGCATGGCGCACACCCCGGAGGGAACTGGATGAAGGCGCTTGCACGTGGTTACTGTTGGTGGTCGAATATTGACCAGGACATAGGGCGGTTGCTGAAAAACTGCGCACTGTCAGAAGTACCAAAGATAAAAATCTCGCGGACCGATACGTCCATGGCGTTGGCAGGAGAGGCCCTGGCAGCGGGTACACGCGGACTACTTTGGCCCAATCAATGGGATGCTGTGTGTACTTTTTATTGATGCCTATTTTAAATGGATAGAAGTGCATCCGGTTCCACATGCGACTTCCGCAGTAACTGTTGCAAAAATGCTCTCCCTATTCGCCATTTTCGGTATCCCAGAGACGGTATGTACCGACAACGGGACACCTTTTACCAGTGAGGAGTTACAACAGTTCCTGAGTAACAACAGTATACAGCACATTAAGTCTGCGCCGTACCATCTCGCGTCGAATGGAATGGCAGAACGTGCAGTCCAGACTGTTAAGCAAGATCTCCGCAAGCAGACTCATGGAACTGTACAAACTAAGTTGGATCGTCTCCTGTTCCCTTACCGTGCGACACCGACTGAGTCCACAGGGAAGTAACGCGCGGAGTTAATGTTTGGGCGGCCACTACGACCGAGACTACACATACATTTTATGAACCCTCGAAGGGAAATTGAGGAAAAGTAGGCGAAAATGTGGGGATGAAAAGATGCCAGAGGAAATGAGCACTGTGTGCACTACTCAGTGTCTCTTAAAGCCTATCAGCGATGAACCCAGATAGCTCACCTTGCCATAAGTAAAAGGTGGTGCGGTTCTATCTTAGAGTGCAGTTCGCACTGAATCACCTACACTGGATCCGATATTGCCCCGGTACACTACCGATTTTGCATCAATTTCACCTGGAGGCGTACCAAACATTCCTCTCCCGTAACTGCAAATTTATCTCAGCCCCCGGTCTGTCGTGCCTTGCTCCCACCCAGTCGTCATAAAGTCATCGGGCTTCAATGGAACGGTATCTTGGCCTTTATGCATGACGCGGGATCTTCTGCTCGCGGCACTATCTGTCGCTGTAGCATCAGACACCAAATATCCTAGAGGACAGTGAACCTGTTGGAATCCAGATGAAAAACCCATGCTGGCACTGGACACAGTGGGACTATGTAGATCATTAAGCACAAAAGAAGTGGCTGTTTGCAAGCACTTAGGCCTGGTGCATCCAGGAGGAGCGGTGACCAGTAACCGTAGGTCCTTCTAACTGATCTGTGTTAATATCGTGTAGTATGCCCATTTTTATTATATAATGTAAGAAGAAACGCAAGCGGTACGCTTAAAGCGAACAATTGTTTTCGATTTATTCATCATCAGTCTTGGTACAGAAATGTACGTTGAGAAGCGGAGTTCATAGGGGAGAACAGAGAGTAACTATTGATTGGACAAAACTTTTTAAATGCTTAACGTAACGTGTCATGTGGTCAGGTGACTGAAGGCATGTGATACAACTGAGTGAAGTCCGATTCATCTTTATTACTGGCTGGCCAGGGTAGTTGTAAGGCTTGTACATGTTGCTTCTGAATGCATAGGTTTGGTTTTGTCAACCTGATGCATACTGCTTCAGCGGTAGCTAGTAGCCGAGCTCCTGACCGATGGTGTAGCAGTGATGGAACTCGATAGAGGATCTTAAAAGACTTGCGCTTATCAATCAGATGATTGGTGCAGACCAGATGGTTGGTTATAGCACTCAACTGAGTTTTTTCTTGTTGGGTGGCGAGTGACGTTGGTAAATGTTCCTTGATTCGCTTTTCCAAGTGTCTGGTCGTGCGCCCAATGTACCTAGCTCCACAGGAGCAGGTAAACCGGTAGACTACCATTGATTGGCGTTGATCAGGCATTTTGTCTTTGAACCTAGGAACAAAGAGCGAACTGCTTGTAAAAACGATCCTCAGTTGAGCTGCATTAAAGGTCTTTCGGCAAGTCTGTATTAGTCGTCGTGTGCATATTTCCGCCGGTATGTCACCTTTAAAGGGGAGTTCGAGAAATAGCTGTTTCTTTTCCACTGTTTGTACTGTTGGTCTTGGGCTACTCGACTTTATATGAACGTCAATGAATGGTTCTGGATAACCGTTTTCGCGAAGTGTTTGCCTGATTTGTTTCATTTCTTCTTCAATTGTGTCCTCACTACATATTTTCCGTGCACGATTGGCTAGTGTATGTACCAGTGTTCTTTTTCGGCTTATTGGCACAAAACTTCGGAAGTGTGTGTATTGGCCTGTCCAATACGGCTTTCTATAGACTCCTATCTGAATTGATCCATCCTCTCGTCGCCTAAAGTTTGCATCTAAAAAGTGCATTTGGTTATCAATTTCTTTAGTTCATAAATAATGCCCATGGAAGATTAAAACACAGGGTTGCATAGAGATCTCTTTTCGGCAGTTCACATCAGGCAAATACAACTACAGGACTGTAAAATGCATTAGTAAATTGGTGCAAGAACTTCAATAAATATTTGAAGTTTAATGCCAGACTTGCTGAAGCAAAGACGGAAGTTCGGTTTATACAGGATTGCTTACAACGCAATCAGTATATGTCACCTGATTAAATCGATTCGAGCATCAAATGAACATACTAAAACTGTTCAAATCGTCCCATCCGTCCTCTTTGTTACTTGCACCAATTTACTAATGCATTTTACAGTCCTGTAGTTGTATTTGCCTGATGTGAACTGCCGAAAAGAGATCTCTTTGCAACCCTGTGTTTTAATCTTCTATGGGCATTATTTATGAACTAAAGAAGTGCAAGGGACCCACCGCATTTAAGAACTTCAATAAATATTTGAAGTTTAATGCCAGACTTGCTGAAGCAAAGACGGAAGTTCGGTTTATACAGGATTGCTTACAACGCAATCAGTATATGTCACCTGATTAAATCGATTCGAGCATCAAATGAACATACTAAAACTGTTCAAATCGTCCCATCCGTCCTCTTTGTTACTTGCACCAATTTACTAATGCATTTTACAGTCCTGTAGTTGTATTTGCCTGATGTGAACTGCCGAAAAGAGATCTCTTTGCAACCCTGTGTTGTATCAATTTCTTCTTCAACGGTGAATGTGGCGTTGGAATGTGCCTTGTTAAAACACTCGACGACATTTCGCAAGTTGTTCGTCTGTTCCATTATGCAGAATATGTCGTCAACATGACGTCGGTAGAAACGTAGGCCCGAGATAACTGATTTTAGTGGGCCACCCTCTAACATTCCCATATAAATATCAGCCAATAGTGGTCCGAGAGGTGATCCCATCGCTACCCCATCTACTTGTCTGTACAATTCATTGTTGAATTGAAATTGGATGTTATAAGTGCATCTGAGTAATAGCTGCTTCAGATGGACAGTTGGTATTTCGATCTTTATCTTGTGCTTCTCAATGTAAGTACAAAGAAAGTTAACTGTTTCTATAAGTGGGACATTTGTGAACAGGGATACGACGTCCAAAGAAAACATTCGATAGCCTAAGATGTTCATAGTTTTAACGTTTTCCACAAATTGAAAAGTGTCCGTCAGTTGGTGAGGGGCTATCCTTTTCCTAATAGGATCCAAAATAGACGTTAACCATTTTGCGATGGTGTGATATGGTGAGTTCCTCATATCCAATATCGGTCGCAATGGTGCACCTGGCTTGTGCATTTTTGGGAGACCGTAAAGTCTGGGAATTATAGAGCTAGTGGATCTTATCCTTTCATATCTTTCTTTAGATATGAAAGGATAAGACCCACAATTTGTGGAAAACGTTAAAACTATGAACATCTTGGGCTATCGAATGTTTTCTTTGAACGTCGTATCCCTGTTCATAAATGTCCCACTTATAGAAACAGTTAACTTTCTTTGTACTTACATTGAGAAGCACAAGATAAAGATCGAAATACCAACTGTCCATCTGAAGCAGCTATTACTCAGATGCACTTATAACATCCAATTTCAATTCAACAATGAATGGTACAGACAAGTAGATTGGGTAGCGATGGGATCACCTCTCGGACCACTATTGGCTGATATTTATATGGGAATGTTAGAGGGTGGCCCACTAAAATCAGTTATCTCGGGCCTACGTTTCTACCGACGTCATGTTGACGACATATTCTGCATAATGGAACAGACGAACAACTTGCAAAATGTCGTCGAGTGTTTTAACAAGGCACATCCCAACGCCACATTCACAGTTGAAGAAGAAATTGATAACCAAATGCACTTTTTAGATGCAAACTTAAAGCGACGAGAAGATGGATCAATTCAGATAGGAGTCTATAGAAAGCCGTATTGGACAGGCCAATACACACACTTCCGAAGTTTTGTGCCAATAAGCCGAAAAAGAACACTGGTACATACACTAGCCAATCGTGCACGGAAAATCTGTAGTGAGGACACAATTGAAGAAGAAATGAAACAAATCAGGCAAACACTTCGCGAAAACGGTTATCCAGAACCATTCATTGACGTTCATATAAAGTCGAGTAGCCCAAGACCAACAGTACAAACAGTGGAAAAGAAACAGCTATTTCTCCAACTCCCCTTTAAAGGTGACATACCGGCGGAAATATGCACACGACGACTGATACAGACTTGCCGAAAGACCTTTAATGCAGCTCAACTGAGGATCGTTTTTACAAGCAGTTCGCTCTTTGTTCCTAGGTTCAAAGACAAGATGCCTGATCAACGCCAATCAATGGTAGTCTACCGGTTTACCTGCTCCTGTGGGGCTAGGTACATTGGGCGCACGACCAGACACTTGGAAAAGCGAATCAAGGAACATTTACCAACGTCACTCGCCACCCAACGAGAAAAAACTCAGTTGAGTGCCATAACCAACCATCTGATCTGCACCAATCATCTGATTGATAAGCGCAAGTCTTTTGAGATCCTCTATCGAGTTCCATCACTGCTACACCATCGGTCAGGAGCTCGGCTACTCGCTACCGCTGAAGCAGTATGCATCAGGTTGACAAAACCAAACCTATGCATTCAGAAGCAACATGTACAAGCCTTACAACTACCCTGGCCAGCCAGTAATAAAGATGAATCGGACCTCACTCAGTGGTATCACATGCCTTCAGTCACCTGACCACATGACACGTTACGTTAAGCATTTAAAAAGTTTTGTTCAATCAATAGTTACTCTCTGTTTTCCCCTATGAACTCCGCTTCTCAACGTATATTTCTGTACCAAGCCTGATGATGAATAAATCGAAAACAATTGTTCGCTTTAAGCGTACCGCTTGCGTTTCTTCTTACATTATATGATCTGTGTTGCTTGTCCCAGGGACGTATGCGTCAGTAAGACACTCGGAGACAATACCAGTGCACTGGTTTAAAATGAGGCGCACCATCTGCTTTGTTGGGTTGAGTACGCTTGAAAACAGTTCAATTAGTCCCCTTCTCGTGCGGTTCTTCCTCCTCACGTGCTTTAGTCCGAACAGTTGCTGGTTAGTCTAGTGTCTCCATCTTAGATCGAGGTCCGGAACGTGATCTTTATGACTACGGACAGCCGATGCGGGGTTGATAAAGTTGTTGGCCTCAATTCTCGATCTTAACCTTACTGCGGAAAGGGAAGCTTAGAATGAGAGAAGAGCAAGACAGTCTCCATTTAGGACAGCTGTGTGGACCACTCTGTAGCAGATATTAACACAGCATCACAGTGCCACATATCTACGTTGTTTTCATTCCTACGTTTTTGAAATGCGTCCGACTAAGTTTGTCGCTTCATCTTCGATATTTGCTCGGAAGGGTGTTCTAACCGTACACGTGCCCTATACACGGACATTACGGGTCATATCAAGGTCTACGACGATTTACCGGACACATTTACTACATCAACTGGCTTCCATCGTGGTTGCCCCATTTGTCAGTTTTGCTGAGCCATATCATGAGGTGTTGCCTCACTGAATCTTATAATCCCGTGGCGGAGCTGTACGCTATCGGGAGCGCCCCCAGCTTGCAGAATGAGGAATGCCTTCCATGTGGAGGTAACTGCGAATCTCCTTTACCTTGCAGGCGGGATGAATAAACAGTCGCGGACAATCAGCGGCAGCGTCTCAGAGCATTGGGGTTCTGGTCTGGTCACCACAAGATCTTGGACGGCGCTGTGTCAAAGCCAGTGTGACCGACTATAGGGTCACTAACCACTCAATACTGCAACCAGAGGTGAGTACCTAACGGAGGGCGGATGAGCAACCTTGCTGGCCATCGGCTTCTCTGTAAACTGCTACCGAACACAAAGAAGGCGTATGAGCTACTCGGCTGTCAACGGTCTCCGTTAAGCGCCCCGCTGCTTTGTGCGTCAGGTCTTTATGGCCAAAGGCTCGGGGTGCGGTCCATTAAGTAAACCCTCTTCCTCGACCTAAGCAACGGGGAATATCTCTGCCCACGCAACAAATGAACCTTCCACTGACTACATGTGCTCTCCTTTTGTTGTTGCTATGTGTTGTGGCACTGCCAATAGTGCATTAGTCAAGTGTTGTATAAGTATAAATCTCATAATTTAACGATTGAAATTCCATCTCATGGAAGATTGGCTGATGATCTGACTTATCCAAAAACTATCATCTTTCTGTCTTATACTTGTGAGTTAGCACAATCAAACCTCGTTCATACTCGCAACAGTGATCCCATCCATTATCATTCGCTTCTCGCCAATACACTTCTGTTGCAGGACCACTGAGCTCCTGACAATAAACTACTGGAGATGGTAGATCAACTCACTACTTTTTATTACTGCATTGGCGCTCATGCCCACTGGCCGGATCACGTATTGCCATGTTTGGGACAGTATTTTTGGAGATGTGATCTCGGTGATACCAAAAAAGGGTTTCTATCGGATTGAAAGGCGGCGTGCGCAAAACTACGCTAAGGGTTGTTCTCTTCTTTGGGACTGTAACTTGTCCCTTTCTACCTGAGGATCTGCGGTACTTTCAAGTATGTGTACATCGTTGTCTGCGATGCATAGCTGGTGTCGAATGGCATCAGCGTGTTCGTAACAATATCGTGCGTAGGCGAGTGTACTAGGCCGGGATAATCATGGTAATTATTTTGCACAGCAAATAGCATTAAATAAGTCGCGTTGGCTTGACCATGTGCTGCATGTTCCATGTCATTGATTACCGAGGAGACCCTTGTTTCAATTGTTGTATGTTGGATGGCGCTAGGTTCAAGGTGGTCGAAAGTTGACTTCGCAGCGGAAAATGAAGCTACTGTTTACTAGATTTGGTGCTGTTAATTCGTTCTGCTTTCCAGGCCAAAGTCGACACACGGAGTAACCACACACTTTTCAATAAATAACCCTTTTGTTACTATGCAGTTAGTAAACATTGGCTTCTTTTGGATAGCTGACACATCATCTCACTTGACTGTCTCTGAGGTGCGTTCTGAACTGCAACAGACAACTGCTGCACTTTTATGCAGATCTCTCCATTTCTTTGTCTCAGGGGTGCAAATCTTGTGGGTTCGACGAAAAAGTGTATTTACTGTATCATGCGGGATCTCTTAAAATGTTGTTACTGGTTTGTCCGGGTTTTCTCCCAGTAAACCGACCTCTTTCCCGAACTATCCGGTTACCAAGTGATCAGCATGTCTGAATGCAAGAAGAAAATGTACTTAATGTCGTGTGTTCCCATTAGGATTCATGATTAATAGTTTAAAGATGGGCATCAGCAGTGCGCCGGCACGCAGTACTGATGCTTCGCTGCTCCGCAACCATCGCCAGTTGTACGTGGGTTAAGGATATGCCATGGTCGCCTGGTTGCTACACAGGATCGAACCCGCGCCCTCGGATTACAAGGTAGGCTTGTGATCCTTAAGACCACGGGATGGCGATTAATGGTATATCATCAACATTACGCTTGTATAAACTCATTGGTGCCATCTACCTTCTCTTCAATCATGCGCATGAGTCTGTCTGTCAACGACACACATAGTTGACTTTCTGTCATCACACCGTCTGCCTGTCGGGATGCTTCTCTTTGAATGTAAAGCCAATTTTGCATCCATTTTAGTGTGTGCCTCAACATTTTCATAGGAAGTTGCAGTTGAACACTATGCTTTGAGCTTACCTCGCAAAGATTGTCAACCGTCTTCATCAACGAGATGTTGGCGAGGAGGGTGACTATGCATCAAACGAACGCATCCGCTTCCGGATCGCATTTATGCCTTCCCAACGGAGGAGTGTTGGCCAGTGGCCGAAAGGATTGCACGCTTGCGTTGTAATCCAGTGGTCACAGGTTCCAATCCTCTCAGGTTCATGTAATCTCGCGGTATACCCGTCTTTTGCGCTGCTGGCGTGGCAACAAAGCATCGGTGCGGTATGCTTGTGTACTGCTGATGGCTTTCTTTATCCGAAAAGTTCGGTATTGCCCGCGTGCAATGCTGCGCTCCGCGACCGTTTTTGAACTTAATTTTTACTCGTCAGACATAGTAGCTCTATTGTAGCAAGAAGGAAGCGGCAAGAAAGTACAATCATTCTTGCACTCGACCACACTTTTCACTAGTTGCGTGCACTTATCGACTCTCTTTCCATCCCACAACACATCATACTTGGGGAAGCACAACGTATCACGTTTATGCCTTGTTGGCCTGCATTTTTGAGGGCCCTGGCTGCCTGTCTGACACCGTAGCTTTGCTTTCGTAGCTCGCATTCTCACCAGACTGGATTTGTTCTAATGCTGTTGATTTCCTTAGTCTCAGTTGCGTTATTCGGCTTGGGTTTACTCCCGGATGTAGCGACAAAGATGTTTGTCTGATTCATTGGCCTATCGATAAATCCCTTTTCTGTACTCTCTGGTTCAGGCCCGTTCCGGTTCGTTGCTCGCGTTCCGCTCTCTGCTCGCATTTTTGGGATGGGGTTTCACCGTCCGTATTCATCCATGATGTCTGCGCCCGTTTCAGTCCTCGCTCGTTCTACTACCTTTTCAGTCTCCTGCGTGATCGCTGCCTTCCACGCCACTACACTATGACTGGAATGTTGAGACTACTAGATGACAGGCTTCGCAGTGGAGCTGACTGTTTCACCTCCGTGTGAAACGCAGTCCACATTTAGGTTGCATTTTGCCAACTGTCCACCCACAATTATTCATAGGTGTGTGTATGCTTTAGTAGGGCTTTTCTTGCAGCCTCGAGCACACAATTCAATCATTTAATAGTGGTTAAACCACGGGAATTTTGACGATCTTGATTCATGCGCTTTGGCATGTCGTGCACCGGTGTTGCATGGGTGTGTAAACATTCTGGCGTTTTATATTTTCGAATTTGCATATAAAGCCCTGCTACCTTGCTACAGCTTATTCATGATCAACTTGCTCCCCAACCAGCCGGTTAGTGGACCAATTCTAAACTCTTGGATCAAATCAAACTTGTGTATTTGTCGCATCATTTCTTCAACAATGCTGTACCGTGTCGAGTGAAACCTAATGTTACCAGATAAAACCTTACAAGGTGTATGGAGACTGGTGGAATCGCATCGTTTCTGCTCGTCTTCTTGGGCTCACATTACCTGAGTACTCTAATCATACTCAATTTTAGCTAGTATTGACTGCACTTCAAACTTTATTGCATTATCTGTCTATCACCTAACTTCTCTTTTGTTGTTCTTGCCTTCCTCCTCTTTCTCAGGTTCTCAGCACCTTTATTTACAACCTCCTAACAGTTAAATACATCGCTTACACCGTTGTGGCTCTCCTAGCCGAAGTAAACAGCTTTTTCCTCCACTCACGCAAATTGCTGCGGATGCGTGGGATCTCCTCCTCCAGTTCTATTTATCGACTCAATGCTGCGCTCAATTTGATCACTTTCGCTTGTTGTCGTGGCTATTGTCTGTACCGGGTCACATATGGAATATATGTGGAATCGGACAAACTATCCACCTTTTATCTGACCATTTTGTGCATCAGTATGCTCATCATGAACTTGATAAATCCGATGTTGTTTTGGATTTTGTTACGGAATGATTTCCTTCGTGTGCCCACCTCGTCCACTCGGGTGTCTCATACCACGTCTGGCAAGGTTCAGCGTGCAGTCTTCCCTCCATCTAGCATGGGTCGATCCGGTGGTTCTGTAACCTTCGAGCAGCTTCATGACAAATCTGCAGGAAACGGCATGGTTCTGTCGGAGGTTGGATTCACTTAACGATTGCATTTGAGGTGTATTTTACTGTCGTTTGCTTCTAACTCCGTGTGCCATCCCGTCTCGTATGGACGAAAATAAAGCGCCTCTATTTTCGTGGTGGCCCGCTTACCTTCCTCCTTGTCGGTGGTATATCCAAGTGCCTTTCGGATCGTGATGTTTTTCCTTTTTGATGTTGGAAGCATCTTCCACATTCGTTTCGATCTTGGTGGCTTTTTAGCCCCAGAAATGATTTTTTCACTTGCGGCAGGCATTCCTACTTTTTATTTCTGTCTTGTGCATTTTGTTGTGATGACTTTCCACGAAAACGTTGACACACTCAGGGGTGAATCACTTCGTTCGCATCGTGGTGCTTTTTGTAAACCGATTCATATCCATTGTTGTGAAATAACTACCTTCGACTTTTACTTAGGAGTTTGCACCTACCAGCTTCTCCCTCTGAATATTTTAGTCTTTTCTGTACTTTGGTTTTGGAACCTCATTTTCAAACTCTTGGTACCGGTTCTTTTGTGTACATAATGACATTACCTTTCATGAGTGCTTTGCTGTGTACGCTTCCACCAGAGTTGCCATGTTTGTCGACTTCTCTTTAACCTTTTTAATAAACTATTCATAATTGATTGACAGGGCCTACTCAATGTTTCTCATACTTGGTGTCAGGACCGAAGTAAGTCATCTGGTAATTGACAATCATGCTGCGGAACCCAATTTGCTCACCGAGGCTCCGTATTGTGTGTTATGTATGTCTGCAGCAGACTACTTCGGTGTGCGTTACTTGCTCCCACACTGAGTAGTTGGAGGAAGTCGCAAGAAGTCCAGTTGGGGATACCACCCCAAGGCATAAAGTGGTTTGCCTGGTTAGTGCTTTTCGGCTTTCCATATGCGGTCTTCTGCCTCAGCCACCTCAGCAGTTGTTATGGTGCGATCACAGAACCAGTGGTGCTTTCGTATTCGTTCCTCCTTTTCGAACCATTATCCGTTGTTTCTGATGAGTGTATTGCTCCATTACTCTTGATTTGTTGTTATCACTTGCGTTGACTTGGATCAAGGCAGCTGAATCCACCGCCTCTCAGGGCTTGAATCGGTGAATGTACACTAAACCGGACTGAACTGTGCCGTACATTTGACTATGTGCGCGTGAACAGTGGGCCCCAACCCCACAGTAGTCCGCGTTAAGTTTTGGCCTAGTGGTTGCTTTGCATCCACATGAACCCGACTGCGGTCTACTGTTGTCCCCACCAGTACGTTCGGGGTGAATGAAGAGTTTTGAGTCTCAAAAAATATATATATATATATATATATATATATATATATATAAAGTTTTCTATGCTTTTGTTTCTCCACATTATCACCCTCAACCGCAACACACTTAATATAGCGGTGCTGAGACGTTTTTATCCCAGTGAAGAAATGCTCTTTTGATTGTGACCCTAAAAACTGCTTTACTCACGCCATTGTCGTTTTGGAAATGTTGGCTAGCTAAAGCTATTTTCTAGTTGGAAATAGATGAAAGTCAGGCGGGGCCAGATCTGGTGAATAGAGTGGTGGGGAAGATCCTGGAATCCGCAATCCCGGCTTGCTTTTTGAGCAGTTGAGAAGATGTAGGCTGGAGAATTGTCGTGAAAAATGACTCCCCTCGTCACCATTCCTGGCCACTTTTCTCGAACGTTTTCTTTGGGGCTTTTCAGCAGCTTACAATAATACTTTCCGATAATGGTATAATCTCTCCCAAGAAAATCCGCCGTCCCCACACCTCGGGAATCCCAGAAAACAGATACCATCACCTTGCTAGCTGACTAGGTAACCTTTGCCTTCTTTGGTGCAGTAACTGATGCATGCTTCCGTTGCTTTGATTGTTCTCATTCTGCTTGAAACTGGTGAATCTAGCACTCCTGCATAGTGTTGAATTGTGCGGGAGAATTATCGGCATCTGACTCAGAGAGCTCCAAATTGTTCTTTGATTTCACATGCCGAATGGCGCGCGGGGATCAGAAGACTTGGCATCTATCGAGCGGAAAATTTTTGTGTGACCTAGCTTACTCGTCATAATATTATCTACTCTCTCCTGAGGCATGCTGAACCTCTGCTACCTGGCAAGTTGTCAATCGCTAATCTTACGTGAGCCTATCCATCACAAGGCCACGATTTACTTTTATGATAATGGTTGATAAGCTCTCCTCTGATCTGCGCTCATCTGCACTACTCTTTTTGCCGCGTTTTCATTCTTGCACCCAGTGTTTACTTGTGACATACGATGGAGTATTGCCACTTCGGGCTTTGCTTTGCACTATCGAAATGCAAAGCGTTCATCCAAGACTGGCAGGGATCGCCTCCTGCGCTGACCGTTGGTGGGGATCAGGTAGAAGGCGTCCAGAAATTCAAGTACATGAGAAGTTGTATCAGCACCCTTGGGATCGAAGGCGAGATCACGAACCGTATAGAAAAAGCTCGAAGTGTTTTTGCTAACCTTCGCCATCTATGGCGGCGGCGCGACATTACTCTCGCCCTGAAGCAACTGTACGTTCGACCCTACTGTACCGTTGCGAAACCTGGCCCCTAAGATCGGCGGACATAAAGTGGCTAGTTACGTTCGACCACCGGTGCCTTTGCAATTTAGCTCACATCTGGTGGGAACACCGCGTGAGCAATGAGCGTGTTCGACGCCTTGTTTACGGCATAGGAAAAGGAAATGAACCGCTCAGCACCGTCATTTCACGCACCAAGCTCCGATGGCTCGGCCACGTGTTGCGCATGCCAGCCCACCGACTTCAACGAAGTGGGTTGTTTGCTCACCGGGGATGTGGGTGGAAGAAGAGGTGGGGTGGCCAAGCGATGACTTGGTCATGAGGATAGAAGGCCCTCACTTCTGTGCTGGCCTCGGTTGGAGCGTCTCTGCTCCCTGGTTAGGGTCCAAAAGACGGTGAACACGTTTGGCTCGATACACTTGCTGACATGGCAAAGGGCCGACCTCAATGGCGTTCCTACTGTGGGTTTCTTTGTCCTTCCCCATCCCTTTTAGCCTCCACTTATGATCTCATTTCGTAGCGCAAAACATAATAACTTTTCTTTTTGCCTAGTAGCCGGTTGCTAGCTTACCGGAACGATGCCTATCCGGCATGCAACTGTTGTATTTATTTTCCTTTTCCTCTATGTATTGCGGCACAGTAGCTGAGGTGTTTCCCACCTCTAAGTGGCATGTATAAGGATGATGCTGATAATATCTTGGTGGATTTCAAATGATAATGTTTTTGAGATAGAAACATTTAACCACTGCACGATGCTTCAATTCTACCAAATTGCAGATCCGCGTTCACTTAAAGCCTCTACTGAAATGAAAGTAAATGTGATAGCTAAATGAACTTCTCTGATACGAATTAGGAAAGTTAACAGACAATAAAAGTGCTTTATTTGACTTGTCCGATTATTTTCTTTCTGTGCTAGGCCCTAAACTGTTCATTCACCCCACATATATACTTGTTAGACTTCCAACAGGGACAATGCAGGACCGTCCACACCGTTTCCAAACTGCGTTAGACTGAGGTCACTATCTGTCGCTGTACTACCGAGTTTCATGCTCCATGCTTTCAGTATACTTCATGTTGCGATTAGTCGGTCTGGGAAGTTCATCAGATATCTGCCTCTTGCGCAACCTTGCATTTGAGATCCATGTGGAACTCGTTTAGTGCCGAACTCGGTAGACTGTGCTGGTGTATTTGAGATATCCAGGACCTCACTTGTGCTCCAGTTGGAGCCTCGGATTCAGAGAACCGTGCTCCGCAGACCGCTACACTACACAAGTAAATGGGGATAAATATGCACTTCACCGACACGCATTCCATTGATAACCAGGATTGCGAATGGACTCAGTTGACTATGTCAACGATACGCAAAGCTTTTGGGCTGTTGACCCCTTTTTGGTAAGAGCTCTCACGGCGGACCTCCTAAGATATTGTTGACCATGTGATTAGGCTTTGATAAACTGAAAATGAGGCGCAGTAAGCTGGAAACGTGCGTTACTGTACACTGGATTAGCACGGATGTTCAATAATGTTAGTAAAACGAATGATGTTGCATGTAGTTAGAAAAACCACGTACTTAGCCTGGAGGTAACAAGCTTGTCTCGTAATCTTGCGGCGCGATTTCGAATCCTCGTATGGGTGAGCGTCTTCGCGGTATACTCAGCCCGCGTGCGGCTGGTGATGGTCGCATGGCAGCGAAGTGCTGTTACGGCGTACAGCTGACACATCATTATTTTATTATCAATGTGTAGGATGAAATTGTTTCTGAATTGCGCTGACCCGTTTGATGTTCCCGAGGAAAGCTTAAGCCTCCTATCTACTTCAGCTTTAACTCCATCGTAGTAGTTTGTTTTTGTGTAATGCAAAAATGCGCTTTCGCACAGATGAGTTGCGACAAATGGGAGATTCACGGTGACAGCTGTCTTTTAATGCCATGAAATTCAATATCTTCACTGCGAACAGAAATCGCCAAAAAACCTCGAATTTCGTCATTTGCGTTGAATCTGGTTGTAAATTTGCCTTGCAGTGCTAGATTTACGTCATTTATTTTTTTCCATACTATCTGACTGGTAAGCAAGTCTTGCGCCAACCGCTTTGTGTCAATCATCCGGAAATGTAAACCAAATTGGTGATCCATGCAGAAAACGAAGAATTCCTCTGTGTTCAATTCTAAAATACGCATTCCATTTTGCCGCGGGAGATTCAAATTACTTCCGTGTGAACACTTCCAATATAGTAGTCATAAAATCTTGAACAATCGGTTGTTCAGAGGTTTAAATTTTATTGAAATTGATTATTTTCGCTGCCTCCGAGAACAGTTTGGAGATTGGGTTGCTAGTACCTGTCGATGAAGAATACATTAGCTGCTGGTGCAAGTTTTTCCAACGGTTTTTTGTTCTTTTCACAACCTTCCCTCTGTCATCGCTTTGGCACCATCATTCTAAATATCGATGCGGTTCTCTCGGAATGCTGTCGTGCATACAAGTATTCACGATGTTGAATATCTCAGCACCACTATTGTTTTTTGGTAGAGTTTCACGCAAAGCATGTATTTCCACACAGAGATGCGTGGGTATCTTAAAGCACAAGCACCGCGGTAACTCCTCCCATATCTGTCTACTCATCCAATTGTAGTGCGAACTGAGTATATACCTGTTGCGTGAGGTTGACTCCACAACAGCTAGTTGCTAGTGTTTTTGTTCTTCGAGATACCTTATCACTTTTTAGTGGTATTATGGATAAATTTTTCTCTCACCTGATCCTTATTTAGGTTGTTAGTTTGCGAGTGAGCAGATAACATAAAATGGTTCCATCTCGCAATACCAGTCTTCTCATTGTCTTATTTAGATATATTTTATTTGATAATGTCATTTCAAATGATTGGCTGTTGTTTGCCATATCCGGTGTGGCTGCGCTTGATATGCATGTTGACAAGGTGCCTACCTGTCTATTATCCACTACCTCATCTATACTGACCCCAGTAAACAGTTGGTCGTTGCTGGAGGGGACGGGGTGCACGGTCCTTGTGGCCGTGCTAGGCTCGAAGAGTGGTTCCATGCAATCATTATGGAGCGGACTACGGTCCAGCCACCGCCTTGTGTGCGATAGACTCCCAACTACAGCGTGCTTGTGTTTGTCTGTGAAGGAGTGTGAGCAGGCTCCGTTGATGAAACGTGGCTCCCATCCACATGCCTCCTGGTCTTATTCCTTCGGGTTTACACTGGATATGGGGTGTGTTGGAGCTGTGGGTGGTGCACCGCAAGCTACCCATGGTCCCTGTGTAGGCGCAGGCTTCCTGTGGCTGGCCACAGTGACAGGCAAATCCGAAACCGGATGCAGATAACCAGCTTTGCTGATTTTTCATCCAGCATACACCTAACTATTTCGGCTGCATATGCTCGGCTGTTGTAGGAGATTCTCCTGCCAACACAATACAATAACTATGTAAGTTGCTTCCATAGCCTATTCATTTATGGTCTGAGACGCGTTAAGCATATACTTTTTGGTGTTCAACTCTTCACTTGCCTTGCATTTAAAGTACCCCTTTTTCTGTCACCAATCAGCGTACACTTGTTCCAGATGCCGCCTCAATTTTTGGTCTCCCTAAATCCGGAGGCTCCGGTTGGCACAGATTTATGTTGTGCACCGGATCACGTACGATGTACGATGATTTATGACGGTCAGAAACATATTGCTTGGCAGACCGTACACCTACATGGAACATCTCAGTTTCGGCATTCTCAGATGTCTACTTAGATGGCCCAACTATATTACTGCATCAGGGTTCGATGATACATTTTTCTGGGACGCAATTATTAATGTACCTGTCTTCAGGCAATGTTGCATGTGAACGTTACACGCGCGTGTTGTAAAATAAACAGAAACAATTAAACGCAAGAATCCAGAACACATCTCAAGTTTGCTTACTTTACTAAGTGGAATTGTGAATGAAGTCTAAAATCAAGTAAATAGAACAGCCACCTTTTTGTAACCTCGTGGAGATAGTTTCCCTTCAGTTCGCAAAATCAAATGAGCACACTCGTCGAACATCGAAATATTATTCACGCTTTCCCTCTAGGATTCCAATTGTAGGATAGTATCAATGGGCCTCTTCTCTATGAGCCGATTTAGAAGGATGGCGACCTTTGAAATGACCACAAAAAGAGGTTACTCTAAAATAGATTAACTTTGCACCACCATGAAAAATTATAAAACTTAGCCTACGCTACTTTTTGTTACTTTGTATATGGTAAACTTGGTTATGTACTGAAAGTTCATTTTTCATTAATTTGAAATTATTTTATGCTGAACTGTAATATTCAGTCCCGAATATACTTCTTATCAAACATGGCCGATGTCATGATATATGTTTAACATACGGTATGTTTTCAACTGTGAATCAAATTTCTAAGACATCTGTTGTCGCTTTGTGAATAAGGAACAGCATCATCATCATCATCATACACGTTAGCTGGAGGTGGGGAACACCTCAGCTACTGTGCCGTAATACATAGAAAAAAGGAGAAAAAAATGCAACCGGTGCAAGCTGGCTGAACTACCGGTAACGGATAGGCATCGTTCCGGTAAGCTACCAGCCGGCTACTGTGCATCAAAACATTACTATGCAAAATTATATAAGGCTAAATAATGAGATCGTGGTTGGAGGGGGAGGCTAAGAGGGATGGGGTGGGACAAAGAAACTTACAACACGAACGCCACTGAGGTCGACTCCTAGCCAAATCAGCAGGTGTGTCCAACCAAACGTGTTCATCGTCCTTCGGACCCCAACCAGGGAGCCGAGACGCTCCAACCGAGGCCAGCTCCGAAGTGAGGGTCTTCATTCCTCTGGACCAAGTCATCGCTTGGCCACCCTCCTCTTCTTCCATCCACATCCCCGGCGCGCGAGCAACACACGTCGCGGAAGTCGGTGGGCTGGTATGCGTAACACGTGGCCAAGCCATCGAAGCCTGATGCGTGAAATAACGGTGCTGAGCGGTTCATTTTCTTTTCCTGTGCCATAAACAAGGCGTCGAACACGCTCGTTGCTCACGCGATGTTCCCACCAGATGTGAGCTAAATTACGAAGGTACCGGTGGTCGAACGTAACTAGCCTCTTCAGGTTCGCTGCTTTAAGGGGCCAGGTTTCGCACCCTTACAGTAGGGTCGAACGTACTGCTGCATTGTACACTCTACCCTTCAGGGCAAGAGTGATGTCGCGCCGGCGCCACAAGTGGCGAAGGTTAGCGAAAGCGCCCCTAGCTTTTGCTATACGATTCGTGATTTCCTCTTCAATCCCATGGGCGCTGATACAACTTCCCAGGTAGTTGAATTTTTGGACGATTTCTAGCTGATCCCACCAAGGGTCAGCGTAGGAGGCGGTCCAGGCCAATCTTGGAGAAACGCTTTGCAATTCGAGGGTGCGAAGCAAAGCCCGAAGTGACGGACAGCCAGTGCTATTCTGTCCAGTGCCGCTTGGCACGTTTGTGACCTGTCACAGATCAGGGCAATATCATCAGCATACTCTCAGTCAAGAAGTCGTTCTCCTGGAGTAGCTCCACACCTTCTATGTCGTGTTCTGTGAACGCGATTTCCATGACTCCGTCAACAGCGAAGTTGAAGAGGAAAGGTGACAGCGGGCAAGTATAATTGATGTTGCCGCAACACATTTATCATGCATTATGTG
Organism: Dicrocoelium dendriticum; assembly: GCA_944474145.2. Taxonomy (NCBI): domain Eukaryota; kingdom Metazoa; phylum Platyhelminthes; class Trematoda; order Plagiorchiida; family Dicrocoeliidae; genus Dicrocoelium; species Dicrocoelium dendriticum. The sequence continues at coordinate 11,203,088 of OX104065.1, read as the reverse complement.
GTCAATGTTACCGAAATAAGCTTCGTTATTTTGAGGCAGTTTTGGCCAGTTGGCCATAGTAACCCCATTAAGTAAACACTGCTGGGATGCAATGTTTCATGTTTACAAGATCAGATCAAATGTCTACTATTGGCAGTGTAATAGCAGTTTCCATAATTGTAGGTATTAATTATTCATATATATATATATGTGCTGATGAAATTTGCAAACTTACTTTTATAAGCATGTGGTATCCTGATGACACGCTTGCTCAATTCTACACTCAGCTATCCCCCTTGATACGCTCTGTGCCGAGCAGCGACCGACTATTTCCGCTGGGTGATTTCAACGCACGCGTTGGGCATGATGCATCGATGTGGACAGATGTTAACTGCTTGGATAGCATTGGTTCAGCAAATGCGTGGGGATCACAGAACAGCATTACGAATTAATCGATTTGTGGGGAAAATTGCGAAAATAGTTCCTGACGCCACACCAATAAATGATTTTGCTCTCGGTTTTAAACAGAAGACAGTTGGTATGAATTAAATTTGAAAGGAGTAAAACCGCATAGGTAGCATTAAAGAATAGTATAAAAAGCGGTTTATAACATCTCATTCTGGATGATCATGTTTTCTGTGATACACACGTTAGATATATTTCGAGTCGATGCTCTCCAGTATCATACATGATCCGGCCCTTCGTCATACAGCTTTGAATTTTTAAGATCGATTTCTCTCTGTCTGTTGACAGATAAACCTTTATCATTTTCTTGAACATGCAAAAATGTTCAGTGCATCTACTCTCTTTCGGCTGCTTATTCCATAAGGAGCCATACCTAAGAAGGCAGAAATTTCTCCTTAGGCTTGTCTTGAATTTATGTAAATAGAATATGCATTCACTATCTCGCGGTTCATAAATTGTATTATCCCGAAGTTGCAATTGATATGTTCCAATATATGCTTTCCGCCACGTGAGTTTGTGGAGGAAGCACAGATTTAACTGCATTCTTCGTAATCGCAGAGGTTTAAGATTCAACTGCTTGCACCTATCTCTGTATGAAAGAGCGGTTGGATAGCCAAGTATGCGCTTCGTAAAAGCGCGTTGAACGTTTTCAATGACTCTCTAGTCACCCTTTTGCAAGCTACTGAGCGTAACACAGCCATATTCAAGCAAATTCCAGATACTGATTTTGAAAGCAATTAGTCTGGTTTCTTTTAAGGTTAGCAGGTGGCATATGAGCCCGAGTGACTGCTTAGCCTTTTTCACGATATGATAGGTTCGCTAAAGTTTAACGAACTAGGCTATCGCAAATCTAAGTCTCGGACTGACTTACTGCGAGGAATGACTTCGTCATGAAGCCTGAACAATTCTGCTGCTGACATCCATACGCTAGAATACTACACTTCGATGTTGCAAACCTCATCTACCACATATCAGCCCATCTCTCAATGGCTTCCAAGTCGCTTTGGATATTGTGAAGTTCAGCGGTACGCTGAGAACCTGGGAACGTGTAGACCACCTTTAAATCATCAGCAAACAATTAAGGATTCCCAAATTGTATAACAGAAACCAGGTCATTTATATACAGTAGGAAGAGTAACGGGCCTAAGACACTGCCTTGTACCACTCCACTGGTAACTGGACGGGGTGAAGAGATATAACCATTGATATCCACAACTTGCGACCGTCCTACTAGGTACGATTGGATCCAAGAGTAAAGCGGATTTGTAACACCGTACTTACTTAATCTATATAGCAGCTTTTTGTGTGGGACTCTGTCAAAAGCCTTTTGCATGTCGAGGAAGATGACAATGCACTGAAGACCAGAATTAGTTACTTCAGTTAGATGGTTAAGGAAGTCAAGTTGACAGGTAACACTCGAACGGGATTTCAGAAAGCCATGCTGTGAAGGTGAGAGAAGTTTGTGCGATATTAGGAACGAAACCAAATATTCCTCAACAATTCGCTCTAGCATGCTTGAGAGAATGGCTGTGTGACTAATGGGGCGGAGGTTCCGGATGTCAGTTTTCGACCCGGAATTATGTCGCGGTATAACTTTAGCCGTTTTCCAACGTTCGGCGTATTGACCAGACTGGAGAGACAAAGAGAAGATATTTAATACTATAAGTGGGATATCATCTCCACCGTGTTTGGTTAAAGCAAAAAAGATCCCATGGGGGCCAGGTCTGTAGGATGGTCGTAGACAAGTAATAATACGTTTTATCGTAGCAACACTAAGCTGCATCGCTGACACTTGTTCAGCGAAGTGAAACGAGGTTGACAAATCCAGGGTTTCTTTTTCCAGATTAAGGGATCTAGCAAAGTAGCAGTTAAAGGCTTCCACCATGGCGATTGGGGAATCAATGCATTCGCCTTCAGGCATGACGATGTGGGAGGGTAGGTCAGTTTTGCCGCCGCCCCATTTTCTCAGTAATGCAGTCACCAGTTGACTTGTATTAATACTATTTACTGCCCGTTGTTCTTCCTGCATGAGAAGAGTTCGATGTTTCATGTGCGTCTCTATTATAAGGCGTTGGAGTCTCAGTAATACGCTGAAGTCGTGAGTACGTTCATATGTTCGAGTTAGCACTCGTATTTTCCGCTTGTCCTTTGCGTTGTTAGCGTAGTTAGAAGAGGCTCTCGTATTATCACAGCAGGCAAGGATGCTTAAGTGTATAGTCACATTGTCATAGGAGATGTCAGAGGCTCCCCTAATGTCAGACCAAGGAAAGAAATGGTCCCAATTCTGGACCCTACGCAAAGCGGAGAAATCTACCCAATTAACATTTCGCAGGAAGTGTGGAGCCACCGCAGACCTCACATGCGACGACTCAGCTATAATTTTACAACCGACTATTTTGTGATCACATCCAGGGAGACTGTCAATTACATCAGTAGCTATCTGGGAGGTGCCTGCGATAAAAAGTAGGTCTAGTATACTTTTCGCCTAATAAAAGCGAGAATATGTTGCTCCCAACCACCAGTGATGAGGGAGGTTATGAACTCAACATGTTTCGCGCTTGTTCCTAAGTTTGACCAGCAGATATATGGTAGGTTGAAATCTCCACCTATAACTTCATCAAAAGAACCAAGTTCCGATATGTAATTGAAGAAGTCGTCCAACTGGTTCTCATCACTGAAGTTGGCCCCGGAGGAGCGGTATATACAGCCTACAAGAGTTCGCTTAGTACCGAAGGACAAGAGTAACCAAGCGGAATCAATAGTGGGGCATATAAGTGGAAGTGTGAATTCAGATACAAGGAGGTTCTGTGAGTAGTGAATTATGCAACGACCTCTGCCTTGCTTCCGATCACTTCTACTAAGCTTGTAACCTTCGATAGAAAACATCTGGCTGGACATGGAATCATGACACCAGGTTTCAGTGAGTGAAATCATAACAGGTTTATTCAGACTTATGAAGGTGAGGAGTAAATGAAATTTATTCAACAGAGAACGGATATTAATTGTCATCAGTTTTAAAAAGTCCTGGCGCTGTTCATCATTCCACCCAGTATTTACTCTTGCAATCACACTAGTTCCAGAGCCGTCCGCAGCAAATCCCTTGCCGAGAGATTCACCGGTCCTATCGGGATTAGAGAAGATGGGGGAATGCAAAAAGAATGCTGTGGTAATTTGGGGCGATTAAGTTTAAATGGATAGGGTGTTATTGCCGAAGGGCTCGCAGAAGGCATTGTGAGAGAAGGAGGCGGAAGAGAGTATGGATGGGGATATAAATAAGTGGTCTGTGTTTCAGCAAAGCCATGTACAGGCCTGCCAGGAGAACAGCCTTGGCACATCGCCGGAACAATTGGGAATTGTGGCTTGCCACTCTGTGCAGCGGCATTAATGTTCACGACTGTCAATGGGACACGGGAAGTCACCTTTCTATCACGAAGGGCGCAGGCCATGACCACTGCTGCTAGGTGTAGTCATAATGTCAATGGGCCGTCACGTACCTTCACTGGAGCTATCGATAGTCCCATTTGATGTTTTTGCTCTTGTGTCTGTTTCAATCGCAGTGTGGGGATTGGTCCCAATCCCTACTGGTTTGGCAGAACGTGATGCATCTGGTGAATCTACACTATTTCCTATGTTCACAAGACTAATATGATGTGGAGGCGGGGGCGGGGGCATCTCAATTTCCGCTACGCTGTCGCCAGCCTTAGCATCGCTTGTGTGGAGAGTGGCCTTGCTAACATTATCTGCATTTTTAGAGGGGGAGAACCAAACACCGTTGAATGACCTCCTTCTTGGCACTCCAGGAAGCGCGCAGGGTGTATTACTCTGCTTCGGCTCAGGCGATACATTAGTTGCACTCATGCCTTGAAGCTCATGTTGCAAAGGTGACCTGTCTTCGAATAGAATAACTTCGCAAAATTTCGGAACAGATCTTAAAGTAGTTCGACTTTTATTAAACGAATATGCGAGACTTTCGCTACGGAAGCTGAAGAGAGTCGGACAAGGAAAACGTAAAGATTTTTTCCTCAATCTTCTACAACTAATAGCATCATCATCATCATACACGTTAGCCAGACGGGGGGAACACCTCAGTAACTGTGCCGCAATACATAGAAAAAAGGAGGGGGAAACGCAACTGGTGCAAGCCGGCTGAGCTACCGGTAACGGATGGGCATCGTCCCGGTAAGCTACCAGCCGGCTGCTGTGTATCAAAAAAAATACTATGCAAAATTATATAAGGCTAAATAATGAGATCGTGGTTGGAGAGGGAGGGTAAGAGGGATGGGGTGGGACAAAGAAACTCATAACACGAACGCCACTGAGGTCGGCTCCTTGTCATGTCAGCAAGTGTGTCTAACCAAACGTGTTCATCGTTTTTGGGACCCCAACCAGGGAGCCGAGACGCTCCAACCGAGGCCAGCTCCGAAGTGAGGGTCTTCATTCCTCCGGACCAAGTCATCGCTTGTCCACCCCTCCTCTTCTTCCATTCACACCCCGACGCGCAAACAACGCATGTCGCGAGAGTCGGTGGGCTGGCATGCGTAACGCGTGGCCGAGCCATCAGAGCCTGGTACGTGGAATAAACTAATATCGGTCTCAGCAATGTTGCACGCCCTCGAAACAATAGGCCTAATGTTGTCACTCGTGACATTGCCAGGTTTGTTGAGGGCGATGGCGTTTTTTCCCCTTTTGCATCTTTGGATAACTTCAGAGGCGACTGCATTTAGGAACTTTAATGCTTCAATTTTGCGCTGGGTTAGTTGGAGCTTAAATTATGCATGAAACTGACATAACGATATCTCCGAACGAGTCAAACAACTTTAGTTTCTCATTTTGTTCGGCTAACTGTTTCTCCAACTTCATTATTTTGGCTGACAGGGGAGATATAAGGTCGACAACACTAACTGAACTCTCTGTCATTTGTCTTTTGGATTTATTTACCTGCTCTTGTATCCCGGACGGCTCGGAATGTGTGCAACAGGGCACAGGTTCCTCGACAATCGTGACGGCAACGTTATTGCTTGCCGTGATTATTCGGTTTTCCACACTCTTTTTCCTCATTGCACGCGTGTTAATGGCAGTCATCTATCTTTTAAATGGGAAGATAAAAGCTATCTAGTATCTGCTCTAGCCAAGCGTGAATTATATTCAAGTCAACAAACAGGCCACAGTTCCAAATGCAACCAACGATACAAACCAACCGGATGTAAGAGCGCTCAGTTGTGCTGTACAACATCGGTTCTGTGAATGTTTTATCTTCATGAACAATGATTTATCACGGGATACAAGCAAGTGCTTGACACGTCCCGTAGGATGGTTGCGGTGAATATGATGAAATCAAAGTATGTCTGGGTCATTTATCGAACGTCTGCCGAGATGAATACTTTGATAAGTAACATCAGTGTAAAATGAAAAAAATTATCGCGTGCAAACGTTCAGAAAGACACTGGGGTGCAGTGATCATTGAGGTAAGGAGTGAGAAAAGTAAAATATGGTCGCTCACTTAGGTCCATTTGATACATAAATCCTGTTGAAAACATGCTTGGCGTAATCCACAATAGAGAAGCTTAGGTAGCAAAATGTTGGGATCTAAGAGCAACATCTAGTCGTTTTTTGAAGACATCCAAGGTAGGAGAGGATACCACTGAGTCTGGGACTGCGTTCCAAGGTTGGCGAACCCGAAGGGAAAATAATTCCGTCGACACTCTAGACGGCTATATTGTTCCTTCAACTTTATGCAGTTACCCCTGTGGCTAAGTTTCAGCAAATGGCGGCATACGTGGTTGGGATCACTCAGTATCTGATACGCTAATATGAGATCGCCGCGCAGCCTTCGATAACATCCGCTGAAAATTCCCAACAACTTCAGTCTTCGGTAGTAAGAGTGAGAGCGCAGGCCCTTTACCTTGTTGCTCTTCGTTGTGGTGCCTCTATCGCTTCTAGGTCGCGCTTCAACCAAGATTGACAAGCTTGGATAGCGTATTCAACATGCGGGCGCAAGTAGGAATTGTGCATCATTGGGAAGATTGATGGGTCAAATCTCTCGAATGCCCTTCACAGCGTGCCGACGTGCTGGTCGCCTCTTTTCGCAGCTACCTCAGCCTGTTTTGAACAGTTGAGGTCGCTCTGTGCGATCACACCAAGGTCATGTTCCTGGGAGCTATTTTGTAATCCGTTGGTCCCAAGTGAATAGGTGTAGTTATGTCTATGGCGTAATTGTACGACGCGACATTTTGTAGGGAGAACGACACGACAGGGGGGGTAGACGTTTATTGCACACCGAAAATGAGCAGACTGAGGGTCTCACGTGCGCCATCGAATGTCGACTAGATTTCCGTCCCTCAACGCAACACAGGTACGGGTGTTAGAGACGAGCCAGTCCTTTCGCCTCGGGAGCTCTGACTTGGAAGACCCGCCTTCCTGTTTTCGCCTCGATTTCCACTTCTCTGTACCCGATTTGGATCGGCCAGGAGGCGTTCGAGAGCTCTCGACTTGCTTGTTCAGGGCTGTGTCAATCGGCTCGGCTGCGGTCCTGTGGGCTGCGCTAGCGGCGTATATATCTGATTTATTGCGCTGTCCAAATATTCCCGCTCCGTAGTTCCGAACCCAGACTCGTCGCTAGCCGTCCCTCTCGATTCGCTCTCAGCTAGCTCCGAAGAGCTCCCCCTAGGCATTCTTGGAAGCGGCCCCACTACAATTTGTCTACGTTGAACGGTAGGGCGTTTTGAACTGACCAGTTCGACACTGTGTTAAGATCGCACTGGAGCCGTTCGTGGTCGTCCAGTCCTCTGATCCTTCGCCATATGTTGATTTCATCAGCAAAAAATAGGAAACCGGAAGTAATTGATCTCGCCAAATCGTTAATGAACACCAAGAATAGACGAGGTCCAAGAACCGAGCCTTGTGGTACTCCGCACGCCACATCGATTGCATCAGACAATGATTCTCGGACTCACCACCAGTCGTCGTTCTTGTAGAAAATTGCTAATCCAAATCAGGATTGGATCGCCAATGCCGTAGTTTCGAAGCTTCTGAAGGAGAATTCGATGATCGAAATATTCTCGTTAAGGGGTTACTTTAGCCATGCTAAATATTAAAAAGCTGACTTAAGAGTATATATAGAACTGCATCAGACAATATTTTTTACAGCATTATAACACTATAGCTTACGAACAGATCACTGACTAATGTTATCAAACGCACTGATATATGTGTGGTGCATTCTAAACAAAACAATGGTCCAAAATTCACCGTTTTACCGTATATCGTATGATTTACTTTTCGTCTCTCTCCGAGGGACGAAATCTGTTATATGAGCTCGCGTGGATAGAAAATGGCCCATCACAGTGAAATTACCACACTAAATTTCTGCCACTGGACAGCTCCCCTCACGGGCATTTTAAATTTCTGACAATCCCTGGTTCCTTCTTGGAAGGAGTTTATTTTACACATGCCATTCACGAGGCTAATATAGACCGTCAGATAGAATTTAACAAATTTTCTCTCTAGTCTTGTCATCGAATTAAAGCAAAGCGATCACATCCAAAATAATCTTCGACATAATTACAATTTTTCGGGTGATCTCTCAGACCCCTTGGGGGTCAGCGGACCACACGTTGAGAAACACTGGACCAAATCACAGGAGTGGGTACAGTAGCGTGTGTTGTTCATACGTCATATCACGCCAGCGACTACTGGAGAATAATGATGTGGTTGCTACAGCATCTATTTGTGTTGGGTGCTCATAAGCATGCACCTTATGGTCCTTGTTGGATTTCCACACAACGTAACGCAGTTGCTCTTGAAGGCGGAACTGATAACATACATACCTCCGTCGCGTCTGTATCATCTTACCTCACTTCTAGTTATTTCTCAAGCATTCTTTGTGTTTGTTACAGAAATCGCTCAGATGCTTTTCACTCTGTTCAACCATCCGTATTTTGACGCCTAAGTCAGCATTGACACAAACACACAGTTAAGTTGTCAGCGTGTACAAAACACCATCACAATTGTTATCGTCAGGTCACTGCACTTAAGCAAGGCCCGCAGTTCACGTTGCTCTACACCACTAGACCCCCTGGGGTGAGGTTTCGATTCCTGTGTTGTGTTTCCATCAGCAACACTACCATCAATCACTCACACTGTTAGATGTGCCGAACGAAGTTATGCGGGTAGCAGTATCCCAGTGTGTCTCCACCTCAGGCTTCACTCGTCCTCAATTGTAGCCCAACCTCTTGTTCGGGTTGTTGGCTGACGGTAACAAGCGGGTTGGTACCGAGCACCTTGTTGGTCGATATTTGACTCGCAGAGGCGCGCATACATGTGCTTAGGTTGCGTGCGTCCGCAAACTGTTTAAATTGTTCATTAACATGAATCTTCGAGGGTGAAGTAAGTTCCCTCACCAGTCATTCTCGTTCACCATCACATGCATGGAGGAAAGTGAGGTCAGTTATCAGCTAGAGTAGAAAAAAATGGAACATGGGGTGTCATGTGCAGAGGGCATCTGTACGAATCCATCAGTTCCACATCGAATGTTAGGATGTGGCATAAGGATAGCACACCGCCTCTTTGCTCTGTTTGAACGAGCCCGTTAGTCAGGCAAACAAAAAACGTGAACTTCGTGAGAAGCGCCCTGTGCTTTACAGTTACGTTGCGTTGCTTATAAACACACTGGAGATTCGGCAGTGTGATTCAATTCTTTCACTAGCACTTAGTACAGACTGCGCGTACGAAGACTCATATGAACCCTGGTGTTATTGGTGCACTCGTTCAATGCGCATGAGGTGCAGACTGCCATGTTCCATTTCCATCAATCTTTAAACCTCCTGCCGGCAGATGAGACTTTACACTTCTAATACATTGGAATATTTCGAAGACACTTCGGCTTGCGTGGATTACAAGAGGGTGGGGGGGACGTTGTCCTACTGAATAAAACGGTTGGTAAGTGCGGCGACTTAGTCATTTGCTAAACCGACTTGTTGTTGGGGTTGTCCAACAATTGATTCTGTCTTGAAGATACAATATAAGACTCACACGCACACACACGTGCGTTTCTCAGCGTCAACGGACCTTACTGCAGTCTGGTAATGACACTCCGGAGCATCGATACTTTCTTGGGACTTGCCGTGAGTTGAATGATACAGGGTCCTCGACGCATGGGCTTCAGCGACAGCACATTGTTCTCAATAAAGAAAGCTCTTCACATTTGATTAGTCGACGCACCCCTTTGATATTTCATTGTGAGTTGGTCTAGCGGAGGAGCAAGTGAGGTGGTTGGTGTGTAAAAGGAAGAAATGACTCAGCGGCACGCCGTACTGACACCTCGTTGCCACGCAACCACCACCAGTCGTGCGTTGGCTAACAATACTGTGAGATTATCACAGGGCGGATAACTGCAAGCTGAACCCGGGGTAACATATCTGAAGAATACAATGGAACAATGGTGTATTACAGGTTAAAAAAAAGCATAGCTTAACAAGTCGGCCGGAGGCCGAGTGGTCTGCACGTTTGCTTTGCAACCATAAGGTCACCGGTTCGAATCCGCGTAGGGGTGTGCGTCCTCGCGGTACAATGGAACAATGGTTTATTACGGGTAAAAAAGCGTTGCTTAACAATTCCCGTAGGATGGAAATTATTGTGAAAATCAATCGCATGATAAAGTGAAAAGCTTTGTGGTGGACTCACCATGGACTTATGTGGAATAGCAAAGATGTTCGCGTATTAAACATATAAATCCATTGGTTAGGCGTTTGGCAAGACACCGTTTGATTGCGTTTTGTAGCCCCTGGCTAACAAGTCATAAAATGAAATGTAAGTGAGACAATGCAAGGTCAACACGTTTTTTTAATATCGCCAGATTGGGAGTAGAGACGACATAATTAGGAAGGGCCTTCCAAGGCTGGCACACGTGGAGAGAAAAGAAATTTCTACGGCATTCAAGCCGGCTATACTGAATTGTCAGTTTCAGAGGGTGACCTCTTAGTTTAGTGTTGTGGTTCAATTCCAGTAGCGGACGACAAATGTGGTTTGGGTTCTTCAGAATCTGGTAAACCATTATGAGATCCCTGCGCAAAAGCCGATATCGACTGCTGTAGATTTTTAGAGATTTCAGTCTAAGCTGATAGGTCAGATGAAAGAAGCCCCTGACATTCTTGGTTGCCCTTAGTTGAGTGGTCTCGAGAGCAACGAGATCCTGTTTCTGCCACGGCTGCCACACCTGAATAGCATATTCCACGGGAGGTCGCACGTAGGCGTTAAGCATTTGGGGAAATATTGATGGTTCAAACCGACCGAAGGCTCTGGAAGAAGGCCGAAGTGTTGATTTCCGGTTCTCCTCGCCTTCTCTGCTTGTTTTGAACACCCGAGATCTTCCTGTACCAATATACCCAGGTCACGCTCCTGAGAAACTTCCGCCAAGGTGTGGTCTTCAATCTTGTAAGCGCTCACCGGCTGGTGACGCAGATGCATCACTTTGCACTTAGCTATGTTCAATTTGACCATTCGTAAATGCAATCTAAGTCATGTTGGAGCAGATCCTGATCTGGCTTGTTACCAATCGCCCGCCATATCTTGACATCATCGGCGAAAAGCAGGAAATTTGAGGAGATGACTCTTGCCAGGTCTTTGACAAACACCAGGAATAAGCGCGGTCCCAGCACTGAGCCTTGCGGGACACCACATTCCACCTCAATTAGGTTAGAAATGATCACCTAACACGTACTTGAAGCTTTCGTTGGTAAAGGAAGTTGCCAATCCAACCAAGTACAGGATCACTGATTCCGTAACTCTGTAGTCTTTGAAGTAGGATGCGGTGATCAAGGCGGTCGAAAGCTTTGGAGAAGTCCAGATAGATGACATCGACTCCGACCCCATCATCGGCCACTTCCGTCCAACTACCTCGTGCAATAAGTAGGTTGGTGGTGCATGACCGGTTTTGACGGAAGCCATGCTGTTCCGGTACCAGAATGTTGCATTTTTCTAGGTAGTCCATTAAAGCCTCAGCGACGACTGCTTCCATCACGTTCGCGAGCACAGGGAGGAGAGTCACTGGACGATAGTTTGCAGGATCGGAACGGCTACCGCCTTTAAAAATAGGGGTTATAATGCCACACTTCCACATAGTGGGGCTTGTTGCTCATCAAAGCACCTTTGGAAGAACTGTGACAGTGGTTCAGCTAGCTTGGTGGCCGTAGCCTTCAGTGCCTTCGGGCGGATGTTGTCTGCTCCCGGAGAACTTTGCTCACGCAGTGAGAGTAACTTCCTTAGCACAATTGATGGGTTGAAAATAACATTTGTAAACAAAGGTGTCGGTAATGTGCTTGATATTATGGGACAGGTAGAGGTTGCGAGTTCGAAGATTGAGGCGTATTGAAGCCGCAGGGCATTAGCTGCTTCTTCGGCGCTTTGTACTCTACCGCCTGTCGTGAAAAGTGGAGGGATTCCATGCTTCACTTTACAAAGCTTATTGACATGCCTATATAGCAGTTTGTTGTTTGCCATGAATTTTTTTGGCTAGGCTCTGTTGATAAGTTACTTTGTCCTCACGGACAAGTGCAGTGCAATGGTTGCGATGGGTCAGGAAATTTCCCCAGTCTCTGAGTCGGGGTTAATCTTGTAGGCATGCCATGCTGCATCCCTTATCGCCAGGCTTTTTCGAGTCCTACTCCTTATAATTGAAGGCATTTTCGTGGGACGAATGGCGTTTGGTCTCTGATGCTTTGTTGACGATGTCGCTGAGTTTATTAACGAACTCTGCCCAAATGTTGGCAAGGAGACTTTTGTTTGAGAATTCCCAGGCAGCTGCGTCGGCGAGTTCTTTCAATACGTGGTAGCGTGTGATTGTATGAGTTAGTTCCGAGTGTTCAGACGGATACTCTGCATAACACACATAGTCAAAAGTTATTACTACATGGTCACTGAGACCTAATGGACTATCCATCAATAACTTGTCAACCATGAGCTCTTCATTCGTGAGCACAAGGTCCAGTATGGACGGTTTGTTTGCTGTCCTGAATCTAGTGGGTGTGGTGACATGATTGTACAAAGGAATATTAGCGATCAGTTCATGCAAGTCTGCTTTGAACTGCTCACTGGGCGATGCCGAAACCTCCAGATTGTGTAGATTGAAGTCCCCGGAGATGAGAATGGGGCTGTACCTAGTGCGTGTTACTCTGTTTACTCAGCCCGCGCGGCAGCGAAGCACCGTTACGGTGTACAGCTAACACATTATTATTATTATTATTATTCCCGTGGGATGGAAATAATTGCAAAAATTATATTGCATGATAACGTGAAAATCGTTTGGGTGGACTCACCATAGGCTTACATAGAATAGCGGAGATGTTCGCGTATTAAAAGTATAAATCCAATGGTTAGGATTACGTCTGATTAAGTGTTGCAGCCCGTGGCTAACAAGTCATAAAATGGAATGAAGTGAAATGAAGTGAAACGCACCATCAACTCGTTTTTTAAATATCACTAGATTGGGAGCAGAGACGACATAAGTAGGGAGGGCGTTCCAAGGCTGGCACACGCGGAGGGGAAAGAAATTTCTACGGCATTCAAGCCGGCTATAGCGTATTTTCATTTTCAGAGGATGACCTCTTAGGTTAGTGTTGTGGTTCAATTCCAGGGCGAACGGCAATTGTGGTTTGGGTTCATAGGAATCTAGTAAACCATTATGAGATCCCCCCCCCCACAAAAGCCGATATCGACTGCTGTAGATTTTTAGAGATTTCAGTCTAAGCTGATAAGTCAGATGAAAGAGGCCCCTGACGTTCTTGGTTGCACTTCGTTGAGGAGCATCGATAGCAACGAGATCCTGTTTCTGCCACGGCTGTCATGCCCAGATAGTATAATCTACGTGCGGTCGCACTTAGGCGTTAACCAGTTGGAGAAAGATTGAGGGTTCAAAGCGACCGAAAGCTCTGCAAAGCAGGCCGAAGTGCTGATTGCCGGTTCTCGTCACCTTCGCTTGTTTTGAACACCCGAACTCTTCCCGTACAAATACACCCAGGTCACCCTCCTGATAGGCCTTCTGAAACGTGTGGTCTCCAAGCTTGTAAGCGCTCACCGGCTGGTGATGCAGATGGATCACCTAGCACTTAGCTATACTCAACTGAAGCAGGTTCCTGTTTGACCATTCGTAATGCAATCTAGGTCATGTTGGAGCATATCGTGATATTCATTGTTACTAATGGCCCGCCATATCGTGACGTCATCGGCGGAAATCAAGAAAGTTGAGGAGATAACACTTGCCAGGTCATCGGTGAACACCAGGTATAAGCGCGGTCCCAACACAGCCTTGTGGGACACCAAATTCCACCTCAATCGAGTTAGCGATCCCCTAATGCTCACTTAAAGCTTCCATTGGTGAAGAAAGTTGCCAATCCAACCAAGCACAGGATCTCCGGTTCCGTAGCTCCGTAACCGGTGCAGTAGGATGGGGTGATTCAGGCGGTCGAAAGCTTTGGAGGAGTTCAGATAAATGCGGTCAACTCCGATCCCATGTCAATCCCTTCCGCCCAACTACCTCGTGCGATCAGTAAGTTGGTGGTGCATGACCGGAAGATATGCTGCTCCGGTGCCAAGATGTTGCGTTTTTCCAGGTGGTCCGTTAGAGTCTTAGCGATGACCGCTTCCGTCACTTGCGCGAGTACAAGGAGGAGAGTCGCTGGGCGATAGTTTGCAGGCTCTGAACGGCACGTGGAGATGGTTGTTCATAGATGTTGTAAATTCCGCGGAACATTTGGCAGGAGAAATTCTTTCGGATTGTGTAGATACATTGTTCTGATACTGCACATGATATTTTGTTTTGCGCAAGCCGTTTTTAGTCTGTTTGTTTTTCGATTGATAAATTGAATTATAGGCGAGACTGCGGACCAGCATTGGTACCAATGATGCATGATGCTGTGAAGGCTATCAAGGCCACTAGCCATTGTGTCTGGGATCGGCTCCTAAGCTACTGTCAAATGGACGACACGCGATGCAAGCCAGTCTATGAGATGGGTCTAATGGCGCTTTGATTGCAGTTATCCAGATTGTTGAACTCGCAATTCATACGTGAATGATGGGGAACAGTGCGACGGTTCGTTCGCTGAAGGTCCTCCAACTCATTAGTCTTAACCACAGACTGACAACAGTCGAGTTGCGGGTTCGAGCCCGACGGGAACCAGTTAGAATACGCATTGTTGACTACTGCTAAAAGAGCGAAGCGTCCGTACAGTGTTTTGAATTCTACATTTAGGCGACTTCCCCATGCTGAAGCCACTGTGTTCCACTTACAAGCGCCTTGCAACACACGCGGATACCAATACAAGCTTGTGGTTCCAGCTCCAAAGCGAGTTCTCCATCCCCTATGCTTTGAACGGCGAGTGGAAAATGTTTGGGACACTGCCGGACCATCTAATGGAAACAAATTCAGTGCAGCAGTTTACACGATTGTTGGCTTTGCGTTTCTCCAACGTTAGATTCAGTTAACGATTATCCACTGACACCTCACATTTGTGAGTCCCAATTTACCGTGTTACACGTTTATTTACGATATAGCGTGGGAACTTGAAAAACTATCAGGCTATTGACAAGTCATTGATTGCTTTTTGTAACAATGGGATTGTACCGTTTCAAAGCTTCACTTGCTTTCACAATACAATACACTCATAAGTGGATGTAATTCGTCATCCGAGGTGAGTGTGCGGGGGTGCCGAAATAACCAACCTACGCGGATTAGGACGCAAAATACCTCCACAGACACGGTCTGTTTGGCGCCAACGCACGTGTGTCTCGCTTGAATCGGCCTCGCTACGATGCATAAATTCGTCATTTCTGAGACGATGCACTATGGTCAGTCACCCCACCTCCATGTGACCTTGCGCGAACGCGCGATGAACACGCCACCACTCTCGACTCCTTTGTATAGTCACACCGGTTAGCAATTAATCACCAATAGTTATTGGTGTGTTGACGTCCAGGCTAAATATCGACCCCGCTTCGAAATTGGCACGTATTTGCAGAGCGATGAGTTGGAATTGGGGGCCACGGTACCTGACTGTTTTTTAGTGCTCGGGAATAGAAGCACATAGGACGCCGCGTGTGATTATGCTCGCCAACTTATCCTCGCATTTACAAAAGGCGTAAGCAGTGGACTGACTATAAGGTTTTCCTTGAATTTTCCCGGGCATTGAGTGTGGCCCAGCCGAGCTTTGCGAGAAGTAATGGCAAGTGTAGCGCGCTCTTTAAACTAATCACTACGTATGGGTCAAATTTGCGCTGGTTGACAACAGAACAAACTAGCGAGAAGGTGGTGTAAGTTCAGATGCGACGATTCAACTCCTTTTCTTTGTGCTGGCTTGGGGTTGAAAGGATTGATAATATATTGTTGACTCGAATCAAAGCATGTCCGAAGACTAGGATTAGAGGACGACACGGAATGTTACGGTGTTTTGTAACTGTGCACAAAAGGCGTAGTCCAAATGTACTCGCCGAGTTACTTGGCGATCCATCACGTGCAGTAACGGAACAGCCTATCCTCACAATCCGAAAGCACTGCTCCTGCCAATTGTTCCACGGAACCTACAAACATCTATGGACCATCACCTTCACGTGCTACCTTTTTACTCTCCAAACATGTTACCCGGGTTTAGTTTCCAGGTATCGAGCCTGTGATAACCTGTTCGGTCTGGCATCTGCTGCACCGTCAGGTGCATTGTGTTTTGATCACAAGGCAATGGCTAGGGGCTTGAATGAATAGTTTGTTCGTATCTTAACCCAAATGGACATAACACCAGTGAACTTTAGGTCATGAAGTTTGCTAGGAGGCGTGGTGTGATTCTTCGGCTATGTGCAGCTGAGGAGCTAAGCGGAATGCCTCCCTCACTGAACCGTTAATTAACTATGTAATTCGAGCCAATGAGTCGATTTCAGTTCATTATTTTACTCTTAAATATGATTGTAATGATCTGAAGAGAATCATCGAAAACAATTGTTCACCTATGGTCTCGTGCTCTTTTGCATTCTGCTCTATTTATGCTGGATGCCAGGAGGCATTTCCACACATTCGAATTCACCCGGCGATTGGAGTTATTCTATCTTGTACCAGACTTATTCCAAGTGGGAGCAATGCGTTTGCTTCAAACTTAAGTGACAAGATCTTCAATACGTATTCATTTCACTCAACTTAAGGCAACAAGATCTAAGAATCCAGCAGGTGACATCCATGAGGAGAATTTGTCGCCGGGCCTCGGTAGCAAGGTAAGACAACTGGGGCAAGAACACATCAGGTCACCCTTCCAACTAGGTGCAATCCTGAGGTCCTTCCCACTTTTTTGCTAACGTGCATAGTGATGATGATCACAACGGTTGACTGATTCCTCCTATTGGCAAGGAATTCCGTAGGAACACTCCAAGTAGTTTTTATTGCAGCTAGGGACTGGTCTTGTATCACCCACCAGTCAATGCGCAAATGCAGCAAAGCATAAACCTAAGCTTTCTTCGTACTATCCAGTGTTTCGAATTGGTGCACAATCCTTGCTACTTAACATTTGCTTACCTAGTCTACGAATCCCCTCTCATGATCCGTATTAGACGGACGGCATCGCCATTTACGAGGCGATATACTAATGGCCTACACGATTCTACACGATCCAAATCTTGTGTGCGACTCTATACTGTAGCTCAGCAGTAACAGCAACCTGAGAGGACAATCCTTCAGACTGCCAAAACCTGGAATGCACCCCACCAAGCGGTCGTTTCCTCCTCGACACTAAGCAAATTTAAAAGCGATTGGATGACTTGTTCCGCTAACCAACGTTTCGTCACTTAACGTTCTGAATCCGTTCCACCATGCACCATCTGCATTATATATATATATATATATATATATATATATATATATATATACATATATATATATATATATATATATATATATGAAACTGTCTATACGGTAAACCATGGAATCAAAATGCATAATAAATACAAAGATCATAAAAAGAAAAATATATAAAGACGATTTTATGCGTATTTTACGCTGCTTTGTCCTTTTGTCAGTTTAGTGACAACAGAGTTGATCGGTAGAATCAACGCATGATTGGCAGCATCCGGTTTCGGATATGCCTGTCACTGTGGCCAGCCACAGCACGCCTGCTATTACAGAGGGACCATGGGTGGCTTGCGCTGCACCACCCACAACTCCAACCACACACCCCATATCCAGTGTAAACCGGATGGAACAAGACCGGGAGGCATGTGGATGGGAGCCACGTTTCATCAACGGAGCCGGCCCACACTCCTTCACAGGCAAACACAAGCACACTGTATTTGGGGAATCAAGCGCACACAAGACGGTGGCTGGATCGTAGTCCACTCCACACTGAGTACATGGAACCGCTGTTTGAGCCTAGCATGGCCACAAGGACCGTGCACCCTGTCCCCTCCAGCAACGACCAACTGTCTCCTGGAGCCAGTATGAACGAGGTAGTGGGTAATAGACAGGTAGGCACCTTGTCAACATGCACATCAAGCGCAGCCACACCGGGGATATCAAGCAACAGCCATTCACTTTAAACGACAAGCTGAAATAAAATAAATCAAGTAATGCATGCAGATACGGTGGCATAACTCTTCGCTAAATTACCATATGAAGTAAGTTGGTCAGTAACGAATCCGCGATAAGTAAGAAATGCCCACAAGTTACTTAAAAATGCTACAAACGCAACAACATTACCGAAGATAAGCGCAATTAGTGTAAGCAACGTGGCCAGTTAATAGGAGATTATTCAGGTAGGCAGAACAAAGCAAACAAAGTGGAATGAAATTTATCCAGCTTAAAAAGACCTAGTTTAAGTGTAAGTTGGTTTAGCCCAACTGCGGTGAAGAAGCCTCAAGAATGCAACATCAGCCTCAGCATGGGGCACAGAATCAATACATAGACTCATGCATACCTTCTATTGTCCCCGATTATACACCATGTCTACAATCGTCTCCAACCAGCGATGTTCTCCATACCTTACTCCCCAACCCGGAAGACGTACAAAATCGACAACAGATTGACTAGAAGTCAGCCCCTTGGAATTTTGTCGCCATGTGGTACATTGACCACTGTGCGATTTTAACTGTCGCGGCCCTGCTCAAGCGAATAGAGCGCGCCGTGGAAGAAGTTCTCACGACATGTGTAGAATGTGACCTAGCCACCACAGTTGGAACAGCGATATTAACTTACCGAGAGGGAGGCCCGTATTACTCAGGGTCCGACGTCTAACATCGACGTCGCAAATGTGGTGTTCCCCTCACACGCGAGCTATCCTGCGCAGACAACCGTTGTCAAAAGACAAAATTCGGCGCAAATGATTTACACGTATGGGCCAAGATTCCTTTCCATACAAGAGGATCTGGCGAACATAGGTATTGTTGACCCTACCGTTTACTGACAGTGAAGTGTCCCGATGATGCCACTGATGCCTCAATACGGAGAGTAATTTGTCTTCTAGTTGTGCCATCAGAAGCAACGCTGCTCCCAAGGTAGATGAAGCTGTCTACTTGTTTGAGCTGCACACTTTCAAGAATCAGCACGGGGGCACGGGGGAATAATACCTTGCATTTCTACGGGGCGAAGTTCATATCATACTTGGTACCTTCAATCACCAAGCGGTTTAGAACGACCTGCATGATCCGTAGGCCATCACTAAGCAAGGCAGTACCATCAGCATAGTCCCAGTCAGTCGCTGGGTTGTCTAGAACAAGCTCTACGCCAGAACCCTGAACCTCTTCAAGAGCGCTTTATAGGACATCCTACATTGCAAAGGGAAACGGGGACATAGAGCATCCATGTCACACACCACCAGTAAGGGAGAAAGGTGAGGGGAGTTTACCGTGAGAATTCATTCTGCCAGAGAAATTGGTGCATAAAGCCGACAACATTGCGTTATACTTTTCGGGTACGGCATTTCTTTGCAGACAACGCCATAAAGCAGGCCGGTCGAACGCAGCTCGGATGTCTAAAATGACAATGGTAGGCTGACGACAGAGGTGTCGCTGCTCGAGGGGTTGGCGGTGCATAAACATGCGGTCAACACTCCCTCGAAAGGTTCGAAAACCAGTCTGTTCCTCAAGGGAGTGTAGTTTCCAATCGATGTTACTGTGCAGAGTAGAATGGATTTTAGAAATTTAGAGGCGACAGATATCACGTTGATTCTTCTGTGGTTGGGGTATGAGGTACGAGCATTCATCTTAAAGGTGGATACCACAACCGACTCGCCCCAAAAGCATAGAATGTTTTCTTCACACCAACTCTTGGAGAACAGACCTGTTAACTAACTGCTAACTGTCTTGCCACCATACTTGAGCATCTCTGGAGGAGGTTCGTCTAAGCTAACAGTTTTGAATCGCTTCATGGGACGGAGCCTAAGAGAGACCTCCGCTTCTGTGGGTGGTTACAGTGAAACGTTCCGAACGTGCAAGTTGACCTGCTTGTTAGACAAACAGACGGAGGGCAATTGAATTGAGAGTGGAAGTGTTCAGCCCAGCGGTCCATGCGCCTATATAAATTAGTGATTGGTGATTCATCAACCTCTCAAATACCTTCACTGACGCCAGATTTTCGATGGTCAGTGGTCCGAATACTCTAGAAATGATTGCAGAAATTTCCAGAGTGAACTGCTGTCACCATCTTTGAAGTGCGCTGAATGACGACAAGACGCAGACAAATATTGTGCTCATCAACCCGCATGAGTTAACGCATATACTTGTGCGTAAACATGGATAATTTGGTGAGTCCACAGATGCGCATTTCACTTTAATGTCAAATTTTTAAACCTAGATATTTCACACAAACCATCCCACGGGACTTGTCAAGCCTTATCATCTTTGCCCACATTATACCCTTTTTTCATTAAACCCTCATTCATAATATTGTCAGGGAAAGATTCCAAACGGAGCAGTTTACTTATCAGCACCTGTTACCCGCACTTACTACGCATACACACCGGATGCCGACTAACTGGTATCGGATAGAAAACCACCATACTCCCCACCTTGTTTTTCAACGGAAGCAGTTACTCGTCATTCGGATTCTGATAGGACTGAACGATCAATATTTTCCTTCTCGACCGGTGTTGACAGATGCGTGCACCGCTCCACTCAATTGTTCACGGGTTATTTTCGACATTGAAATTCTGGCAGACACATTCGGCTGACTAGTGGTGTACTTGTGTTCCGTTCGCACACCGGTGACCTCATTCACCTAATCACATCAGGTTATGTCTAAATGATTAGGCGTCCAAGTTCCATCCACGGGGGGCGAACAATCAAATTTCAGCGGATAACCCAAACACTGATGGGAAGCAGGCTTTTCCTTTGATGTTCTAGTTAGGGACTTTTCGAGATCTCAAAACCAACGACGTGCTGAAGTCGAGTTGACTAGGTGATTCTTTTTAAGCTGTTTTGTGAATTGCTGGGCTTCTAAAGTCCGCTTGATTATCCACCTCACTGGTGGGCTAACATAAATTGTTCAGCGCTGTTTGCTAACAATATATATATATATAATATAATAATAATATATGTAGTATTATATTATCGATCGGTGGACGTGATAACTATTTTAATAACCAGAACCCTTGCCAGTATGCAAGAATTTTGAACCTACATTTTCATTCGGGATTATCAGTCGCACTCCGGTAAACGTGATGAGTTACATCTTCAGTTACGTTCACTCAAACAACAGTACCTGTTAGGGGTACCGTGTGACAGCACCACATGAGCAAATACTTCACGATATCCATTTTTTCTCCACTCTCAGACGCTGAAGAGGAAATAGGCATTTTGCACTCTTTTAATTCAAAGTAATTTCCTTTTCTCACTCCAGGAGAACACCACGTCACGCGTCAATCATGGTGTTCGATCCGATTGAATTGGTCAGAAACTGGTTGGTATAGTTTGTGGGTAACGTTTCCTCAGACCTAGTGAACTGGGGTAGGGCATGCAATTCAACTCAACTTCACACTCATCATTCGCAAGGATCTTACAACGTGGACCACAGAACCGTTCCACTGATCACTTGAAGTGACTAACGCAATTAACCTTTTACCTACATATCAGTCGTCGCGATATCCTCCCTGTTTGCCATGTGTTCTACACCAATCATCCATTGGTTCAGTCGGCCAAACGAAGCTTTTGTGTCAAAAGCGAAATGTTACTCACAAACTATTTTCAAACTCCTCTGCAATCATAAATTCGTGATCGACTCCAAGTATTTTTCAAGATGTTAATTAAAAACTGGTTTTTATCAAAAATCGATATATAATGCGTTGCTCAAGCAGTCCTGATGCATTGCTCGGCCTGATTGCTTAAGTGTTCGAAAAATTGGAAGGGTCTTTGTGGGACACACAATCTCGATCATGATCACAATTCGTTTCGGAATATGAAGGCCAGTCAATTTGGTTACTAGTTCCATCTTTAAAGCAGTCACATACCGGGTGTTGTGCGATCGCGCCTCCCAATCCATTCACACAACGTGTGCCTTAAACTGACCGCTGTAATTAGACATTCCCCTTTTTGACAAGCGTTGTCCGTCGTTGCCCGGAGGGTTCGAGTGACACCCCGTATCTCCGGGGCTCAAATCTCAGTCTTGCTTTGTCTGCTTGACGGGGGCAACTAACTCGGAAACCGTTGGGGTTGCGAGAGGACAACACCGATCTCCGGGATTTCTTTCGCCGGCGCGACATAACTCTCACTCTGTAGGGCAGAGTTCATAATGCAGCCGACCGTTATACCCCCTGTACGCTTCCATTCATGGCCCAGCAGATTGACAGATGTAAAGAAACTTGTTACGTTCGGCCACCGCTGCCCTCCCAGCTTAGTTCATATCTGGTGGGAACACCGTGTGAGCAATGAATGTGTGAGGTGTCATGCATTTGGTGCAGGAAGGGCGAGTGAACCGCTCAGCACCATTATATCACGCACCAGGCTCCGATGGCTAGGCCACGCGTTGCGCATGCAAGCACACCGACTCCAGCGACGTGCGTTGCTTGTGCGCCTGTGAATAGAAGAGGAACGGAGGCCAACCGACGATATGGTCAAGAGTAATGAACACCTTCACTTCGAATTTGGCGTCGGTTGGTGTCTCCCAACTGACAGGCTGGAGTCCGAAGATGAACACGTTTGGCTGGAGTCACTTGTTGACATGGTGAAGAACTTACCTCACTGACGTTTCTATTGTAAGTTTCTTTCTCCCACTTTTCGCTTCGTTTCCCTCTCCAACGACGGTCTCACCCTCCATGGATAATCTGATAGCTTTATTTTATTTTTTAGTTTTATATTCCGTAATGTTTGGTCTCTCAATTTTTCGATTACGGCACAATGGCTGAGGAATGTTTATGACCTTCCGCTAAAATGTATTGATGCTACGCGAAATCTTCTACCGTCTACGGACATGCGTGTATGCGCTGTCACATCCATCAGAATGCATGCACGGTTCATACAGACAACCGTTTGTATCGTTCCGAGGATGACGTCTTCTCGTTTAATGTTCGAATCAAGGCAGTCTACCACACTTACTCGGTGGCATCATTCTACTATGGGTTATCTCGATAACACGGGCCATAAACATCATTCTCGGTTTTTCTTTGTAGCCCTGATGAGTCCGCAGCGCACTCAACTGTTTCTGTCGGGTTGATTTAATGGGACCATCGGAATTGATTACGCGATGCTGGCAGTTGTATTCAGACCTCATACCATTTGCTTGATCGGCGAGAGCTGCGGTCGTTTGCTAGTTCTGTATGCTACTCTGTATTCAACGATCACGAGCCCTTTGTTCATTATGGGTGCTGGTTGTATCACCGCTTACGTGAAAGCATAGCTTAACCAGACTTCTGAATCCAACAGCGTTGTCTGGAGCCAGCAAAACAGTGACACTTCGCGGATACCCAGTGTGTTGTGAGAACGGTCCGTTGGTTTGTTTGCCCTAGGAACGCGTGTCTGCGCCTACATTTGGAACCGGTGGGATTTCGATGTGTGCTACAGGAGCCCACATTCCCACTGAACTGGCATCTAATTCGCCACCTTTCGAGCTAAGTTTTGTCACCCTTGTGCGAGAGTATTAGCTAACTGTTGAGGTACTCACTTGGTATCTTTGTTGCTTCTTGAACTAAATCGCCCGCCTAGGATTTCTGCGGCATCCGTGCAGTTGGTAGGGTCGAGCAGGTTAAAATGCACGATTCGGTGAGGTCGCAAGCGAGCATTGATTTCCTGGTTGTAAACGTAAGCTACGGCTTTCCAACAAGTCGTTCAACTGAAACACTTGGTGACAGCGATCCGATATCGAACACAGGTGGTAGCATACACACGCATACACACTGTTCGTTTACGTTGTCTTACAACAAACTGCTATGTCTTTGTGCCTTCGGTTCTCTATCGGTCAGTTGTTACTATTCTTGCGTTTGTTTCGGGAGTTGTTCAAAGCATTTCTTAGTTTTTGGATGCGGTTTAAGACACGCAGTCTCAAGCTGGATCACACATTCGCTACAGTAGTTCCGATCGCTGAGATCATGTCCGAAGCTAGACCAATTCCGACCCTACTTGCTTTTGTTCACTGCAATCCGTGATCACTTTCTCCTCTTGATCGCCTCCAAAATTTCTGAATGGGTTAAACTGGTCACAGATTACTGCGCTAGGAATTAGGTATGCAGATAATTACTCTGGTCCGTGTGTTTTGATCACAAAATAACAGTGGATACCAAATATATTAGGTTGGTTATTGCGTTTTTTGATATTTTTATTTTACTAACTGTGCTTTCACAGTAACTTGACTTTTGATCTTGTATATCATGGTAAAGCTTGTTTTGCGCTTTATCTAGGAATAGTGATTGATTAAATTAAAAACACGTTTTCAACTCTTTAGAGAACATTTGATGCAACATAACAGAAGACAAATTTGCGCAATTTTCTTGTACCAGTTTAAACTTGGTCGAAATGCACCGTAAACAGCCCATGATATCAACAGTGTACTTGGTGCTGAAACCAATGATAACCGTACTGCACTATGGTGGTTTCAAAAATTTCGAAAGTTAGGACGGGCTTGAAGATTTTGATCGTTTTGGACGGCCATTGGAAGTGAAGGACAATCAACTAAGGGTCTTAGTTAAAGCAGATCTGCATAAAACTATTCGTGATCTTACTGCTGGATTAGCAGTATCGCATGTGACTGTTCTAAACATTTGCGGGCGATTGCAATGTCGAAAAAGCTTGATAAGTGGGTGCTACACGACCTGAATGAAAATCGACGAAATCGTCGTTTTGTGGTGTCATCCGTCCTTCTTCTGTGCAATAAAAACGACCCATTCCTAGACAGGTTGCGACTTGCTATAAAACGTGGATCCTTTACGCCAGTGGACGAGGAAGCTCTCGATGGATGGAGCAAGATCAATCTCCACAACACTTCCCGAAACCGAAATTGCATCCAGAAAAGCTTACGGTAACTGTTTGGTCGTGGGCTGGTCTGATCCACCTCAGCTTTCTGAATCCAGGCTAAACCATTAGAGTGGAAAAGTATTGTCAGCAAATTTTCGAAATGCCCGTCACTGGTGACATATAGGAGCCAATTCTTCTCAATGATACGCTTCAGCCGCAGATTGCACAAACAACCCTGCGGAAGCCGCACGAGCTGGGCTACGACACTTTGATTCACCCACTATACTCCCCCGAGCTATAGCTTACCGAGCAACACTTTTTCAGGCACCTGCATAACTTCCTACTAGAGAAAAGAGGTAAGACCCAAGGAGGTGATAAAATCAACTTCTACGATGTCATCGCCACCAGAACTGCGAAATTTTATTCCTCCGGAATAAATAAACTTGTATCCCGTTGATATGTGTGTTAATCCAAATGGTTTTTATTTTGAGTAAAAATGTTACTTCTAAGCCAAGCTATGTGCATTTAAATTTTAAGTTTAGTAAGCGCAATAACTATATTGCCAACCTAATACGCATTTTCAGGAGTGGGATATTTTTCGGAAAATGTCCCTAATCAACCCACTCTTCTTACTCCTAAGCTCGGGTCCCAATCTACGCATACGAAATGTCTTTTGCTTGTGTGCCACATGCTTGTGATGTTTTTGCCCTTTGAAGAACCTACCACCCAATGCCATTAAGATCACCGAGCGAGAAAACCATTGTGTTAGTGTTCACATTTTTCTAATCACAAGACCACTGGCACGTGTGACCCCATGACATAGTGTTTTAATAGACTCACATGTGCTTCCACTATCACACAGAAACGGATGTTCTGTAGTTACAAATCAGCACCAGTTGGTGTTTGTTAATTCAGAAGGACGAGTTACGTTACGACACACAGAAATCGACCACAGTGACACAATAACACAATGGCAATACGGCTGTAGATTTACAGCAGATAACAGCTGGACGAGACCTCATTTTTTCCAAGCCTGCCTATTCGGAATGACGATCCAACTTCTATGGTGCGTCGATGTAGTCACATGTTCCCCACTAGGTTTCGAAACGTCGACTTAGACGCCTCCAGTTCCGGGGTGTAGCTCAGACTTCCAACTGTGTACTGGTGTACTCGAACATTAGTCCAGAGAAAATGTGGGAGTGCGTCGGCACATTGTGATCATCTACCCATAGGATATTATCCATACTCTAACTCACGGTCAATTTTCCCGTCCAACTCGTCTGCTGCATGATTCTAGTTAATAGCCAGCCGAGGCCATGGTGGTTGTGGTTCGGCTGTTTTGCAGCAGCCTCGTGGCTATATTAGCTACAGCTCTATCATTTCATTGTTATCCATAATCACACCCAAAGTATTCACTACTTGTGTACTTGATCAGCTGACATCACGCAGAACATTGCGTGTCATCTCTCTGATGAAACTCATCCCATGCTACGAGAGTCTCTTTGTGGTTTGAATCGGTATCTCCTTGCTACTTGAAATTAGCCTATTGGTCATCGGCCATTAATGCTGTCTGGACGCGGTTTCTCATGAACAGTTATCAGAGATCCCCATTCTCTCTTAGAAGTTCTTTCACTTTGTTCCACTGGAACGTTCGTTTCGTATAAGAGTCTTCATCCAAGGCTATTGCATAACCAACTGGCTGGGTCCCGTTATGATTGGAGTACTGTATCGGATGGGGTAAGCATAACGACGAGGCAGTCGATCAGAAGGGAAGCGAACCGCCTCGGTTATTAACCGCACAAGGCTCCGTTGATTGAATGACAGGTGCCGACTTTTGTTTGACTCCAGTAAAGGGGAATCACTATGTGTGGAACTGCGTCACTAGTATTGACGCTGCTTAGATAATATAAATGGAAACACCGTGTGAACGAGCTATATTTTTCCGTTACTTGGCTTTCTCCCAATAGGACGCTTTGCCCTGAAGGATGTCATTTTCAGAAACGATCCCCTAGACTTTAGAAGTCATGTCCAAAAGCTATAGGACCCATGGCGCTTATTTTAAGGGGTCTCATGCAAAATTCACACTGTTATGTATTGCAGGGCAAACTAAGACTTCGAAGTGGTGCTAACATACAGATGTTTTGATATTGTAAGTTGCGTTTGGAGTGACGCCGTTACATATTGCACGGCAACTGCTGTGCCTCACAGCTATCGTTTTTTGTCGTTCAAGTTTATGCCTCGGTGCCAGTCCATAGCTTATTCTGATGGGTCGCTCAAGATGAGACCTTTGGCACCGATACTCCGCTCCGCTGCATGTACCCAGTGAAGCATAAGAAGAAGTGGCAAGGAGACCCCAGTTGAAACCTAAATATTGAGCAAACAACGATGATCTAGGCGCCCACATCTTTGGAGCACCTAGGGGTCACAAACAACTGGCTGTAGCATGAGCAAGTGGGGTAGCTTCAGTACGTTGATATCGCGATGGCTATTTTCAGTTGAGCTAACAGCCCCCTAGTTAAGTTCACAAAACGGCTCGCGTAAACACCTCTTCAATCTTGGCCACCCATTGCAGACCTGGAAAGAAGTGATTATGTCGATAATTAATCATCATTCTGTATCCTTTGAAGTGCGTATTTACTCAACCGAAGTAAAACACTACACTTGGATTCGTTCTATGCTCCATCGTACTCTGCTTCCTCACTAGGGTTTTCAAATGATGAACGTTTTCCCCGTCTGAGCGCGAATAGATTGTGACGTGTAATCTCAAAGTGGACTGCAATTTGCACTGAAGTGAACGTGGGTCAGCACGATCACTAGGACTGTAACTGATGAAGTGGCTGGACAGTGGATTTTGCCTGCTGGAAAACGCTGTACGACCTAACGAGATCGAATAAATTCAAAATCAGTCATGGAGTGCAGTGTCTTCGAGTGGGGAGCACTCAATATCCATCTGCCTATGCATATTTGGTAATTCGCCCCTCATAGAGTACCAAACTTGAGCTTGTTTGGTGCTTGGTTTCTCATTAAACATTACACAGGTCAGTAGCACTTTGACAACTTTTCAAATTTGGCAGACTAGGGAAGTTAGCGAACAAAGCGTGGGTGTTCCTAAACATGTCTATTCACTTCGGGGTTTCAAATGGTGTGCACTTTTGCGGTAACGAAGAGAAATAATGGCTTATCAGAAAGGTGGAAAATGGTAGGACGTGCCGTAATGGACCCTTAGAGCTGCAACATAAAATAAATACCTCGTAGACGACCGGATGCTCAATCACCTAGTAAAGGGCTGATCAAAAGAATGCAGCTGAGGAAGAATAGAAAACGAACTTAAAATTACCGGTGAATAATAAGAGGGTAAGGCTAAGAGGAAGCAAAATGTATTTACCTCTTTTCTGTTAATGTGTTACCGTGACGCACGTGGACCGGCTACATTATCCCCCCATCTTAGCAGGCGCTGTCCTCAGCGCCCATATTGGCCCATACCAGTAGCAACTTATGCACCTACAAGAGTTAATGGGCGCGGTATATTATTCCCGGGAAATTCCACGACAACCAGTACAATAGCAGGTAAGTTAACGATTGCTTCAAGGGCTACAATATAAACTTCGTGGATTGCTGTCGTGAACTGGCTAGGTCGCCAGATATTTAATGTTCCTCAGGTCCGGTGTTCCAACCTCTTCCGTGCTTAACTAGTACTCAGTAGGCCAACCTGTGCATTATCAATTTACATAAGTTAGCGGAAAACAAGCCTCAAATATCACGTTTTTTGAATGAATTAATCTAAGTGGACAAGTCAGGAAACAGCTGAGCTGAAGTGCTGAAAACCCAGGGGAACACAGTTCTATTCGAACATGCCGTGAATTTGAACTGGCTTTTACTGCAACCAGCCCCGTGATGTAGTACAGCATCTTAAAATGACAATACTGTTTATATACCAACGATTGCTCTTTAATTTGGAAACGTATCCAGCTCGTCGGGAACCACAGAACTATGTATCCATATTTTTAAGCATTATTTATTTTTCGCTGGTGTATCTTTATATTTCTCTAAATAGGTGTTTGACTTAGGTGCGGTTAGGTTAAATACACCCAGAAACAATTGTATAGGCGAACTATCCACTCACCAGTGCCACCGTATGGCTGTTAGAATATGTCTTCTCAATCCATACAACAGTAATTCACGATCTGAGTTTCTATTAACAATAATTCAGGGTGAACACGATACAGTTTCATGTAAGGCACGAACATAACTTCTTGGGGTAAATGAGAAAGCACACGTTTTCGTACAAATGACAAGATCATCAGGTGGGTTATGCCGTTTCCATGAGCCGTCCTTTAGGGCGGACGTATGAATTTCTAAAGGAATTTCGTCCCAGGAACTCTGTGATTAAAACAGATTACTAACAAATAGTAAGTAGCACAATCTGAAGATAATATGTCTTGAACCTGAAATGATTCTGGACAAAACGTATATTGGATCTTGATGAAGTCAACGTTGCCAATGGATGCTAGGCGATTGGTTCATGTTTTGTGATTAGTGACTGCAGTGTTTTTCTTTTGACGAATTCTGGTTTGTCCAGGTCTGTGGACTACACGGTTTAACCGCACGTTGAGGGCTTTTCCCCACACATGGGACATTGTTTGTCTTCGAGGGTGGAGGGAGTTCTTCCATAATGGAACAACAGGCTAGTCTTCTGGCTATCGCTTCAAACTGCACTGAACCAGAAGCGGACCTGTCCGATTCAGAGATAGCGATGCTAGAGTTTGAGGTTCGGGAGGAGTCTTGTCCATCTCGAGCATGCATTGCACCCGGGGTTAAAAGTTGCCCTTCATTGCCCAACCAGTTAGGACGCTGCTGCGGGACGAGGGCACGTGGATGATTAGCTTGTCGAGGAACGTCCCCTGTATGGGCACAAGATGAGGATATTTTAAATGGGATTAGGTGCTGACTTTGAAATGGCCGTACAGAACTGCAGCCCGATGCATTGGACAGCTGGTTCTTCTTGTCTATTTTCTTACTTCGTCGTGCTCCAAGGCCAAACATCCCAGCTAAAGCGGCTTTCGCGGACACTCCCCTACTCTCCATGGGCGGCACTTGGCGAGGCGAATCGGAGGCGCATGATCCGCGGAGCTTCATAGACTCTTCTGGTTGTTTGGATAACTCACTTGGGGATATACTAATGGGTGGGCCGCTTTTGTCTCGCCGTTTTGTCGGGCTGATTACACAGTGCTCAGGGAACAACATCGGTGTCGGTGACGCACCAGTGTGAGTACCCACTGTCTTGCCCTGATAACGGGCCGGATGTGTCTCGGCTTGTTTTTGTTGTGACTTACGAAGTCTAACGTACTTGGCGTCGTTTGAAGACCCTTGCGGTTGAAGTGGATGCGAGACTCTGCCCATGTAGAGTGCCGACTGAAGAGAGTCTTGTGGAGGGCAGTCATACGGTGCGTACAACTGGGGTGTTTTGTTAGCCTGAGTGAATTGTGTTGTTGGAGTTGAGTTAAATGCGTTTCTTTGAACTTGGCTCCTGACCGACACACCGTAACCGTGATCTGATAGTGGGAAAATGTCCGGTAAGAGAAAGGTGAGAAAATGATGTAGATGACTTTGTGTGCATTAGCAGTGCGACCGCGAGTGTACTGTGTCACTGTGGAACCATTATTACTAACGATTGAAAAACCTCATCAAGGCTTTGAGGACTGCGGAAACACACAAACGGAAAGGGCGAATTGTTACTTCTCTTAAAAGATCGTAAAAAGCAGTTTATCACTACTGAGTACGCGAACTTATTTCACTTATGCAATGTAGCATATATGAGTAGCGAAATATACTAACGTAATGCAAAGCACTAAAGCCGTCATCTTTAGGATCGTTCAAATTGTGTATACCTTGAAGACTCACTAGCCACTTACGTTGATAATCGCTGTCCTGAACAGTGGCATGGTAAGCTTGTGTGTAGCCTGGCTGGCTCAAATGACCAGCACCCCAATAGCCAACACCCATTTGGATGTGGTTCACTGGGGCAGCAGCTCGAGGTGGGGAGTGGAGACCAGAAGACGTACACATTTTCGGAGTTGAACTCACGGCCAAGGGTAGATAACACATCTGCCCGACTTCGGATGACATTGCCTCGGATATGGGAGAAAGATAAACGAGTCCATGTGGATTGATAGCAAGCTGACTAGGTGGTTGAACGCGGCTGCATCCCGCATACCGTCGTTTATCATTCGAGTGAACCATGTCGATCGCCCAGTGAGACGACTGGGATGGAGGCTTCGAATGTGATTCGGACTCACTTGTAGGCGCCGATGCCGGAGCGCATCGCTCTGAGTGCTTTCGCGAGGATATTCGACCGTGATTTGGAATAAGTGGTTGGATTACATTCTGTTGGTACATTTCAGCGGTAGGGTACATTGGATGCCGTAACGCAACGGGCCCCGGCGGTTTGGCATACGAATTAGCGTCATCTGTATTAGATTAGTGGGAGAGGGGTTAGTGCACTTTGCTTTTTCCAAATGAATCAGAAAAGTAAATGGGAGCCGAGGTGATTCCGAAGTGAATTTCTAACGTTTAGTGGGAATTCATTACCTACTACGGTGTGTTCGATATGTTTGGATCTATCCTCTCAATTTAGTCATGAGTAGTACCTTTCAACAACGCACTTGCGCGCAGATAGGAAACACCATCATTCATCACGCTTGTCCGGGCTGTCCACCTGGCAATTTGTGTTGGACAAAAAGTGCTCGCATGCCTGCGCCTGCATTTGGGGAGCACACAATCGCGGGTGAAGCCATAGATTTTGCTCTATCCTTTGTTGGCATACCGAATGGATATCCGGACATGCGTTACATATGCGCGCAAGTGCGTTGTTGAAAGGTACTACTCATGGCTGAATTGTGCGAACCACAATTCAAATATATGGGACACACAGTAACTACGGTCAAATAACCACTGAGCAATAGAATGAGGTTGAACAGCTGTTTACACCATTGGTGAGCTATTATGAATACTTGTTTCTTAAGTGAAGTATTCAAACAGTGTCACGAAACTGGAGGGTAAATGTTAGCGTTCCAACGTCATAAATGAATTAGCTTCTGAGTAAGTACTTGATCTACAGGAGGAAGCGGAGGCATTAGCACACAACTGCGATTAGAGATGGATCGTCAAAGATAACGTTAAGTCAATCCCTTTCACAATTGGAAAAGCACCAGGCGACCGTTTCTTCCTCTTGGGACTCGCCAGTGGTGCACATTTCTTTACCAGGAATCAACCACAGACTCTTGACATCAATGGCTTATGCCGCTAGGCACTCATGAGTGATACCTCATATCGCGGCTTTTGGGCCGAAATTTGATTTCAAAGAACAATCACTAATTTACATCAGAATGTTCCTATTCATAATTGACCACAATTTCCTCCGGGCAGCTTCTAACTGCTATGTAAATGATTCCTGTGGGAAATGCCGTGGTCCTAAGGGCCAAACATGTCTTGTGCAAGGTTCGAAACTTGCGTGGCAATGAAGCATGAGCCGCGCTAGATTGCAGTTAACTAGCAGTCATGAAGGCCTAGAGGCATAAAAAGCTGGAGTCGAAAGGCCGCGTTCGGTTCCCGGTAAGGCGGGGAAATGCATGCTACTAAGGAGTCCCAAAAGGACGTAACATCACCTGCTGCCTTCAGAACATGTGAGAAGCTGTCTGTCTGATAGTTGACAGCAACTGTAGTCCCAATAGAGATATCATACTGCAATCTATACACATGACCACTACTTCAAAACTCGATGATGATCAGCTCGATTATACACAACTACAAGCCAAGTGAAGTGCTGGAACTGTGATATCCTTACATTTAAGTAACCGGTTTCTAGCTGCCCGATTTCCAACCTAGACAGTTAGCCGTTCTATTCCGGAAGAACTATGCAACGGTGAGTGCTTTTTGCACAGTCACGGAGGGCAAGATTGGTGCCACCCAGCTGAGGGCAACGACGCATAAAAGTAATATAGGTAGATAAATCTAGTGTATATCAGCCAGACCGATAGGGGATGGTCCGGTCCTCACACTAAACACTTTTTACAGCTGGCTGATTCTTTCATGCGACTGTCTAAAAGGAAGCTGAGTGGAGAGATATATCAGCTGCCGTATCACAAACGAAGCGTAGATGATATCCTTGTTTCCAGTTTCAAGAAGACGCAAATCGAACGATTAGCAGACCAACTTAATAGTGATCATACCAATCTGAAGATGACTTTTGAGTTCTATTTGTAAATGCGTCTTCCATATCTCGACATTCCCATAAGTCGCAGGAATAATGGACTCACTAAACGATCTGTATACCAGAAGCCAACATGATCCGGCCAGTAGCTACACTTCATCAGCTTCTCACCGATGACACCCAAGCGGGTGCTGGTGAAAACGCTATTCACTCAGGCCAGGAGTATCTGCTCCAACGACTGTCTGGCTGAGGAAACTGAGCTAATCAATAAAACGTGATTCATAGACAAAAGTAACCAGGTTATTCCGCCTAAAAAAACGGTGTTGACAACCCCATAGTCAAAGGTATACATCGAGCTATCATTCAAGGAAAGAAGGACAACTAAATGCATGCTCTCGGCCATTCAGCGTACGTACTGTGCTACAGAGGCGGGAATTTTCAAGAGAACCCAAAAGTTGCTGTTACCCGTCGGCGCCAACTTACAGTGTGTTTGCCAACTCGTGTGTGACTGCGGCGTCAGTTATATCAGCCGAACCGAACGGGCATTGGATTCCAGAGTAAAGGAACACTTACCAAACTGGGTTAAGCGGGAAGTTAATCAATCCCCCTCTATAGTCAGGCATAATTTGGCGACTCGTCACCGGATTAATCCTTTAGCGGCGTTTCGGATCTTGTTGCGTCGTCCAAATTCACGCTTTCTGCAATTTAGCAAGGCCGTCGCGATAAGTCGAATTAGACCAGCTTTATGTGTCCAAAAGCACCTAGTTGTCAACCTGCAGTTGCCGTGTTCCTAATGACAACAACAATGACCGTAACCATGAACTCGATTGGCTTGGCTGTGCCCTATGACACTTATAGAAAGAATTTCCAGTTATTTTATTGTTGCTGACAAGATAACATGAAATCATAGCATCTGCCCAATGTTCGTCTTCTCAATTCGTTGTTCAAACTACTGGAGGAAACTATTTGAGAATTCCTACAGCTTCCACCTTCACGACACGCGAATACGCAAATGATGTTGCTTTTGAGTGCAAATCGCTCACCGCCACGTAATTTTGATGTCGCAAAGAAGACTGGAGAAGGTTGTGAGAGGATCCATACTCTGACTCCTTGCTCCTTGCACAAATCTCTTCTGCTGTAGTTGTCGGCGATTGAAGTATACATAACGTACATCACCGAGTATCTCGGATTCCTCATGTTTCCAATCACTTTAGGCACGCGTGCTACTAAAACGGTTGCAAGACATTTGGCCAGTTTGATCCTACCATTTTCATGCAAGTCCTAAAACACATACATGAAGCCACATGTAGAATGCGGTATTCAACTGTGGTACCAATGGCAAAACATGATCTTACTACTTCTGAGAATCCACAAGAAAGAGCGATAAAAGATGACAAGGGATGACCCCACCTCCACTACTAGTTTGGACTGAATACTGCTAGCTTTCAGTGAAGAACATCGTTTTCTGCGAGATGATCTCATTGGTATATCAGATCCTTATGAATTCCAACTACCCATGTCGACCTCTATTGGAATTCAGCCACAACACATCAATGAGAGGCCATCATTTAAACTTGTTGACACAGTATAGCTAGTTGGAATACCGCCGGAATGCTCTTCTGCATTCGGTCAGCGCTGAATTCAAAACTCGACTTGATGATGATACATTACAGCACCTTCAGTACGTGAGTTAACTCAAGTTACTTGGACCCGGGACAGAGTAACCAAACTGTGTACACATACAATTGACGGTAAGTCCGCAGATACGGGTTTTTAATACATTCATTTATGATCATATTCTTTATCTACAGAGAACCGTGAAGTGTTTGCCATTTTATTCATGATAAGTCCATTATTCCATTGTTTTAGACATTATTTTTACGGTTTGCTTCTTAAAGTCAGGAGTGCGTGAATTCCGCCCCACTGGTGCTAATGATCAGTTTCTTCACCAACATAGTACTTTAGCAAAATCTCCCCCGCGAGGGCAAAATTCAAAAATTTTCCCTTGTTTTCCACCTTATCGTCAAGCTGTCCTGCTTTGCCTGTCACTCTTACGCGTGTGGTGTTTCTGTGGTGCGTAACCGTTTGGCAGAGCGACAGCTGCAAGCATTTTACACTACACTTTTCCCTAGCTCCTCACTAAGTTACCTTGGGTTTAAAGAAGTCTTCAATGATATCATAAATCCTGAAAATTCAACGCCGGTGTATAAGGTTTCTTTTAACTTTACTTACCGAATTTGGTCGGGGGTGTATAGGCAAAGCGTTCCACCTTCGTACACGACACACATATGGGTGTGGAACAGGACGGAACAATCAATCTGGATTCCACAGATGCATCCGCAGACGTTGAATACCTGCCCAATGCTCCTCCAACTTTCTCTACGCCTGTGCTATCCAAATGCGGCTGTGTGGACACAACAGCATGGGAATCGAAGGTGGCGTTGGCGGCAGAGCACGCAAGCCTGGTGGAAAGTCCAATTCCGTAGGCGGTTTCAAGCAATCCGCAAATCTCGAAGTGGTTCGCCTTAAGTGCCACGCAGTATGGGGTTCGGCCATGACTGTCCGCTTGGTATGGGTTCGCCCCAGCCTGTTAAAATGAAGACGACAATGTACGCAATGCTCTGTAAATTTCACTACCATATCGCTGATTTGATACACTGTTGTGTACACGTGCTTTAAAAATAATTGAGTAGGATCCTAGAATTTCCCGGACTTGAGTTTGAAAGTATATTATTAGGTACCACCAGGTACAGATGTAAACAGTTTCAAATGCGGGAAACCGCGCATAGTACAATGTTTTGGGTGCAACAACACAGTTATAGTGCATGGGGTTAGGAAGTTTGGTACAGCGTTGCTAAACGGAACCGATCGTTTGGGTCGGTTGTAACTTGATCAGTGTAAGCGGCGTTCAGTGCAGCGGTCCTGAATGCACACATGCGAATCTGCGCACAACGCACGGACGATGAATTACTGGTAAACAGATCAAGTTAACTCCGTGGTGTTGGCAGGTGAAAAACGCTTAAGGCTGTTCGCAATTTGCGCCAATTCCGTGTGCAGCAGTAATCTCACTTACTTAGGCGACTGAAGGTTGAATTCTGATGACATTCATCCATAAACTCTAGATGGCAGTAACTTGCAGAGTATACAGTCACTCACAAGGACCGGTTTGTGAAGAATGCGATATTTGTACAAAGCAGTCGCGAGCGAACCAAAAGAAAGGTTTGGAAACTCAGTTGAAGTTGCCCGCGGAAAAACGGTCTCAGATTACCGACTAGAATAATTCAACAACATAGTGCAAGCAAGTAATATCCAGCACCTCCGATCAGCTTATGGTGTGATGGTTCGGAAGCAGACCATCAAACAGCTAGCCTCATTCTAGCCGCTTGACCGATGCCAAAAGGTAACGAAATAGAATAAAGACTTCCTGTTGCTTCCAAACCGGCCTCCACGATTATCTCGCATTCATACAACATGAGCTGTTCTCGTAAACAGACCACAAACACATCAAAACACTAGGGGAAATATATGGCAGATTGGGAAATAGAAAAGACTGCAATCCAGTCAAGGTAATTTGGATGATCGAAGTACAGTACCGTTTACAATGCAGCGGATAGGTAGAACCACTACGTGGCAATGAAAGAGTAAATTTCAAGTGAAGTGGGCTGTTAACTGGACCAAACTACAAACGCTCGGTCAAATTAGCTAATTGCGCCGGCAGTTTCGTCGGAAGATTTTGGGTCACCTGTTCAGACGTCAGCTGATGTTTCTCCG
Source organism: Dicrocoelium dendriticum (assembly GCA_944474145.2). Taxonomy (NCBI): domain Eukaryota; kingdom Metazoa; phylum Platyhelminthes; class Trematoda; order Plagiorchiida; family Dicrocoeliidae; genus Dicrocoelium; species Dicrocoelium dendriticum. The sequence continues at coordinate 11,166,268 of OX104065.1, read as the reverse complement.
AGTAGAGAACACTGGAGAAGCTGAGACTGGGTACGAGTTGCATTGTTGAGTGTGTGTGACACCAAATGAAAAGTAACTGGTGCCTTGTTAACTCGGACATTTCCCTATCACACTGTCACAATCAGCCAGTCCATGAAGGGGACCAAAAGTTTGCTACTCCGATCACCCATGACGTACAGGATGATTCCGGATGCTCGATAACAAGCAGAGAAGACGCTAGAACCATTAATCAATCAATACGTCGACCTTCTTCGTAGAGCGTTCGGTCTGTTAGATCTCTCGTTTTCCCCACAAATGCATAACACCTATGTGAGGCCACACGTGCAATACACCATCCAAATGTGGCATCCATGGCAGAAACAGCACCTCCCTGATCTCGATACTCCTCAACGAAGGGGCAACCAAAAACGTTAGGGGCCTCATCCATCTGCCCTACCAGCTAAGATAGAAGTCCGCAGGAATGCACAGGAGTCGACATCAGCAATTGTGAGAGACCTCACAATCGTTTACCAGATCCTTAAGAATCTAGGCCACATTCGATGCCCGCTGTTGGAACTAAACCAAAACACTAACCTGAGAGATCATTATCTGTAGCTGACAATGAAGTATAGCTAGCTGAAATGCTGTAGCAATGTCTTTCCCCTCCGAGTGTGTCAGCCGTTGAACACTCTTCCAAATTCTGTCGTCTCCGCTCCCAATCTGACGATATTAAAAGAACGATTTGAAAAAGCGATGTCCTTTTGGCATTTCGTCTTATAACTTATGTTAGCCGGGAGAACACAAAATTCAAACAAGCGGCGTTTCCAAAAGTTCAACTAGTAGGTTCATACTCTTTTCACGCGAACATTTTGGCTCTTCTGGGTGTGTCATTGGGGACTCCAACAAAAAGCTTTTCGCTCTATCATGAATTTTTGATGTCCTAATAACCTCCGTCTCGCGTGGTGGCAGTATCACGTGAGTAACGCAAAAGTCCGAGAGCGAGTGTCTGGAGCAGGTAGCTCATGCCTCCAAACGGGTATTCTCCGACCGCATGCGTTCACTCGGCCAAGTATTGCGCATGCCAGTCCATCGCCTTCCGCGTCGAGCGTTATTTGCGCTCCCCGGAAGTGAGTGGAAAATGTGCCGCGGTGGACAACCAATGACGTGGAGAAGGAGCATGAAAAATGCAACAAGGTTAGCATCCCTCGGAACGGTCCACCTTCTAGGATGGGGACCATGCGATTCGCACTGCTAGTGATTAGAAACGTTGAAGGCAATGGCACGAAACAGGCATCAGTGGAGACAGTACTGCTCAACCGTGTTACATGTTACTTAATATCCCATGGAATAGGAAACTCTAAAACACACAAAAAATTTCACAACGGTGTTTCTAAACCCGAAAATAAATAGTTTATTTTCTTCACATGGTGTATTTCGTTTCCCCTTTATTTGGCCATGGTTCTGTTGGCAAACTATCGCATTATATCCGTCTCACAGGACTTGTTAAGCATTACCTTTTTACCCATAATCCACCAACGTCCCACGGTTCACATATTGAGCGTACATAGGTTTCTGTTCTGGAGAGATCGAGTAGAATATACCACTGAGGAATCCCAATAGAACGAAGCGGTCTTCCGTAGCTTCTCCGGATGGTAGTGTTTGCGTCCCTGAATCCGGAGTTGATGAAGCAGTTTGAAATTCTTCTACTACAAAGACATCGGTAGTAAGCAGGCATATCGGACCAACGCTTCGTTGCCACACGACGGCCATCTGTCGCGTGGGGACTGAGTATATCACGACGCCACGCGCACCTGCGCTGATCCGAACCAGTGACCCCCTGATGGGGGAAGTCTTGCCTCTCGGGCCAACTCTGTCCTCCGTATTACAGTAACGTGTTTGACAATGGACGATTAGACGTGCTATATCGCATTGAGCGACTAAGACACATAGACTTCTGCTATCACAAATGGATCGTTTGAATAAATCGCCGAGTACAACCTGAACTATCGTCGCTTTAGACGGTGAATATGCATAGTGGACGAGTCACGTTTGGTGAAATCTGCGTCTGATATTTTCCGGGTGGTTGTAGCCCTAAGTCTGAGCTCAGCTGCCAGAACACCACTTTAGGAAATGCTCTTAAGTTCACCTTATCCCAAACAAAAGATGGGTTATACCCGTTGCTATCCGACATGATCGAAATAGTGTGTCTTTTCGGTTTATAACTGAGTTACGAAATCTGTTTTATTTCGACGAAGAGCAATTAGGGACGGTGGTGAATTTCCAGGCTCGCATTTCAAACATGGCACAAAACATATGCCTTTCAATAGTCTGTAACATAAGATTTAACGGTGAACTGGTTACCAACTCACCATTATTACACATTAGCTGAAGGTGCGAAACACGCTTCAACTATTGTGCCGCAATACATAAGGTATACAAAAGAAGCAGGATACTGAACAGTATAGAGTGCAAAACAACAGGCAACGCACTACGTAGTAACATTTATGCGTCAAGCACGAGATCGTGGTTGGAAGGGGAAGCTAAGCGGGATGTGGAGAGACAAACAACCAAGAAAATTGTAACTATTATAAAACACCAAGGCCTATATTGTTTTAGAGACGACAGCCCGTTTCTCTCAAAGTCAAAGACACAATTAAGACATTTCATCAGTTTGAGAGAACCGATATTGACGACGAGGCACGGAAGCATGGAGCGGTCGTCTGACACTTCCGCGAATGTTAGCTAGCCATCTGAGCAACTTCAGGGTGAATAAAAATAAAATAAAATAAATGGTATGTTCCTCGGCGTTGCGAGGCACAGTCCAACTATGTGGTCCGATCAATGTGTACAGCAGGATCGCACAAAATAAGCAATTGCTCACGCAGTATACAATGGATCCAAAAGAGCTATTAAAGTAATTGGCAGGTTTAAAGTATTAAAGGAATTGAAAAACCGGGAACACTAACAAATACAGATTTAAACAAATGTTCAGATAAAGTAATACGGCCACCCATGGAACCGTCCTCAGGGGACCTGCTTCCATGCAAGGTATTCCCTAGAAAGGTTTCGCCCGCACTTCCATGCAATACCTAGCCGCGTGCCGGGGTGTGGCATAGTAGCATATGAGCCATCAGCTGTTTATCATATGTTATGTTCTTTTAGGGCTGCTTTTGTACATGTATTATGAGGGATGAAGCCTCAGCCCAGTCCGTCATGCGGATCAATCAATTATGGCACTTTTAATACGCCAGCCAGTTAGTGACAATGTGTCTTGCATACGTAGTGTTTTATAATCTGAAAGCTATAATCCGTCACCACAGGAGATCAGCCTAGTCGTGGCCAACAATGAAATAAGAAATAATGTAAAATAAGAAAAACCGGAGTGCAGTAATTATAATATCGTTAATGCTGAAATAGGCAGATACCTTTTACAGCAGAGTAAAAATGGATGGAGCCGATCATACGATCAAAATGTGCGGCGTGACAGCCAAAGACAGATAACTGTGCGAGTTGTCCATAGGCAAAAGGTTACCAACGCTACAACTTACTGCATTACACAACTTACGTTGAGGAGTATCGTGCACACTTCCAGGTGACCTTCTTGTGCGGCAATACACAACGCAGTAGCCCCCTGACAGCATGCAGCGTCGACACGTGCATTGGCCTCGTTGAGCAGTGCGTGACAAACCGACACATGACCTTGCCAAGCGGCCAAGTGAAGTGGGGTACGGCCTTCGCGATCCCTAATGTCCACGGGGGTGCCGGCCTGAAATGTCAGCACACATGGTGTAAAGAGCGAATGAAATCTTGAGAGTGAAGGCGCGACGGCCAGTTCGATGTAATTCAGTTTTACTAATCAATTCTCCTCTGCGTAGTGACATAAGTTTAGCCTAATACTCAATTCCGATCTCATCGTGTTAGTAACGAGTATGAATGCTTGGACGTAGTGAGATAGCAAAAAGTTAACCTGTGGAACGCAAGAAATACTTGTGAATTACCGCTGTCCTCTGGGATGGGTCATACCGACCGGCAAGTAAGTGGTAACTACGGAAAGTCAAACATACGATACGAAGAGAAATCGAGAGCCAAGGAGCTGAGCAGAAGACACGGATAACTCCTTGTAACGAGCAAGAGTACCGGTAACTATCGAAACGTACAACAGATACACTGAGGATTCACCGGTAAATTTCTAATGGCGGAGACAATCGTCTGCTGCTATCCCATGTTTCCAGAGTTCAGGTCTAAAGTCGAGTAATTCTGCTTGAACAGAATAAACAATAAGGAATGTGGGCACAGAGTACAGCATCTATAGCGATTAAGACTATATTTATCATCCGCATGATGAATTTCAGGAATGACCGATAGCCGTGAATCATTTGCAACGAAAACCACGGATAGGGAACATAAAACACAGGGTCACTTACTTGTAACAACAGTCGAACCATGGCTAAATGTCCCTGCCAAGTGGCCACGTGTAATGGACATCGACCTTCGTCGTCCGCCAACACGGGATTTGCTCCTAACATGGTGGCGGGTCCAGTTGGAAAGTGGGCCTTTCCAGGAGAAGGAGTCCGCAGAATTAGGTCGGCGACCTCGAGTACGCCCTCCAAAGCCAACATATACAACACGGTGCGCCCGTACGAATCCTATTTGAAACAAACGGATGAGCAGTGTATGATAAACGGGGAGTGGACAGACCTCACGCTCCCTCGAAACTCATAACATTCATAAGAAGGGGCTGGTGTTACAGAACCCAAGGTGACACAAAATTCTACGTAAGCTTAAGGTACGGTATTATCCATAGGCAATCGAGCAGTTTTATTCTCGAGCTAAGGCATTGATATAGACTGTAAATCTTAAGAATATTTGTACACCTTGTTTTCTGTTGAGACACATCAGTATATTAAATAACCCATCTTGAACAGCAAGTACTATATTTTGTATAGGCACTTCTGAACTGAAAAAACGACCTTGGCTATAGCCTATCAAATTCTAGCTCCGATGTGTGCAACCCCGATGTAACTATCGAAACTCACTACGAAGGACACCATAACCCCTTCGACGACCTGTCGACTGCAAGAGCCACTAACTGGAACACAATTGTCCAATTATCTAACCTCTATAAAGCGATTCAAGACGGGAAACAAACCGACTATGTTGCACCACGTGTTTACCAACGAGGATCGTCGTGGTGACGACGCACGCTCTTTTGGGCCCCAGCGATTATGCGGAATTAGTATCGTGTTACAAGTATTAACCAGGATACCCTAGCGATAATACCGAAAAGTCACACTTTGTAACCCATTGTGATCATCTGTCTAGCCCCATTGGCGCAATCAGCTAGTCGTTCCTAGAAAAATAGTCCCGTGAGGTGGACTGGTGTAAATTATTTAATCAGCACAGCAGATTATTCGCAACCACCTCAGAAGTCAGAATCCACCACTCTCAAACGTGAAGTCATTCATGAGAAGGAAAACTCAGAAATGCATAATGACTTCGCGCCCCAACATAGCCCTTCAAGCATGGGCACTGTACTGTCTATGCAACACCGCGGAATCACTACGTCAGACTAGCCCGTGAGGATAAACTGAACTACAAACAGGACTTTGTGATGAGATTTAACTGTATGCCGAAGCGCCTTTAGAACGTAAAAACAATTAATCAACGCAAAATCCCTGTTCTTCATACGGGTATGCGGGACAGCGCGAAATGCACATATGTCACCAGCTTTCTTGAACAACAATTCAGCCATACTTTCCAAATCGTGCTCTTGTTTTACATCCCTTTAGGGCAAGGCATAGCGAAACCGTTTACGGCCATGGATGTGTTAAATCCTTTAGAGTGATTGCGCGAGTACAACTACCTGGATGAAGACGATATGCGCTCAAAAGTGTTGAAGGTGGCTGCCATGAGTTTGGCTGAGACTCTGGTCCTGGTTCTTCCAACGATTCCCTAATGAGCTGCTGGCTCACACGGTGTGGAAGCACGGAATCGTCACTTCAATCTACAAGAGTAAAAGCTGCGTAGAACAAGAGAATTATCGTCTGATAGTATTACTTCCGGCGCTCTCCAAACTTATGTAGTCCATTATAGTGGGTACACACATGGGGTACCTAGTGAGTACCATAATCATTGTTCCGATTCAGCATGGAATTCGCCAGAATCGGTCACGAACTGCGAATCTACGGCTAGCCCTTGCATGCTTGATGGCGTCGATCGACACCGAGATAGGAATAGATGTTTTTTAGCTGGAGCTTTCAGATACATTTGACCATTTGGATCATCTCATTCTACTGCACACAGATCAGAATTATGGAATCTGTGATCCCGTTCTGTGTTAGCTAGGTGAGTTTCTTGTTCAACGTCACCTGAATGAAAGTGGGTTCGCAGCACCTTATCCGACCATATCGAAGCCCAGTTCAGCTACCTCAATTCTCGGTACTCGGACCACGCCTGTTTCTAGTCTCCATACACTTTCTAGCCAAGGTGCTGTCTTTGAATTTTCTATCCTCCGATGAGCTGAAGATATGGTGTGTCATCACTACACTGGAGCATCACACAGCTCTGCAAAGCGATCTGGATAAAGTCTAAACATGGTAAACTGAGAATAGGTTCCAGTTCAGCAAACTGCAAATTTCTCAGCATACAACATTAGAGTACTCACAAATACCGACTAGGAACACAAATTCTACAGTGGACTTTTCATGATTGCGATCTTGACGTGCTCATGCTGAATGACTTTCATCGTTTGAGGCAGACTGAAAAGGCAACTAAGCACTTCGGCCTTCTTCGTAGAGATGTGTGATTCATAGATGATTCCGTGTGCGGAGTACGCTGTTCAAGCCTGGCAGAAGCACCACGTAACCGAGCTCGAGAGTGCATGACAAGGCAACAAAGGACGTTAAAAACATGTCACACCTTCCCTACCTACTCAGGCTGAAAACTCCAGGAATGTTCAGCGGACGTTATGAGCGTCTGCGGGAAGATCTCGTAATTATGTAACAGACCTTAAAATACCCCAACCATACTTGGTTACCACATTTTGATGCCCAACCAAAAGCATATCTCAGTAGCCATAGATTCAGCTTGGTCACACAGTACAGCCGATTGGAATGTCCATGAGATTTGTTTTCTCTCAGAATTGTAAAGGCCTGGAACTCCCCCAGCGCATGTAACTAATTCCTCTACATTAATACTATTCAACAGACGACTTGATGATACACTAACACACTCACACTATGTGATATAACCAGTGAACAAATGTTGTACTAATCATACACCCTTGTAACTGTGCTGATGCAAACCTCTCGATGACTTAGGCAGCTTGTGCCTTGTTAACATCATTTACATCGTGTAATTTTCACTTTAGTCGTTCCAAGAGACTAGTTGAATGTTTGCTTTTTCACTCGTTATAAACCATTACTCCAATGGTTCCTACTATATATTGTGCTTTTAGCCATCTCGTCACTTCAGAAGTGCTTTCCACCCACTCGCTCGTCCCGAGTGTAAGGCATCAACATTACGCCGGCATGTCATACCGACGCCGCGCTGCCACGTGATCACCACCTTCGAGAGTGTGCCGGGGTAAGCGCGAGGTCCCCCACATCTACGCAGATTCAATGACCTTTTGGATTGCAAGGTGGACGGCTCACCTATCGTCCACCGTCCCACGCAGTCTCAAATACACCCACCGAAACCCGCTGTCTTTTGCACCGTGGTTACACTCATCAGTACAGTAATTTACGTATAGCTGTTTGACCTGCTTAGGATGAGCTACGCAAGTGGTGAATCTAATGGCATGCTTCCTGCAGTATTTTCTACTAATGAACTTGGTCTAACGCTATAACGTACTTCTGATCGAGGATTCCGATGGCTACCGTGTCCAGGATGCACGTGAGTTGCAAGCGACCGAGGGGACTTTAAAGCAAAACAGGTACTTTTTAAGGTATTCATCCCAATAGTTCACGAGCTACATAGCTAGGTGGTGCTATATCCCAGTTAGCTTGCAAATTATGTGGCCCAGCCAACTTCCCCCATGGCTCGGTGGCTTAAACTGCTGGCTAGTTGGCATCTGCCTGTGGCGGTCAAGGGTTCCAGCCTCATTAGGGGGCCGAGGGAATGCGCACCACTGGCGAGCCCTAATAAGGCGAAAGGAGTCTGGTGCTTTTTCGGACTAGGCTGTGCTATGTAGCTTATGAGCTACTAGGAGGAATCTCTTAGAATTTACGACTAAACTCCTGTTACTTACAAGGAATATAAAACAATTACTTGACAGACGGTTGAATAAAATCATCACAACTACCTTATGAGAGTCGTAGCTTATTGGACGATACGGCTGACTTCTACCTCCTGGTGAGGTGGATGCCATCGTCACGGCCGCTGATGGAGGGCCGAGTGTGAGGCGAAGGGATGGATGGCTTAAAATCAACAAAAGATGGCTGTTGAAACAACACCGAATGCGAATAGGAAGGGAAGGAGAAATGGAAACGACAATGGTATTCAACGGTGGACTTGACGATATCTTACCTGTTGGCCTGCTACAGAGACTTTCTGACGCACTACATTGCATACGCTCGATGCCCCTTAAAGGCTTGGATCACTGTTAGCTCTCTGGAGCTGTTCGACCGTCGTAGATATCCAGACAGAATCAGATTACAACGAGCGGCGCTGCTCTGCCAACCGACTGCTGAAGCAAAGTCGTTACAAGGATCCCAAGGCTTGCTTGTCTCAGCGTTTTTTGGGGATAGCGAACGCTTCCCTCTCTGGCAACACCTGAAAGTCCTTCCAACTCATTCGGTCCACTGGCCTCAGAAAGCTCGGTATTAGTGAGGGCGTTTGCGAGGCGGATCACTAACCAGAAATGGCGTTCGGACCGCTAGACCGAGCGCTTTCATTTGCAGTTCAACTGGTCTGTAAGCAGTACACCTTGTTGTCTACCCTATCTCGTCCCACTGGACCGACCCAGCGAAGCAGAATTCCGCCTTGCGATTCAATAGTTCAAGCGATTTAAGTCTTCTTGCTTAGACAGAGTTCCTCTGAAGCTCTTCAGCTACAGTGGCGTAGCAATCATGAACCAAATGACCTCGTTGTTCGCAAAATGCTGGCATGAAGGGAAAATGCTGGCATGAAGGGAACATGCTTTCCTCCTGGAGCTAGTAAGTTGTCGTCCCGCTTTTCAAAAAAGGCGCTGGCACCACTTGTGTCGGTCAACGATCCACTAGCATCATTTCGGTTGACTCCGGGCTATTGGCATCCATACTGCGTGAATAATTATTACGTGCATAATTATTATAGTGCAGAGCAAGCTGGTTTCTGTCCCGGTAGGGGATGAGTGGATCAAATTTTCACGCTGCACCAATTCCTCGAATACCGCCGCATTTATCGCAGGCCTACTCTCGTCTCATTCCTAGACACGCGCGCTGCATTTGACCACGTTGATCGACATGCTTTATGGTGTTGTTTGCTTAAGAACAAGGTGTCAGTGAAGTATATGGCCATCTTACGTGCATTTCACCTTCATACCACCGGAAGAGCAACTTTCTGCAGTGAGCATTCCTCACCCCTCTCACTTGACAGCATAGTGCGACAGGGCTACGCTGTGTCCTCGTTTCTATTGAACTTTACAATATATATATATATATATATATATATATGGTTGGCGGCATCCGGTTTCGGATTTGCCTGTCACTGTGGCAAGTAACAGGACGCCTGCGCCCACAGAGGGACCATGGATGGCTTGCGCTGCACCATCCACAGCTCCAATCACATACCCCATATCCAGTGTAAACCCGAAGGAATAAGACCGGCAGGCATGCGGATGGGAACCACGTTTAATCAACGGAGCCGGCCCACACTCCTTCACAGGCAAACACAAGCACGCTGTATTTAGGGAATCAAGCGCACATATATATATATATATATATATATATATATATATTTGACCATAAACCACCAGTTCACTCATAAGCCCCTGTCACAGAATCAACTTTCGCAGCGCGATTTCAATGAAGGCGATCTCGGTTGCTTAAGACAGTCCGAAAAGCGAACAAGAAGAGGTTATCAAGCACTATATGCTCTTACGAAAGACGTTAAAGTACTTCGACCATAAAATCTTACTATAAATAATCAACGTTTATGTGAGAGCCTAGTGAAATACGCCGTTCAAATCTGGCAGCATAATCTTTCTTTGCTTGAGACTCCGCAAGGATGGCTAAGAACGTCAAGGGCTTGTTTTATCTCCTACCAACTTAGACTGAACGTCAAGGGAGTTTACGGTGGACAACACCACCATCTGTGAGGCTAATCCTTTCATCGAAAATTAGAACCGAAAGAATCCAAACTGCGCTTTTTGTCGGTTATTGAATATCACCCACGTCAGTCTGTGAGCCCAGCAGTTTAAATTAGACTCGCGGGATACACGGCTAAGAAGCTGCAGGAACTCTTCTTCCCTTTGTGTGTGTCAGTCGTAGAACATAATTTCTACTTGTATTGCACTGCTCCTACACTATCCGTATTAAAAAATATGACTTGACGATGTACTACGGCATCAATCCTGTGTTTACCCCCGAGTCTTTCGGCTCACAGCATAATGATGACGAAATGTGTGCACATATCAACCTTAAAGTGAATTCATTGAAGCGTTGGCACCTTTAGCATGACAGTAAAAACAAGCCCACGCAGATCTGCTTTTTAGATTACAGCAATGCCTTCGGTTGTGTAAAACACAAGCTGCTGTTACAGGATATGCTGATTTCCGGATTTCAATCACCATTAGTGCCTTTCTTACGGACTACTTTGCCAACCGTACGCAGTTTACCAAGATTGAAGGGAAAAGCTCATTTTCACCCATCACAATTTGCGTGTTCTTCAGCGAGCTATTTTATCCCTATTCCTGTTTATCACTTACAGCAACACAATTCTCGCTCCAAACGAAGCCATCCTGCTGAAGTATGTTTGTGATGTGAGCCTTGGTTACACAATCAAACCATACATTCATCGTCCAACTCGCAATTCTTCTTGGAAAACCTCACCAACTGGTCTAAATCCCGCTGTCTTTACGTATCGAACTGTAAAGATGTTCTTTCTTCGCTGTCTATCATCAACTCCTCACCCACATCCCACGTTTTAGTACTGACTGTGTGTTTGAACTCCTGTACATTAGGCTTTACATTAACTCGGAACCTCACATGGTCCAAGCACGTGAATGAAACATTCACTTAAGTCAGTAGGTTAACGTTCTGTCTCTCGGCTTAGGTCTTCATCCGGGTCCAAATACTTGATTTTACGGTTTGTCACCGCTTGCGTAATACCGCACTTGGACTACCAAACGGGCAATCCAAGCTGATCAACAGGTCACTGAAGTATCTTGCCCGATGCAGCAGAATTTCAATGTTACTGTTTGCTTGCATTGTGTCTAATCGTGTTTGCGCCTGCGAAAACATGGCGCCTAAAATATTCACTGATGACCGTCACCTCCTACATGAATTGTTGGTATGTATCTCGATTCCATTGAGCAGATGAAGGTACAGTAATTTATGTCCTCACACAGGCCTACGGTGCGTCAGTTGTTCCCTATTTGTCACGTTTTCTAAGAGATCAAGATGCAGGCAAACAAGAGCTTATTACCAGACTAAATCTAGATATCACATCTGCCACCAGTTCAACTTGGTGCCGCAGCATATAAATTTGTTATGCTTTTGTTTGATTTTATTTGTGCCCTTAGCCTGTGTATGATAGTTGAATACGTACTCTTCATGGGTACATAAAGCGCATTGTTGACTTGAATGATTTTGCTTCGTTAACCTACACATCTTATCCAGCATGAGGTTTTCACCAGTAATGAACCGTTGCTGCGCTGTTGTTTGTGTGTGTGATCGGAGGAAGTCTGCACACTGAGCCGCAACCAGTTGCATTTCTGGACCTCTTCTCCATGGAGCGTGGCATGAAAAATGTGCGGCTGATCATCAGTGGGATGATTAACAGTCATGTGAGGGCATTAATTAGGATAGTGGCGATAGCAACCGCAATAGACATTTTATGAGACTGCAGTCGGACACAACCAAACCCGAGTAAGGCTAAGCATCAAACAATATGAAGCCCATTGGCCACGGAAGCGTGCAACTGGTATCACATCATCCCCAACGCGGACTGTAAGTGGTCCTATTTTTAAGTAGTCCTTGTCGATCTGCAAAGTACCACCCCGTAACACAAATTACAGCGCTCTATACGGTTATAAAGGAGCATCGCGGATAAAATGATGGGAGGGGATAATGTCATTTTATCGAAACTGTGTGATATTCATCAACACCGATCGTGTACCACTAACCTATAGATTGGACACGGGATCAGGTGGGCTGAAACTCCATACCATCTACTTGAGGTTGGTAAGGCAATCGTGCAATTGTTTCGTTGCATCACTTTTTGTGATAACAATAGTTCCACGCCAGGATGGATAAATGGTGTTCCCCAAGAAAGATGCTTGAAGAAAGTAGTCTGAGAATCAAATTCTTGGAAGATACTTGGAACCGATTGAGTAGTCATGAGTTCAGAGGTTTGGGAATCAATGGCATGCTCAAATGGGGTACAGTGCGGTGTGTCACACAGTCTCTCACTAGGACTGCACCTGTTCTCGGTTTGGTAAAAGTTAATACCTCAAACCTTCTGCTCTTCGGCAAAGAGGTTGGAAGTCTAGGAGATGCTATGGTATGCACTTGGGGATGTTGCAAACCGACGGGTCACATGAACAAACACTGCTATTCGGATTCGCCACTGACACACCCACAGTTATATGCTCGGTGCACACGATCCATAGGTTGATTTGCAGGAAACAAGCCACAATGAGCCAGTGCAGGATGGTCTCAGCCATTCAAAACAATCCGAGTCAGCCTTAAAAAGAGGCAGATTACACTTAGACCGATTGTAGAGGACCCGTAAAAGAGTTGAACCATCACCTATCGCGTGCGCGCGCATCGAATATGCGATTCACAAAGCCACTACAAGTGTGACGTTGCTGCTTTACACCCCTCACAACATTGATGACAAAAAAGATTGAGGGGTTGCGTCATCTTGCATACCAGTAGGAGTTCAGGGGACCCAGAGTGCACAGTGCATGCTACCGACGATTAAGTGACGAGTTCGTACAGGCAAACTAGCCAAACATTGCGTGCTCTCACACAAGTATATGCTACCCCCTAGCGAAACTCGGTTGCAACTCCAGTCAAGTAAAAGTAACTGAGGATTGCGGCTGTACAGAGTGCTATCCTTCGGAATGTAGAGACTGGAGTATGTATCCGAATTTAGTCCACGCCGCTCCTCCACCACCTTGGTTTTGGATATCAAAGGGAGGTCCTGTGATATACGACTATTATCACCTGGTGCTGGTCGATCATCTACGATGAGATGAACAAAAGCACTATAATGGTGCTAATCAGTAAGCTGTTCATGTGCTCACAATGATCACTGACCTTCAGTGAGACCCCAAAATTCACGAGACACCTGTAGTTTCAGTGGAACACGCACTTGTTTTTATGACAAAATTCGGCTGTGAGAGAGGTATCACTCAGGGTTTGCTACTCAAATGGGAATGCTGAAGGAATGTGTAAATTTAACCGACATTTTTTACCTTATCTGTGTCAGTTTAGAGTAAGGCTAGCAAGATGTAATTGGTGCGTCTACTGTCATCGAGACAGTTATCATTTGGCCTTGGGAATCTATACAAAATACACTGGGTCCCATGATAGAGGGCACGATGGGTCGTTCACCAAACGACACCGCCGAATGATAAATGCTAACGGGCGAGCAGAAATAGGGCAAATTGAGTACAAGGCAAAGTACAAAATATCGATCTTACTGACGACCGTCAAAACTACAAGGGGTCGCCGACACTTGTGCATATGACAGTTCAAAAAAAACACTCACTATAGCCTAACTTCTATTTGGAGCTAAAGCGAAGAAAACGGAGTTCTCGTAGGACACGCAATAATAAAATTAATTCTAAGAATAACAAAAGTCTTATTTGTGCGTCGGTTACGAAAACATTTGGTGAAGGATGTATAGTGGAGGAATTAGGTCACCTTTTTACCTGGTAATCCGGATCAGCTCCGACGGACAATAAGAGCGATACCAAATCGATGTTGTTGGCCAAAGCTGCAGCTCTTAACGGTGTCTCATGATCCAGAGACGGTTGGTTCACGATACCACCACCACCAGTGACAGGTGGATGGTTCGATCCCAGGGATCCTAGTGCCTGCAGACCTATATGATCAGGCAGGGCAACGGAGGCGGGAGGTTCCGACTGCGATGGACTGGAACATGTGGTGGACGCATTAGCGGAGTAGGTGATGAGCAATTTCGCTACCTCCACTTGGCCATTTTCACAGGCAATCAGGAGAGCAGTTCGTCCGGAATTGTCCGTGTCTTCCAAATGCGCACCACTGTCCAGAAGAATTCTGAAAATTAAGTTTGTGGTTTACACCTTATGCAGCCACTTTTAGAAAAGGCGAGTCGTCGTTAGATAAATTACCACCACTCGGAATCGCCCGGAGCTTAAAAATTTAAGAACGGACGTAAAGGCGTGTTACAAACGCAGCGAGCATTTCATAGCATTTAGTGAGTGCACCATTAACCAGCACAGCACATTGGATGGAATGAGAAAGAAACTTCACTTTCAATTCGCGCTTCCCCAAGAGGACGGCACAAGATGACAAACGTACCAAGTGGTGCTACGTTCGAAAGTGCTCTGTGATTCGAACTGGTCACAGCTGGCCGTCTAAATTCTGCTAATGATGTGTTAACCACAAATACACAGTTAAACCACGTAGTTATCGAGATGGAGTTTTCCTTTATTGATGCGACCGGCAGACAATGAACCGCAGTTGGAGCCCGCAACCATTAGAATGCTACTTGCGGACGATAAGCTGCATAGTTGTGCATATCCAAGCAGCAACAACAAGGTAAGGGTAATCGAGCTATGAATTTAAGCTAATTGGACTACTCTTCACTACTAGTCGGATTCCCTCACTCACAGCGGCTGGTGTGAAGAAGGTGTGATTTCGAGTCGTGCCATCCGGAAATGCCCCGCGTTATAGAGTATTGTGAAACCGAACTTTTGAGAGCGTATCATAAAGGTATGCGTTAGGCTTACAACTCAACAGCCACTTGATTCCATTTGCCGGCGAACAGCAAGCCATTAAAACACCATCTCATGCCAGCTGGCCACAATCGCGCGGGTCAGGTGGGCAAAACAGAATAAACCCAGTGTAAGAAGACCGAAGAGCGGCATGGTCGCAGACAACAACTAACCTGATTGGCAGGAATTCTAGTGAGTGAACAGCACATGCGCGCTGACAAAGTTTGGATGACCACATGGGGCTCAGTGGCGTTCGGCCAACCGAGTAGACGTTGGTCTAATCAAGTTATGCCAACATGAGCTAGCCAGGAGTACACGGGCCGGTTGGGTGACACTGAAATGACGCGGAGCAGTATGAGTCAAGCTTAACATGGCACCAAGTAGTGCGGGCGTGAATTGAATCAATCACGGTAGACGAACGGCGAGTGCGAGCCAGAAGTATAGACAGCCGATATGGCGGGAGACAATGGGAGATAACAGATGGGAAGTTGCTTAATTGAAATAGCACTATGAATTTATGTACAGTACAAATAGTCATATGGCTCATGAGAAAGACACTTTGGTCGTTGCCAAGAGTTCGTTTTGATTATCGGAGGGATAACTCAACACTGCATACATGCTGTCACATGAACTCGAAGCGGAACTTCCAATCATTCTGTCAGCACTGGTAGTAAGAAGCCAACACAGTGACGATAGCGAGGTAGCTGACTGTATGTTCCAAGATTTCATAGTTACTAGATGTTTCCGTAATATTACTTCGTCGGGGCCCCAAAGTCACTCAATATAACCATGTGCCTAACGATAACTTACCTTAAGGTAGTGGGAGCCATAGTTTTACCTAGGAGACGCACCTCTTTAATGCTACCTCGTTTGCTCCATACACCGCATTTTAAAAACGGATTCAAATGAGTCTGGGTTCCTTTACAAATCAATTTCTTTGGCACGCTGTGCAGTCAGCCAGCTACCATATCCTCAGTAGGCGATTATAAGGCCTTTATATGCTTTCTGAAATTGTTAGTAGTGTGTCACAGGGCAGAATAGAATCCGTGAACCTCAGCCTCGTGGCAGTGAGCAAGAACGCTGGGCCGCTGCGAACGATGGCCGAATCTCCGAGACGAGTTGTAAGCTAACATATGTTAAACTACCACCTACATCTCCATCGAGTAAGTGATAAGATTGAGCCTCAATCACAAATATTTCGGCCTTATCCCACCGAATCACTTTTGGCACATCGCATTCCAAACTGTGTACAGCAACTTTTTTAGCTATACACTAGGCGCGAAAGGAGCAGAATATAAAGTTGATGGCTAGAGATAATGCGTTCGGCAGATCTAATCCCCTGCGACGGAAGGATTCAATGAGGTCGATGGGACATGCTGCCTGCTGCAAGCTCTGGCGTATGAAGCCGAAACGAACCATGCAGCGACAAGTTGCGCAATGCGGTAACACCTAGATTAACGGTTTAAGATTGCCTATGTAATGATAATCAGCTACGGCTATGTCATGGTACGTGATATGCCACGTCGAGTACGGATTCCATTCGAGTACTAAACATCCCTTCCAATGAAGAGTGAATCTGGTGTCTGAGACGGATAGGTGTGCTGCGTAGCACCACAGTGGAAAGAGCCATGGCACAATCATTTCACTGCAACCCGGTTCTAACATTCACACCTCGGAAAATTGCACACAACAATCTCCCGGTAGTGCAAAACTAGCAAGGCTTGGGTTCATCGAACAGAGGTGTGTCTTCACTGCATATTGGGTTTGGAGTCACCATACAGCTTGATGAGAGGCCAAAGTGGAGTTGTGTAGACCAACCCCAGAACAGCGATGGTTCAAATTAATCAGACTCTTAATTGCAATCCTTCTGATTGGATTTAGCAGCATACACACTTGTTTTCGTGATTAGATTACCCCTTTGTTTAAATTCATCATGCTTCCATCGTGTAATTCATGTTATGATTACCTACGGTCGCGACATTTGAAACAAATCTGTGGATTTCATCAACATGACTAGATCAGTAGCCAGCGCAGTTTCTATGCACCTGATCGAATCCAGCCATCGAGTTAGAGCGCATGAGGCGTTCCAGTCCACCTACCGCGTACCCAGATGCCACACAAGAGCGGTTAGATGTCGTCTATCGGCAGCGGCCGAGGCAAAAGCCATCAGGCTTCATAACCCTGACCTATGTGCGTACAAGAAATTTGCCCAGGCACTAACTCTACCCTGGTCCCGTTTAACACGAAGACATAGCGTGCACAACGCCACACACACAGAAATACACTCTTGATCGCCGTGGGGCCAATCACCTAGCTCGGTCACTCAGACCATCTGGCTTTTGAACCTGTACCCTTATCTGATGCTTACATTCATGCCATTCATTTGTGGTGTATTAGCCTGATGAGGAACCACTGAAAACGAGCTTGTTCGCTAAGATTTGTTCTGATTAACACTTTTCCCTGCTCAACTTATACGAAACAAATAGAGAAGAGGGAAAAGAAACAAAGTAGTTCCACAACCAAGCAGCTATATGATGGAAAGTTGCACTTCGAAGGAAAAAGCGCATTTCTCTGGACATACCTATTTTGATCACTGTTATTATCCGTCCGCTTGTGAAACAATTTGAAGAGCGCAAAATATAACAAATTGTCGTGAATGCTCTCAAATCGGTGTCCTTATGCTACAAGAAACCTGCCTGCACGAAGACGTGGAAGATGCGTTTGTGGCAGTGGACGAATATGCGGCATATCGTGTTGACCACCCATGTACACACAAACACCATAATGATGGCCTCATTGGACATATAAATTCGTATGTGTGTTATGGGGACCCAACGTCCCCACAAAATCGCAAGCTGGAACCACGGAAGGCAAGGAGACTCGAATTCAGACCTGTGCATATGTCTCGATCAGTCTTCCAACTCGTAAGACTATTAGGTTCCGAGCAGTCTTTGTATCTCAGAAAACATTCCTGTTTCCGGCCAACCTCCGTAATCATGAAGCATTCAGCTTTTTTACCCAGGAAACATTCATTTTTCCATTCCAGCCCCCGCATCTACCAACATTCACTTCGCAGCATGTTCCGTTGACATATTTACACAGTGCCAAATGACCTGCTTATGCCTTGCTTCCAGGATTTGCTTATGCAAACCGTCTTAGGTGAAAATTCACATATTTCACAATCGCAGTATATAAACAAACCTGGACTGTGCTGTAGTCGCCTTGGCCTGGATAGTAAAAGTGCCTGGGGCAAAAGGACTGTCTTTGTTCTTACGCTGTTTTCTGGGTTACGTAGTCGCGTGTGAAGTCTGCGTCCGAGTAGGAATCCATTCAACCTGCTTGTAGAACCGTGTTGCATCTAAGTCACCGGGCGTACGAATTCGAATTCCATCGGCTATCTTATCCTAGTGTTGTACCATTCCATCCCGAGTCCGTTCATTCAACGAGGAGTCGTGCCAGTCCGTTATACACGTGGCGCGTTTAAGAAACAGTTATAACACAGTACACCTCGATGGGAATAATTTTTCATTGTCATTCGTATTGTGTAAGCTATTTGACTGTGAAATGCAAGCTAAGAAACTAGAGCGCCTACCGTTCGTTTCTACAGGTCCACATTTACATTCCTCCTAGCTGTTCTATAGCTGTCCTTGAATATCTGGATTTTCATTTACAACTTTTGCCGGTGACTTCAATCGATACGGCACCAGTTTTATTACCAATGTTGGACGGAAGAACATCGTACAGTCTGCAACCAGAACACAGACAACCCTAGACAGTGTCTGTCATGACATAAAAACGTTTTCAGTCTGTAACAAAGCACCGCTAGATAGCTCAGACCATACCACCGTAAAATTATCTCCTAGTAGCTACTACAAAACGAAGCACAATGATATTATCTGCTGCAAAGGTAGCAACATTGAGCTAATTAGCGAAACTATTGCCTTTACAGACTTCAATGCATTTTACAACTGATATATCGAAATAATGGAATCAGTTAACTAGCTATCTGAACTTTTGCTTCGATATTTGTTGTCCTCTGGAAACCATTTTCATTCGCGCAGATATGTTCTAATTTCCGTGCCTTAGTAGACTACGCCAACTCGAAATAAAGCTTTCAAGCATAAACACATTGCTTCCGTAAAGTTTTTGCTCACTGGTATTAAAAATGACTTGCGCCACCTTAAACATATTTATGTGCAAATTATATTTGGAAAGAAAAATCGCTGAGAAATATGGAAAATGATGAAGAACCTGTGTGCAGTCGTCCCCAGCTTCACACATACTGCTCTCGATGTGGATGAATGAAACCGAAACTTTAGGGTCATATAACTGGTTCAGCATTAGACTTATCGTATTTGCCGCTACAACACTCCCTACAATGTTCACTACCCATAGATAGCGCAACGGTTCACGGATTCAGTCGTGTAAATTGACCGAGCCGGACAGATTATCTCTTATCGTCCTAAAAAATGCGCTACTGTCTTAGCGCAGTCTTTTACTGAACTGCACACCATGTGCTTGGATCAACAAAATATTGCCGACTGCTAATGAAGCGCCAGTATCACACCTGTATCAAATAAAGGAACCTGTAAGTACCGGCCCATTGCTTGTACGTCGGTGGCTTTAAAGACATTTGAAAGAATTACTCTCGAAGAATGCTTCTAGTGACTTGGATATTCCCCCGTTTGACCTTGTAAATTATTCTAAAATACCCTAAAATTAGAGTTTTCTTATGCCTTAGGAGTTGAAGCGGTTTGTTTGTTTGGATATTCCTGCTGTTTGTTTGAGACACTCGCATCTGTAAGTGGCCCGCATAAATCGCACTGAGGATGTCGTCTAGTCTGACGATGAAACGTTTGCAGCCAAATCAGTCAGCTCGGAGAAAACCCGTATACCCTCACACTCGCATCTGCTCTACGACGAAAACGAATAAAACCTGTGTCTGGCCCTCGTCTTCGCAATCAGCACACGCTTACATTGCCCTCAAATAGCTCTCTTCTGATACCTTATTTTTCGCTTTAACTACTTTAGCGACCACACGGTAAACTTTTTATAGCTTATTTCCGTGTGTTTTACCGATCGCTTGCGGTTGGCCTTTTGACCGTGAGGCCAATATATAGCGCACGACGGACGCGCTATATGCTTGTCCAAACCCGCTCAATGGATCTTCTACAGTTCGCCTACCGCATTTCAAGGTGCACTTTGGATGCACTTGACTGTCTTGTGTGCGCCGTGCTTTCATCACACGATAATAATAACAAGCCCACGCGGAGCTGCTTCTTAGATTACAGCGATGCTTTCGAATGTGTAAACCGGGAACTGCTGTTACACAAGCTGCCCATTTCCAGAGTTCAATCTTCATTAGTAATTCTTGTTGCGGACTAATTTGCCAAAGGTACGCAGTTTACCTGGCCTAGGGGAAATAGTTCTTCTGCATACACCACAAATTCCGGAGCCATTTTGTCCCCATTCCTGTTTTCCACCTACATCAACTCAATTCCCCTTCTGAAGGAAGTCATCCTGCTATAGTATGCTGATGACGTGGTCCTTGTGTACACAAGCACACCACAGGGTCATTGGCTAAAATGCGATGCTCCTTGTACAACAACTCGGATTTATCCGAATCCAGATGTTTTTCACTGAACGGATCAAAGCGTACGTATGTCCTTTTCACGCTTATTACGGAAAAGCGTTATCAGCTACTCCTCACGCACATCCCATCTCCTACTATTGACAGTATCAATCTGAACTCCTATACACCAGTGGAATACCTAGGATTTAATCCAAGTCGGGATCTCACCTGGTCCCATCACGTGAAGGAATCATTCAGTAAAATCAGTAGACTAACGCTTTATGTCTCCCGTGCCTTACGGTTTGTCACCGCTTGCGTAACACAATGGACATATTGCTCACCTGTGAGTTTTGCCGGACTTTTAAACGAAAATCTCAAAGTAATCAACATATCACTGAAGCATCTTGCTCGACGTAACAGCATTTCAACGATTAAGTCTACTAACATCATTATATTCAAACACTCACTCCTGCGTAAACCGGCGTCTAAAATACTCACAGATGCCAGCCACCCCCTTCAGAGTGCACTGTCAAAATGTATTTCGATTCCCTTAAGCAGATGTGTTAGATCTTCAAGTTTTTCCGCTATTCCGAATTAAACACCCAAAATTCTCCGCAAAATTTCTAGCCCAGCAGAAGAAAAATCAGAAGTCCAAGGAGCTTGACTGCGAAAAACATGTTAACAGAAACGTCGCCAAACGTAGCCAAAACGTCGTCAGAACGCCGCTAAAACGCTGTACAACTAACCCAGACTAGCTCAATTGTCTTCGACTTCTATAAACTGAAGGTCACCTGGTAAAAATAGCAGCGTCCTTGCCGAAAATCCGCATGTTGACAATCACGAGAAGGAATGGAAAGTACCAGAAGCTTCGAAACCAATGCACAATCGAAGAAGCGAGTGATTACTGAAAGAACGGGTTTTGTTTTATGTTTTGCCTTATCCCGTATACCTCCCTTTGCGAAGGCTGCCGCGGTGTATGGTGATAGCCTGGGGTTAATTTGAAGCCTCCTTGACGGTGTTCTACGACTATCGGTACATCGCCTTGGCTGTAATATTCTGGATTCGTTTCTTGCTCTGCGGTCTGTGTTATTGTTCCACTGACAGGGTTCTTCCACGGGCTCTTTGGGCAAATTGAAGCTGTCCGCCAACAAGTCAAATGGAAGCTCGGCAGATTCTGCTGTTTGTGGCTGACACAGTGTTGGTCGAAGCTGGTTTGCATGGCGTACCGATACCTGTGTTCAAACCAGCAAGTCGTAAATGACGTTCCCGCACTTGCTCTAGAGCGTGCCTGACCTCTAGTTTGCATGCCTTCCCCGGTAATCACCCACAAGTACTGACTTACTCGGTTTAAACGAACGTTGCTTAGCACCATACCGCAGATTAAAAGCACGTTCTATCTTGTTCCCTTCACCAGCTGTGAGTTCTGAGGACGACCGAACTGCATCAAAGGGCATGCGGAACATCCGCTCACCATTGCCTCTGCTGTTGATAATCCATTCATCGTTTGCGTAGATGGGTACAGAAAGGGGAACCAGTCAAACATCTCCGTAATGTCTCTCTCCCTCCTTGATATGAGGAGGGCGCGTTTGAATGTATCTATGTATCTCTCTGTTTGACTGTTCCATTGTGTGTGGAACGGTAGAGAGCGCACGTGTTTGATGGCGCAGCGTTTCCAGAACCGTGAATATGGTAGAAGTAAACTGTTCTCCGTTGTCGGTCACCGATGTCTCAGGACAGCCGAACCAGCTGAAGACTAGTCGCAACCTTGAGACTGTTGCGTCGGTTTTCGTTCTGTTCATGAGGAACACTTCGGGCCATTTGTTGTAAGCGTCAACTAATATGAGAAACGGGGATTTGGTGAGTAGTGTAATTTTCGTAGAAAGTAGAAGCCACGATTAAACTTCGCACAATAATCTGCCTCGACAGGGAATCGAACCCGGGACATACGGACTACCGGTCCGCTGCTCTACCACTGAGCTACTGAAGGGTGACGAGCAAGTGTGCAATTTGATACATGACTACTGCTTAGTTCGCGACGTATTGCCAATGAGCTCACAGTATCTTTCCTGGCGTTGCAGATTGGCTCACTCACTCGTCACTTCCCATTGGCAATACGTCACGAACCAAGCAGCAGCCATGAATTAAATTGCGCACCTGATCGTCAGTCCTCGGTAGCTCAGTGGTAGAGCAACGGATAGGTAAGCCGTGGGTCCGGGGTTCGATCCCTTCGAGCAGATTATTGTGAAGTCTAATCGGGCTTCTGCTTTCTGCGAAACTTACATTACTCATAAATCCACAAGTAATCTACCATCGCCCATTGAAAAGCAGAAGGACAGATACTTCGGTTCATTGGAAAGTGACGAGTGGGTGAGCCAAGGTGCAACATCAGGACAGATACCGTGAGCTCACTGGCAATAAGCCGCGAACCAAGCAGAAGTCATGTATTAAATTGCGCACCTGATCATCAGTCCTCGTTAGCTCAGTGGTAGAGCAGCGGACCGGTAATCCGTGGGTCCGGGGTTCGATTCCCCGTCGAGGCAGATTATTGTGCGAAGTTTAGTCGTGGCTCCTACTTTATACGAGAATAAGATGAGAAAGTGCTGGCCGTTGACTGGGTCTGCAAAGTTGACATGTACACTGCTCCAAGGTTTCGTTGGCGTTGGCCACAAGTGGAGTTCAGTCTTTGGTGAGGTCCTTGAAGCGGCAGCGCAGTTGCTGCAATTTCTAGCTGGCTGCTCCAGTTTTCTATCCATAAATGGCCAATACACATAACTTCGGGCAAGCGCTTTCATTCGGTTGAGCCCTCGATATCCTGCATGCAACCTTATTGCAGTATCTGCGGAATGACAACTCTCCGAAAACATGATACGATCGTTCACAATGAAGAGCGAATGACTTCGCTGATAGAACTGCTGTGTTTCGGCAGAGGAACACGAACGTGGCCAGCTGGTTATGTGAAAGGATGCAATCTTCTTTAGGATTGGACCTCGAAGCGTTTTGGCCCGCACAACTTTGCCGTAACTGGCAAAACATGTAAGGCCTCGCTCACCAGGAATTTGGAATCGGGTTCGATCTCAACTGAAGCTATGGTGGTATCCTCGTGCTCTTGCTGGTAGGAATCAAGGAGACGTGACACGCATCTGCTTGGCCCATCGAAACCGCTGACTGATAACGGATCACAAAAGCATGGCCCAGCAAGCTGAGTGTCAATCATTGGAGTCGATTGGATGTGTAGACAGGAATGCCCTTTATGAATCCAGAAGGACTTGTGATCCGTCAAGAGTTTGAAGAGGCGACCATACAAGATGAACGTGCAAGGTCACTGATACCCGCACACGGGGTTATGGTTCATCAGTTGTTCGCGATCTTTGGTGTTTTTTGAGGGATCGTTATTTGTTTAGTCAGGAACTGATTGCCAAGCTAATTAGATAATCTCACCTGTGTCACGTTTTCAAATTGCTGACGCACCGTATTCATTTGTCATACCTTTCATTAATTATACCTGTGTCATTGGCGCGTGTGTTTTGGATGAATATTCACACTTTCTGGCTGCATACGGCGCATTGATGATTTGATTTGACATGTGCAATGCAGCGAAAGCCACTAACAGATTTGTACAGACGTATCCTCTTTGTCGGTAGCTGTAACTGAAGTGACAACAAAGCTGGGTAAAATGTCAATAGCGGATCGAACTACTCGACTGTTCCTCAAAACCTCATACGGGTTACTGAAACACAGACAAAAATCTTCCGGGCATAGCAGTCAACTGTTTCAGTGCCCCGTGTACACGGCCATTCTACAGCACATGTGTGATACATATGCTCCACACAGCAGCATTGGGCGCAAAACACAGACACAGTAGTACAGCCCATCGATTTCGCTCCAGTTCCTTCAAAGGGATGCCTGAGGAGTAACGCACAATGAGGTTATCCCAACCTCGATCACCTATTGCAAGGACGCGAGGTGCAAGCGAAATTACCCGCTATGTCAACCATTGCGAATACTAGGTGCATTCGTTAGGACTAACGTATCATCCCTGCATATTCACCATCCATTTTAAAGGTTGCACCGTGCGGGTTACTTTCTGTGTCTAGGGGTTGTGTGGTGTGCACTGCTTGTGCGACCATTTTTCGTGCGCATACAACTGCGAGACTAAGGTGCTCGTCTCCTTTGGGAGAGTCAGTACCGTCTGCTGTAGGTTGGTTGCCGTTTCGCATCCTGGCGTTTCCACCCTACTGATAACTGGTGCAGTAGTGTCTGTCTTTAGTCCACCAGAGTAGGGCAACAGTAAGTGAGATCCATCGACCATACAGGCCGTGTACACAACCACAGCATCTGCAGTTACTTTGTTAAGAAATGTATTGCGGTTTCTAGCCCTAAAATTTGCATGTGCATATCCTGGCTCAAACGTAACATTTTTAATCGACATAAAAGATATTGCTACGCCTTTGTCAATGGGAAAGAAGTTTATTCATCTAGGATGAATAAAATTCGGAGTTCGGGTCAACAGTAGGCGATAGATCAGAGGAGTATGGAGGGGGAGGCAATGTTTCGCAACCCATTTCGTGCAGCTTCCACAGAAATGGTTACGCGATGTGTGGCCAGCGTTACAGTGGTAAAGAATCGAACTCTATTATTTAAGCAGTGATAAATGTTGAAATTTTCGTAGCGTTCCGGCAATGCAGGACAAAACCTATCTACTTTATCGATCTCGCCTGGATTCAGAAAGCTGTGATGGATCAGACCAACCGCGGACCACCAAACAGCCGCCATAAATCTTGTTGGGGCAATTTCCGTGTTGCGAAATGTTGGGGAGATTGATCGTCTTCCAACAATTGAGCAGTGCTTCTTCAATTGTCGCAAAGCACTAGCTTTTCATTGCACGTCACAATCCGGTCAAGAAACGAGTCGTTCTAATTACGCAGATGGGCAGACGACAACACAAGAGGATGACATTTTGATTTTCATTCAATTCGTGCGGCACGAACTCATCAATTTCCCGTAAATGATTGAAAACCGTCAACTGCGATACTGCTAATTCAGACACGATTCAGTACAGTGTAACACTGATTTGTTTCAACAGAAACCTCTAGTTGATTGGCATTTACTTCCGAGGGCCGTGCACAACGCTCTCTATTTTCAAGCCTCTTGTTACATTTGTGGAATTGTTGAAACCATAGTTATACAATGCGGTTATTGGCGGTTGCAGATCAGTTGCACTGTGTTGGGTAAGGTTTCGTTTCCGGTGCATTGCGACCAAGTTTAAATGGGTACAAAAAAGGTGCTAATTTGCATCTGTCCATGTTGCATTAAATGTCCTGTACAATTGTAAAAGCGTGATTTTTGGCTATCCTATCACTACTGCTAGATAGAGAGAGGAATAAGCTGCAAAGTGATGGGTAATATCTAAGCAATTTATTGAAAATGCGTTAACAAGTAAAGCTGGCAAGGTTAACATATCAAAATCTGCCATAACTTTCTTAACAACTTAATATTTGATCACTGTTTTATGTAGAACCTTATTGGTATCAGACGGCAACCGTGAGTCGGTGACAGTGAGGCACGTGGCCAATGAAAGAGCTACAGAATATGCCGCTACGGGTAAGAACTCTCATGCTTAACATCTTCTGTAGGATGATCTGGATGACGTTGGAATACTCGACGGTAGAAGTTACCGATAACATTGACCTAGCATGGTGGAGTAGCGATCACGTTTGCCGCCAGGAACGGTGGTAATATTTTCGCCCGGACTGAGGGCACTATATGCATGGGAAGACCACACAATCGGTTCAGGATAAAGCGCACATTAGTTTTCGATTAAATGGATGATCGTTTGGGACACTGAGGTAAATGTAGTGATAGGGGCACCAATAGGACAGGGAAACCACTGGGAAGAATGCTTGCACAGGTGCGACGCATGGTGCAAATGTGCTGTTGATCATACCTAGTAACATTTAAATCTTCAACCCGCAGCTTATCCGGATAGTTTGTCCTTTATGTTTGGCATCGAACAATCGACAGTACTAAAACTGCCACCCCCTGTTCGTGTCGCTCGGGACGGACCGCCCGTACTCCCTATGCTACGCCTCTGACTCACACAATGTTGCGTTATTTCCTCTCCTGATCAATACAGGTCAAATGGCTTGAATGGGAATGGAATTCGAAACGAATAACGTGGGCGCAAAAGGGGCACCAGTCTGAACAGCGTTCTGTGTTTGGCAAATTCAGAGGGTAAAAAGTCCACTGACATTTCCATCGGCTTTGCTGAGTCTTCTTTCATGTTGGTATTGCGGCTAAGTCTCGGAAGTTGGCAGCAAACGTACCGTGGGTTACAGTGAACTCATCACTGTGTACATGCGCATTCCTACGGCTTTCAGTTTACGGTGGCGCTATGGGCGATATAACAAGGTCACAACATTCAGAGTAAACGGGTGTCGCTAACCAGGACATTCAATCGGATTAGAAGATAAAGTTGAACAGGTTGCACAGCTTTGGGCACAGGCTGTGTTTGGCAGACAAGCAAAAGGACACGCTTAGCTTTCCAGATCTAGGAGGACTTAATCTTCCTTGGTGGAGCTCGTCGGCATAGCAACAAGGAACAAATTCAATGACTACCTGGTTGTTGCTGACTCGGTTCACCTTCCAGGTGCATTGATTTAATCGAATTTTACGGAGCATGTTTCAGAATTTGAATCAGCGGCTTTTTTCACTCTCCGCCTAATCGGACTACCTGTTTAAACCGTGTGTGACTATGAAGTTTCGAGCGATTCCTATACGTTGTCAACCAACGTACTTGCACAAAATTAGATGCCACACATTACATAAAGCCTCCAAAGAGCGGGACCTAAGGATACTAGTTCAAGACGATCTCGGCTGCTCGAAACGATCTGGGGATGGATGGAAAACCGGTAGTAATCACGTCGGCTTTTTACGCAGATGGTTTGGTCGGTTTGAGCCTGCTACTTTTTCACACTTCCTTAAAGCATCCGCACTACGCTGTGTAGAATATGCCATCAAGGCGTGGTATCGATTCCAGAACCAAGACGTTGACACTTCACAGCGAAGGTATCGAAGAAGGTTAGAGATTTCAACTATCTCTCCTACCAACTTAGAATGTAGCTACCGGGACTGTGCACTAGTCCGCATCGAGAACTTCGGCGGTATCCCGTAATGACTTACAAGTCCTGAACAACACAGGCTTGAACGGCGTTGCAAACAGATATTTTTTCGGTAGTTCACATCACACAGGTACAGCCAATCACGCTTGGCGCCAGCTCCTGGAGCTCCCTGACAACACCAATTTAGGAGTTAGCATTTAAAGTTGGCCATGTAGTGTGGCCGCCTCGAAGTCCACCGAAATTTCCTCATTCTTCGAGTGTGGCAGCTATCTCGTGTACGCTGTTTCTGGCTCTAAAATTAACGACACTTAAAAATCACTTAAAGGCAGACTGCACCACTTGCGGTTCGTTTTATAACTTGAGTCAAGAGAATAAACGACACAACTAAGCAGTGTGCTCAGTATCCAACACAGGTGCATCTACCGCTTTTATCGCGGGAACATCTCGGCCAGTTCACCAGTGCTCACTTAATTTTACCAACTCATTGTTTGACAATTTTCATATTTTCATTTCAACCATGCTAAGACCTCTGCTGACGGTTACCATGTTTACCAGCTGGTTCGATAAGGAGTATGGAGAAATGGCTCGGCGGCGGTCCGAATTGTGAGTACTTTCAATGACCATGAGGAATAAAAGAGGCGGCAAAGTGTTTGCAGTTGTGCGAAAACGATCGGGCACCGGCAGTTCGAAGATCAGCTTACAATCGCCGAGAAGCTAGCCCAGAAGAAAAGTCTTGCTTACACGGAGCGGTACCTGAAGCCGACAGGTGACCTAACAGTGAGAGAGGATGCGGACGGACAGCCCCTAACCTCCAGCACTGAGCATGCGTCCGTGTTGGCGGAGCACTATGCTTCCGTGTTTGCAAATGACCAAGTGTCTACGAAGTTTGACGTGTACCGCGGTTACGGAACTCGACCGTCTGGTTTGCGATGTTAAAGATGTGCGCGAACTACTCGCCGACTTTGACGGCACCAAATCTACTGCACGTGACGAACTCCACCCACTGATTCTCAAGCCCGTATCGGGAGTCAATTCGCCTGCTATGACTAACTTGTTCAACAGATCGATGTCCGAAGGTTTTTCTCCAAGAGACTGGAAACACTCAGTCGTAAGGCCGATTTCGAAAGGCGTGATCTAAGCCAGGGGTGCAACTACAGGCTGATATATCTGACACCTATTTTGACCAAGATTACCGAGAAGATTGTAAAGTAGGGTCTACTACAGCGGCTCCAGTCAAAAGATCTACTGACGCCCGCATAGCACGGTTTTATGCGAAGCAGCTCAAGCTTTAACAACGTACTCCTGACGAGATATGAGTGGCTGCAGACATTGAATCGGGGAAAGTCTGTTGACGTAGTCTACATCTATTTCAGTAAAGTGTACGACGGGGTGAACCACGAGGTCATCCTGGACTGACTGATAGTTGCGGTGTTGATGGATCACAGCAATAATGGATCCAGGACTTCACCGTTGCATGAAAATGGAGGGTACAGGTTGACTGGAGTCACGCAGTGGTGCGCTACTAGTGAGCAATATATAGTGAAACGAGCAGGTATAAGGCAATCAGAGAAACTTTGGATCGTGGCGCACGAAAGAAACATTGCGCACAAATCAACAAGCTGAAGGACACGTGGTGCAGTAATCTACCTCTACCGATACGTGAATAAAGGGGAGCAGCGGAACGGAGAGTCGGAATGGTAGCACAAATGGAAGTGCGCAAATGAGCCCGAGTCTTTAGATGCGAACTGTGATATCTGGACGTGGGATCTTCAATATGCAATTCGACAGCACCGCGTTGCGTTCTAAACATCTGGTGCAGTGACCAGCCAGAAGTGGAACATGAAGATCCCTTAGCCGGAGCCATTCGAGGAGGGGGGACGTGAGGAATTTCCTGGATGATTTTGATGATGACTCCGAGGCCGTCGGTGTGAGGCGGGAAGGAACGAAGCTGGTTGTCTTGCGGAGCCTCCTCAAAGGCAGGACGAACGCGATTCAGGAGGCGGCACGAAGGGGCCCAGGGAAGTTGGAATGGGCAGCCGCGAAGGAGGCACAGATTGCAGGGTTAGACAGTACGCCAGACAGCCAGGATGCAATTCAGCAATCCAAGGTGACGAGGCTTGGAGTGAGAGCGGACCCTTAATCTTCACCGTCTACCTCTGACTTGCTGGACCGAGCGCTGCTCAATTTGAACGACGCGTCAAGACAACAACTGTAAGTGGAGCCGTTTCTGGACAGTCTACCTCCGATAATAGTCGATCGATCCCGGATTGTGGACGCTACCTAGGCAACTGGCGTGACGGAGCTCGCCTCAGTGGCCAGAGAGTTTTCACATGAGGTAGTCGCTGCAGTGAAAGCATTAGACGAAAAAGAGGAGGAGCGATTAGACAGGCTAGTGGAGTCGCTGGGACAAATTACGCAAGACATCGGGACACTCCGAAATCCGTGTCTGCAAACACGACCGAAGGGAGGATGCTACCTTTGCGAGAAACTGGGGCACTGGAAGCGGCAATATCCTTCAAGGCGGGGTGCACGCTTTGTACCAAATAAAAGTTACAAACCGTATTGTTCTCGTGTTGGAGAGTGCATACTTATGGCGCCTAATTAAAGTGCGATTAAAGCGTTGGGAGAAGTGAATGGAAAAACAGAATGCCAGCGAGCTGAGGAAGTGGTACGAATTTGAGGAGGAAACACGCTCGTACAGTGAACATCCCCGGCGGTCAGAAAGACTCCGACGGAAGGCAGCTGACGCGAATCCTTTGGAGGGGGAGGAGTGTGGTGGATTGAAGGTCGATACTACTGAACAGGATATAAGTAGTGTGATGCAAGCTGACACACCAACAGCGAGGCTTGCCGACTTCCCCAAAGTTGAAGATGACCTCAGGATTCCAGTTCCATGTGCACGAGGAGTAAACACAGAGACGAGCACCAGTTGGGAAACACTCTATGGAAATCACGCGGATGAGCGGACGCCTCCAAAGTAACTGGATGGAAATCACGCAGATGAGCGGACGCATCCAATGTATGAACGAACACACCTAGTATAAGCCACTTTAGTAATAGACAATTACCGCCTGCCACGGGCTCTTACAGTACTCACCAAAATCCTTCCATTCATAAGTAGTAATACCAATCCGCCCGTACGGATTCCACAAAATGCTATGTCGATTCATAGCTGCCGTAACCGGGAAGTCCTGACGCCGGAAGGCCGACCGCTGTCATCTGCATGGCAGGTGCCTGCATGGCAGTGGAGGATGCGTCGGGCTATATCGCATTTAGCTAACAATCCACGATAGTTAGATGCCGTCCTCCATGGCGCAGTTGCATAAGCTGCGGGCTAGTTGGCAAGAGCCACTAGCAGTCATGGGTTCGATCCTCCGCAGAGGACCGAAGGATGCGCACCACTGATGAGCCCCAATAGGGCGAAACGGCCGTCTGGTGCTTTTCCGGACAGCTGGTCGACATATCTGAATTGTCGGCTGATTGCGACGAACAAAATACTCACAAAAATCCTTCCATTCATAAGTAAAACAGAAAGGTGTTTTATTGGTGCAGGAGTGGCAGTTTCCCTAGTCAATAGCAGAGATGGGGTGAAAACGCAGTTGCGTTCCATGATAGTGAAGGTGGTTGATGGTCACTATGTACGCATAGGTGGTACGGCGCAGCATGTGGTTGGTGTCAGCAGTCGGAATTTCAACCATCTCTTCGTCATGTCGCCGAAAGCAAAATAGACCATCCCAGGTGCAAACTTCTGAAACTCAACGAAGCCATCGTCTACCTGAAACAAGGAGAGCTGATTACGAAATACGAGGCTGTGCCGCTTGCGGGCAGAGAAAGATCCTCACGGGTGTGCTGCGTCATAACGGCTATGTACACAAGTCCAATCCCACAATCACTCGTAAGCAAGTACGATATCGTATTCACGGATGATAATAGCAATAACGGGTTCAGTAACTGGATCGAACATACCATTCCGCCATCACCACAGCCGCATCAGCCTCATTTACTCAAAAAAGCCAATATAACTGGAGACTGAGCAACAATGGAACAATGATTTTACATGGGTAAAAAATTTAATGCTTAACTGGTCCCGTAGGATGGTCACGGTGAAACTAAAAAATGTAAAAAAAAGTTGTTAGCAAAATTGGGTTTACATCAGTGAACTCACTGAACATACGTAGTGTAAATCTGAGGTAAATCCATACGAAATGACGGCAAATGGGATATTGGTAAAAATCGTGTCTCCTTCTGGTGTACACATAGAGGAGATGAAAAATGTAGAACAAAATCTGTGCTGTGACCGCCAGTGAAATCACTTTCAGACACTTGTGTTTATCCACAGGTAATGGGTCATGTAAGATGGTGCAGGGAAATAATTGCACGGTCAACTCGGGCTCTGAACTCTGCCAGCGTGGGAGCACATATGACAGATTCCGGTATGGCATTCCACGTACGGCAACCGCGTACAGAAATGGAATTCAGACGGCATTCCAAACGACTATGTTACTCTGCCAGTTGAAGCTGGTGGCCACTCAAATTGCTGTTGTGACTGAGCTCTAGTAAGATGTGGCACATGTGGCTGGGATCTCACAAAATTTGGTACATCAAAATGAGGTCCCCGCACAAGCGCCAATACCGTCCGCTGAAGACCCCGAGCATTTGTAGGCTTCGTTCATACGGCAAATTATACAGACCCTTGACATTCTTGGTTTCCAGGCGTTGTGGTAGCTCCAAGGCGGTGAGACCTCTTCAGCCACGGCTGCCAGACCAGTATTGCTTATTCCACATGTGGCCGTATGCATGAGCCGTTGTGGACAAATCGATGGATCGAATCGTCCAAATACACGCTTCATGGGACCCACCAGTTGGATGCCCCACCTAGACGTCGTTTCAGCCTGCTACGAACATCCTAGGTCGACCCAGACAAAACTCCTAGAGTCTTCTCGCCAGAAGACCTTTGACGCTCCTGGTTGCCGAGTTTGTAGGAGTGCACCAACTTGTGCCGTAGGTGCAACACTCGACATTTTCCACATTGAATCTAAGTAGACTCTGGGTTGACCACGCGTATACCCTATCTAGATCAGCTTGAAGTACTGTAATATCGTCTGACATTTTGATAGCCCCCCACATCTTGATGTCATCGGCATAAAGAAGGCCGTTCGAGCTTATGATGTGTGTGATTTCGTTGATATACGTTAAAAATAATCGCGGTTTTGGTACCGATCCCTGTGGTACTCGGCATTCAACCTGGATGCGATCTGACAGCGAATCACGCACACGTACTCCCAGGCGCCGGTATAAAAGAAAGGTTCTGATCCACCCTAGGAGAGGATCACCAATACCAAAGATCTGGAGTTTGATAACGGAAGAAAGTTGCATGAGAATTTGTATGTAATAAATACTATTCCCTACCCCTGTGCCTTTGAGAGTGGTAAAAGGTTTAGAACACAGCGAAAACAAGTCACGAGTGCCAAATCTATGTAGTAGTTCAAAATGTCCTTGAAATCACAGTTCACCACTATTCGATCCAGAGAACCCAGTGAAACTGTAAGAGGCATTTTTAAATGCTACATAAGAGGTTGAAGAACGATTAAGTTATTGTGGGTGACAGATACCTTTTGTAACATTGCGATAGCGTAGTACATATTTAACTTTTAATTGCACCCACAGTACAGTGTTCAGTTCTATTGAAGTGTCTGAGGGGCAAGCTTGCTAAGACTAAGGATCTGTCTAACAGGTATACCATACAGACTTAGCGACATTGGCTAAAGCGTGACCTCCAACCGCTCGAAATTCGCCGACGTCGAGCAACGAAATTTGTCAAAGGATCACGCAGTCTTCCGTACTAGCAACGACTGAAAACACTCGGAGTGCTCAGTGAACCCTACCAGCGGCTATGTAGAGACCTCATATTTGTTTAGGAAATACTCAGCAACCTCAGAACACCAATCTTAGAAGCAGTAGCCTGCAACTGAGTTAACAACACAGTCGTCCAGATTATCAATAAAATTACTTCTCCCTTCGGGTCCGTCAACCCTGGAACTCCCTTCCAAACTCACTTGTCTGTGCCCCCACATTAGCTGTTTTCAAAAAATGATTGGATATCAAATTCAACACTGCACTTTTTTACTTGTAAGCACACTCCTGATGTATTCAGGTTAATTAGCCACTATGTAACTATGACCCACATTGACACACAAATCTGTGAGGAGAAGTGAGCAAGCTGCTTGGTATTTAAAAGGAGTTTTGAACAATCATTGAACAATGATTTATAACGGGTAAAATAGTAGGTGCTTGACATGTCCCGTAGGGTGTTTAGCGTGATAAAAAAGATAGCGAAGGGATAATGGAATCGCCAGTTCGGGCGATTACAGATTTAACTGCACTGTCGTATAAAGAGAGTTTGAAATGAGAATGTACGCACATAAAGCAATAAGGGGAGTGGTTATTGATCACATAACAGGCGAGAAAAAATAAAAAAGATAGCAAGGACAACGCTTACTCGTGTGCAACTATCTTGGGTTGACAGGATACAGAAATCCAGTTTCTATAGTAGTAGCGTTTATCAAATTTCGTGCAAGGGGTTTGGAGTGACTCATTCTCGAGTAAGGTTATGGCACTATCCACTGTCTGTCGTGCATTAGTGCCAGCATTTAGTGGTCATGAGCTATTGCACGTAGTGTAAATGTGACAGAGTATCGTCAGGGCGTTTTTTGAAAAGGGATAGGGTGGGTGCATTAATTACATGTTCCGGGAGGGCGTTCCAAGGCTGTGCCACTCGAAGGGAGAAATAGTTTGTTAACGATAACAACGTGTTATTTCGTTTTGTCTGGTACTATCTCATTTTCACAAGCCTTTTTCTATACGCCATTACGGATTCAACCGCTGTGCATTTTATCTACTCTAATTATGTAATATTTTAATTACAGTTTCGTCTGTTAGCAACCAAAGTGACACTATAAGCCTTTGCTTTTTACCCGTTTTGAATCACTCTTCTATTGTACTGTCTTAGCGTCAAGTCAAACTCATGTATTTGAAATAGCGCGGCGTTGACAAACTTTAGCCGCCTTGATAGTGAAGGTAATTTTATAACATCCATGTTTTATGGTAGGCGTACGTCGCAGTGACTCGAATACACGACGTTTAAATATCTGGAAATTAAATTCGTTTCATCAAGCGCTTTACCAAAGTTTACTTCTAAAACTTCATAACCAATGGGATTCAAGATGAGAGAGAGGAGATAATAACACCCCTATAAAAGATAAACTGTGCAAGGCCACACGGAGTAACAAGTGCCCATACATCATGAAAACTCAAATGTGTTGTCACTTGTTTCCTTAGTAATAAGCACGACACCGTTCGCCGTGATACATTTTGTACCCCGTCCATCATCATGCGTTAGAGATATTTTTAATCACCTAAAACAGCCTAGCCGACAGGTTTGAGTGACCTGCGGACGGAGAAACATTGCGAACAAGTCACAGAGCCGAGGCAAAGTGACCTTCTTATTATCCGTTTCCGTCACATGTTGCAGCAAATGTGTGCGTTGGCGAATTCGCCACGGTGGTCAGCGGGACATCACTCTCTTTGCAAGCCATACGTTCCCACGACGGGTTGATCCATCGATCGAATTATGTTTACCTTAAGACTAGAGACAAGTAACGCTTTTGGGTGCTGCGTGCGACATCAAGTGACCTGTCCAAGCAGTAGATTAGGCTACCGATATTGATTTTCCTATATAATCTGACCATAGGACTGCACATTTCTGTAAACTTGTGTGGTTAACGCAGATTTTGCGCAACAGTTCGAAGGAGTTCAGTTTGTTTCTCAGAATCTTTAACCATAGAGAGGAAGGGATGATCGAAGGGATCAATCGAAACGGTTACTATGGGAGCAGGTTGCATGCCCCGCGTGCTTGAAGGAAGGGTTACATTCGTGTGGGTAAATTGAAGTAAGACCCAAAGTTGTATAACTCCAACAACTGACTGGTTGCGAATTGATTTAGATTCAACCAAGGTAAAGTAAATAAACAAAAAGGTGAGTGGAGTCAGCATATGAAATTACAAATCGGATTCCGCAAAATGTGGCGAATAAATCTATTCCGACGCATTAGTGGATAAGCAATACTGGGACATGCCAGCAAAAGCCTCTCTAGTGTTATCGTGAGAACACGCTAGTTGGCGAAGTCACATACCGGTTATGGGACAGTAACTCAAGTAGCGAACGTTTGATCGATTTCAATATACTCGTGTCAAACTTGGCCTTTCCGACTGGCGCTCTCGTCGATTGTATAGCTTGTCACCGTAAAAACAGGTTCACATCTTTGCTGCTTATCTATTACATTCACTTCTGTCTCTGAACGCTCTCCGTCACGATGGTTGTCAAGCGCTGCTTAAACTCGCTGTGTCCTCTTTCCGACGACTCTGTGGTCATGTGTGACAAATCGGGGTGTCTAGAAGAGGTTACACATTCATCCGGCGGCATGCAGTGCGATATCTGTAACTGTTGGTTCCATAAGGCCTGTACTGCCTTGGATCGTAGACAGTAAGCTCTTCTGTCCAGTAGTGAGATATTACTCTACCTTTGTAGTGAATTGTGCGCGCAGGATTGAGCGTTACACGCCAGTACAGAGCAGTCCAGTTTCTCTGGAAACTTTGCTATCTCTGATTGCCTCGCTAGACAGGAAAGTTGAATGGGTTGTGAAGGGCCTAGAATACTCAAGTCTTCTGTGTCAGTAGAAGACACTGTCAAGTTGTCAGACCCTGCATCTGTTTGTTCACCGTCAAATGTCAGTATACCTGTTAGCAACGACCCTATTAGTAACGAACCCTCAGATAGCATGTTTGATTCGGCTGTTAGCGAGGGAGAGCAGCAGGCTTCTGCCCTTGTCAAAAGAAAGCGAAAGGGTTAAAAAAGCGGCGAAGCCAAAGGCAGACGTGAGAGGTCCGTTGGGTGCAATATCCCCACTCCCCTCGAATTCTACTACTACGACTGTCAGGAAGAAAGTAAGAATTGCCTAGGAAATTCACTATTTTAGCGATTAATCGATTATTAACGATTATCGCATCGAAGTCGAACGTTCCGGAATGTTTTAGTTCTGCACGTGACTAGAAAACACCTGACACCTCGGCAAAAGCTATGGGGAACCACTAACCTTGGTATCTGACCTTCCAATTCTAGAAGTCGAAGGTCAGTAAGACTTACAAACACAACCAAGGTCCGCGGTAGTTGTACAGTGTTTGTTGACGGCGATTAATACAGTATTTTGTTCAGTTCATTGGCGTTCTGCTTCTTCCTTCGGTTGGGCTAGAAGTTTTGTGGAGCAGTAAAGTGTCAATTTCAGAATCGCGCCTAGTGAGAAGATTATAACAACTACGGAATCGTTACAGCTGGAATCACCTACGACATTAGAGTCTGTAGAAACGGACGCTAAACTGAAAACACCGACGTCCACAGAGCGTTCGGTAAATACTCCGCGTCGCGGAGACGGGTATACCGACTGCAGTGTTATTTTCAGAAACGCCACTGAGTCATTTGCTGTTCTCCCAAAAGACCGTATGCTAGGTGATCTTCAGTGGTTTAGAATATGCGTTACCAAACTCTTGCCACTCGGCTTCCCCGGCGTGACTGCGCGCAAACTAACCAGACTCGGTAACTTGCCAACTGATAAGCCTCGCCCTCGCTTGTTGCGAGTTGTTCTGTCCACTCCGGAGGAGCACGAAGCACTTCTGCGTTTCGCCTTTAAGCTCAAGGGCATTGGTGTCATTGTGCACCCAGACCTCCCTTTAGCGGATAGGCTGAAATTGCGGGAAGCTGTGAGTGATCTTAAAGCCCGCCGTGAACTAGGAGAAAGGAGTCTTCGCTTGGTGGGTTTTCGGGTGGTTAGACGGCGGTCCACTTCTGCCTTACCAGAGCCGGTTCTAGTGGCACACGACTTCGAACTCATTGCTAAATCCCTTCCGGTGATCTTAAGCAATGTGCGTAGCCTACGAAAAATGCTGAGCGAAGTCGGGGCCCTTGTCGATGAATGTCGTCCAGATGTTCTCGCGTTCACTGAAAAGTGGTTGTCCACCGACGTCACGGACAGTGAAGTGTGCTTGCCAGGCTACGCACTGCTGTGGTGTGACCGCACGTCTGATCCGCGTGGAGGTGGCGTTGCTTTGTACGTTAACTCCGCACTTACTGTCTTTATGAGCTATCTTTCCCGATCACCAGACAGTGATGTTGAGGTACTCGCAGTTGACCTGTGTATTGCCGCCGCGCAACTTAAAGTTGTGCTGGTCTATAGAAGCCCCGACAGCGTTGCTAAGGGGTTGTTGATTTCAGCCGTGAACATTGGGCACATAGGTGTTTAGTAATGAGGGGCCTTTAATCTTCCCAACCTTGGCTCGCAAAATTTTTCCTGCGACGTCGTTACAAGGTCATTAGTTATCGAGCTTCTCGAGCTGATCTTGCATGCTTCCCTGCATCAATTTGTCGATCGGTCTACTAGCTTGATGATGGGTCAAAACCCGTCCCTCTTGGACTTGATCTTCGCTAAATCCATTAATTTTGTCACGCACATTGTATACAAACCACCTCTCGGTGCTAGCGACCACGCATGCTTCTCATTTAAGGGCGCACTTAGTCGTCAGACTAATGATCGTTCCGAGCGAGTTCCAAACATGACGCGCAGACTTTCATGCGATGAAAGCCAAGTTAGCAAAGTCGCCTTGCGTCATTTTGGAAAATGACGAGAGTCAAACGGCCTGGGACAGATTTAAATCATACTTGAGTGAGCTCTCTCTCCCCCATATACCACTGTTTGGCGGAAATAAAACTAGGGCAAAGTCACTCTGGTTCGATCCTGCTGTACGCAAACAACTGAACAGACGTGCCAGATGTTGGCGTAGTTACTTCTCTGTTCCTTCATCATGCATCTTCAAGCGCTACCGAGAAGCTCGAAATGCTTGCAGGCGGCATCTACGAAGTATTCGACTACAGCATGAAGCAGAGCTTGCTCGTATAGCCTCATCCAACCCGAAACGCTTCTTCGCGTATATCAAAAGGCGAAGCAACATGAACTTGTGTATCCCAGTGTTGTTTAGCCCTGACGCCACTGCTGTTGTCACAGATCACGCAAACGCTTGTTTGCTCGGAGAACAGTACGCTGGGGTTTATGTTCGAGAGTCGCAGCTGCCGCATATCAGCCTGTAGGCAAAAGTTCCTGAGGGCACCCTCTTGGAGGAGGTTTCCATAACGGAGACTCAAGGGCTCCCACTTCTGAGGGAATTAAATCCCAATAAAGCTGCTGGTGTGGATGCTATTCATCCAAAACTGTTGTATGAGTATGTTGATGAACGTTCCCTTCCGATTGCATAACTTTTGTGAAGTCTCTACGCAGCTGCCCTCTACCCACTGACTGGAAGGAGGCTATTGCTTGTCCCATTTTTAACAAAGGTGACAAACACCTCCCTGATAACTATAGACCGGACAGTTTGACGAGCGTGCTGGTCAAGTCGATGGAAAAAATCGTGACGGACACTCTTGAAGAACACTTGAGAGCGTTTGAGTTGCCTAATCCCTCTCAGCACGGCTTTCGCAAGGGCTGTTCTTGCCTTACTAGCTTGTTAACGGCTCGTGAGCACTGGACCGAAGCCGTTGATGACGGGAAGGCAGTGGACGTGCTGTTCATTGACTTTCCAAAGTTTTGACGCCGTGCCATATTCGTGCCTTTTGTACAAGCTGAAGTCTTACGGTATTTCTGCACCAGTCTTTCGATGAATTTCAGCTTTCCTAATCGGAAGGGAAATGTGTGTGTGTGCCGGTGGGTTCCAGCCTGTGCTTCCGCCAATGTGTTCTCAGTGGCGTTCCGCAAGGTGCAGTCCTTGGCCCCCTCCACTTCACATTATACATTAATGACCTACCCGATGAATTGGATGTGCCATCCCTAAAGTTTGCCGATGACTTGAAACTGCTTTACAATAGACGATCCCATTGGTCCACTGACCCTACAGAGGGCTCTGGATAGTCTTTTGGACTGGTCCCTTTTGTGGCAGTTGCCCGTTAATTTAGCGAAATGTTCATTTTTACGCCTTGGTCCGAATGACTCGCCGAGGCGTTATTTGCTTGGCGGCAACGAGGTATCGCGAGTTCAACTCCAGTCTGACCTCGGAGTTTTGCTGTCATCAGATTTAAGTCCAGTGAACACGGGACGACAGCTGCTCGCAAAGGTTTCAACATTTTGTGGATGGTGCGCAGGTCATTCGGGATCACGACCACCGAAATGTTCGTTAGACTATTTTCGGCTTTTGTAAGGCCGCACTTGGAATACTGAGTTCAGGCTTGTCCTCCATGCCTGGTTCGTGATAAGATGGCAGTTGAATGAGTCCTGCGATCCGGGACGAAAATGGTGCACGGATTAAAGAAGCTGACGTACCTGGAGAGGCTACGTAACTTGGATATGTTTTCCATGTATTACAGGCGGCATCGGGGCGACTTGGTCCTCACATTTCGTATACTGATGGGTCAGATTGGTGCTGATTTGTTTGGAGTGTTTCGCTCAACTCGAGCGCCAAACCTTTGTGGCCACCCATTAAACTTGCACAAACTCCGGTCTGACCGGGTTTGGGTAGCTTTTCGGCTATCGCGTAGGGTCACAGCTTATTGGAACGCACTGCCTGCAGACGTCATGATGACACCGACGATGAAAGAGTTCGAGCATCGACTTGACACTCGCGGTCTGTAGCTTAAAGTCTTCCCCTTATGTCTTAGAGTTTTACTCGTCTACTACGGCCTACACATCTTTAACTCATTTTAACTTACATGTTAATACTGTCTACGAAATTTGATAAGCTTGTCTTACCCTCTGTTTCCTTTCCTTTACTAACACTACTGTTCGCTTTTATTCTTTATGTGGCCGGCACAGCGGGGACTGCTAGTGCAGGGCACGTGGGCATTGGTCGACCATGTGGATCGTGTGTGTTGATTTGGCTCTCCTTTGGCACATTAATGCACCGGTTTCCATGTTGGAGCAATGACGTTTTTGAAGGTGGAATACTCGCGAGATATTCCTACCGTTCCGGTCCCACTAGAACTTGAACTTGTTCCATTATAAGCAACATCTTGTAGCGAACTGGAGATTCCTCCGGTTGTCCGGATCCGATGTGGAAAATACTAGAAAAAAATATGATCTCACCTTGTACCCGGGTAAAGTAGTAAGGATGCCTGCTGGAATGTTAATTATGTGTCTTTTAAGTAACCAGACGGATCGCACTTCGGTCGCTACCGGCTTTCCTTCTCCGGCTTTCCTTCGCCACATCTGCAGTGGCGGCCATACTTCTCCCCCTAACAAGAACCTTTTGTGGTACCTTTCAGTTAGCGGGATTGTACGTTTCAATACTAAATGTACACCGCGCCCACTTATCAGCCTTCTTCCGGCTTTTCCCTAAGGAACGAGGCTTGGTCTATAGCGCCCGAACGATTGCGCTACAACTGGTGATTCCAACCCAAAATTTGGTATCATGTCTACCTTTTTTT
Organism: Dicrocoelium dendriticum; assembly: GCA_944474145.2. NCBI lineage: Eukaryota > Metazoa > Platyhelminthes > Trematoda > Plagiorchiida > Dicrocoeliidae > Dicrocoelium > Dicrocoelium dendriticum. The sequence continues at coordinate 11,124,957 of OX104065.1, read as the reverse complement.
CTTTTAAACTAAGTCAAATCTTGCCGCACATCTATACATTTTCACCTTTGGTTCAATACATGATTCTGCAAGACCCACATCATGTGTGCCGCCCTTTAATGTGACTCAGAACCAGTAAAAACCTAAGGGGCCACTCATTGAAATTCGTATACCAGTATAGCCGTCTGGAGAACCGCAGCAATTTCTTTTCCATTTGTGTCTGTCACCCGTGGATTGCTTTCCCAGAATCGGTCGTCTCTGCACCGACACTAACAGTGTTTAAATGATGGGTGGATGACGCATTCATCCACTTAGACTTTGTCGCTTAGCTCTAAGTCCCCCTCCTACACCTGGAGTTTACCATGGATGTATTTGATGTCAACTGTGGCTGCTGTGAATCTAAGCGGATTACAGGACTAGAGCGGAACAAACGATAAATGCTTATTTTCATATTTAAAGTACTAACAGTTTTACGATCATTATTATTAATGTTATTATTATTATTTCGATATCCCTACCAACTGTCCAACCGGACTTGTAAAGTACCACTTCTTAACCAGCATAAATGCATTGTTCATTGTTCATAGCCCTTGTTGACTTGTTTGGGTTGAACAGGAAACGGACATCTATAGACCACAAGGAGAGGCGGTTGAGGTATTGCTGAACTAGGCTACGGTGGTCGCCGATGCTAAGCGCTCTTCAAATTTTCATTTCATCCACAAACAGGGCACATGGTGACCAATGAGGCTGAGGCGGATCGTGGATGCGGATTAGGAACAGACTGGACCCCAGCACCATACTTGGGGTACTTCACAAGTAGAGGGATACTAGTCGATTAGATGACTGTTGACCAGTACCCTCCACTTACGCCCAACGAAAAAGTCCAGGATCAACTGGTGCGGAGATCCACGAAAACTGCAACTGTCAGCTAGTCGAGAGCTTTACATTAGATCATCTCAACAGATTTCCCGTGGTCCACTGCCTTCAACCATTCATGCCTGGTCACCATTAGGTTGGTGTTGCGTGAACGGCTTGACATAAAACCGTTGTGTGAGCGTCAGGAGAGATTTTGATCGAAACAGTTGCAGCGTATTCTTCTTCAGAATCCGCTCGGCAACCTAGACAACTAGATAATCATCAAATTTTTGTAACTTCAAATTAGTCTTCTGCAGTTGGTCAGTTAATTTTTCGTTGATGGCGTTGCCCATTCCTGAGTGCCCAAAGCGCATTTCCAACCTTATCTAAGAACGAGCAGTAGGGTATCTCATTGTGTCGATTGATGGATGTGGACAACTGTAACACCGGAAGTAACAATCAGGAAAAAGTTATCTATTTATCGAAATTACAATACAAGTCGCAAAGGCCAACTAGCAATCTGGAAAAGCGCCGGATGATCATATCGCTACATTGGGGATCGCCAGGGGTACGAGTTCCCTCGGTCCTCGGCCCGGGATCGAACCCATGAACGCTAGTGCCCTGCGCCAATAACCAGCAGCTTATGCCACTGAGCCATAGGGGACGATAGTCGACCATCATAGATTGGAATGTAACTGCGATTTATCCCGATACATCTTCCACTGCCATGCCGCTTACTGTTCGTGCAGTAGAGAGTGGTTGGCCGTCAGGTGTCAGCATTTACTTTGCTAGTAGTTGTGTATCTACACAGCATTTTTGAGGGCTTATAGGACGAAATGATCATCCAACACTTTTCCGGATTGGTAGCTGACTTTTGTGGCTTGTAACATAATTGCGAGGAGCTAAATAAATCTTGCCAAGTCCATATCCTCACAAGTAATCAAGACAAATTTCAACACCACCACCTGCTTGTGCCGAATTAAAGTAGCAGACAACAGCTCCCTAAGCATAAACCCGACGTACTGACTCACACACTGTCAAGCATGGATCGACTAACAAGAAACGCAATGAAAAACATGTAAAGGTTAAACTGTACTGTTCAAATCTGCCAAAAGTTCACTCTTTTGGGTACATAAAGCTTATACAGACTGGAACTAAATCGAAATTACGAAAACAGTAATTGATCCTAAGCGAAATGACACAACGTTAACAGCACATACCGAGTCGATAACAAACAACGTGCTAAAATGGCTGTTTAACAACTGAACGACTTCACGGATATGACTTGCCACTAAATGAAGTCACTTCCGCTTGCTTCAGTTCGGTGGATTATTGTATTCTAGCACCCCGTTGTTGTAATCGTAAAGAGGATTGTGCCCAGTATGGCAACCGACCAAACGAAAGGTATATGAACTGAACAATCAGTGTCGGCTCCCGATGGGCGCGATTCCCTGAATTGGTCCCGCTGCATTACGGGTAGACCATTTAGTGAACGGCTCGCGGTGGTGTCCCATTAGACAACTCAACTTCGGCTTGAACAACTGGGTAGTATCACGTCATCTGACAAAGAGCATGGACAGTACTACACTGTGATCGTAGGCTGTCATTATTGCTTCTTGCATGTACGTGACTTCACCACACGCCAACAGTTCATTTGTGTACAATCCTTGTTGTACTGGAATCTCTTGTTCATGAACCTACTTGCAATCCTGGTTGAACCGAGAACCGTGGAGATCAACCGGTGTCTTTCCCTTAATCTGGATCCACGTTCCGTCTCCCGTTCTTAAACGTACGAACACTCGTGCAGACTGGGCATCATGAAAGTCTAGCGCGCACCATGGAGTCCTTCGAGGTTGATGTCTGCTCTCTTTCCGGGACCCGATTGCAGGACCGCAGCAGGGCGGTTACTGTGAGAGCCCCAATTAACGACAACGACACATATCACCTGCGACTTTCTTGTGACGCGGAAGCGGCCGTAGCAGGTTTTTCTGGTGCAGGTATAGCACTATTGGCAAGGCCGAGGCTGACTGCGTGCAATCCAAATTCGGGGTTCATATTGGACCAATAGGCGTACGCTACAAATGACAGCAGCTAAGATTCGGTAAAGGACAACTTTTATCTTGAGCTTTATCAGCTATTGAACACCCCTAACAAATCGGATTTCAATACACTGCTTGGCCATCTGTTACCATACGAATATCACCTAGGTGATCACCCCGCGCTCGATGAGGACCGCTCAGAAGACGGAGATAGACTTTTCACATTTATGCGATGATGATCATGTTTTACTCGAGCACAAAATTCAGCCATAGGAAGAAATGTTCCGACATTTGGTGTTCGCCTTCGCAAACAGTAGTATGGTCTCCAATTGATCACAGCGCAATGATGGAACTATGGTGTATTATGGGTAAAAAGGCAATGCTTAACAAGCCCCCTGGGATGGAACCCACAGAGAAAATAAAAATGTATGATAAAGTGACAAGCGTTTTGGTGGACTCACCATAGACACGCGTAGAAGAGCTGAGATGTTCGCATGATAAAAGTATAAATCCATTGATTGTGATTTTGAAAACACTATTTGGCTGTGTTTTGTAGCTCCCTAGTTAACCCAAGTTATTAGATGGACTGCCGTTGGGACCACAGACCGATAAGTCGTATTTTTAAATACCGTAAGATTTGGGGCAGAGAAGAATGAATTTGGGAGAGATTCCACAGCTGACATACTCGAACGGAAAAAATTTCCACGGCTTCCAGCCGGCTATCCTGTATTGCCAGTATCAGAGGATAACCTCGAAAGTTAGAGTTTGGGTTCAACACCAGCAGCAGGCGGTAAATGCAGTTTTTGTTCTTATGGACTTGGTAAACCATTATGAGTTCCCCGGCAGACGCCGATATCGAATGCTGTCCATTAATAGGGACTTCAAAACTAAGCTGATAGTGGGCCAGCATACGGGATTACAGGCCAGATTGGTCCAGATACAAGGATTTAGATCATGCGCTGGTCAGTGCGAAAATCTACGTGTTTTGCGGTCTCATAAAAAGAGGCACAAGATGGATGAAAAGAAATTACTTAGTCCTTGGTCCAGGCGAGTTATCAATCATCGATACCAGACGCAGCCAATAGTATTCCACATCAAGGCAACACTAGACTCGTCTAAAAAAGACTATGGTCACTTTCAGGCAATCACGTTCCGGTCTAGCTGGACGCAGCTTAAAGGTTTGCATCTCTGCTTGCTTTCTAGAGCTGTTCGACCACTGTAAAGATATCCTGACGGAATCAGACGAAAATGAGCAGCGCCGTTCTGCCAATCGGCTGCTCAAAGAAAGACTGCGCAAGGATCGCGAGGCCTAGTGGTTTCAGCGTCCATTATAGATAGGAACTGCTGTCCTCACTGGCAACAAACTAAGCCTCTTCCAATTTCTTCGGTCCACTGATCTCAGAATGCCTGATGTCAGACAGGTTATTTTTGAGACAGACGGGTCTCGTATCACCAACCAGCAAAAGCGTTTGGACCGCTGGGCTGAGCAATTTTAAGCGCATTTCCACTGGCCTCCACAACCCATCAGCGCACACAGTAAACCTTGTTGTCTACCCTGACGCGTTAGACTGAATACACCCAGCGAAGCGGAAGTCCGCTTGGAGATTCCATATGTTCAGCGATTCAAGGCCGCAGGCAGAGACGGACTTCCTCCGAGGCTGTCTAGGTACGACAGCGTAAAAATCATTAAGCAGCTGAACCCGTAGTTCTCTAAAACATGGCATGAAAAGTAGCCTTCCAAATGGAGCAAGACAGTTGTGATCACAATTTTCTATAGAGGCGCTCACACATCTTGTGCCAGTCATTGAGTGATTAGTCCCATTTTGATTACCTCCAGATCACTGGTATCCATTCCAATTCATAGACTATTCCCTATGTATGTATATATATATATATATATATGCGTGTGTGTGTACAACAGCTTACCGTTGGCACGGAGCTGATGGTGTACAAATGCATGGTGCTGTCCGTACTTTTATACAGCAGCGAAACGTGGATGTTGCACCGTCGGGACGTGCGATACCTCGAGCGGTTCCATCAAAGTGTTTGCGACGGACTATGCGCATTGGTAGGTGCGACGAAGTTGCGGACACGGACGTGATGCGCCGTAGTGGACTGCAAACATTACTGCGACATCGTAGGTGGCTCGGTCATGTAAAGTGTAGGGATTCGACGCGGATACAAAAACAGCTATTTTATGATCAACTGACTTGGGGGAAGTGGCACATACTGAAACCGAAGCTTCGTTACCAGGACATGCTCAAAGTGAGTCTATCACGTTCTAATGTTGCCTGCAGATCATGGGAGGCGAAAGCGGTTGATCAGCGTACATGGCCCGATCTGATCATGAAGGCCGTTGCCGAGGTGCAAGAGGAATCTCTCTTGCACGCAGAGGAGAAGCGACAATTGCGAAAGCGACAGGCGTAGATGGGCTGTATTCCATCGACATCGAGCGCGTGGTGCTGCAGCACATGCGGTCGCGAGTGCCTGAGTCAGGCAGGCCTAGTGAGCCATGAGTGCGGCCAATCGGGAAGAACACCGAATCGACGACGAGTCCTGCAGAGAACGCTAGCAGAACCGGCGCTGCGTTAGAAGGTACGCTGCATTTGATTTACAAAACGCTTGCTTGCATGCTGAGTCACGTTACTTCAGGTGGTGGGTTTGCTATATTGTCCTAATGTTTCTTTATCACGTATTATTATCTACCAGAACAATCATCTATAAACTTTCACACGCCCCCTACACTACTTTAGTTAACATCGATAACATTTGCTCGTTTGTGACATTTTCCTAAAAGATATTTTCTGTTTTCTTGAACTTCTCGCATCCATACGCCAGCCACAGGACGCCTGCGCCTACAGAGGAACCATGCGTGACTTGCGCTGCACCACGCACTGCTACATCCATACATCCCATATGCAGTGTAAACTCGAAGGAATAAGACTGGGAGGCATGTGGATGGGAGCCACGTTTCATCAACGGAGCCGGCCCGCACTCCTCCAAGGCAAAACAAGCACGCTGTATTCGGGGAATCAAGCGCACACACGGCGGTGGCTGGATCGTAGTCCGTTCCACAGTGAGTGTATGGAATTACTTTTCGAGCGTAGCACGACCACAAGGACCGTGCATCCCGTCCCCTCCAGCAACGACCAACTGTCTCCTGGAGCCAGCATGGACAAGATGGTGGGTACTAAACAGGTAGGCACCTTGTCAACATGCCCATTGAAATGACGCTGGGCCTTACCGTGACGCGATGGTGTGTGTGCCACAGTGCTCCGTTGAGCTATGCTGGGTGGTGCTTTGACACCTTCAGAGCCACTCATACCAGGTTGGTCAATGGTTAGATGCCAGACAAACTCAGCCTCCTGGTCCTCCAGGTTGGGGGTTGGAATGAGGGTGGCACCTTATTCCTAAAAACGGACTCCTTGTAGCCCAACGCCAATCCCGCTGCCTTGCGGTCAGGTTTTTGTACAAAAGGCTTTGGTTGAGAACCCTAATCGTTCTCCTGTCCAGCCGTGGGCAACCTGACAGTATCCTGCCCACGCAACACAATGAATCTCTCTTCAAAGAAATTCCTGATGATCTGGCCACCGCAAAAGATAATCAACGGTGCCTTATCTGCCACATCAAGCAGGGTGAATAGGGGTTGGATGCTACTGCTCAAGCCTTCACGTTTCCTTATTCCCCTTCTTACGCTTTTTCTCCCTTATGGTCCCGTTCTACCTATACTTTTATCCCCCCACTTTTCAACCCCCAATTCTTGACCCTCTATCAACATGCTTTGCTAGGTTTTTATCTTCCAGTTTCAACTCAAAAGCTAACGCGCAGCGTCACTGCTGTCCTGTCTACAAACCCATGTCTAAACATGCGGTCCACTCCACTTCATCGGCCTCCGTTTGGAGCCCGCGATTCTTAATCAGATTGGCATGCCTCAATGTACGCACATTGCTACAGAACGAACAACCGGCAGCACTTTCCCGAACATTGGAGATCCTCGCGATCGATTTCTGCTGCTTGTCGGAGACCCGCCTGCAAGACTAGAGCTCTGTACGCACTCTGCGATGTCCTTCAGGTGACACCAGCAATGATGATTCAGCTTCGAACACCGGCCAAGCTGGTGTTGGCATTGCCTCGAGTCCCCGGGCTGAAGCTACTCTGGTTGATTGAATTGCACTCAGCAGCCGGATGTGTGCGGTCCGATTGGCTGGCTCGTTCAAAGCTCCGAACGCGAGCGGGACTAACAGATGTCTATTCATCATCGCTGCCTACGCGCCCACAAACTATAGCGCTGCTTCGGCAAAAAACGACTTCTACCGCCAACTGACCCAGCTCCTTCGACACAGAAGAAGCACGGACACTGTGGTGCTGGCGGGGGATCTGAACGCACAAGTTGGAAAGTTGTCCACTGAAGAAATGCATCTGGGTGGTTAGCATGGTATAGACTCCCGTAATGATGACGGTGAGCGGTTACTTCATTTGTGTGAAGATGCGCGCTTATTTCTTGAGAGCACTAACTTGCGACACAGCTCGCGACAGAGGGTGATTTGGCGCCCACCAGCCTCAAACCACCCTTGGACGCAAATCAATCCCATTGCAATCAGTTACCACTGGAGAGGCTACATCCAGAACTGCCGCTCGATTTGGAGTACCGGTGTGGACACCGACCATGCACTTGCATTTGCTGACATGCGGATGCGCTTTGGCGGACGCTCACGACAACGCTGTGAGCGCGTTAACACCGGCCAACTGAAAAAGCCAGCTGTTCTGAATGCCTATCTAAGTACGCTGACATGCAAGTTGCGTAAGCGCCCAATGAAGACAAGTGAAGGTCAATGGTCGCATGTTCACCAGACCATACTAGCAGCAGGCAAATCCTCATGTAGTATGTTTACTAGCCTACATGGACATTGGGTCTCTTCACAGTCTCTGGAACTTATCGATGCTCGCCGACATATTCCGGCTGGAAGCGAACACAATGCAACTCGCAAAGAGCTCCGGAACAAACTCCGTGTTATACGGAAGAGAGACCGCGAATCGTGGTGGTCTCATCATGCTTCAAAATGGAAATGATTGCTGCCCTTGGTAACCATCGCAAGTTATTCCGTCTGATACGAGAACCGGGCAGCAGGAGACCTGGTGTTATTGAAACAATTTGTGACGAGAGTGGACAGCCTATCCACAATTTGTCGAAACGCTTTGAGCGTTGGGCTGAGGATGTTGAAAAGCAATTTAATCGGCCGGAATTGTTCGATTCCTCACCGGCCAGTGATCACCTTGCTCCGTGGGCTGTCCATTGGACCCGCCATCTCGCTCAGAAGTCAAACATGAGATCAAACTGTTGAAGTTAACCAAAGCCGCGGGACCAGCTGATCTTCATCCAGCCCTCTTCAAATTCGGGGGACCTGCACTTGTGGATGATTGGCATGAATAACTAGTGAAACTGTGGGAGCAGCAACTGTCCCAAGCGACTGGAGCCGCTCCGTTATTGTTCTCATGTTCAAAGGAGGCTCGCGTACGGAATGTTGCAACCATAGAGGAATCAGTCTGATTCCCATCGCCACAAAATTGTTTGTCTCCGTAATCCTTCATAGACTGACTGGTGCTCGTGAAAGCCAGATTCGTGTGGAGCAAGGTGGGTTTCATCGGGGTCGTGGCTGCATCGACCACACCTTTATTTTGAATCAGTTGTTAGAGCACCGTCACACATATTGGCGGCCCACCGTAGTCGTGTTCCTCGACATCAAAGGTGCCTTCGATTCGATTGATCGATGTGCCCTTCGGAACTATCTATTCAGGAAAGATGTGTCAGAGAAATATGCAAATGGTATCCGAGCATTATACGGTCGTAGAACGGGCAATGTGAGGGCTTACGGCAAGCTGTCGCCGCCCTTCAATATCTCCAGCGGTGTGAGACAAGGATGCCCGCTATCACCTTTCCTCTTCAACTTCGATATTGACGAAGTCATGGAGATTGCATTTACAGGACACAACTTAGAATGTGTGGAGCTGATCCTAGGAGAACGACTTCTTGAAGTATGCACACGACATTGCCCTCATCTCTGACAGCTCCCAGATGTGCCAAGCCCCGCTGGACAGAGTAACACTGGCTGTCAGTCTGGCGAAGTGCTTTCGCTAGTCTTCGCCACTTATGGCGGCGGCGTGACATTACTCTCGCCCTGAAGGGTAGAGTGTACAATGCAGCGGTACGTTCGACCTTACTGTAGGGTTGCGAAACATGGCCCATTAGATCAACGGACATAAAGAGGCTAGTTGTGTTCGACCACCAGTGCGTCCGCAGTTTGGCTCACATCTGGTGGGAACACCGCGTGAGTAACGAGCGTGTTCGACTCCTTGTTTACGGCACAGGAAAAGGAAATGAACTGCTCAGCACCGTCATTTCACGCACCAGGCTCCGATGGCTAGGCAACGTGTTACGCATGCCAGCCCACCGACTTCCGCGACGTGCGTTGGTTGTTCACCGGAGGTGTGGATAGAAGAAGAGGAGGGGTGGCCAAGCGATGACTTGGTCCAGAGGAATGAAAGCCCTCACTTCGAAGCTGGCCTCGGTTGGAGCGTCACAGACCCCTGGTTGGGGTCCAAATGACAGTGAGCACGTTTGGCTGGATACACTTGCTGACATGGCAAGGTAGTGACCTCAGTGGCGTTCACGCTGTGAGTTTCTTTGTCCTTTCCACCCAACTTAGCCTCCCCCTCCAACCACGATCTCATTTCGTAGCATAATATAATTTTACATAATCGTTTTTCTTTTTGCCTAGTAGCCGGCTGGTAGGTTACCGGAACGATACCCATCCGTTGCTGGTAGCTCAGCTGGCATGTAACTGTTGAATATTTTTTTCTTTTTTCTTTTATGTATTGCGGCACAGTAGCTGAGGTGTTTTTACACCTCTAGCTAACGTATATAATAATGGGGAATGACTGTCAACATGCACATCAAGTGCAGCCACCAAGGGGATGCCAAGCAACAGCCATTCACGTAAAATGAAATGCCGAATAAAAAATGGATCGATTACACCGCACGGATATGTCACTAAATTAGTATATGAAATAAATAGCTTATCAAAATTGCGGTGATAGATTCAGGGTGGCGGAAAAAACGGGATCAAGACACAAAAGTAAAAAGGAGAAAAGTAAATGAAGTTACCCAACTTTAGTTTAAGAGAAATGTGCATTTATATAGATTACTCAGGTGAACACTAAAATGAGATAACAAAATTACGCCAAGACAAGGTAGCAAAGCACCTGGAATAAAGAAATTCATCACGCAAGTACGCGCTTAGTAAATCAAATGCAGCGTACCTTCCAACGCAGCACCGGTTCTGCTTACGTTCTCTGCAGGACTCGTCGTCTTTTCGTTGCTGGACCCGAGTGGCCTTCTTCGTGGCTCACTAGACCTGCCTGACTCATGCACTCGCGACCGCATGTGCTACAGCACCACGCGCGCGATGTCGATGGAGTACAGCCAATCGGCGCCTGTCGCTTCCGCAATTGTCGCTTCTCCTCTGCGTGCAAGAGAGATTCCTCTTCATGATCACATCGGGCCATGCACGCCGATCAACCGCTTTCCATTCCCATGACTTGCAACCAACATTAGAACTTGATAGCCTCACTTTGATCATGTCCTGGTAACGAAGCTGCGGTTTTCCCACGTGCCGTTTCCCTGCACTCAGTTCGCCATAAAGCAGTTTTTTCGGTATCCGGGTGGAGTCCATGCGGCGAATATGCCCGAGCCACCTCAGGTACCTCAGCAGAAGTATGCGCTCCACTGCATACATGCCAGTGCGTCGCAGCACCTCGTGTCTGAAGCTCGGTCACTCCAACCGATGCGCATAATACGGCGCAGACACTGCTAATGGAAACGCTCCAGATAGCGGACATCCCTCCAATAAAGCGTTCAGGTTTCGCTGCCGTACAGGAGAACGGACAGCACCATAGACTTATATGCCAATAGCTTCGTCCCGGCAGTGAGCTGGTGTTTGTTCTACACACGGCATTACAGCTTACCAAAAGCACCAGCCGCCTGCGCTAATCAGATGCGCAGCTCGCTCGTCAACTGCTGGTCGCTGGTTATTACGCTACCAAGGTAGCGAAATCTCAAGTGGTTTCTAACACTTCCTCGGCAATCTGGATTTGGGGCAGGCCCACGGTCTCCATTCCCATCGAAGGCTGGAAAAAGCAAACAGTCTAGCCTGTGTTGATTGTGAGTTTGAATTTGACCGTTGTCGAAGCCAGATCACTAATTATGTGATGAAACGCATCCGCGCTATGCGCAACCAACGCACGGTCGTCAGCAAACAGCAACATACGGATAGTTGTCTCACAAACGAAGGTCCTCGCACCGAAACGACCGAGGTTCAGTAATCCTCCATCAGTACAGCGCTCCACACGAACACCGTAAGCACAAGCGACATCAAAAGCACAAGACATCATGGCATGAAGAGATATGATAAAGAAAACAGGAGCTAAGACACAGCCTTGCTTCATACCAGAGACAACTGCAAAGTCATCCGAGGTCTCTCCACTCAGCTGCAATTTCGCCTACATACCACTGTGCAGACATTCAATTAGACTTACAAATTTACACCGGCAACCAAACTTACGCAACACCAGCCGCAATGCCACGCGGTTCATTGTAGCAAATGCCATAGTGAAACCAATAAAAATCGAGTACGGCGGCTGGTGTCACTCTCTACACTTTTCCTGCAACGGTCGAGTCACAAACATTATATCGATGATGCTGCAGCCAGAGCGGAATCCATATTGCTCTTCCGCCACGTTAGGTTCCACAACCTGAATGACGAGGCGGTTGAGCAGGATTCGGGCAATCACCTTGCCCACACAACTCAGCAAGTTGATGCCACGATAATTCGTGCAACCTTGCTTGCTCCATTTGCCCTTGTACAGTGGTAGCACAGGGGCATCCTTCTGCTCAGGAGGAACCTTCTCGTCAATAAAAATGCATTGCACCAAGTGGTGCAGCGCATACATGTACCATGTACAGTGGTGTAGATTCTTACTCAGACTGAAAACTCAAAAAGTGTGCGGGGGACGTTATTGGCGTCTAAGGAAAGATCTCATACCGGTGTATCAAATCTATCTGATGCAGGAAACGGTAAGAAGGAGACTTAGCGTTGACGAAATTCTACCTATACCATTCAACTCCCCCTACTACTCTTCTGTAAGACCACATGTGACGAGAGCAGACAGCCTATCCAAAGCCTGTCCAAATGCTTGGAGCATAGGTCGGATATGAGACCAGACTGCTAAAATTGAATGAATGAATACATTTTGCTGTAGCATAATAGGTAGGTTGTTTCCCACATCCAGCTTGGGCGTATAGCATAAGTGTGAATACTAACACTGTTGTTAATAGGCAAACTAAGTACGTGGTCAAACTTAATGCCTCACTTCACCACCATAATTTGATTGAACCATGCTTTTATTTTGTACTGATGGTGGACTCTCTAGGGTTGCATGTATGATTGTCTCAACAGCACGGAGATCTAGGCAATTGTGCTTTACTCATCTGCTCAGTTTGCAAGCAGTCCGCCTTCAGATGTTGACTCAAGTGGCGGATCTGAACGTGACTGAGGTATAATGCGGGCCTTGCTCAGACAACAGCGGTTGTCCAACGGAGGAGGAGCAGCGTGGTGACTACATCTAGTCATCGTCCCCACCGTTTGTCGACTTATAAAGGCACACTACTTGAAAAGTATCGGGGGCACCGTCGAGGATTTTGAGTAAATGCACCTGACCTGGTGAGTGCATTTGGTTAATTATGTATACTGTGGTACACCGCCTTAGGTTGATACGTGTGAACAAACATCCAAGGAATATAAGTGGGTTTCAGATGCAATTTGCCCTGCCTAATAGCCAACCCTTTTCGACGTATACGTCATTGGTGCGTTGTTTTGCACAATTTGCACACAAGAAGCCGACGTCCATATGGTGTGCTTCAATGATGCTAGGTCGCCGATCAGCTGCCGTAACAGAAGTAGAAGGATGAGTGCACCAGTTGGTCTTCTGGATACTGCCATCTAAAACGGCTATATCTGTTTGCACATGATGAAAATGTAATGCAGCGCACTCGATACGGTAGCTGTTAACTTAAACATTGGAACACCAATTAGAGTGCACTGTTCTGATAAGCTCGCAGCAGACGTTCAATCTCCGAAAAGTGTTACAGGAAAAATCCTATTTTCACTATCAAGTACGCTCTTCGTCAACAGATATGCTATAGTAGACCCACAAGCTGTAGATATATCAAAGGTGAGTGTGAAGACAAATTTCAGCAAATACCTGTCTTTCGTATCATCCCACCACTGTTGATAACAATGTCACAATTAAACACGAGTTCCGGAGAGTTAAAACAAATAAACTATAGAAATTAAGAAGGGTAATCTAGCGCCAAGTTCAAGTGCAACTAAAAGGTTGGTTGAATGCAAAGCACTGATTCAAGCCGGCTTATTGTGACGGCTTTGGTGAACTGGAGGACAGAGTATTCGTATGGTGTATCAGCTTTTAATAAAATGTGTACCTCAATCCGATGACCTGAGGTCAATAAGCACCTGCCCATCGACGATGCTGGCGACTTTCATGAAGTGGGCTTGCTTGCTATGCATTCGTATTGGGCTGACGCCAGCACGTGATACTTCACTCAGGTTCATGAGTTCCATCATAACCCTTTCCCCTTGATAAGGAATATACATTACTTTATTCATCTTTTACTTATTTAATGACATACCCACTACTCCCGTATCTGCAGGTTTGTGTTGCATGTAGGGCGAACGTGTATGTTAAGGTCTTCCGCGATTATCCACGGACGCAACCACAGAGAAATTTGGAAGCAGATACGACCAACTACCGCCACACAAATTAATGAACATGACCTGTCTAGCTGATCAGCATATGGACTCCAATTGAAGGTTTTAACGTTTACTCATAAGCAGTTCGCTTTGCTCCCACTCTAACAAGATAGAATCCGGGTCAACATGGAAATTGTACGCTGTATGCTAGGCGGTAGCGCGTTCGCTAAGATGGTTGATATTCGGCATATGCTGCGCTTGAACAACTCGAACATGGTGGTCAGACGTCAACAGAACACTTAATGAATAAACGGTAAATTTAACTTTTTCACTTTAATGCATTATTCGTTCATATCCTCATTGTCTGATTTGTTTCTGTAGTTGACGGTGGATACCGGACAATTACGCCAACGGGTACATTGCTTTTCTTGTCGTTTCGTGCATTCCCTGTGTACGCACCCCTTCAAGAGAACAACAACACAAGACTAGCAGACGGATTGTGTGGTGATCTTGGTGCTGGTCTCCGCTGCTAACGTCATTAGGTGTGGAACGTCAATAAGAACAAGGTCAAAGCAAGCTTTTCAAACAATTGTGATAAAGGGACTAGCGCGAATGTATAAAGGATGATTCAAGGGTTGTGGTTCACACACTTAGTTAGGAGGCTCGGAAGAATGGTCTAGTTGTCTACCAGAGGTCGCGCAATAAGTGATCAACAGCTATGCGGCAGAAGACGAGCTACTTGGGATGATGACGCAATCCAACTCACTTGACAACACTACAGTATTGTTCCACCGGCACCTCATGTTCGTATCCAACCACTGAAGCTGATGAGGGTCCCGCGGCGGCCAAATGAAGTGGAGTACACCCTGAGTGATCCCGATGAGCCTCGTCCAAACCGCGAGCCAACAACTCTTGCACGATTAATGGATTGCCAGTGGCCGAGGCCAGACTGAGCAAGGATCTACCACCGGGGTCCATAACGTCCACAGTAGCACCCCAAAAGAGCAGAAGCCGAACCACATCAATGTGTCCACCCAATACAGCCAGTGAAAGTGCAGTGTTGCCGCATCTAATGAGGTAAGAAAAAGTAGCCGAGATCAAAACAATGTCTAATGGTCTATCACCACACTGCGCAACCATGAATTCAGCAGAGAAATAGGTCAGTAAAGCTACACATGAGTATGAGCAAACAGAAAGTTTCTAAAGATTAGCTAATTGTGTCAAGCCAGTATGCATGCATCCCCGGTCCAACTGTGCTCTTTGGATTAGTCCGGAGCAAAAAGGCTGCGTGCCCAGGTTAATCGGCACATCAGCAGTCGTTTCAGTTTCACTTCAGCCCAGGGACTCCAAGTTGTTGAGCTTACTTCGCCTTGACTCCCGTCGTCATAATAACAATGAGCAAAAATAAAGATGACGAAAAGTTAGTGACAGAAGGAGTACAAATGGCCAATAGCAACGCTTAAAAATGGAATCTATATAGGACGCCCATAGCAGCCGCTGACATTACCATGAACCAAGTCGGAGGAGTTTCTGATTGTAGTTTGCTAATGTCTACACAACAGTCGAGAAAAACAAGGCGTATCGATCCAAGTTGATTTTGCATACAGTACTTTTGTGCTTAGGGACTCACAAAGACAATTACGAAATCGAATACATAGGTCAAGGCGGATCGTTAACCGTTAGCTGCAGGTGAAGAGGACGATGTACCTGGGTGGCACACATCCGATTTTTCCACGATACATGCCTAACGGGAATTAAGCATAGATGGTCCACAAATGGTTCCAACAAATGGTTCGGCGGAAATGTTCTAGGACGTGGTTTCGGTGTCGGTGTGTCCGACAGACTCACCTTCATCTCGTACTGTTTCAGGCCGTCCAACGTAGGCCTGTGAATCTCGGAACGGTTGTTCAAGAGACAGTCAGAGTTTTCCAGAGCTGCATTATATCTGCAGTCTGTGTGCAGGCAGCGCCTGAACTACCATAGATTAACATCCTCAACGGTTTCAACATCCGTCCATACATCGCCTTCAAGGAGTCAACGGCTCCCCTATTTTAGCGGCGTTCGGCGTAGCATTCCTATTGCTTCGACTGTTCCGTCCGCCACGCTACGTAGCTGTGGTCAGTTGGCGTCGAATGTTGCGAGACTGACTCTTCTTCCCCAAGTCACCAGTATATATATATATATATATATATATATATATATATATATATATATATATATATATATATATATATATATATATAAACTGAGGCAAGCATTTAGAAAACATTCAGGAGCTGAGTAGTGGGCTACCACACAGTGAATGATCTTATAGCACTATCCGACTTGTTAACCGTAAAGAAATGATATGCAGTACACTATAATGTTGAGTTAACTGTGGAAAAGTATCGAGAGTGTAAATGAACCATGGTTCAGAAGAACTTCCTTGACATAGTACGGTACGTTTCGTGCTTTTAGTAAGCTTCGATAGAAAGTTTTCAATTATGCTTTATTATAAGTCTGACTGTGCAAATTAGCTAATCGCGTGGGAAGTTGACCTAAATGCCGATTTGGTGTGTGTACGTTAATTAAGAGCAAAGTTAAAACATACATTTCGCAGGCCCATGTACATAAGTTTAAAACAAAGTTCACTCTTACACTACACAGTTATAGCCGGGGCGGTTTAAATGCAGTAAAAAGAAGCCTACCTTCGATCGTTGAATGAGATCCAGTGCTTAGAAACAAGACCACCGATTGCGCACAATGCGAAGGACATTTTACTGCTTATGTTAATGCTACAGTCTAACAAATAGACCTTGAAATCCCGCCAATTACGGTAACCGTAAACTGGTTCAATAACTATCAAAAATGATGAGCCCGGTTCGAATACCAAAACACTGCAGTTTCAATCCAAATGAGCACGCATCAGGAAATAAGTAAATAACAAAACTAAAGTGCAATTAACCACTGCTTTCTCCTTAGTTGTACTCCCCGCGTAGCTAGGACTAGAATTTTAGTCATTGAGATTACTAGCTAAAGTCGTCACCGTCACAGCACAGAACTGTGCGTGTAACGAGCGTTACAACCAACTGTCGAAGGAGCAGCTACATGCCTATGAGCATTCTATCAATCAATAGAGAGGGGATCAGCATTTAATGTCAGTAGTTCAACTCAAAAGGATTAGTTGCTGACCTTACAAATGTTGTCTCCAGTTCCCACTTGACGCTCGCACCCTCAAATATGCTTCCGATATTCGAAACACTGTTCTGTATGAATATTAAATGCCAACAGCCTCTTCAACAAGTTATATGAACTTCAAACACGTCAAGCCTTGATGTTTATGGGTCTGATAGCGATAACTAAGACTTCGCTGCACAAAGAAATCACTGATGCCGAGATAGCTTTTCCGGGTATGCCCGTCCTACGTAGAGATCAATGTAGTAGGAGAGGTGGTGTGCCTCTTACCATCGTAGTGATCGAAATTCTCAAGTCGTTCCTAACCTATAGAATTAAATTGTTAATTCACTGATGCCCCCGTAATGAATAAGTGGAGAGACAAGTTTAAATACAAAACTGGTATAATTCTCGACGGTGCAAGCCAGATAAACAACGTTGCCTAATCATTATGTACATAATCGGATGATAGGGAAGGATTTTGTGTTTCACAAAGTACGTCCCAGAGATTTTGCGGTGTTCAATTATATAAAAGTAATAAAAATACGACAAGGATAGCGTAAAAATAAATGTAAACATAACAAGTTCAACTAAACTAACACGACTATCCTTTGAACCGTCTCCTGGGGACCTACTTTCATACGGGGTAGTCTCCTGAGAGTTTCTATCCATACTTCCCCTCCTCATTCGGCTATGTGGTTCGTGGGCCGTCATTATGTGGACACGTATTTTTAGCCGGTTATAATCAATAGGCCGTCATCATACTCTCATTTTGTACATCCGCTGTAATGAGCAATAGGCCATCAACGAGATTAGTTTCTTAAGTCCAACACCTATCTTTCTCCTCAGTGGGCCTGTGTTAATTCGCGTTGCGTCGGTGTAAGTACTTAGCTTGGAATCTTTAATCCATCCCATTAGGAGTTCGGCCCTCGCATAGCGTCCTCTGAAGTCCACTCTAGTAATGGACAGCCGTATAGCTTCGACTCCAAAAAAACGTTCCGCCTCAACCTAATGATAACGCTTTCTTTTCGGAGGACTTCAACTCGCATGCCCTAAAAGTTCCGGTCAAGCTTGGTGAACCGAACTGCAAGAAATAGTCGCCAGCCTAGCACTTCAAAATCAGGTCACTTCTTCTACTACGTTCATAACGAGGAACCTCGTGTTTACCAATGAGGAATTTATGATAGACGCAGTAACAGTGAGTAGCCCCTTGGGACGCAGAGATAATGCAACACTGCCTTTCCACTACGTTTGTTACGCAGAACAGTCCAAGGAAGATGGCATTTTACAGGAACTCATCAAAATTACTGATTGGTAGTTTCTCGCAGGAAAACTCCGGCTAACGCTTGGGGGAAGGAGAATTCCTCAAGCAGTTTAGCACTTTAGTAACAAACACAATAAAGGCTAACTTTCGTATCTCAAGAAAAGTACAATTATTGATGATGGAATTGGACCTAAAAGCGAAGGACCTTGAGGGAGTCGTTTTGACAAACATACAAAGCCACTTTAGACTGTGAGCACTGCAAAGCTTACATAGCCAAGCAAAACCATTGCGTCAGACTGGTCTAAGAAGACACAATGCATTACCAACTGCATTTGGCGATAATGTTTTGTCCCAATCCTAAACTATTTTACAGACATGTCAATGAATTGCGCGAAGTACCTCTGCTAAACACCGTTGGCGCGTAGAGGCAAACTCCACGGGAAGCAGCTAACGATCTTCTATATGAAATCGCTCGTATTTTCCAGAGTACAACGATATCACATACCATTCACCCACAGATCACGTCACCACAAAGAATTAGCCGTAACGAATTCACCGCGGCGGATGTTCTGAAGTAACCGATGTCACTACGTAAGCACAGTTCATCTGGTCTGGACAACATATACATCTATTCATTGAAGTTAACTGCCACGAGCTTAGCGCACCGTTAGCTTAAGTTTTCCAGTGCATTCTCAAAGAGATGCAGGTTCCAACTGTGTGAATGCATGGAATAGTCACCCCGTTTACAAGGCAGACAATCGCGATGTGTCCACAAAATACCGCCTGATTACCCTTTTTCCGGTGTTTGCTAAACTTGTGGGAATTATCATTGTCAAAGCACCTACGGTGAGCAGCCTAAACGAATAGAGAGTTTCGTCTACCTTAACAGCTGTTTTTGCTGGCGGCGCTATCAGCAAGGAAAATTCTATTCGCATCGCTAAGATCCGAACAGCATTTAGCAAGCTGAAACACGCTGTCACCGAAACGTCCCCATCTCGACAAAAGGGTGGCGTTAAGAATACCTCTGCTCGTTCAGTATAGTTACTTGCTTTACTTTACTGCGGCTAGCTCCTACGACAGGATAAACCGGCTTCATGAATGTCGCGGATTGCAGCTGGCCAAGCGCGGCGGTCAGCGGCAAGCTCCAGGCAGATACTGATCCAATGATTCCTCTAGCTACGAGCACCATGCACAACATGGAGTTCCAGAAGATCGACATCCAATTTCACTGCAGCGAGCAACGTTTTCAATTGTTCACCATGGCGACGACACATACCCTAGCAATGCGAGGGTCATACCACAGCCGTATTGAAGTCAGTGTCTGGTCTACGCAGAACGTAACCAAACCACCGAAGTCTGAGGCGTTAGATGAGCGTTGAGAGCTTCGAAAGACCGTAACGGCGCTTACGGATTTCGTCACTGGTGGTACGCTCATGCCATTGTGTATGCAAGATAAGTACTAGACACCAATGCTCGAACAATTCCAGCTTCCGGATATCTTCGGAGCGCAGCGGCCGTTTCGCAAACATAGAGTAAAATGGGACGAATGGTTGCTGAGAATACTCGAACGAACGAGTCCTAGACAATTCACGCTGAGGAAATGCGCCGTCTATCCACCGTCCACAGCGATTGCTTGAGAGGGATCGCTCGTGTTTGGTGGCAAAACCGATGACGCAGTAAGGATGTTGGAATTCGTGTCCTGGGGAATCCGAGAAATCCTTTCAATCAGCTGGTTTTACTGCACCAGTTAAAATCATACGGTCATGTCCGACGCATGGTATCTGGGTGTTTCGCGCTCCGCGCTCTATTTGTCTTGCAGGACCGGGCTGGAGGTGACCGCGTAGTGCTCAGCCCTCCACTTGGCGATGGCACATGAAATTGCTGACGTCAGCTTTAGCCGCTGTCGGACGAGTAAGCCCTCCTAGATGGGGACCCAAAGATGACGAGTGCCAATGGCTTGACGCATTTGAAGACGTAGTCCGCACTCGGAATCGGCGGAAGAACTATGTTCAGCAATGCAAAACCTCACATATTGTTTGCACCAAATATTGGAAATGGCGAAATAGGAAAGAAATCGGCGTGCCAAAAGAAAAATGATATCATTAAAAATCGGCGCAAGCAAACATGTGTCTTCAATAATTCCACTTCAGGTTTGTACACTTATATGTGGAAAATAACAAAATGTTTGACACAAGGTAAGGGTTGGTAAGATAAATTCGGTTCACAATCACTGATCGAGCACAATCACTATCCGTTAGGTCAAAGTGCGGGGTTTAAAGCATTTCGTGAGCCAGATGTCGCAGTTCTTGTGGACCAAGACAGTTTTAATGTCTGAATGAGCCGTTTCTGAGCGCACAACTGCGGCTTGTACAGTCGAATCGCGATGGCCTTCGCGGCTTCAAGTAAATGACTACGAACGCACCTTGATCGATTGTCCGGTGTCTGATAGATCATTTTGAATGACTCAGCCAAATTGGTGGCGTGGCCAGTGTCAGTGACATGCGTGGCTATGGATGAGTTGGTTGGTTTTCGACAAGCAGTCATGAGCCAGGCCGGATGGTGTTCCTTCACCCTGTCAGACAGGTGCCTGGTCATTCGACCAATATAACCTGTCCCACAGGAAAGGAGAACGAAGAAATACGCATTGATTTGGCGTGTACGGAGCTCTTGTTCTTGGGACTAGTTTTAACCATTGGGCTACCCCCAAACTGCATTTGCATTATAGCTGCTGGGAAAGTGTGTCTGAAGGCATGAGAAAGGTGATGAGTTATGATTTCGGCAGCGATTTCTCCCTGTATGATAGTTGGAGAAATATGGGTTTTCTCTGGACTGTAAGGGTTACGGGAACCTTATTCCTATGCCCCATGTTGGCTTTCAGGAAATTGTCAGGGTAAGCATTTTCTATCAGCGTCGAACGTGTGCGCTTCAGTTCTTCGAGAGACGTGCCGTTCGAGTAAATTCTTTCTGCTGGACTCGTTCGAATGAGGATCAGGTGCCGTTTTAATTAAGTGGGACGAAACTGGAACTTCAAGCATTGTCCATTCCACGTGACGTTGTGACACGCCCCTCTTGAGCCGCTTCATTGCTATGTCGAGGAAGTGAAGAGTACCATTTAACCCTAATCGGAGGTGAACTTCAGCGCTTCGTGCGCCTGACTGAATTCATTGGTAAGATCTTCGACGGTTCGAGAGGAGTGGAGCAGTACAAAGCTTTCGTCGACGTAACTGCGGTAAAGACTGACGTTTGTGATGACCGATTTCAAATTTCCCTGTTCAAGCATACCCATGAATATGTCAGCGAGAAACAATCCAAGTGGAGAGCCCATAGCAACTCCAAGGTGCTGCCGTTACATTTCACCGTTAAACAGAAAGTGGATGTTGAAAGTGCACCGAAGCAGAAGTTCCTTTAGGGCCACCGTAGGTATGCCAATAGCTACATGGTTTCCTTCGACATAATCACAAATGCAAGTTATAGTTTCAATTAACGGCACATTTGTAAAAAGTGAAGTCACGTCGAGAGAGCACATGGTCAGATCCGTGACATTTAGTTCGCGCACAGTATGCACGAAATCAAAACTGCATTTAAGGCTCTGCGAGACAACTCGTTTTCGATTAGGTTCCAGAAGCTCAACAAAGCATTGCGCAGTAGACTGGTACGGTGAGTGCTTCATAGCTAAGACTGGTCGAAGGAGGACGTCAGGCTTATGAGTTTTAGAGAAACCATATAGTCTAGGAATTGTGGTGCCTGTGGTGCGTAGATTTCCAGATATATTCTCACTGATATAGCCATCGTCACTAAGAATTTGAGAAAATTGCAGATTGGACTTTCGAGCTGCTTTCTCAAGTCCTTCTCATTAATCAACTTCGAAAACTTTGTGTCGTCTACCAATAGTTCGTTCATTTTCCGGATTTAATCTGCCTTGTTCATAACAACTATACCCGCGTCTTTATCCGGCCGAGTAATCAAAACATTCTTGTTGCTGATTAAGTGATTTAAGGCTTGGATGTGCTCGTGTTTCACTGCTTCATCCGAACTCGGTGATATTGGTAGCATGCGTGTACTAGAAGCGACTTAAACTCTTCTAACTGTGAGTCAGATGACGGAACCAACTGTGAGGTTAGTGCGTACAGATTTTCGAATTGAGCCTCGATTGCCAGTCTATTGTCCATTGGAGGGGGGAGACAGAACTTAGGGCTCAATGACAAGACTTCCATTTTGGTACGATCAAACGTCAGAAAGGATAAATTGCGAACATAATGTTCAGGTTCGGAGGGGAAACACAGTGTCGGTTTCTATTCTTTTAGTTTCTTCGAGAGCGAATTAGGTTGTCTTGCTGCTTGCATTGCGACGATTTTCGTTGACCAGCTTCTCTAACTCTACACGATCCTTCCTCGAAAGGCTGGTTAGCATGGTAGTTAACTGACTTATCCCACGCTTAAGCTCGTCACTTTTAACACGAGTGGTTTCAATCTGGCTGAGAGCTAAACGCTTCAGGCATATATTGTCCGGCCTGATGCGTGGGGGGCGAAGCGATTTCCAATAACTCGCCGGATAGATTGAGTTATCGATACAATTTTCTATGAAACTGAAACATACATCCGCTTTCACTACCCTGGTCTTGAAACTCACGTACTTGTTGAGCGATTTCAACGCAGGGGGGTCTAAGCGATGTTTCAGGGTAGTAAGAAATCCAATTGGATGATTAAAAGTCGACGCAAACGAACATATGTTTTCAATAATTCCTCTTCAGGCTTGTACATTTATATGTGGAAAAAATGTCTGACAGGACGTAAGGGTTCGTAAGATAAGTTCGGTTCACAATCACTTGATGGTTTTATTTTCTCAAATAGTGCATCCCTTTACTTCCACGGATTTCCGAAGGCTCTATGTATAGCTGTTGGAGTATTCAATATACATATATGTGTGTGTTTGTGTGTGTTTCGAAAGATGCGATATCACTGTAGAGAAACATCACGGTTCCCAACGAATCCGATTATGTACCACGAGTCTTTTGTCAGCCCGTGCCACCCAGACGGAACCTGTCAGCACGAGGCAGGAGCTTGACTTCCCCAAAGCATTTGATCATTAGGAGGACCACATTCTTCTGTACAAGCCTGAGGTATGGGATCTATTCTTCTAGTTTGGGATAGAAACATGCAATCCTGCTTCCACGCTGCTTGTTACCTGAGTTCGTAGGGCCTTGTCCAATTCACAGGACTTTTCAGCAAAGTGATGATGCTCCGGCTGCGTGAGGCATCAAAGTTGTCGGACATCATCATGGTAACTGCGATATGGCTACGTAAATTGATCACTGACGTCTAAATCGCACGACCTGGAATTTTTGCTCTACACAGCAATCGACCGAATAGAGGTGTTCTAGTTCCCTAATACCTCAGTGACGATTCGGGGATCCAGCTTGTCAACGCGCTTTGGCGCAGTCTTTACCCAAGACTTGGTGACACATGTCGTGTACCACCCTCGGTCGTTAACTTCAGAAATTGCAACTCGTTTAGCCCACACCCTGAATACTGCTCTCGCACAGTCATACAGTGACGTTCTTCCGGTTGAAGACTTCAATCTACAGACCCTCCAAACTCCAGCACGTGTCGATGAAGACTACAAAATAAAATCACGGGAGCTAACCATTGGATAGCTAGTGTTTTGGGCCGCAGCAATAAGGTAACACTGCTGTTCAAATACATCTATTATGCACAGCGTTCCGGAGTACCGATTACCGAGTAGGACCTACTGGCAACCCACATTAATGCTACGAAATATTCAGTTCCTTCTAAATGATAAGCTCATGTCGCCATGTGGGATTGTGTCAATCAACAGACACAAGCTAGTTACAAGGGTTTCGAGGAACAGGCCCATAGTTTCGTTGCGAGTAAAGCCCTTTATGCAAAACAGGACGCGGAAGTGTACGGCCATTAGAGGTTTACTCTGGCGAAAGTGCAAGGAGTCGCCTAGTGAAGAGACACGGGAAACCTACACTGTCCAACGGAAGTATTGCGTGAACCTGATAAGCGAGTATAAACTAAAGCTTCAACAGGATCTAACTGAGAAATTCTCTTCAAAATCAAACGTCCTTTACAGTCATGTTAACAAACTCCGTAAACTGTAGCGAGGTATTCCTGCCCAATACGCAATGTGGACGAACACCAACTGCAGCAGAAGCAGACACGCCAACTACCTTGATCTAACTAGCACAATCTCTATATTCACATGGGAAAAATCCCTCGATGAGCTATTCCAAGAGGGGCCCAAAAACATTCAACCAACGTTGTTTTCATAACTAGGCTTTGGCCTCAACCATCCGCCAGAATGTTAATACATGAAACGCATATCCCAATACTCCACCTATGCATGTCACTCATGCAAGAGCATGGATGCTTCTGTACAAACTGATCTGTGCCCTTATAGACACAGTTTCTCTTCTCAGGAGAAATATCCGTATTATTATTATTATTATTAATAGAAGTGGCGAATGCTGCACGCCAGCGATTCTTCACAAATTTGCTAAGCACATCTTCCTGGCCTATGCTGTTCATGCAAGTTATTCCATCACCATCGTTTAGTCTTATCTCCTTTACAGCATCAGGTGTTCTAAATAGACTAGTTTCCTTAAGCAAGCATACTTCCCTTGGTGCTAGCAATATCCGTCCTAATGAATTGGGCCGAAATACTTTCTCAGTTCTTCCAGTGATGTCTCGAAGAGATGCAGGTCCCAACAATGTGGGAGCACGAATCGTCATTCTTATTCATAAGAGTGGAAATCATGCAGGTCCGGCAAACTATTACCCGATAACACTCCGGTGCTCTCGAAAATCATGAAGTCTATTATTGCCGAAGTGCTAATGAATTGCTTGGAAGGATGCAACATCAAAGCATCAGAACAGCAGGGATTCTACCAGAACCAATTTTGCACCAAAAGTTGATCCAGTTGAACTGAAACCATCGACAGCGGTGTGGAATTTGGCTTAATTTAACTGAACTTCTCAAAAGCGTTCGACCGTCTGAATCACAGTATCTCCATTCACAAACCTTGAAGCTAGGGAATTGCTAATCTGATCCACGGTTGGTTAGGTAACTTCTTACTTCAACGATATCTGAATGTGAAAGTTAGCAACATCATCTTTAATCATACTGAAGTTCAATGCGGAGTACCCCAGGGTTCAGTAGTCGGTCCACGCCTATTCCTGATTTGCAAAACGAATTCGCGAGAGTGATCACTTCTAATTTCTTACTCTGCACTGAGGAGCCAAAAAATGGCGGGCCATTAGAACAAATACGACCAGCTAGCGCCGCAGGATGACTTTGCCGTGGTATACGTGTGGGTGACTCAGAATCTGCTTCATCTCAACGCCACAAAGTGTAAAACATTAAGCATGTGCTGTAAATCGACCTGTGAGTACATGCTACGGGATCAAGTCCTGCATCGCGCTTCTGTCGAATGCGACTAAGGAGTGGTGATGAAAGACGATGTTTGCTGCTCACGTCAAATCGAGAAAGCATCAAAGAAGCCGAGCAACACCTCAGCCTATTGCGGAGGGCATTAGAACAAGTTGACACTTTCATCCTCTCTCAGATCCTCAACGCTTACAGTAGGCTCCATTCGGAGTGCGCGATCCATGTCGGGCTCAAGCACGACCTCACCACACTTGAATTGCCACACGAAGGGTGCCCAAGAACTTAAGGGGTCTGTTTTATCTCCATCACCAACAGAGGCAGAAAACCAGTGCAGTCTACGGTGGAAAATCTCGACGACTGCTTGACAATTTGAAAATGACATACCAGATTCTGAGGAATCCAAACCGTCTTGTCACCATCGGAATCTGAACTCTGAGAGGTCACTAGCTAAAGCTTGCTGCCCAGTATAGCCAATTGAAAGGCGGCCGGAATTCTTCATCGGTTCGTGTGTGTCAAACTTGGAATGTCCTCCCTACTTACGCTGTTTCTACCTCCACGCTATCAGTGTTAAACAATATCTTAAAGATTCGCTCACACAATCACATTATGCTATATAGCCAGCTGTTTGTGACAGTATGTTGTCTACACAAGGTGTAGGCGCCTTGACCCAGAATGTTTGCTTAAGGCATTAAGATTTTCAGGTAAGCTCCCCTTCTCTTCCTCTTCATATTCTTTATTTCATAAGTCCTCATGGGTGTATGGCAGCGAACCATCAGTTCAAATGGCCGATGTACTGTTGTTGATGATGATGAAGATGTAGCTCTTTTTGCTTAGGCGTTAACACAACTAATCAACGGGCTGTTTAAACTTATGCTAAACCCACCAACGGTTGTTTTCAATAATCGACGCTTCTTGTTTCTCGAAGTACGTGCTCTTCTATTCTACGGGACAGGTTAAGCTTTAGCTTTCTTATCCTTGATAAACAATTGATTCCATAGATGTGCCAAACAAGTTCGAAAATGTCGTCGAGTGCGGTATCGTGAGCGGAGCAACATACAACATTCACCTAAACACTTGACCATCAACCATACCACGCGCATACACAGCTTGCGGAGTATAACTAACTGCATGTAGCGTAGCTATATGAAATCTAATCTACAGCCAGCAACCTAGTCCGAAGGACCAAGGAGATGGTAACTATATTTAACTTAATAAAGTTTACTCTCGACTATGCGAGGTACTTTTAAGTAGTATGTCAGGGCAGAATGTCACTTCGAAGGTGTACAGCAAAACCTGTGGGATTCCTGATCGAGCCATGCACGCTGCCTAACCGTTTGGTGTTGATGTGATATGGCTTTCCTATTACGAGTTGGCGACTTAAACCTCCGAGGCATGGGTAACGAAGAAGATTCGCGAGTTTGGCATTAAGTGAGCGATGAGGGAATTCGTCCCAACATATACAGATAATCGATCTAAGCCACCGTAACTAGTGCTAATAGCGCTGCCGGAAGCCGTTTCAATGATGGAGGCTCTTAAGCTCAGTATCCCAAATGTGAGTCAAATATGCGCTTCAACAATGCGTCTGCAACAACTAATGAAAAACCAGACTTTGGTTGTTCAACTGTGCGCCGCGGGAGAGTCGCGTCGGTTCGAATGCATGCCTAACACGTGGCATCATGTGTGAAAGTGAGCCAGGCAGCAAGGTTCAATATTGACCATGCTGATCTGTTGCGGTTGAAGTAGGTTGATTACTTGTTTTTATCAGCAAAAGCAAAACATGTCTGATAGGCCGTGAATGAGTGTGTGGTAGGCTTCAGAGCTAGGTCATTAATTACCTGGGAGTATAGGTATAAATTGACTATACCAATGTAGCGTTATTCCAAACTCCTCTAAGTCCGCAATTGGAAAGCAATCTGCTGCTCCATTATTGCCATCTATCAGTTCGAATGACAATGGTAGCATAGCCACTACAGGCGTAAACACATGCTGCTTCACCCGGCAATGGGTTTGAGGTGATGTGGATTGCAGCTGAGCCGAGTCTCGCACACGTATCGATTACTCAGTACTAAGATGTCGAGTGTGGCTAGCCGAGATGTGAGCGGTGACGAAATGCCTTCCCAGCTGGCACTATCATTTTGAGGAATCGAAAAAGAGCATTGCTGCAAAGGCATGTCAACGGTGTCAGCAGCTTCGTGACAGTGTTGGACTAGACAGTAATTACAGTATGGACCCAGTCACATCCGGCCGCCTGAGCACTTCCCCGGGAATTGGTTACATTAAGTTCACATGATTGAGTCGTTAACGGAAATCTAGCTTTGAACACAATTAACGTGTCACCTTGTGGAGCATCTGACCCTCACAAACCCTGGGTCATTCCACGACCACTGGGTGTGGTAACGTGGATGACAGTAGGTTTGAGTTAGTGCAAGTCAAATGGAAGGTAATCGTAGTTGCAGTCTTCTGATCTTATTACTTTGGATTCATACTGCGTTTAGAACATGGGAATGGAGATGTGATTACAGTGGCACCAGCCACACGCGCTTTGCAGACCTACAATCATGTGGCGGGTATTCGTAGCCAAAGTGACAGACGAATCCGAAAGCGAATATTGTCAGTGACTGTTATCGGTACATCAAACCGGCGAGATGGACTGCCTGTTGGACACCGTCATGCGACCTACCATAACAGTGAACCGAAGGTCATCGAGAGCAAATGGCGTGCAAATGCTGTACAGGTAAAAGCAAGTTGTAAAGGTTTACCTCGAACGCAACGGACAGCAGCAAATGCGTATGGGTTTAGCTGGACCGTTTGCCAAAGGGATGACACATCAGCCTTGTAACCTAGCAGTAGCCAAGTTCGAATCGACGACACAGATGCCGGCGATGTGGGAGTATCCACGGCCAGAGCGTGACTGGTGGTGGGTGGGTGACAACGAAGCATCAGTACGGCGCACCGGTGCAATGCGGATGTCTACACTTTGTAGCCTTCATACGTCTCACTTCCCGTAAGGATACTAGCATGTAGTCGGACAGAGTTTAGCCCAAGCAAGTCAATCACGACACATAGTAGCTGCCGGGGCATATATGCGTTTAGGACATGCATGATTCCTTTTTTAGATCCGCGTTGTGCCTATGCCCAGGACTGGAAGACATGCATACTCGGTACATGCGGCCATCTCTACCAGTTGGGAAAGTATGGCAGCCCAAATCAGGACAAATTCGGATGTGACGTTAGCAGGTCATCCACTTGCGTTCGCGAGATAGCGAACATTAGATAAGATGACGCATGCGGTGTCGTATGTGGCCCTTGAGTACTACAGCAGAACACCGTCAAACGGGTGGAAGTGTTAGTGGTGGTAGAAGGTT
The DNA here is from genome assembly GCA_944474145.2 of Dicrocoelium dendriticum. Lineage (NCBI taxonomy): Eukaryota > Metazoa > Platyhelminthes > Trematoda > Plagiorchiida > Dicrocoeliidae > Dicrocoelium > Dicrocoelium dendriticum. Next base: position 11,096,069 of record OX104065.1, on the reverse strand, counting down.
AGGCGCCCAATTACATCACTGCATCTTCGTACACATCCACAATGACAAACTTCATGGCTTCTGTACCCGGTTTGGCAGCACTAGCGGCTGCATCGATTTGTTTTACATTTTGGATATTCACAACACATGGGTGATTGGCACCCACGAACCATAAGGCGCCATTTCGAGGCCCCAGCACGCCATCAGAAACGATGGTGAAACGAGCCAAATTGCAAATGGGAAGCAGTTTCTGCGCAGTGTGCACTTTCGATTCGACATGGTGAAGGGGCACACATTTAGGGGCTACACTTAATTGGATGGCCCAATTTTCGGCAGACAGATTGGGTACACCGGACTATTGCAGTGAGCATTTAGGTTGCTCGAATGGAGGCAATGCCTCGTATTTGTTGGGCGCATTTGAAAAGTGATTAAGAAAGAGGACATTCGACGGGCACTGCGGAGGCCAAAGGTGGCAAATGATAATCAGCATGGAATTTGTCATGTGCACCACATTACTTTACAGGTAATGATTAGCGGCAATTTGTCAACTGCAGTTTTGTTGATAACATAATACAAAGGCAATGAAGTGTAGCGGACGCATGTAGTGTGTTCCTTGGATTATATTAATTGGAGCCAGTGAGTAAAGGGGAGAAAAGATGGAAAGAACTGCGTAAAGGTCAACGGACAAGAGCTTAGAAAGGAATTGAGTCGCTTCCGGACGAGTGTATTAAAAAAGAATTGTAGGCACCATGAAAGAGTATTATTGATAAAGCAATTGGGAAGAGATACCTAATCATTCAGGCCAATGCTCCCGAGGTACCTAAGCAAGCGCACGGCCGGCAGGCACCCGAAGAATTTTTCGGCCACTGTTTCCGTGCAATTATACTATTCCATCGGTTAAGCAACCTCGGAATCCATCAAAAAATGTGCCGTAATTACCGCGATAGCTAGTGGAGGTGAACGGAATGAGTAGGACCAGATCAAAGTTAGTATTCCGGGTCGCACAGAAGATGCGATATGACCCCATGGTGTCCGTTGTCAAACAGCAACAATCACCAACCTCAACAGCAGCAGCAACGACAATAACAAGCACAACAACAACAACAACAACAGCAACAACAACAGTAGCAGCAGACAAAGTGCTATATGGTGTGTTCCTTTGTTTTTATTTGACTAATATCTACTTGAACTGATATGAAGCAGAAAAATAACTTGATTAAAATAATTAGTCACCTTTAAACGAACCTGTCGATAAGTTAAGGGCTCAATTAAAGTCGGAACAGTACTTCTTACAAAAACCGACACTTGGCGATTCGGATAGCCCCAGGGTCCAAAACCGGAAGCAGCCGAACTATCCAAAAGTAATGGCGTCGGAATAATTTGGGTGAATTTGGTCGTCACAGCAAACTTTGACTATCCACCTAGCCTACGACAGTGCACATGAATGAACGGGCAATGATATGTAACTACTTTAGCATTCCGTTCAAAGATGTATTTGCAGTCAGAAACTCTGGGTTAACTTGTGAAGAAATTCGAAAGTTTGATGTACTCATGAGTAGGGGATTTTGATGTAATTATGTGAGGTCCATCGCAGCCAGTTTCCAAATCAGATAGTCGTCCACATGCCTGGAAAAGCACTAGACTGCAGTTTCAGCCAGTTGGGCATCGTCAGTAGTGCGCATCCATCGGATCCGTTAGGATTCGAACCCATGACCACCAGCGGCTTGAACCGCCAGTCAGCAGCTTATGCCACTGGGCCACGGGGCTATGTCGTACATATCTACTGTTAGTGGACGTCGTGTTTTTCGGGGCCAACCCTGTCCTCTGCAACGTTCCTAACTTGCATGGCAGTGGAGGATAAGACGCGCTATATCGCAGTTAGCTTGTAAATCATGACGGTCCGAAGCAGTCCGTCGTGGCCCAGTGGCATAAGCTGCTGACTGGCGGTTCAAGCCACTGGTGGTCATGGGTTTGAATCCTAACGGGTCCGATGGATGAGCACTACTGACGATGCCCAACAGGCTGAAACTGCAGTCTAGTGCTTTTCCAGGCATGTGGACGACTATCTGATTTGGAAACTGGCTGCGATGGACCTCACCTAATTCGAAAGTTACTGGTGAACCGCTCAAACCAGTGGACAGTACTTTTGCACCGGTTACCAATGACCCTGAATTGATGTGTTCCGCAATCTGACGGTCAGGAACAAGTGAGCGATGTGCGACTGCGTGCGCAAGCAGGATTTTATATTGTTGTAACTGACTGTAACTGAGTGAACAAAACTGAATGCTCATGAATATCAAGCGTTACCCACCCGCAACAATGGACTTCATGAACGGTTTCGCACTTATTCGCACCCGGCAGGTACAGGCCGCAGGGACTTCGATCCGAATACGGATGCTGGGGAGTCAACAGAAACTTCTACTCCTAGGTCAGAAGGCGCATCGATTGTGAACATTGAACTAAGCCCTTCTTCCCCTGTGCACACGATGCTGATTGTAAATAATGATTCAAGCTATCCCCTCACCATTTAGACAATATAATGTAAATTCGCTCAATACAAATAAGAAATATCACGAACCGATTGAACTGCATACTACATTCGATATCTATACAATTTTGGTTACTGGCAACCCTCTTCGGAAATGCTACCTGTCATGTATACCAGTCCATCCTCATGAGATTACCGGGATGTGCTATGGAAGGCAGCAAGAAGGCGACGAGTTGGAAATGAGGGTGAATATGACATGCAGTCGTTCGGGCGTAAATGTCATATCAATGTGCATCCCATGTGTGTGTTACCCCCAACCTCATACAGACCACATATTTGTTCAAGGTGGATCCACAATCTGTAGCGTGTGTAGTTTTTCTGTGAATCGGCTAGGTGCAACGGAGGTGCTAGCATTTGTGTGACAGATGTACGAGCTGTCAGTGACCTCTTTGTTGGACTGGGTGAACGATTGACAGTTCGGTTACAAAAAAAGCTATTCTGAATGCGCTGTTAAGCAGATGAGTATTTGTGCTGGAAGTCCACACCAATTTAGCTCGGAGCACTGGTCTTTGAGACTGTGTAAAAGTACATGACGCCTGCATCCAGGAAGACATTATAAGGGGCTTTGGCTGCACGTATATATGATTCAGCGCGTCTTTCAAAGAACGGAACCCGAGGGAACATGTGGGTGAAGGATACACTCACTACAGAATCGGCGTGAAGGAAATTCCTTCGGTCATTATTATAACACCCGATCGCTCTCATCGCAGCCGCCACTCCGTTAAGCAGATTTCAAGAGGGAAATGTCAATCTCGAACGGCTGAAATTTCAGCCGAAGTCCCTGGAAAACGAAGAAAATTGATGGCATTGATTGAAATAGTGCACCTACGTTAGTCAACTCATCTGACCGATAGAGGTGGATGTGGTATATCATGGTATACTCATATTCCATACTGGATAAACACTAGTGGGGCATTCATACTGCGTGCCTCCTCACCGGTGTAAGAAATGTGAAAAGGTAGGCAATAAAGTAGCCCGAGTTTCATCAGAAACCGACATAATGGAGAAAGTGCAATGCACCCGATGATCCCAGTTTAGCGAATGTAGACACGACTACCCGTTGAGTTGATGCCTTCCAGTATCCTTCTCCGAATGTGAATATGTCTACCTACAAAGTAGAGACAACAAGGGCTCCAGGTCCACGCCAATCTCAAATAAATCTTAACCCACTAGGACATTGTATCTTTTTCCCGGACAACTGATCAATCACACTGTGGAGCACAGGATTTCAATTTGTAGAAAATCCACGTAAACGATTTGTAAGATGGATGTGCTCTCCAGTGGGCAAAAATCACTTCAACTGCTATCAGGGATAATGCATGGGAAAAATTTTCCCCGTTTACTCATTAGTGACTCTGGTGCGTTCATTCACTTTCTGTGTGGATATATGTAAAGCGATAAGTAGCTAACTTTTAAACGGCGAGTGTAAATATCTATTTCATTGTCAACTTATTTTTGCCAACAAAGACTAACGCGAAGGTTGAGATAATTAACGCGGAATCTCGCTGATCTCAGTTGCTCCCAAGATTTTTGTGTCCATCTTACTACGCAGGCTTTTCTCAACCAGAGAGAGTATTCTCGAGAAGAACAATGCGGTTTTCACCTAGGCCGAAGTTAAATTGATCAAGACTTAACGCTCCGACAGGTTTTTGAACTCCGCAACGTCCACCGTCAAGCAGCAGTCGCAGTGTTTTTGGACATTCGCGTGGCATTCGATTCAGTATACAAAGCTGCCCTGTGGAACTGTCCATAAAGGATGGGTATGCCAGACAAGTTTGTTGCCATTCTGTGGAACTGTACTGTCACACGTAGGGCAAAATTAGGGCTTACGACAGACTTTCCTCTTCGTTTGCTGTCACTAGCGGCGTTCGCCAAGGTTGCGCTATTTTACCGTTCCTCTTCCACCTTACAATCGCCGATGTCGCGCAACGAGCGCTAGGTGTCCAGAACTGCGAAGTTAAACTACGCCGATGACATCGCTTTGTTGGGTGACAATCTGCAAACCGTCCATAACACCCTGAACCGCTTAGCGATGGAGATATCCAATTGTGGATCGTATTTCGCCCCGGCCAAATGTAAACTGCTATTTCAGGATTGGCGGGGACGGACGTCTGCGCTCACCATTGCTGGTGAGATTCTGGAGCAAGTAGCTTGCTTCACTTATCTAGGAAGTCGCATCACGAACGGTGGCGGTGTTGAAGAGGAGGCTTCACAGCCTTTTGCAAAATCCCACCTTGCTTTCATCAAACTGAGACACCTATGGCGTCGTCGTGATGTCAGTCTCCAGCTCAAGGGCAGGGTGTACAATGCTTCCGTCCGTACGATCTTGCTGCACGGCTGTGAGACTTGGCGTGTTTGCTCGGAAGACATGAGACGGCGGTCAGTTTTTGACAACCGTCGTCTGCGAAGGTTGGCCCGTGTGTGGTGGCAACATCACATAAGCAATACGAGGTTCACGAACGAGTGCTTGGAGCGAAAAGCGCTCGGCTTCAAAACGTTGGTCTCCGACATCGCATACGTTGGCTCGGCCACGTACTGCGGATGCCAGCACATCGCCTTCCCCAGCGAGGGTTAGTTGAGCTTCCCGGAGCCAAATGAAAAATATGTCGAGGTGGACAAACAATGACGTAGAAAAGTAGCATGAAGAAAGGAACCTCAAGTTAAGCATCAGTCGGATCAGTGCGTCTCCCAGGTTGGGTACTACATCAACTGGAATAACTGTGGTTGCAAACGTTGAATGTGTGAATGTGATGGCACGTAACAGCCATCAGTGGCACCAGTATTGTTATGCCGTTTTACCTACTGAATAATCTCTAGTGTAAAGAAAACTCAAAACGCCGTGTGTAAAACCCAAAAATAACCGTCCTTTTTATAGTTTGCTTTTTTACGCCTATTTTCTTCCCTTTTGCTATGGTCCGGAAGGCACATTATCAGCATAGAGTTGTGAATATATATATATATATATATATATATATATATATATATATATATATATATATATAGGTGGCACAATACGTAGTTTTATTTTCTGTGTGCCGATAATCTCCAAATCCTAGGAAGTAACTAATCTGCTCTGATCTGAGCGATCAAGTCCCACCCGATGCCTCCACCGCCACATATCTATGCGATTAGGTGCGGTGGACTACCTTGGTTCACCCGTGTTTGTGAAACGTTAGGTAACAGCAGATTATCGAGTAAAGCTAAACCATTAAGAATACTCTCAATACAAGGCGTTTTTGATTATTAAATTTGGGATTACATTTGTCCTTCAAAATTCTAGTGGTTAAATCTCAGTATTTCCCACAGTCTTCTACAATAAAATCAAGGTTGACTTATTTGTGGACAAAGCACAGTTCTAGGTACATAAGTTTACTATGGATGCCTTAATTAATTGTATTATTAAAAAAGCTTAGTCATGCATGCTTTCCTTTTGTTTCCGTGTCATTGATGCTCTATGTCGTCGGACACATAGCATCCTATCAAAATCACTTTTTATCAGTCAATACAATAATAAAAGTTATCTTTTTCAGCCGATGGTCAAACCACAATTCTATCCTGTCTCTTCGGTAGCTTTTATATGTAGAACTGACGTAGCTATCACCAGTCTGCGCGACTGAATATGTGAGCGACATTCGCACACAATGCTTAGAACAATTTATCACATGAATCTTTCAAAGTGCTTTACGAGATTTGCAGTGATGTCGCAAATGCAGAAAATAGGGGGCCCATTAACTTTCATGACGACTACCATGATGCGAATGTCACCCCTATTGCTTCGGTATGCTCTTATCAAACATGCAAAAAAGTGCAGTGTGGGTATACTGCTATGGATTATAGGGGGAACTGCCATGATTGCGGGTGCTCCGTGCACAAAAGAAGCAAAACACTTCACTAATTGACTTACTTATCTGTTTGATTCACGTCCGTGTCTGCCTCGAGACAAAGTTCGCATACTGCATGGTTACCAACCCGAGCTGCGCCGAGTAGCGGATTGAGTCCTTCACTGTCGAACAAATTTGGATTGGCTCCGTACTCCAGTAAACAGGAGACCACTTCCAAATGCGTCGTTGAAGGCCGGACGCAGAAAGTGGCCACATGTAACGCGGTTCTTCCGTCTTCATCCGCGTGATCCAGATTCGCACCTGTCACACAAGGCGAACGAAATATTTTGGCGATGATGAATCTCGCGGCAACAAAGCAATTCAGAAACGGCCGTCTGGTGTTTTTCCAGATGTGTGGTAGGCTCCCTGGCTCAGAAGCTACTGCAATGAAATCTCAATACCACTTCGAAAATGATACTGCAAAATGTGAGTTGATACTCATAAGAACAGCAAGTGCAAAGCGTGTCACTCAACTCACTCATCTCAGCAAATTAGTTGTCATAAGAAATGTGGATACTGGCTTTAACTTGTGTAATATGGTTTTGCCATAAAAGTTAGCAGCGAATGAAATGACAATTAGACAATCTCGGCAGCTGAACATTGGCTCTAGGATCAACGTAATCGGATCGCATAACATTCCGATTACTGTAAAATCGTTTACAACGGAACAGCGTCAGTTATGTTACTGTGTTTAATGACGAACTTTCACAACTACGTCTGTTCGACATACTGACGTATAAGTTGAACTGATACCAACCTGTTGTATCGTTCAAGGAGTCCGCCTATCTATACACTACGCGGAACTAGAACCCGCTCAATGACCGCCAACAGGGACCGACAAACAGCTGTTTGATAAATAGCAACTTTAATAGCCGATTTAGAGTACTAATGAGCGATGAAAGAATACCCCAAACACCCTAGCCATTTAGCGACAATGATTTCCGGAAGCAACCGAGAGAAGGTGAGTTCTTGATGAGTAGGAGGATATTTGATGACTTGTTACAAACTTTTTCCAGTGCTACTATATCCCAGTTAGTTTGCAAGTTATATCGGCGCACTGTTGTTCCCCATGGCCCAGTGGAATAAACTGCTGGTTAGTACCTCAAAGCGCTATATGTCACGGGTCCATTTCCTGATGCAGCCGAAGTATGCGAAACATTGAGAAACTTAATAGGTTGAAACGGCCTTCTGGTACTTTTTCGGTGTGGTGATTAGACTACCTGGCTTTAGAGCCGCTGGTACGAATCAGCAAACTTTGTGTTCCATTCTCGGCCATCCAAAACTAATAGCATCAAAACAACAAGAGGAGAGCTGGCAACGAAACAGTAACTTGTGGTTAAGTGACATGACATCGTACCAAATCTGGTAACTACCTATATTTTTTTCAAGTCATTTTATTAGATACCGGGTGTGGGGTTTTGTGGGCCAAAAGCAATTGATTAAGGTGTACTTATGATTAAGGTGTCGTCGGCGATGCGGCTGAATTGCTTCGTAATACAGAAGTTGCGATGAAAACTCCTATAATGTAGGACTCTGAGGGCAGTTATGACCCCGTTCTGTCAAGGTGTAACCACAAAGTCATTAACCTTGAAATTGGACATTACACAAGATTCTACCACGCACGGCCAAACCTCGCACCATCACCTGGCATCCTGACTTTTCGCCAAGTTCCGTTACCCTGAAGTTACGCATAAGCGCTGAAATTGCACTGAATCCAAGCTATCAGTTGTGTATAAACCTCAGCACTTTCGATGGTCTTCTGCATGTCCGAAAATGCCACGCAAATCAGCACAAAACACCACAACTGGTCGCATTTTCCAGGGCATTGAAGCACGAGTTGTGGAAATTTGTGAAGCTCAGTCGTATAAGTGGACTGTATCCAGAGAAACAGTGAGGCCGGAAAACTGCTTTTCAATACTATGCACTCTTCGGATATCTCGGGTTGCTAAATCCGTGTTTAGTTACATGTTCCGTGTGGTATGGAAACTAGTTGAAGTAAATTTGTTTCCATAACGCAAAATGGATTACGAATATCAAATTAAGGTTTATGTCAGTGCAACAAGACGGTGAGAGTACAAACACGCAAAATTGGTTCACAACTCGCTGGACGCTATAGCCTTCCCATACGACGGTTGTGAATCAATACGTCGTAGATGTTGTGTCGCCACTGATGCCTTCACCCCAGGACCGCAAGAAGAAGACCAAAGACGAGCAGGAAAGAGATTTGTATGCATGAAATCACAGTTGCTTATATAGTTTTGAAGGTAAAATGAAGGGAAGCTACTAAAGTACACTTGAGCCAATCAACAGAAGGAAAACGTAAAATGCAACGGGCGAATAAGCAACCGTGTAATCAAGAGCGAATCGCATATGTCCTTAGAAATAGCATCATGGGACTGCAAGCGTAAAACGAAGATCCATTTACAATGACGGGCACTGGCCAATCAGAATAAAGAAATGTAGCGTTTAGACAAATGTCACGGACCAAAGGAGACTAAGAAGTGCAGACGCAAAAATGAAGAACTAGTAAAATAATCATGAGACAAATAACTATTCCTTTAACGTAGCCAAGTAGAAAAGTGGTGCGGAGAAAAATCGATGGAATGTGTTCTTACAAACGGCACTGCTGAAGATGACACGGAGATGAGCGCCCATTAACAAGGACGTGTGTGTACCAATCGGGCTGATACAGTGGAACGGTTAAACAAATGTCAAGAAGCAAACAGTAACGAAATGAATACAGGCAACAAATGGCTATCATAAAATATATATCCAGTTCTCAAACTCCTAACAGTAGCGTACAGAGCTGTGGGCGGGCAACACCCAGTTTCCAACTGCCTCATCAGCTATGGTATTAGTGATCGAGCTGACCAAGGTTCAATTCAGTGTGAATCACGGTCTACAATAAAATTGCATGTCGCGATCCAATCCTACCACGTGCAACTCGAAATAACTCCCTGATGAGTTAGTACCCTTATACCAAGCGGTGCCCGTCGTGAACCGGTGGCTTAGGGGTAGAAGTCCCAACTAACATCCCAGTAGGCTTGTTATATCAACCTGACGGAATGAATAAGATCGAAACGCGTCGTGGTGTGCAGTGTTTTCGGGCGGGTAACCTCCAATCCACGAATACTCTTAAATTTCAAACACATTTTTGAGTGCGATAGCGAATTCAGCTAGCAAACTCCCTTGTTTTATACTGGCACTAATCGGTGCCAGGCATGGACTGCGCACATTTTGCAAAAATACATTACTGGGGACCATGATAATCCGTGCAAACGGAATAGAATCTGGGAGCATTAGGGTAGGAGTGGTCATCATCTCTCTGGGGTATGGACAGCATTTGATCAGCTAAAGTATTCCTCTTCGTGTCGAGACTTCATCTTGCCCTATTTCTCTCTCCTGTTATTTGACATAACACTAATGATTCATCAATTGCGAGCCCGATTGCTTGACTGAAAATAAACTGTCCTTGTTCTCATAATCACTTCGCATTCGTTTTCCACCGAGTATATGGTGGATTATATTCGCAGTGTTAGGGTAAATTGCTGAAAATGCTCCCGCGTGGGTGCATAAAGCTTAGGCTGACTTGTCTTGATTTCCCATTTTCCAGCTTTGGAGTTGTGCTCCTATGCTATGTTGTTGAATTGGTGAGTGGCTTCATACAGCAGCTCCAACTGAAGGTGGATGACTGTAGAAATATGTACGAGCAGGTCGCAGTTCAACGTTAGACATGGAAAGATCCTGGTTCCCGTACATGGCAAATATGATTATCTCCTTAGTGAGTGCGAACTGTGGAGGATTAGACCTACCAGCGCTTACGTGTGACCGACCAGAAATTTGTGCTTATTTGATGCAGTCACGTAGGAAATGTCCAATGTACACAATTAAAGAACCAACGACCGCCAACTCTGAGACTGGACTGTAAGATAAATTTCCATTGATTGCAATGATTCGGAATACCTGTAGCTCGGGTTCGTAATTAACGTTTTGATTCGTTCTCCGAGCTGAGTAATTGAATGTCAAACGTTTCACCACCTCCCTCAGTGGCATCTTCAGTGTACAGCTTCGTAGGGGAAATCTCACGGAAAATGTCGTTGGGACGTAGCGTTTGAAAATAGCCTCGTCGAACTGTGTCCCGTGATCTCTGTTTGTTCGATACTTAGCCGTCCAGCTTCACGCTTTCTCAGCTGTAGGTACACGGGATCGAGATCAATGCGGAGGTTCAGGGAATTCTCCGTAGAGAACCATGCCTCGAGGAATTCCCTTCCTTTTCTTGTGCTTCCGGGCGCCAGAATTTCTGTTTGGTCCCAGTTAACACTGTGTATTTCCTCATCGTGGTGTGCTGAGATCTGTGACGATACATAATGATATCGACACGCACGCTTGTGCTCTTTTATTCTTGTGGATAATTTTCTCCCCGTTTGACCTACATAGTCTTTGTCACAAGTCTCGCATTTTATCCTGTAGATGACATTTTGGTGTTCTTGTGCCGTACACTGAAGATGCCATTGAGGGAGGTGGTGAAACGTTTGACATTCAATTACTCAGCTCGGAGAACGAAGCAAAACGTTAACTTCCATTGAGATTGGTACTTTGGGTTCAAACAATCGATGCTGCCGAAACCCGTGGTGCCCCGGTGAGATGATACCATAGCTTACCAGGTGGCCAATCAGTGCGTCGCGATGACTGCTTCCATGACCTTGGTGAGCACAGTGGAAGCGTCACTGGGCGGTAATGGGTAGATTCAGTTCGATTTCCTCCTTGTGGTCATACCAGTTTCCACTTTGACTGAGCTAAGTTCTTGTCCCGAGAGCACGGAAACATTCCAGCATGACTGCTACGTTCAGTGATTCGGGTGAATGTTATCCGCTCCAAGGGAGCTGTGTGTGCTTAAGGATAGCAGCATTTTTAGCGCCGTTTCTATAGTGAATGTGATGGTTAAATCTGATGGTTAGAGTGACGGGGAGAAGAAGGGCGTTCAAGCCTTCTACTCATTGAACAACAAAGTATTGGGCCCGTAGGACGTTGATCGCCCCGCTGGCTATATATGTGCATCTACCAACCATGGTGAGTGGTGGGTTTGCGCTCCGCACCTTGGGAAGTCTATTGAGGTGTCTTTAGAGATGGATTTTTTCTTTAGTGAAGAGTTTAATACACCAACCAACGTTTCTTACATAAAATTGATTACGGCATCATCATCTTTGCAGAATGGGCCCAGAAAAGTACCGCCAGGACACAAAGAGTTAATGCCAGTTCAACTACATACTTAAGATATAACTAAGGAACTCCGTGGGTGGTAGGAGAAGCACTTCCCAAGGAATAGATCAGTGCACCCTATATAGAGCGAAATTCACACTGCACTAGAAATCCCGCAGAATACAGATAACAAGAACGTCCTCGGACAATCGAATACTGTCGTTGGTAAGTAAATAGGAAAACAGAACAGATAACATTCAGGAAGGTCACCAGGACCATTTAATTAACGGTAGTTTGCTCCATGTCTTGTAATTTGTGACCATTAAAGTGTTGAGCATGGCCTTGCCTTGTTGATCAGCTAACCGGAGAAGTCAGTAAATAATTAATATCTTAGTTGTAGGCAGCAATGGGCTTCTCTGCCGTGCGACCACCACCAGTTGCGCGAGGGCGCCAACCCCTACGCGGAATCGAACCTGTGACCTTATGATTGCAAACCAGGGGTGCAGACAACTCGGGCACCGGCCGGAGCGGTCAGATTCAATGCAAACAATTAGAGCGTCAGAGCGCCACCTTGGAGGTCAAAAAAGAGGAGAATAATACTTATGTGACAGGTACGATTGGTTTCCAGGTCAGGGAGGAGAAAGGTCAGGCTACAAAATACAGCTAAAAAGGTATCGAACAACGGAATATTGAAAGAATGTATTCGTCGCGGAGATAAAACCAAACGCTTAACCGTTTCCTGTAGATAAGGAGGGCGATCAACAAAGGATGCATAAAAACCAACTACGCGTAATGGCAGAAAGGCAAACTGCAAGTGTAAACATCGTTTGATTTCGTTGTCATGTGTCCTAGTAATTCTGGTTAAACCATGGAATATGCAAATGGTGTATGCACCATCAAGTCGCACTTTGAATGCAAACAACGCGGGAGCAGACGAGACCAAGTGCGGAAGTAAATTCCACGGTTGGGATGCACGAAAGAAGAAAAAGTTCCCGCGGAGGCACTCCGACCGGCTATATTGTGTGCAGCCACCTTCGCAAGGTGGCCTCTCAGCGAAATATTGTGTCTGAGTCTCAATATGGGTTGGCACGGGTGATTAAAGCTCTTGAATATCTGATACGCATGACATACATTGTTGATGGGAACACACGGCAACGAGTGAAACATCAAGGTTGACTAAGCAGCAGTTTTATACTTAAGCTGACCATGAAATGCATATGCCATTCGGCCAGAAACTCCAAATGGTGCACGAATTTTGAAGCTTAAGTATTTAGAAGTACGTTACATTATCCTGTCAGGATGTCAGCTTGAATACGTACTTGACACCACGAGACAACATCTGAGTTCAAAAGAGCTACAACATGTGTAACAGCGTCACCAATTGGGGAACATCAGATGGTTGCTCAAACTTAAGTCTAAAATAGGTTCGAAAAACACTTCAATAATGAAAAAACAGTTGTAAAGTGTGAGATCTAATTCACCGTCAGTCACATCTGTTTGAGCGGTGGAATCGGCAGTTTGAGGCATATCTGGACCTGTTTAGTGTAAATAATAGTAATAATAATAATAATAATAATATGTCAGCTGTGCGCCGCAACGGCGGTTCGCTGCCGCGCGACCACCACCAGTCGCGCGCGGGCTGAGTATACCGGGAGGGCGCCCACCCCTACGCGGATTCGAACCGGTGACCTTATGGTTGCGAGGCAAACGTGCAGACAACTCGGCCACCGGCCGACTTGGTTTATGGTAGAAAAATATTAGTCAGACCAACAAAAAATACTTGACATGATGCTACAACGTATACCATCGACGAGATCCAACATGAATTTGGGTTTCAGTAGTGTGTTGGTTAACTGAGATTAGTTAACTTCACACGTAGACTTTCCAGCATCGTTTTTCAAAGGTAACGGGGGCCTAATGGCCGGTGGTCTGGTTAAGCGATTCAACATCGTTGTAACGTGGAAATACTCTCACCCTGGCTGTGGTTACCTTTTATTTCCATTTTCAAAATAGTACAATGAGCCTCTTGCGTAAATCATCCCATCGTCAGTCTTATTTATCGACATTGGATCCAAAATCCCCCCACAGTAACATGCCTGAGCGAAGCCCTTATCCTCGCGAGGACAAAATCAGGAAGAGATAGGCTGGTTCCTTTATTAGCAAAAGATACGTTGACCATATGGTTGAGGTTTACCAGGCGTTCCATCAGCAATGCGTTTACAAATAGTCCATTTTGATGGACTTCCATCCGCTAAGAGCTATACTGGATCGTTGTGACGGTACAAGTTCAGAGCAAAGCGCAGCTCTGGCAAGTGCACCGGAGAAAATGTTTAAGTTCCCATATCTGTATACCATGATTTCCGGGGACTTGCAAAAAAATTATCCCATGAATACACCTCGACAAGTGTTATGCTTCTGGAGTATTCCTTTTGCTCTAAAGTCGTGGTCGACATGAGCACAAACAACTCCATTCTGTTTTGTACCGCTTCCAGTGGACTAGTTTCTGTCAAATGTAGGACTGTCCAATTCGGAGGATGCGAACCACATACCTCACTTTACATTGTATTCAGATTTTATGCAAATGTTATTGACTAAACAGGCGCGTTGCCTATACAAATATGGGACGCGCTTTTGGCCTTCAACGTGCAAAGTACTGTTATGCGATTGGGCCGACACTCCAACAGTTCTCAGTGGGCATCAGCACTAGCTCGGGACATTGTGCTGACGCTTGAATGCAACGCATGCCGATTTGGATCGGAGGCAGGCTTAAAAGTAACCGCCTCATACTTTCGGCCACCAGCCGAACACAGCATTCATCAGTCCTTACATCAGCTAGAAGTGAGACTTTATTCATTTTGCCGCAATATAACTAATTTAGAAGTTTAGAAGAGCCTGAAAGAGAAATAAATCGACATGTTTAAACCTAGACACAGATCATGCTTTAATATTAAGCTACCCGACTGAGATAACAGCTGGAGAGGAGTCTAGCTGGGATGTAGCGAAACAAAAAACCCACAACCCAAACACCAAAGACGTCGGCTCTTGGCCATATCAACAATTATCTCCAATCAGACGTATTCAACGTTTTTCAGACCCAAATCAGGGAGTCAGGAGGTACGGAACGAGGCCAAGTTCGAAGTGAGATTTTTTATTTCTCTTGATCATCTCATCGGCTGGCCTACGAGCTTTCTGTTCTATTCATACCCCGCTACCACCAAGCAGCATCACAAATTAGTTGGTCGGTTTACTTATTTTGCTAGCTATATCAATGCTGGTGAGTGCTCAGCGTACACTAGTAATGCAGATGTTCGACGGGGGATTTTCAGATCAGACAGACTTCGCCGGCGACTGGGTAGCATAATTGCTCTGCGCAGGCTTCAGTGGTTTACACATGTAATTCGCATGCCTACTCATCGTTTACCGTGCCGTGCCCTCTTCACGCGCGCAAAATTCGGTTGGAAACGAAAGCGGGGTGGCGAACGTATGATGTGGGCCAGGAGCATGAAGGAGAAAACGTCAAAGTTAGCCGTGATCGAATACTCTCAGCTCATTGGCTGGGGTGTGAAGGAGCGGGAACACGTATGGCTGGAAACACTTTCGGATATGGCAAAAAAAGTGTGCAATGGCAGACCTGCTGTGACTCTATCCTTATGAACACTGGCTTATTTTTTACCTCGTTCGTTTAGCGTATTTCCCATACGTCGTGGCACTATGTCAACTGTACTTTTGGCCGTGTTATACATATATATATATATATACGCAACTTTTCGTATACTTTCATTTATAGAGAGAATGAAATATAGCCGAAGGGTTCATAGAGTTGCAGGGTGACCAATGTTGCCGTATGTGTTACAGATCTGTTCACTTTGGACGGCGGAGATCAATGAACTGATCGTGTTTCGACACCACTGCTTGAAATAAATCGCGTATATATGATGGGACTATCATCGAAGAAGTGTTACTTGAAATTCACATCTATGTTACGTGATGGACTCTCTGGTACTATATGAGATGTGAATAATTTGCGAGCCGCCAACGCTCCTCGGAAGTCAGGTCATAAATGGTTAGCTCGAGTTAACCTAGTTGGCGATGAAACTTCGAGATGGCCAGTCGATGAACTGGGAAAAGCCCCAAGCTGGTTTAATTTTTCTACTTTTAAGGAGGAAGAAGTTAGGACCGGCAATAACTGGTTGAACGCTGAACAACGATTTGTATAGGGATATGGAGCGTGCGTTCTACAATCCCGGTTTGGTGTTCTGCTTAAAGTTCTCGTGAATGTTACGATGCCTTTGTCACAGAAAAGGGAAAAAACGATACGGCTGATTTGCAGGATGAATAACGAATGCTCCGTGCTGTGAGAGCCTTAGCGCAACTTTGGACCTCATCAGGGTGCACCGCACTGACCGGAACTATCAAGCCTATTCCGTATTCAAGCTTGTCCGGTCCAGACAGAATTTGGTAATTCGTCTCTCCAAGACCAGTTTATTATTGAGCAACAATAGGCGCTTTAATGTAAGAGGATGGTGATTAGAATGGTATAAATAGAAGCTCATCACACCTAAACTCAGTCGGACGACCATCACACGCCCAGAAAGACCAGTATGGCTGTTTCACCCTTGTGGTAATCGTCGGCAGTGCGTATTGCATCTGGACCCCGTGGAGCTAGAACCCGCAACCCGACTGTCACCTGTCTGTGGTTGGGACCACTCAGTTACGGAAGATGGAATGATCAAAGTGACTAGGTTACAATAGTTGATATAGCGCCACTCTATCCAGTAATTGGCACAGAACTGTGCTGCAGCGCACAGGGTATCTCCCACCAAGCGATGAACCGTACTGTGCCTTTCTGGGCTTTTAGTTGCTGTCTGACTGAGTCTAGATGTGATAAATTGCTACTAAAACCCTTTTTCTTCGCTCCGTGTTTAAATTATACTCGCCAACAGCGTTTGCACACTGAGGTGATCGTAGCTCATACTCTTCAGACTCTACTCTTCGGACTGGTGATCTTGATTCATTCAGCAGATTAGAACGCCTGGTACTATGGCACCGCTATTTATGAGCAGATCACTTATTGGCCATGTTTGTTGGCTATTTGTAACCAAATGCAAATTGTTGCTAAGGTAGCATGCAGAAAGCACATATCCTTAAGATGCGTACAGTCTCATTTTTCGAACTGATTTCGCACTTAGTCTCGGTTCGCGATGTTCGGCTTTGCTTTGTGTTGACACCGAAGCCCCTCTAAAAGAGTCCAGCACATAAGTGACGAAATGTAAATGAATATGTGGGTCATCCCAACGCTTAGAGTGGTTTAGAACGTTCACAAACGCAAGTAGCACTGTAGTATCTGTCTCTTTATCTAATCATTCGCCACTCAGGCTGATAACTTGTATTTGGTATAGGTAAAAATTCATCGACTCACTTAGACAGCTATAACACGCACGGAAAAGCCTTGTGCGCGCGTTTCATCCTTTCGAAAATCGTCAGCAGTGCGCATTCCGTCGGACCCTGGTAGGTCTCGAACCAGCAACTCGTCTGTTGCCAGTCCGTAGTTAAGATCACTGAGCTACGGTGGCGGCAAAGAGCATCGTGAAGGAGTCACTAGAAGTGATATAGCGTCGCTTACGGTAACCAGTACGCCGACCAAACTGTTTATAATGTCGTAAGTTAAATGGCTGTTTAATTTTGGTAAGTTAGTCGCTTATTGAGGGGGGGTACACCTGTCCTCTGTATGGCAGTAACCTGCATGTCAATGTATAGTGAGCGGCGCCATAGCACATCTACCAAAGCATTCACGGTGGTCGTTGGAATCCCCCGAAGCTCAGTGGTCTAAATCACGGACTGGCAGCAATCGAGTTGCGGTTTCGAGACCTACCAGGGTCCGAAGGAATGCGCACTGCTGACGATTCGCGAAAGGATGAAACGCGCTTACAGTGCTTTCCCGCGCGTGTGATAGCTGTCTGAGTGAGTGGATGTGACGAATTGCTACCTATACCATTCGACATCCTCTACGACTCCTCTGTAATTTGTATTAGTTCCTTCCCATGTCCCTCCGTAGAGCTCACTGCTGTCAAATTGCATAAAACGGGTGCCGTTCGTTAACTGACCAATCCCAAACCAGCCGACATCAGAAGAGTTCGCGGAAGGGGAGTGTAGACGATTTTTTTAACTCAAACCCACTGCGGCATCCTACACCGAAGCGCAGATCCATGGCGCGTTACCGCGATTAAAGCTGAAACTCGGCAACTATTGGAAGCACTGAAGATCGACGCAAGAGAGTAGGCATGTGCGTCAAGCTCACGTGGTAGAGTGTGCCTAGTGGTGTCTACGTCTAATCTTGTGTGGGCGGTATTTGGGACGGTTGTGCATAGCCTTGACGACGCTTATCTGTCTATAAGAAATTTCATATGCGCAAAGTGTGGCTGTGCTCAATATTACTGCGCACTAGCCACCCACATGACTGAGACCAGATAACCTAGCAAGTCGGGAGATGACATGACTGTCGCTCAAACACCATTGTGGAGACTAGACTGATGGGAACAGTGTCTCGTACCATCGGGAAACGAAATATTTATTCATCTACTTAAAACGAGTACAACGCGTAGCATTTTCGGTTGTTTGCTCAAGCATAGTAATGTCGAGAGATTTGTACTTGCTGGATGAGGGGATTCGCCTGATGCACTCTCAGTGTGCTTGGGTGACATACCAACATATCTCCTGTCATGGATCAAAGTTGGGTATATGAACTGTGCGTTTCAACCATCTGGAAAGCTTCAGCGACCATTCGCAGCAAGTCAATGCCTTATGCATAATACGCGTAGCCACCAGCAGCAGATAAGCTACCCATGATTTATGGGAGAAAATGTACCTGGAACAAAATTGCATTCTCAAACCTACGTCATCCATGTCCTCTAGTTTAAGGAATATGATCAAAAACAAAGGAACCCAGTGTGTAAAAGATTCACGTTATGCAAGCAAATGGAGAAACTATACCAGGTTTGATCCCCGCATCCGAGAATGCCTACCATTCGTTAACTCCTTCAGTTTTCAATGAAAACTTAGATGCAAGGGGCGCAACCTTTCTGTCAGGTGTAATCAACCGACAACAACACGGGCTTCGAAATGTATCTGATACACCATACTGATCAAGTCAACGAAGTCGTAATAGCAGGACTGTGAAAAGGTCAGAGGAAAAAATATAAATCTGTTTCTATAGCTTTACTTTTTGTTGGCAGATGTTTCATTCCCAGCGTCGAAGACACTATCAGTTCATTCTCCGGTAGCCGCACTGGGAGTAACACCGATGGTGTTCCCTAGTCTGGGTACGAAACAAAGGTTATAGGCAAACCGCTTGGAATGAAGAGCAACCCAATACCTTCACTCACAATCCGACTTGTGATTCTTCGCTATCGATGACATGACAAGCTACCTGTAGCAAGATGATCAGTAAGAGTGATAATAAGAGTGTACGCGTTTGTCTGAGTTTTAAAAAATGTACAATTATACACGTGGCCCATTAATCACTGTTGACGTCAATAGGGACGGAATGCCCCGGTGAGATTGTTTTCCAGGCAGCTGCATAGACATACAGTTACATGGTTATCATGAAGTTTCATCCAACCTGATGTGCCACTGGCACCTAGCATGCGAGAGGTAAACTATCAGCGCATATGTCAGAGTGTATCTCAAATGGGTTGTCGGAGTCTGCTCGGTCCACTGCAACAAGAGGGATCTGTTGTTGGACACCAGTAGCTAGATGGAAGCAAGATCCCACAAGTTTTCTGTTACCAAGAATGGGCGATTTGATTGTATCCAAGGAGTTCAGCAGGTATCAGCTGCTATCCCTTACTCATGAGACAATTATTTCCTTGTTTCCACTATTGATTACAGCGATGGTAAGTCAAAGAAACGCTTCTCGATGCACCCGATTACTTGGTCGACAAAGTTCATGCTAGAGTTTTTTTAAAAACCATGCCATACAAGGGAAAGGTTTGACGGCCTGTTCAGTGACAGCCGGGGATGGTAGTTTAGCACAGGCACCTTGTGCCTTCGCAGTACGAAAAACACGCGCAAGCACGTGGTTAACAGTTTCAGCGTATTCACATGTACATACAATGATGCCTGAGTACGATTCTGATGCAGCTATATTGTACCCCAGCTGGAAGTACGTCAACCGGTAGCTCCGCGGAACCTGGGCTTCCACTGAAGCCGTCAGGATATTCCTACTTTAGATAAACTTGTTGACAAACTTAAATGAAAGACAAAAATGTGAAATGAAGCAAACCTTTTAGTTGATGCAGCAAAACGGAAGGGTGAGGTTCATGTCCGATCCGGGGAAAAACACGGTAACAGCAGTGGGATTACTATTTGACTAGTGACAATGACGCAACCGTATATCGAATTAGTATGTGAACCAGCGCATTGATATTGAGCGCAAAAGCATACCTTGGGTATTTTGATGGCAAACGTGAGACCAGTCGAGCGTAAAAGCAGCCATGTAACTACACATCATGTCAAGAAGTGAAACATGTAGTACAGAAGCTACAGATACGGATAAATTTAAAACAGTTAGTTCCCTTTAGTAACTTGAAAAGCACAAGTAGAAGACGAAGTTCGGCAGATGCATGCATTTCGTATCGTCTCATCAGTGCCGATAACGATAACCGGTAAATTTGTACAACAGTTTGTGGGTATAGACATCCATATAAACAAACGCGAGAAAAAGGTGTCTTTCGTCTACAACCAGGGCAGCCTGAGGCTGATCGATAATTGTTTTTGAACACAAAGCACTGGCCTAATCCGACTAATGGCAATCGCCTCGGCAAACCGGAGGAGCCGGGAATTAGTATGGCGAAGCAGGATTGTGAACGCCTTGTTGACCTCAATTCGATGACCTGTTGTTAATAAGTGCCTGCCGATCGAAGATGCTGGCGGCCTGCGTACACACGTAGTCTGATTTGGGCTTGCTTGCTGACTAAGCCCGCATTGAACCCATTTTGGTACGTGCTCCTTTATTCGGGAACTCAGTGTTCTATTGGTTCTGCCTATGTAACTATCCCCACAGTTACATACGAATTGATATACACAATGGGAGTTGGCGCCAATAGGCTGAGTTTCCTTCAGTGGAGGCAACGGTAGCTTATGGGTTCGGTCAAGGATTACAACTTCGGCAGCACAGAAAGTGCTCTGTGTGGCGGAAATCAGACGTCTTCTAGTCCTCAAAGAAGCAATGTCACCCTTAAAGGGCAGCTCTAAGAATACCTTTTTCTTAGGCACAGTAGGTAGAGCAACTTTCTTTTCACGGATTTCGGAATGTATTCACATATGTCGTTACCCTCGGGCGATTTGGAAACTGTTACGTAGAAACAAGCTTAAGCCTTCTGCAGGTAATCTCAGACGCGTCGTAAGTGCTCAGTTGGAGACCGCGGGAGCCAGACTTGATGGCCTACTGGAAACCCATGCACGCCTGTTGCCCGTAGTCGAAAAGTTGTCAGTCTGCTGTCGGATTATATACACCCAATTTTGTAAAGCCAAAATTGATCGCACCAAAATGAAGGAACTAGCACGGCTTGAAAAATCATTGATGAACAACCAAGATGAGGAGCCATGTACTCGGGACCCCAGTAAGTATGTGGTGAATCTGTCAAATGTGGATCTTGATGCACTACAGTTAGAAGCATTGTCTTTCGGGCTAGATTACAGAGTGCCACCTAGACGATTGATAGGATTGTTCATTGAGGCTCAGTTTGAGAACTATTTTGATCAGTTGAAGGACCTTCAGCCAACTAGTACCGATAAGCTTATATGGTTTAGAAACAAACTGACCGATGTCGCCTATGAAGTAAAAAATGCGCCAATAAAAGAAAAGTGCGCGCTTACGAACAGACACCTACGAGCGTTACGTGAATTGCGTGATAAGGATGTCGTTGTAATGAAGTCGGATAAGGGTTCAGGAGTTGTAGTCATGAACAAAGATGAATACATGGAGAAGATGAGCATTATATTCAGTGACACTAACAAATTTAAACGACTAGAGAAGGCAGGGGATGTGACTACATTGGAATCTCGAATCATTCGCCACTTAGAAATGCTTCATCAAACTCAAGTGATCGACAGTGTTACTTATAACAGTTTAAAGCCGAATGAATCAACTATGCCACAGCTATATGGACTTCCAAAAATGCACAAGAGCGGAGTGCCGCTCAGGCCCATCCTCTCGATGACGAACGCGCCCCAACATAAATTAGCTCGCTGGTTGGTTAATGTGCTTTCTCCGCCAAAAGCGCAGTTTAATCTATATGGCCTCAAAGATTCCTTCGAGCTTGTCGAGGATCTCGATAAAATGAACTTGTCCGATAAGGTGATGTGTTCCTTAGACGTGGAATCTTTGTTTACTAATGTGCCGCTACACCAGACCGTTGACTACATCTGCGAATTAGCAGAAAGTTCCGAATGTCGGTTGTCGATTCCAGTTGAATTCTTAAGAGAATCATTACTTCTATGCACGGAGAATGTCGATTTCCACTTCCGAAACATACCGTATCGCCAAATTGATGGGGTAGCCATGGGCAGCCCACTGGGTCCCATACTAGCGGATTTCTTCATGCTGATGATAGAACGAAGCCTATACGAAGAAATAGCGCAGTTGCCCTATTACAAACGTTACGTGGACGATATCTTGGTGTTCAGTTCGACAGAAATGCAGATCGCAGAGCTAGTGGCGCGTTTTAACTCATCGCATGTCAATTTGAGGGTTTCCTGCGAAGTCGAACAACAGAACTGTCTTCCATATTTGGATGTTCTTATCAGCCGCAGGGATAACGGACTGGTAAAAAGGTCTGTTTATCGAAAAGCAACGTGGTCGGGACAGTATCTGCATTTTAGCAGCTTTACGCCAATTCGGCACAAGCGAACGCTCGTGAAGACCTTGTTTAGTCGCGCCAGACGAATATGTTCGACCGATTGTCTAGCCGATGAAATAGAACTAATTACCAACACGTTAATTGCTAACGGCTACCCTCGAAACTTTATCCGAAAGCACAGCGAAATCCGTGAAAAGAAAGTTGCTCTACCTACTGTGCCTAAGAAAAAGGTATTCTTAGAGCTGCCCTTTAAGGGTGACATTGCTTCTTTTAGGACTAGAAGACGTCTGATTTCCGCCACACAGAGCACTTTCTGTGCTGCCGAAGTCGTAATCCTTGACCGAACCCATAAGCTACCGTTGCCTCCACTGAAGGAAACTCAGCCTATTGGCGCCAACTCCCATTGTGTATATCAATTCGTATGTAACTGCGGGGATAGTTACATAGGCAGAACCAATAGAACACTGAGTTCCCGAATAAAGGAGCACGTACCAAAATGGGTTCAATGCGGGCTTAGTCAGCAAGCAAGCCCAAATCAGACTACGTGTGTACGCAGGCCGCCAGCATCTTCGATCGGCAGGCACTTATTAACAACAGGTCATCGAATTGAGGTCAACAAGGCGTTCACAATCCTGCTTCGCCATACACATTCCCGGCTCCTCCGGTTTGCCGAGGCGATTGCCATTACTCGGATGAGGCCAGTGCTTTGTGTTCAAAAACAGTTATCGATCAGCCTCAGGCTGCCCTGGTTGTAGACGAAAGACACCTTTTTCTCGCGTTTGTTTATATGGATGTCTATACCCCCAAACTGTTGTACAAATTTACCGGTTATCGTTATCGGCACTGATGAGACGATACGAAATGCATGCATCTGCCGAACTTCGTCTTCTACTTGTGCTTTTCAAGATACGGATAAGTCGCAGCTAACCGTCTTATCCACATGGAACAATAATGTGTGAAGCCATGCGCAACCGAACCCAGCCAGCCTTGTAAGTTCTCAGCGTGATCACGGAAAGCTCAGAACGATCAGAAGCCATGGACGATAGATGTTGGAGTCGCAGCGTTGCTTCAAGCTGCGCACACTAGATCATCACATGGATATACGTGAAGAAGATATAGTTGAAGTACACTTGTACGAATGAACGTGCCGTTGCATGCTAGAACTTCACAGTCCGGTAACACCCTAGGTTTTGCTAACTGCGATTCCAGTGCAAATTGGAAGCACGCTCAATGGAGGCTGTCACTTCCATCACTGGATTCAGATTGTCGGTCACCGTGTTCCAGGGTGGTGACGATAACGTTGTTTCCATCGCCGTTGCCGTTATTCTTGTTGTTACTGCTTCCGATGAAGATGATGATGGTGATGAGGAGGAGGAGGAGGAGAGGAGAAGGATGATGACGATGAGGTGGATGGAGATGGGGATGAGGATGCTGGTGATGATGATGATGATAATGGTGAAGATGATGATGATGAGGAGGAGGAGGAGGAGGAGGCTAATGATGATGATGTGGATTTTGGGAGTTGTGTCTCAGTGTTTTAGGCAATTGTTGTACGCATTGCTGTTTTTATCCCGATACAGGCTTCCTCCCAGCCTCCGCTTTGTGCGCACTGGCAAACATGTAAACCCCAAGTCTGCACTAATGAATGAGTGGTCGGTTGTCACTTATCCCAAAGTAGTCAGCTTCTCGTGAACCGCCTCTATTGCATTGTAACGCATGCGCGAACTATAGTCAGTAAGTACTGCAGGTGATGCCACGTGCATCCGCCTAATCAGGGCTTTTACCGCTTCGAGGATTAGGGGATTACTGTTTCGCAGCTAGCATAGCCACACGAAAGTTGTGCAGATTTTGCCCGGCTCACCCAGAGATACAACCACTGTGCTATGACTCAGACTGTGCTAGTAACAATGCAGTTAGGGGGACATTACTTAACATACATTTTTAGAAAACATTTGTAGTTACCGATTTGTTTCATTCCGCTATCGCTGTT
The DNA here is from genome assembly GCA_944474145.2 of Dicrocoelium dendriticum. Taxonomy (NCBI): domain Eukaryota; kingdom Metazoa; phylum Platyhelminthes; class Trematoda; order Plagiorchiida; family Dicrocoeliidae; genus Dicrocoelium; species Dicrocoelium dendriticum. Next base: position 11,071,613 of record OX104065.1, on the reverse strand, counting down.
ACTGACATTTGTTTAAACACATCATTCCCTAATTTCGGTGGCTGCTTGTGGCTCTCGAATCGCAGTGCCACTTGGCTGTTAACGTCACTCTTTTTGTTGGTTGAGCACATTTTAGTGGTTCCTTTATTGATCACTCTTCAGTGGCTTCATTCTGCTTGCACGTTTTTAACAATATGGCTTGCTTTAATGTCTATAAGTTGCGTTCCTTCAGACCATTCACAAAACTAGTTAAACAGACATCATGCAATGGATACAATTCTTTCCCGGCTGGTCTTTGGATTTCTTCTTGGACAAAAGGTGGGGCAAAGGGGTTCTCTAGCGATACGACACCCAGGACCTAGAATCCAAGCCAAAAAGGACTAACTGATCTCTACACAGGACAATAGTGCATCTAATGTATACGCTCTCTCTTGTATATGGTCTCCTTCTGACACTACTGTATCTACCGGGTCAAGCCGCATTGAACGACCTGAGTTCTTCAGTTGCTGCGGCAATTAACGCACAAACCCATATTGATGCTGAGATTCTCTCAGGACACCACCACTTGGCGATAACTCATGTGTCATGCCAATATCTAGCATTCCCTATATGTTTTGTATTAAAGCGATTCTAGTGAGCTAAGAATGAAGGTGTACGTGGGTTGAATGAAAGTTTTGCGCCTGACACAGAAATCGGATAGCCAAGTAATGTTTTGAATAAGCTAGCATTTCTCCTTATTCATGTTATGCAAATCCATATTTTTATATCTTTTACTTTTATTCCAGCAGATTCTTGAAGTGAACGCGCTCTACGATTTGGTGAAAATGGGGATATGCTAGCGTTGTATAGTGACCAAACATTTCCATCCCAAAGTAATGCCACCATATGAAATTCACCAAGTTATGTTCTATATATGGTATGACGATGCCCCTTCATATGCCACAATTAACCGTCGGGTGCAAAAGTTTAATCGTGGCAGGGGGAATATTGAAGATGAGCCCAGGTCAGCGAGACCGTCCACCGCCACCAGCAAATAACATCATCGCCTAGTAATGGATTTGATCATACAAGATCGCAGATTAACGACTTCAGGTAGCAGATTCGTTGGGTATCCTCAAGGAGCAAGCAGATAATATTCTAATGAAGGAGATAGGTTATCCAAAATTTTCTGCGCAATGGGTGCCATGTCTCCTGACTACTAAGCTGAAGCGCATTTAACATGTGATGTCAAATAAAAATTTGGCACTGTTTGAGTTAGATGCCGAAGAGTTTCTTGCACGATTTATTACTACAGATGAGCGTAGGGTTCACCAGTTTCAACGAAAAAGAAAAGAACAAATAAAGCCAAGGTCACACTGTTAGCTGGCAACTTGACGGCAACAAGTTTTGGGAGTTCCGAGGTATGATGATGATTGATTTCCTTGAAAGCGGTTATAACAGCACCGAAAAGTATTAGTGTAAGCTTCTAAGACGTCTCAGAGAAAAAAAATCGAGAAAAGAGGCCAGAAATGCTGACGAGAGGAGGCACTTTCCATAGCGACTATGCTTCACCCCACATCTCTTCCATTACTCAGAAAACAATCCACCATTGCTTCTTCCACCATCTTCCAAACCCACCCTATACACCAGATCTTGTTCCCTCTGACTTCCACCTACTTCCAAATCTGAAGAAGCTTTAGTCGGCAAACGTTTTCACAACGACAGCGACATCATTGGAGCCGCGGAAGCGTTTTTAGTGTCGTAATCCGAAGAGTTCCTTTACACTGGGATAAAGGCAATTCAGCACCGCTGGAGCAAATGTGTTGAATTTGTGGGTGATTACGTTGTAAAATAAAAGCAACGAATACTCTGCAACTCGTTTGGCTGTTCGCGTTTCAAAACTTTTCATGCAAACCATGTCAGCAAAAGAACTCTTACTAACGGGCAGTCTTTCTTTCTAGGTCCAGTCTCAGTGAAATCGCGCTAGATCACGCTTTTCGTCCCTAGTTTCAGCTCGCTTGTACGTCTGGCGGATAGATCACGTTAGCCCACAATGTTACGAATTGGATTGCCTACTCTGTATGCAAGGGGTACTATCTGTGAGGAATGTCCGTCCGTCCCGAAGAAGGGTTGAAACAACTAGGACGTGTTATAACAGATAAGTTGGAAATAATTTTTCCTATCCCCGCACGTATTGCTGTCTTATGTATTCTGTTCTATCCTGGATATGAACTCATCGTGTGGGTGTTTTACTACAAAGTACCCATGTTCGCGCTTTGGTGCGCCCGTCTTGCTGATGTTCTAATTTACAGTGAAGGACAAATCCGATAATGGATGCCGCAGTATGCTACAGGGTTAAACAGACGCTACCTGCAGACTTGGCATCAGAACTAGCGCTTCCTAGTTGATTTAGTATGCATGGAAAGTGCCAAAGAATTAGTATGTCTAATGGAGTGCCACCGTCTGGCGTCGAAGGAGATTTTAGCCTATACATTGCAGATCATGCGCTGTATTCGGTGGGAACCGCGATACATAACCTTCAACCTATCCGTATGCAATGACAACTCTATTGCGTTCGGTAGCTCGAATGGAACAAGAAAATGTTGCTTTATTTGGCAACCACACGGTAACCTAAATGTCTGCTTCACATGTGGTGATCAAACACTTGCCGGTTGTAAGGCGACCTGCTTGTTCAACTTCCCACAATCAGATCGCCGCGACTCCAGCGTATACAACAAAGGTAGCATAGAACGATCACATTCGGCTCGTTCGGTATGATGGTTAACAAATGCGACACATTTGCATTCGATATCGATAAGTGTGCGCAGTGCTGTACACCAAACCTAACGAGTCAACCGCCTGGTGTAGTGGGCGTACTCTTGCTTGTTGGCGGATAGGCCACATCTACAGTGCTTATCTGTCTTAGCGACATTCATTATATCAGTAGGTTAGGTAGAGGGAGAAGTTACTGCTCAATGTAACGATAAGCATCCCCATATGGCATATCACTTGCGTGTGTACTGCTAAACCACGGAGAGAAAACCGCTCCGAAGTACTAAAGGCCCGCTGTCTCGAACGTTACTCACTTTCCTGCGGAGACATGGACAATGCATACGAGATTCCGATCTGGTGATTGTAACGTCGAGGTAAATTATCACACAGGGTCATTCCTTGGGACAAATGTGTTATTCAGTGAAAGTGGAGCAATATGTGCCCGACGATATAAGATATTTAAATAACTCTTAGGTACACAGCATCCGAAAGTAACGAGGATTAGTTGTTGCGCATCGAAGTATTTACAGCGCGCAGACTAGTACAACAAGTAACGTTAATCTTTATAAAGTTGAACAAAAGTAGTGGAACGCATGAAAAATTAGCCAAGTATTGGTAATCAATCAATGAATAAGCATAAACGGATAGATATAACCGGCTTGTGCAGCGATAAATTTTCAGATGGTACCCAATTGGATGAATTCAACGTCTAGCAGATCCAGTTCTTTCAGAATCAATGGCTGCTTGCATTTCGTCCCTCTATTCGCTACCCTCAGCCTCCAACCTGTTGTGGCACCTAACAGAGTGTCTTGATTCAGAGGTGCCCTACAGCCTGCAATGTCCTTGTACCGCCACCGGGTTTTCTCCGAATTAGTTCCCCATATCAAGTTCAAAAGAGCTTATTTCAGCGCTAAACATAATGACGAAACTCCAGTATCCATCTTTTAGGTACATGGAAACATTAGTGACGAAACACTTTTCAGTGTTGAAGAAAAGGTTGAAGATACAATTCTTGGTGATGGCGCGCCAAAATCCTCACTCAACAGAGGTAAAACACTCCAACCCGCAGTCCCCGCTTGTCAAATTATATGCAGAACGGTTAGCTTCTAGTTTACAGAAAAAACCTCAGCGGTGTTGTATGCGTCATTTATGGAAACAGAAATAAATACATACATTTTTATCTCACAATAAAAGGACCTGAAGTTGTATAGGGGATAGACTGTGCAAACTTGGAGTGCCATTGAGTGAAACCAAAGATAAGAGACCGCTGGAAGACAACAGAAAACAGTCACTCAGCTGTGTTCTGTCGCACAACAAAGATTGTTATGCCACTGAAGGCTGGCGTTATTGACCAACATCAAATCCCCAAGCTCAGTGAAGATCCGGATTTCAAAAACTCAGAGAAATAGTGATAATGGCTGATAAAAAGATTCTTATTTTGTTGCTTAAGAACTCTCACATCTACTAGCTGTCTATGACCTACACAGAAACTGGTTATCGTTATGCCGATTGTTCTGAATACTCGGAAGTAGTATGATTATTAGAGTGCATCACATAATCTCACGTGTTAACCTGACAAATGAGAGACAAGCAACTTGAGAGATTCATTTAAGGCGACAGAGTAGCAGCGATCGGGTAGCAGGCATACCTGGCTGCACTCATACTGACCCGTAACTTTAGGACTCTAAAGCAAGAAATCCTTGCTGAGAAGCATTTTATGAGGTTGAAGTAAATAAATACATGCACTGCAATCCAAACACTGCTGATATTGCGTGTAATCCGTGTGCATTCCGGTGAATACATACTGTAGATTACCGAAAATGAGCCGACACATTGTGGACAAGTTACCATTTCTGTAGAGGGAGGTCAGCTTATAGAAAGATTATACGCAATTTGAAAAAGTCATACAAAATCCACCCAGGGATTCACTAGACACCACACCTTTCTCCTCGTACGGTCACCACAACGGACCAATAATAGAGCAGGTTTCGCTTGGTCACTTTCAAGTGACGGCAGGTAGTGTTGGCGTCAAAATCGTAGAGCAACTATTTCGTTTCTCCGTTTGTTGATTTCTTTTGGGGTCAGCTAACATAGGGACGTAGGACGTTGGAAATATTTGCTCCTACAAAGTTATACTGCCGGCTTATCCACGGACGAGCTTGCATTTGGCAATATACGGCATTTTATGAATGTATGGTATGCAATTAACTATACTTAATTTGTATTCAGCACTTTTTTGGCGAATTACTTTAGAAAAAGTGCATCAGCAGTACGCCGCATTGAGGCTCTTCTGCCAGGCGACCACCATCAGTCACCTCGAGGTCACCACAACCACGCAGATTCGAGATGGTGATTTCAGGAGTACAGGGCAGGCGCATAATGGCCACGGCCACCGACCGACAAAACTGCTTTAGAACATGATATTTTCTTGAAATCAGATAATAAATAGAGAATAAATGTTAACAAATGATGATCAAAAGTCTGAAAAAAAGGCTGTCCCATTTAATGATAAACCTGAACTTCTCGGAAAACAAATAAGCACATAATTTAGCGAAAGCTCGAGAAATTGTGACCAATTGCTAATTCATGGGTGCATAAGATCAAAAAATGCCGTGAAACATTTCGTATATTGCCGAATATAAGCCCGTGCATGGATAAGCTGTCGGTATAACTTTGCAAGATCAAGTTTATCCGAAGTCGTAAGTCCCTTTATTAGCCGGCCCCTCAAAACATCGGCAAAAAGAGAAACAAAATTGTTTCGTCACTATGTTAATGTCATCAATACAGGATCTTACTTGAGTGTGTGAAAACGAAACCTGCTTTACTAAAGGTCAGTTGTGGTAACCGTAATATATAAGCGCTTTGTATCACACTACCCAAAAACAGGAGGCAATGTGGGTTCTTTTCGTGCGATTTTCCAAAGCCGTAGAAACGAGAAACAATGTCCCAACAGAAAGGATGTGCATATGCTGTTGTCTTTAAATGGAAATTTACCGCGTTTGTCGAGCAATCTTAGAATTTTATGACTACACACCATTTCAAAGTCAACGGAAAGCAAGTGAGAGAATGGCGAAAGAAAAGCTTAGAACAAACACTAATGCCTGTAGGCAAGAAAATAACATGCGGTAGAAAAGTCACGTTTCCTGCGCTGGAGGAGCAGTTAGCTCAGTGAGTTGTGTTGCGGCAAAGCGGAGGCTGCTAAGGGAAGAGAGAGGGACAGTGGTGTGCAGTGAGTTCCTAGTGGATTTCGCATGCGACTTCTTTCAGGTTGAATATAACCTTTTTTCTAGACTGACCCCCTTACAGAAATGAAAACTTGTTCACAAGTTGTCGACCTCTATTCCGTAATATACGGTATACGTATAGCCGCCTTTTCAATTAAAGATGAGACGTACGATTCTGTAGTGAGGTTACCGCTACTCTTGGTATCAGTGCAATCGCCACAACGCGTTTAAGATTTCAACTGAGCGATCGCGCACCCGGGGAACAAGGAGTATACTAAGCAAACCAGATATTTACCGGTCGATATGTGACAACAAAACTCTGGTGAGGTTTAAGCTATAGTTCCCACTTAAAACCATCTATCCTGTCTTGCGCAAGGTCCTTCCTAGCATACCCACCACCCATCAGAATGTTTGGCTGAGTGGAGCTACAAGGGGAACAACGAAGCAAATAGACAAAGGACTTAACAGAATTAACACACGCCGTCTAATTGAATAGGTGTCAGGAGATATGTCATGTCGGTTCTTAGATTCCTTAAGCATGACGCCCCGCAGTTGCGAAGGTGATTTCACACAGGCATTATCCTTTCTGCCCTTAAACGCTTACACATGGAGAGTCTAATCTGTTCAGCTTAACATCGCCTTCAGTTCCTAAGCTTCGCCAAATAGTTATTAATAGGTCTAGTTTTATTAGTTATATTCTGCAGGTTATGGAGATCGGGTCTGTTATATCAGTGCTGATGATGTAGCTATCTAACAGAGGTAGATTGATTATTTTATTTCTTACTGAAACCACCTATGGGAAAAGGGGAATCATTTACTTTTTTCCCTAAATAAATCAATGTTCGATCGGGATGGTCCATGTGGAAATGGCTCCCCACGAAAGTGATTGATTTTAAAACAGGAAACGGCACTTGGCAAACGGTCGGGTGGATAAATTGATGACCCCACTTTTCCTCCAGACAGATCACGTGACACATAAAGAGCTAAAACAAGGAATTGCACTGCGCCCGGAGGTGAGGACGGCATAGACGATAGTCGGACAGGCGAATATTCTGCGTGTTTGGCTACGGGGTATTGCTTAATACTTCCCAGCGTAGAGGGTAATTTTGGAAGGTGTGCGTATGCGCAGATGGCTAGCGCATCGATGCACAACACAAGTTTTGTTGATAACAAAGAATATGTGAGGCCCTTGTGGTGTTGATCAATTGGAAAAAAGATGATCGGAAATGGCAGAAGTTTTCCAAAATGAGTATAGTCCGGCATGTAAAGCAAAGTTAATGACGCGATTGTACATGCCACTTTTGGCACGGATCCAGGAGCCATTGTAGATCAAACAGATGTTCACGAAATCTGCCTGTACTCAATCTACACCAGTTCTCCATCGTTAGACCCAGAAGTATACAATTACGTACACGTTCATCTGGTACCGCTCGCGCTATTCAAGCCACGACGTTGGTGAGAACCAAGTCTAGATAGCGGGAGTTCCAAAGACGGAGATAAAGAAGCTATCGGTAGTCGTGGCTTACCAGTAGTGCCCATACCGCGCCGTAAGGCAACAAATGGTCGCTCTACTGACAGCTGAGTTACACGTTGAGATGTACACCATACTGACTGAATTTGATGTTTTCAATGTTTGAACTTTGTTAACGCAACGGTCACCGGCATCAATAGCAGTTCTATAAGGCTTAGTACTGATGAGCAATTATGATCATCTTATAACCATGGAACTTGGAGATTGGAAAATGGGAGCTAATGTCACACCTGCACGCTTTAGCAAAACATTTGGATCAAGGTGCATGCATCCTTGCAATAGCGAGCGGTAAAAGCAGTCAGCTGTTGTGTAAGGACAGGGTTGAGCCAGATGAATATTTTCTCTAACGCGTACACAGCCACGCACATAATCAACGTGACTACATAAACAAATCATTACACGACACACATAGAACAGCTACTTCAGACTGTGAAAACAGCCTTTGCGCAACTTATGAGTACACCAAATATTCGCCCTAACAGTTTCCTAATTGCTGTCTTACCTACGTACCGTCAGTAAAGTCGTATCTTTTTGGGGCTAATCACGTCCTCTGCAACATTCGTGACTTGCAAGTTAGTGAAGTACAAGACGCGCTATATTGCACTTAGCTTGTAAATCATGAAGGGCTACCGCTGTGTCTGCCATGGCTCAGTGGCATGAGTTGCTGGTTGGCGGTTCAAGACGCTGCTGGCCATGAGTTCGGATCCAGACGGAGCAGAGGGATACGTACCAATGCAGGGACATAACAGGTCGAAACGGCTGTCTAGTGCGTGAGAATCAAGAACGCGTCGTTTACGTAGCACTCCCATCTTTTCGGATTAATAATAGGCAGTAACTCTCCACTTCATTACATGGCAGTTTAAGCGACAAGCTTGAAAAATTACACCTGGCAAATCACTGCGCTGATGGTGCCACCTCGCATGGTGGTGAAACGTCTGCAACCAAACAGCCAAGCTATGCGAACAAATAGACAACTGAACCATCCGAGGTGAGGAAACACCTAGGACAGTCGTGTAAAAGCAGCTGTTATTGTGCACAAAATGAAAGCTCTATAGTAACGATTATTGTGAACCATTATTGCTTGGAATGTTAATGTGGGCGCTCGGTCATTCTCTGAACTGGACGGTTTATTTGCAGACGTCCCAGCACCAGAGTACGCTGAGTCTGACAATGACATTTTGCCACATAAATCATTCAGCCCAACAGCCAAATTTTCTTTCGACGTCCCAATCAGTCACGAAGGCGGCGGGATGTCATCTTAACTATCATTGGAGAGAAGTAAAACGCAACAGTTCGTTGCTTTAGCTGATGGAATAGACCAATTTTCCAATTCGGGTAGACGTTAGAGTCATTTGAGACAAGGCCACTTAGTTAGACCCAGTTATGCTCTTTCTAAGTATACAAACAGCTTCAAAGTTTTGCGGCTTTGGACAATGTGCCTATTTGGAGGAAACTGAGATGAGCTGGCAAATAAAAATGAAAATCAGACCTAAACTTGACCCATTAGCTGCACAGGTTCTAACCGGAGACCTCAAGATTGGCTACAAGTGGTAAAAAAGACCTTATGCATCCTTATGTAGACTACGACAACAGTAGGATCGGTCAGGTGCACCCAACTGCTAACGTTTCTTTCAGACGAATTCAAGGTTAAATATGACTAATTTACTCTGCAGTTTTTCTTAGTAATTTCACGCTATTATTATCTCCAAATTGGTGTGTTCCTAGAGGAAAAGTGGTACCTTTGTTACAGTTCTTTCAGAACCGGGGCTCAACCTTGAAAAATCTTGAAGTGAGTACTCCAGTCTACAACGGAGGGTGCAGTTTTAAGTCTTCGACCTGCCGCCCAGTCACCATTCTCCGGTACTGTCATAAGTTGTCGATGCGTTGCTGGCCCACGTGAACAAAAATGCAAAATTATTACAAGCGAAGAGCACGGTTTTCGACGGCAGCAGTCGTAGACGTCGGACCTTCTAATAGGGCGAAGCAGTTGGACTGAGCCAATCGGCGCCGGTTGGGATGCTGACTTGATCTAACTGTATTTCTCGAAACTAATAAACCGTTAAGATTACCGGGTCTTGCAATTCAAGTTTCAGTTTTACAGTATAGGTGACTATCTCCCAAGTTGACTCAATAAGATTTTGTAAAAACGGATAGCTATTATAGTCCAAACTTCTCTATCGGACCATGTCGTGCTTTAAAACTCGGTGTTTTGACATCCATTACTGAATACACGTAAATTACCGCTACAAATATCCGGCTTTTTGAAGGCCATATCAAGCTACGGCAAAGAATTCAGGCGAATACCGAGTAGTAAGTGCTCCCATGTTGTTTAGGTAAAATTCTTCGGTGGGCAGGAGGAAAGCAACGGTCATGTAAAATGAGCAAATGCAAGCTAATCACTCCATACGATATTGAGGCATTTACTCGCACATGCATGGTGCGCAAGCCTTTCAGGGCTTTCCTGTAGAATGTAGCCCAGGTGTACTGGTTCACAGAAATAGGTTGTTGGCAAATCGAAAAGGTATCAAAACCTGCTACTTAGAGCATCGGACTGATGCGAAGAACGTCCGGACGCACAATTTTTCAACAAATGTTCGGTTTTCAAGTACGTCCGCATGTCGAATACACGATCAAGATTGTTAACTATGACTAAAATGCAATCGCAGTGCTAGAGAGCCACTCCAACGTCGGACATCTAACTACGTCACTGGAATGCACATTTTCTTACACAAGCAGCAGTTAATCCGCTTAGGAGCATTCATTGTACGGTATCGTCGACTACATGGTGACCCGATGATAGCTACGTGAACCTGCACAACCCCACTCATGCTAGGCTCTGCAGGAACTCAACAGTAAGATCCATCTTATGCCATTTTTAAGGCTTTCGGAAAAATGCAGCCGTTTGGAGCGGTGAGGAAATTACTTTTCCGTTCGTCTATGCCACTCACCCCGAATCGGTCAGTTGCGGATTAATACTATCTGTAATTAAAAGGTGGTTAGGCGACGTTAATAGTAACCTGCGTTTTGTCGCCATGCATATATATATATATATATATATATATATATATATATATTTGTGCCCCATGCTGAGGCTGATGTTGCATTCTTGATGCTTCTTCACCGCAGTTGGGCTAAACCAACTTACACTTAAACTAGGTCTTTTTAAGCTGGATACATTTCATTCCGCTTTATTTGGTTTGTTCTGCCTCCCTGAATAATGTTCTATTAACTGGCCACGTTGCTTACACTAATTGCGCTTATCTTCGGTAATTTTGTTGCGTTTGTAGCATTTTAAGTAACTTGTGGACATTTCTTACTTATCACGGATTTGTTGCTGACCAACTTACTTCATATGGTAATTTAGCGAAGAGTTATGCCACCGTATCTGTATGCATTATTGGATTTATTTTATTTCAGCTTGTCGTTTAAATTGAATGGCTGTTGTTTGATATCCATGGTATGGTTGCGCTTGATGTGTATGTTGACAAGGTGCCTACCTGTCTATTACCCACTACATCGTTCATACTGGCTCCAGGAGACAGTTGGTCGTTGCTGGAGGGGACGGGGTGCACGGTTCTTGTGGCCGTGCTAGGCTCAAAGAGCGGTTCCATGCACTCAGTGTGGAGCGGACTACGGTCCAGCCACCGCCTTGTGTGCGGTTGATTCCCCAAATACAGCGTGCTTGTGTTTGCCTGTGAAGGAGTGTGGGCCGGCTCCGTTGATGAAACGTGGTTCCCATCCGCATGCCTCCCGGTCTTATTCCTTCGGGTTTACACTGGATATGGGGTATGTGGTTGGAGCTGTGGGTAGTGCAGCGCAAGCCATCCATGGTCCCTCTGTAGGCGCAGGCGTCCTGTGGCTTGCCACAGTGACAGGCAAATCCGAAACCGGATGCCGCCAACCATATATATATATATTTATAGCAAGTCAGTTGCTGGGTTGTAACTGAGTAAGCAAGCGAAATGGACAACTCCCAGTTGCCTTGTAACACATGACGGTTCGCTGTCGTCTTCTGTAAGCGCTTTGTCGTAGATGTCCGGCTCCTGTTGAGGCCAGAGAATGTGTAGCGCTGACGACCGTCTATAAGACAGTCTGATGCCTTTCCATGTTGGCGGCAAGCTTTGAGACTTGAAAGTTGATGAACGCTCACTACAAATAAATCGAGGTTCCGTAACGCTGAGTGAGAAAACCTTCCCTTAATGGTCAAGTCAAAGCATTTTGATTAAGAAATCGAATCGCAAGGTAGAGTAAAATGGCCTAGAAGTGTTATCAAATTGTAATGGATCTGAGGAACTAGATTCCTCCGTTTGAAAGATGACCATAGTGTATCTGGAAGTGGAACGTGTATTTAACCTCTACATGTACCGGCAACACCTAGCTGTACACAAACCAAGTAAATAATACTGCTCACTCTTCAGTGCTACCGCAAACATCGCATGAAGCTCACTAGTATACCATACTAGTGTTCGCAGTTTCAGACATAAAAAACCACTGCTAACCACATAGAAAAATGAATGGTACAATAATTATTCGCTCAGTTAGAAAGTTTGGACAGGCTTCGATCACACGAAGTAGTTCAGCCTTCGCTGTTGTCTCTTAGTGTGAACATGTGATTGGGGTCTAGGACACGGGAGTAACTGCAATAAAATGCAACTAACTGGGGCCACACAGGTAAGCGGAATAACCATACATCAACTTTGTTCGAGCAGCTACGTGTGACTTACCGGCCTGTGAGAGTAGTTCCACCACTCCAACGTGACCCATGTAAGCGGCGGCGATCAACGGTGAACGCCCCTCGGCATCTTGAATATCCACATCCGCACCGGCGTCGATCAATCGTTGAACAATTTCCTCGTGTCCAGCCCATGCCGCTGCCCTCAGTGCACTCCGACCATCAGGTCCAGATAAGTTGACAGATGCCCCATGGCATAAGAGCAATTCGACGATGTCTACAACGACGGGAAGTGGAATGCCTAAAATGTGTCATGCGTGATCTGAACACCAAGTTATTCATAATGGTGTCTATGCCACGACCGTTAAATTTTGCCTTAACCCGCTACAACAGGCTGGGTATTAATCAACAAAGCTCTGATGTGAAAAAGGGGGTATTGAAGAAAATAGCAGATAAGTTTATGGGTAATCAATGAACAGCAATAAATTTACAGTCCACAGGTGCGCCAAAGGTTGTTAATGCACTTGTAACTACACAGTGGGGGATCAAGTTGTGCAGCACGATTCTATTGAGAGCAGCCTGGAAGTGTTGTCACAAGATCATATTGACTGTTCAAAGCAGGCCGCATTAAAACCCGCCAACACCTTAGCCCATTGTGAAGATGCAAAAAGCTGACCCTTCTTTCTTCCGTCAGATGTGCAATGACTATATTAGATTTTATTCTGAATACACCACCCATGCCTGGCTGCCTGGTAAATGCCTGAACTTATAGCACTCGAGATCCCACAACGGAGGGTCATCAGAAATGTAAATGGGTTGTTTCATCTCCCTTGTTAACTGAGATTGAAAATCCTAGGGCTCTACAGTGGGCAGTATCGGCGTGATTGTCGTCACCTTCTGAAACCGAACTACAATGTCTCTCTAGGATGCTATCAGCCAGTTGGAATGCCTCCGGAACTTCAGCACTCTCCGCATGTGTAAACAGTAGAACGCCCTCCGCAGTACATACGTTTTTTCCTCCCCCACATTGTTGGTATTCCAAAAAAGTTTTGGCGATGAACTCAGACATTCACAAACATTAAGTGACAGTATTTTCTGCATGAGCGTCAAGGTAGCAGAAACAACCGTTTTGTTTAGATTAACTTCTTGGTGCGTCCATCAATATTTGTTTTATTTCGTTGAACTGCTTTATTTCCGGAGTTTTCTTCCTCTTATCCTATATCACATGTCAAGGAATAACGCTTTTACCCATGATAAAACATCATTTTCATTCGTGCAAAAGTGTCATAAAGAAAATCTTTCCCAAAAGACAAGCCTACAGCATGAGGTAAAATAAAGCCAAACTGCGCAATGTCCCGTGCTTGCTTCGTCTCTAGTATTAGGCACCTGCCGTACAAGGACATATCACCCAAAGTTGATCGACCGAAGGGGTTGTGCTAAGTGTGAAATCAAGTGAGATTTCAGCGGACTCGTTCGGTTGGATTCAGCTCGGCTAAGTGTAAAATAATAGTTCAATAGTGTATAATTGGATAAAATGCATAAGTTTGCAGGACTCACAAGATGGATAGGCAAAAGAAAATTAAAATCAAAATGTTCTAACGTGGAACGTGAAGTCATAGTGGTTAAACCATTGCACTTTATTAAACTGTTATGTAGCGTTTATCACTAAGATGAAAGTCTAAGAGTCATACGAATGTCGTCATGTCTGTTGCGTTCACTACATATCTTGGTAATGCGTTCCAGTGAGAACAGATTCTAAATGAGTAAAAATATGTTTTTACAATTCAGACGAGAGTGTTGCATCATTAGTTTCAAGTGGCTGCCTCGGTTTTGTTTGTAAGGGGCTAGGATCAACAGTGATGTACATGGATGCTCGCTTTCAGTTAGTATCCGGTATGTAAGAGTAAAATCTCCGTGAAGCCGTCGATATGCTGAGGAGAACATACCATGTACACGAAGGCGCAGTTCGTAACTGAGACCGGATAGTCCACGCGTTGACTTTGTGGCTCTACTTTGGGATTGTTCCAATAGGCGAAAGTCTCGTTTTAGCCAAATACACCAGGCCTGACTTGCATATTCAACCTAAGGACGAATATATGAGTTAATCAGCATTGGTACTAGCCGTCGCTCAAAGGTGCCGAGAGCTCGCCTCATAAGTCCGAACTTCAAGTTCGGCACACTTGTTGCCTTCGAATATTGGAGCGAATTGCTAAGACTCTCTTACACGATTATACTTAAGTCGCGTTCACTAGTCATGTGTTACAGGACATGTTGCCCCAAATGGTATGTGTTGACGAAGCTGCTGCGCACCGTCAGCAGGTGGCACTTTGCAGGGTTCAGTGGGAGCTGGTTCCTTTCTGCCCATTTGTTTATCCGAGTCAGATCTTCCTGGAGGTAGACACGGTCGGATGCTGAGCGAATTGCTCTCCACAGTTTAGCATAGACTGCAAATATTAGCATCGGAGATGGAATGTCTCTGGAAGGTCATTAATATGGACTAAAAACAGTAGGGGGCCAAGGACCGATCCCTGGGGTACGTCACTGGAGACGCACAGGCTTTCCGAGTGTGCGACGGCTACTCATACCGTACGCTAAGCTCGGAATCGCTAAGGCATGAGGCAATACAAATGCGGACACAACAATGACAACCAGTGACAGAGCAATGAACCCAGTGAACCGGGGAAACTAAAAAAACTCTCTCGCGTTGACGAAACTCTGTGTAGGCTGCAGCAAAAGAAATACACATGGTGTTTGACAATAAATTGAAAAGTAGTAAGTGGATGACATAAGGTGGCAGCTCAAAGGCGGCCACGTCATTCTGTATGCAGCAATGCACCTGAAATGAAATGAATGAAATGTGTCAGCTTATACGCCGTAACGGCGCTTCGCTGCCGCGCGACCACCACCAGTCGCGCGCGGGCTGAGTATACCGCGAGGACGCCCACCCCTACGCGGATTCGAACCGGTGACCTTATGGTTGGAAAGCAAACGTGCCAACCACTCGGCCACCGGCCAGCAATGCACCTAGTGCCGAAGAAAAAGCCACAATGACTGCACTATCTGTCGCTTAGTTAAAGGCACACGATGACCTCATACACACAGCGCGTCGCAACCCAAGCTGGTAGCGAATGCACAAATAAACAGGGACTTCTTCTGGCGGAGACCAGAGCTTAAAGTATAAAGCCATGCTTGCCTAAGGTGTTCAAGTCAGGACGAAAGTGGCCATGGATTGCATGGTTCGCAACGGACAATAGTGAGAGGTGTCCGCATCGGAAACACTCTCAGTTTTTGAAATAACTGGTTCACTTCAAAGTATTTTGGTGATTTGAAATCAGTTGACATGTCACAATCTAGTCACACATCGAGTGCACCAGAAACCGAATTCGCGACAATTTTCAGTCCACTTCGACAGAAGGAATGCTGGGAATGCTACATTTTGGGTAGTTGGTGGAGGACGTGTCATGTTCCGAATTCCAGTGCTGGTGATTTTGGGGAGGCTGCATAAGACAATAAGCAGCTCCATATGTTTACTCCATTGTCGCAGAACGCTCAGGAAACACAATCGGTTAGAAGACGAGCATACACCGCAAGATATGGGATGCACATCGTAACCGACAGGGAACAAAGGAAGATGGAAAAAAATAAGCTGGCTCCACACTGAATGCTGATGAATGTGGTCAGCCTAGCATGGAATTCAGAAAATAAGTCAAGAAAACGCGACCAGTTCAATGTAGTTGTACAATTGTGAACCGGACACAGGGGTCCATTGGATCCAGTTACTACAAATCGCTTCACTAGGAGAATAATAATCACTAACCCTGGTGAAAAAGCATGTCACAACGAGAAGTTAAGAGGAAAGTGAGTGAAATTAGTCTGATTGGAGTCGACTTGTCAGTCCGTTTGTAGTTCCCACAAGCTATTTCAATTCACTCTTCACTAAAGCAATCGTTTGAGTCATTTGATGGAGCAACTGGCGGAGCTAGCAGCATTTGCACACACCTGCTCAGTTGAAATAATCGACTCGAAATGTCACAGATAAGTAAGTTGATATTTCCCTACAGACTATACGGTCAACACAATAAATATCTACATCATTTAAACCCCAATGTTCACGTGCTCTTCAGGTTTGCTCTTTCTCGTGGCAGGAACGGTGCCCGACAACTGGGCAATGAAAGGCGGAATATGTTTTATCGCCAAACCCCCCAGACGACTCAAGGCCAAACGGTGCATGAACCAAGAATGAAGATGCACATAGCTGAAGAGTGTAAACTGGACACATTAACAGAGGCAAAAACAGTACCAACATTCGATTAACGCTCATGGCCTTTTCTTGCGCCACTCAAAGGTAAGTCCCCATTTCAGACAATCATAAGTTTTGAGAAATCCGCTTTGCTGACTAACAGATACCTTGAGCTCGGGTTTGATGTAAAAAACCGAGTTCCATTGCTTCGGTCACTAATTGTTATGTACGGTGATAGTTGTTCATTGTGGCTGTTCGTGATCGATTGATCACCGCTCGCTAAGGAGCCATCCTTACACGCACGACTGAGTACCGCTCTGTAAAAACATCGTCAATCAGCACGATCAATAAATGTTATATTTTCCACTCGAGACACACCACAAACAGAAACTAATTCCGAATCGCTTCAATGGAGCATAGGGTATCCTATAAATAACATGCCGCATTGATTTTGAGTAGATTTTGATCGTGGCCTGGACTTTGCTTTTGCTTCTTGGATGGCCGCCTGACAGAAAGCGAACGTGGGCGTCAACGAATTCATTGCACACATCCACTAGTCCCCTCCCGAATGCAAGGGCAAGGAAATTTCGTCCGAAAAAGTTGGTAAAAGTAATGAACACACAGTGTTTAATTACAGGGATTCTCGACGAAATTGCACGACAATTTGAACGAGTTAGATACCACGTGAGAGAACGCTTGTATGATTAATCGCCAAAGGGAGAATAACACACACCACCTACGTGAATCCTCTTGGCATTCAGTTCTTGATGCTGTTCACGCAGTTGCTAACCCACAGACTCCCCATTAACCTTGAAGACAGTTCTTGGGCTACCGCTGCTGCAGGCAACATACTCGTACCTCTGAGCGTCGCCACAAAGAAAGCATCTGTAGAAAATGCGGTAATATAGGCCATCTAGACCGCGTATGTGGATCGGAACCCGCCCCACGGACTAATCTGGCTCAAGAGAAATGTCAAACTAAGCTGGAAGACCCACAAAACGATCTAAATTCCATCTACTTGAACACCGGACCTCCTAACAAGTGCACTCCATATACGATCCGTTTCATGATCGAGAATGAACCGATCGATTTGGAACTAGATACAGGGGCTGCAGTCATGCCGGCTGATAGTAACATCTAGCGAATATGCGACCAGTGATCATCGACGGTGTGCAGTGAGTGCTAACACAGCCCGGATACAAACGTACTTGGATACGCATTCCGAACACTTGCCTTCGTCAGCTGGCTGGTGTTCATACGCTCACAGAGACGTTGCGAACGTCCGCCGAAACGCACCCGAAGGTCGGCATACACAAGAGTGTGATCGGAGTCCATCTTCGTGCTCCAAATTGAGCGACCGCTTTGGACGCAGCCTTTTCAACCGTAACTGATCGCAATGTGGTCGGTTGTTTGATTACACGTCAGAAGGAGAATATCACGCCAGCTACGTGAAATTTCTTGGCAGCCAGTGCTTGATGCTGTTCACGCAGTTGCTAACCCACAGACTTCTGCTTAACCTCGAAGACAGATCGTGTGCTACCGCTGCGGAAAGCAACATACTCGTGCTCCTGAGTGTAGCCACAAAGAAAGCACTGTATAAAATGCGGTAAATAGACCATCTAGGCCAGTAGGTGGCAAATCAAATTTCCAAACTGGACACTGGGTCTCCACCCAGTCTTTGGAACTTTTGGATGCTCGTCAAAGAATTCAGGCTAGAAGCGGATACATTGAGACTCGCAAAATCTCAGGGCAAAACTGCGTATAGCTAAAACAGAGCCCGCGAAGCCTGGCGGTTTCATCGTGCATAGGAAAAGGAAACAGACGCTGCCGTTGGTAACCATCGTAAGTTATTCCGTCTGATACGGGAAACGGACAGCAGGAAACCTGGTGTTAGCGAGACCACATGCGACTAGAATGAACAGCGGATACACCGCTTGTCAAAACGCTTAGAGCGTTGGGCCGAACAGTTTGCAAAGCATTTTAATCAATCTGAGTTATCACACTCCATTTTTGGTATTAAGTGTCGAGCTCGGCACTAGGCTACATAAGCATAGCCTAGCCATCCGCCGACATGACCAGAACTCCCTGATGTCGGTACATATGGATGCCGAGAATCATCAGTTTGATTTGGAGAATGTCAGGATCATAGGCAGGGCAAAATCTCGAAAAGCACGCGAGTTCATCGAGGCTTGGTACTCGGGAAAGAACTCAATCAACCGACACTTAGACCTTGATACTGCCTATGAAGCACTGAGGGTTAAAACAATACTCCGCCCCAGATCAAAGAGACAAAGGAACATCATTGAGGCGGACTTTAGCTAATAGCACGCAAGAGTTGACTACACGGTCAGCTCACGTGGACCAATGGACTCCTGACGTTCGAACCAAGTGATCAATAATCACTTGGATCTGCAAGTGGCTCGCATAAACCGCACTGATGATGTCGTCTAGCCTGACGATGAAACGTCTGCAACCAAATCAACCAGCTCGGAGAACACCCGTATACCCTCATCCGCATCCCGAGCTACAAATATTCTCACGGATTTCTAATAGAAGGATCAGTCGGATCTCAAATTCCTGTAAATTGCTTGCGTCTGTCGTCCTCCAAAGACTGACTGGCACTAGTGAGTCAGATTAGTGAGGAGCAATCCGAGTTGCGTCAAAATCAAGGCAGCATCGACCACTTCTTCACTTTGCGTCAATTGTTGGAGCACTGACATGTTTATTGGAGACCCACCGTTGTCGTGTTTCTCGAATTCAAAGGCGCATTCGATTCGGTGAATCAATGTGCCCATCGGGACTGTCTGCTGAGAAAAAGTGTGCCCGATAAATATGTGAACATTCTTAGAGCGCTGTACGTATATAGTTCGGGCAGAATGACGGTTTAGGACAAACTGTCGCCGCCCTTTAATATCCCCATCAGTGTGAGATAAGGCCACTCGCTGTCACCATTCCTCTACAACTTCACCACTGACGAAGTCATGGAAACAGCATTCGCCAGACACGACCTAAAAGGTGTGGAGCTACTTCTTGGTGAGCGAATTCTTGACTTGGAGTATATAGATGATTTTGCCCTCATACGTGACCACATCCAAACGTTCCAAGCAACACTGGACAGATTAGCACTGGCTGCCAATCGATTTGGGCTATGCTGTGCTCTCTCGAAATGCACATTCCTTCTCCAAGATTGTCAGAGACCTACCCCAGCGCTGACCTTTGGTGGTGATCAGCTAGAAGTCGTTCAGGAATTCAAGTACATGGGTAGCTATATCAACACCCATAAGATTGATTATGAGGTCACAAATTGTATAGCAAAAGGCCGAGGTGCTTTTGGCAATCTCCGCCACCTGTGGCGCCAACGCGACATCATTCTCGCCATAAAGCGTAGAGTTTATACTGCAGCCGTCCTTCCAACCCTCTTACAGGGTTGTGAAACCTGGCCCATCAGGTTGACAGACAAAGAGGCTAACTACGTTCGATCATCATTGTCTTCGCAGCTTAGCTCATGTTTGGTGGGAGCACCGCGTGAGCAATGAATGTGTTCGGCGTCGCGTATTTTGTGCAGGAAGAGCGAGTGATCTGCTCAGCACCATTGCATCACGCACCAGGCTCCGATGGCTGGATCACGTGTTACGTATGCCAGCACACCGACTCCTGCGTCGTGCGTTGTTTGCGCGCCGGGGATGTGGATGAAAGAATATGAGGGGAGGCCAAGCAATGACTTGGTTAAGAGGAATGAAGGCACTCACTTCGAAGTTGGCGTCGGCTGGTGCATCCCGACTGACGGGCTGGGGTACGAAGGACGATGAACACGTTCAGTTGGACACACTTGTTGATATGGCGACGAGCCGGTCCCCATGGCGCTTGTGTTGCATCTTTGCACACCTACTCTTCTTTAGATTCCCCCTTCAATCATGAGCTCATATCTAAGCTGTGATATAATTTTTAACATACTATTACTAACTTTTAGAATATTTTACCATTTTCTTTTCCTATTGTAGCACATTAGCTGAGGTCTGTCTCTCACCATCAACTAACGTGTATTGATGATGATGATGCTACAGTTTTCATTATAAACAGTGATTCCATCAAAAGTCTGATGTCCTTACAACCGTGCGACACCAGGATGCAAACATAAACCCTAGATACCAGATTAATTTTTGTGGTAGAGAGCTTGTTTATAGTCTGGCACCGCGAGCGAAAAGTAACTCTATCTTTGATCGTGGTACCTGGAAAAAGCCACAACTCTTAGGCCAAAATTGGACCCGATACTTCCTAGAAACGAAGCAGGTTGATGAGGTCGTGGTTAATTACAGCACTCTAAACGAACGGTTGAACCAATTGTCCTCCTTATTTGAGGATAATTTGGGGAAGCTGCGACAATTTGAAGATTTCATCAATCCCAAGTTTGAAAAGCACGTACATTACCGTACGCTATGCGTCCCAAAGTAGAACTACAACGGCTACAATTCGAAGGCGTAAGCATGCCCGTACAATATTCGGATTGGGGTACCCAAATTGTTCATGTACTCAAGCCCATTGGTGCCGTTCGTATCTGTGGAGACTATAAGTTAACTGTCAACCAAGCTTCCAAGGCGGAATGGTATTCCTTACCAATCATGGAAGATTTGAACGCCACATAATCCGATGATTAAAAATTTTCTACTCTTGATCTTAGTCATGCGTTTACTAAGGAATCACGTGAAGTAACCACCATAACTAAACATCTTGGACTGTTTCAATACATTGGTCTCCTTTCGGAATAAATTCCGCACACATCTTAGAGTGGATTGTGGATGAGATCGTGAAATATATACTCTTTACTTGCGCACAGTTGGATGATATCCTGGTTTCTGGTTGCAATGATGCTGAACATTTAAGAACACTTTGAACATTGTTTGAACGTTCGAAAGTGAATCGACTGAAGATTTTGTCTGAATCTGTGTTTTACTTTGGCTACATACTTGAAAGGAGAAATCTACATGTATTTCAGGATAAAGTATCCCAAATCATACAGGCAACGCGATCTAAGAATAGTGACAAACTCCAATGATTCTTAGGAATCTTACCACATTATCAACTCTTTCAAGTCTGAACGCACTGTTACATAAAATCACGCCGTGGGTGTGGAATGATGAACATCAATCCGCCCTCATTTGTTTTACAAACTGTCTGGCATCACCCCAGTTTTAGTTCACTACGATAGAGAAGAGCCTTTGATCATTCAGTGTGATGATTCTCCGTACAGAGTTGGAGTGGTTTCGTATCATGAAATACCGAATGGTGTAATTCATCCAAATACTTTCGCTTCACGTGCCTTACAATCTTCTGAAAAATATTACTCACAACTGGATCGAGAGAAGCTATCGGCTATCTCAGGTGTCAAGGGATTTCACCAGTAGATTTAAGGTAGTCGATTCGAGATCCAAAGTGAGCACAAACCGTTGATTTCCTTATTGAGTGAATCAAAGGAAATCGATCAAATGTCTTCACCTAGAATGCGACGATGGGCACTAATTCTGAGTGTGTATGATTACCAACTTTCTTAAATCCCAGCCTCTAATAAGTGTACAACGGATGCTCTGAGTCGGTTACAGCGCGTAACCCCGGGAGGGCCAGTAGAGGAACAGGTGGAGTTAGTTCATTTGATGCAGTACCTCGATAGTACCACTTTGAAAACTAACTACATACATCGATGGACCGATGGGGATATTAAACTAGCCTCTGTGATACGTTCCAGAAAACTGGGCTGGCCTAGTATAATTCCGTCTGGTTTGAAGCCTTTTGGCTCCAAGTAGGATCTCTTGCCAAGTGTATACTAACCTCCGTGATACGCTCCACGAAAGTGCGCTGGCTTAGTAGAATTCCGTCTGGTTTGAAGCCTTCTGGCTCCAAGTACGATCTCTTGCCAAATATAAAATATGATATTTAACATTATATTATTTGAGTTTGAACATTTGTAGTGAGTTTTTAATATCTTACCTTTTCTGTATTGCGGCACATTAGCCAAGGCGTGTTTCTCATCCTCAGCTAACGTGTAGTGATGTGATGATGACATCTTTTAGGTTTCGCAAAATTGAGCTGTACCCAGGCTATGGTTGCTTATTTTGGGGCCAACGTTTGATTCCTTCGTTGAAAGCGTACCCATTCAATTAAGTAATCGACACAATAGACATCCAAGTGATGCCCGAATGAACGCTCTTACACGCGGCTATTGCTCGTGGCCCGGCTGAGATTCCGAAATCGAAAACTTCATGAAAGCAAGTGATCTCTGACAACGATATAAATAAAATAAACTTCCAGGTCCAATACCTTGGCCAGAAAAGCCATGGTACTTTATGCATGCAGATACTTTGGTCCTTTGAACGGAATATTTTTCCTGTTGATAGTCAATATTCATTGGAAATGGATCGAAAGGCGTACAGCCCAGAGGCGTAGCACAGAGGGGGGGGGGGTCCGCCCCGGGCAGCATATGACAGCGGGCGGCATTTTAGTACGGATGGTTGTTTAATACCAAGCGTATATTCGTCAAAATTACCTCCACGACTGATGTGACAAAATCGAAGGATGGTAATCATATTGTGATTGAAGGTGAAGCTGGTACAATAAAAGGTGATATCCCGGCACCAGAAAGCGACATTGACGGTATGAGGGCAGCACGAACTATTTGCAATATTGATGCAGATGAAGCGCGCGAAGTTTAAGAATTGGAAATGCAGACCTACTTTAGGACGACAATACATACATCAACCGATTATATGGATATTTCCCAATAGACTGTTAGGACTGTTAATGGAATTCTTACTATGCATGCTCGGTTTGGATCTATCGTCTTGCAGCATCTCTATCATGAATATACTAAGTGGTGAGACCTGGAACAAATGCAAAGCTGTGGCTAAGAAGGTAATAACGTAGGTTATTTTTGGATTTGCGAAACGCTGAGCAAAGATTGCGACACCCATGGTGTATTCTCCTTCAAAAGAGGCCCTGTGTGGTTTCCGCTGCAGGATGTCTTCAACGAGGTAGTCTAGTTTTTCGAATGGTAGAAAATAAATACAAAACGCATATGAACCTGAATCCAGTAAATTGCGTGCTCATACATTCCTCAACCGCAAGGAGCTAGCAATCTGGTTATTTGAAAGGCACTTGACAAAATGGAGCAAGTAGTTGTGGAAAAGTGGTTGCGTGAAATTTTAGCTAGAATACTTGATATCGTCATGTTTCTCACTAAGCAAGGTATGATAGTGTGTGGTCGCCGAGAAGACATCCAGGATGACAAAGTAGGCCACAACACAGAGGGAACTTTTCAGAATTGTACATTTGTTGACGAAGATTTGGTGACAAAATCTGGGAAGGAAAATCAGCGACTTTTGCCGTCGCCAAGCGTTCAAAACGAATTAGTGGGGATTTAGATAAATCAGGTGAGAAGGAAAAGCATAGATCACGTCAAAAAAGCAAGTAAGTTTGCTAAATTTGCGATAGCACTCAGGATAAGTCTCACAAAAATCAGATGAATGAGAATGAAGTGACGGTAGAGGAGTGCTTTCTGAACTTCACTCAGGCATGCGGCAAAAGGGCAGAGGAAATATCTGGACTGGCGTTGAGAGAAGCAGAGAAGGATGGAATTCAGCTTGACGACTGTCGTGGCCAAGCATTTGACAACGTTGCTGTTATGGCGCGCTAACGAATGGGTGTCCAGAGATGTATCTGTGAAATCAGTCCAAAAGCTACATTTGTGTCATGCACAAACCAGTATCTGTGTTTATGCAGCTTCTGTGACGGTTCATTCTGTTACATTTTTGCACGATGGACCGGCCATTATCATCCTTTTTTATCTCCATATTACTTGAATGCCTTGATTCAAGTCTCTAGTATAAGTAGCAGATGGCTATAAAATCTACGTGGAGTAGTCGAGTAGGTGCTGTAAATATTGTGATGAAAAAATACTCCGAACTCATCACGTCTCTGAAACATGTCACAGAATAAGCAGAAAATGCAACCATAAGATCAGATGCAGCTTCAAGTCTCATCTCGTTATTGTCGTTTCCGTCTATTTTGTTTCCGAGCACTTTGAGATCTATTCTCATAGAAAGCAAGGATACCCAGATATGTCAAAACAAATTGCCTGGGTCTGCAGGTTACAGCGTTAAGAGATTGCTATCTTCGGAATAGAGCGATATTAGCGCACATTGCAAAGGTTGAGTCCACAAACACTACGCTAAATTGGGGGCAAACATGTAGCGTTTAATCTGACAAACGAAACGAATGGACGGTAAAGAATTGTTTAATATATCCAAGGGATTTGATACTGAGTTGAAACGGGAAATGCTGTAGCTCACTGACAGTTTGATTGATAGAATGCCACAGATTTCAAGAAATTCTTGACAATGCGAACAAATATGCTTTAGTTACACCGTAAAATCTGCTTGGTGATAATTAGGATTGTCCGTTTATTGAAGTCGGCCAAGATATAGAAAAAAGAGGAATTCCTTGCCTAATGAAGGAGATTGCAGTATTTCATGAAAGCTTCAGAAAAGGACAAACTTAGTGGGCCTTCTGAACGTTTGAACCCCAAAGAAATATCACATTGTGGAATCTGCTGGACATATTTATTACTCGAATTATTAGCATTGTTAGCTATGAGAGCGCCTACTCAAAACGCAAGCTTATACTGAACTACATTCAAGCAGTATTGAAACAGACAATGCTCACGGATTGACATTTGTGTATATAGAGAGTGAACTTGACGATAGAGAGTGTTATCAATAATACTGCTTCACGTAATGAGCGAAAATTGTATCCACAAATCTTGTTCACGAGTTCTGTGACACTATAAACGTCTGAATTTACGGCAGCACTCTAACATTATATCTTTGCTTGTTGTTATATGAAAGGAAGTATTTAAAGGCTGTCCGCAATTGTGAGGGTTTACGGATTTACAACCGCCAGGGGCGGTCACTTTACGTCCGCCCTGGGCGACAAGAGTAGTTGCTACGCCATTGGTACAGTCCCATATCATCCTGCGTCAAATGGATTAGCCGAAAGGGCGGTGCAGGAGGTAAAAATTGGCCAGCTAAAGCAGTTAAAGGGGACCATTTGAAAGCGATTAGATAGATTAGATTTTGCCCACAGGAGAATTCCAACAGAAGTCGCAGAACGCTTCGTAGCAGACTATAACGATTATTTCCTAATCGGCGTGCGTAGATAGAAACGAAAAAAACATGGTATCACGACGTAGTTTTCCCACTGGGGGACCCGTGTATACACAACTTATCCACGAAGCATATGGTACTCCGTAACCGTGCTCTCAAGTAATGGCATCCAGCCTGACCTAGAGTTAAATGATCACGTTTCGAGGCGGTATTCAGATCATATAAGTTCGCACTTTGTGGAAAAACGAAAGGAGGAGGGAATTATTTATGACTTAATTCATCTGACAGGAGAAAAAGCCACTCAGGATAAGGCGGAAAACCAAATCTTCCACCACCGCAGAACTTAGCGTGTACTTAAATCTGCTGAACTTTTCGTATCCGGTGGGACCTTCTCCAAGAGTGAAGGGAATGTTACGTGCGCCTATGACATTGATACGTTTGGCGCACCCACACCGCGTTCTTATTTGCTAGCCTTGCATTGATCAATTAATAACTCTTTATGTATTGATTTAAATCGTGCGCCATGCGGATTTTGAGCGGTTCTCCGAGCTGAGTGATTATTGTGCAGACGTTTCGTTGCCTGACTAGGCAACATCATCAGTGCGGTTTCAGGGGCCTGGTTCGCAGTGCCTCGTAAGCGACTTCAATGTCCAAATGCTTATTGATCGAGTTCTGCTTTGAATGCCAGGCTTCAATGAACTCACGTGCTTGCCGGCTTTTGACCCTTCCGTTAAGCTCTTCGTTTTGCTGTAGTTTTGTCCTGCCTGGCTACGGTCCAGAGACCGGCTTTGCTTAATTCTGCTACTACGTAATAGCTACAACTAAATAAGTCTTTCTGTAAGGCGCAAACCCATGCCTCTCCAGTGTTAAGAAATAGTAAAATCTTTCACATCCACCCCACGACATGTGTTTTTCGTTCATCTGGTGTGCAGTCGGACTTGATGAAGCGTTGGTCAACAACTAAGGAAAAGTGGGTTCCTTCTCACTTCAGCTCAGAATATTTACCTTAATTGATTGAAGGAAACCCAGCTATTTCTCAATCTGTGTTCTCAAAGTAGCGCTGACCAGAGATCATCTGGAGTTTCGTGACACCTCGGTGAGTTTATGACCAAAATGACAAATAGTTAATGACCGCAACGAGGAAGATCAACGTAGGCGAGAAAGGAAAATGGGCGCCTTTTTGCTCTCATTTTATGCTAACACTCAAAAACTACCTCCAGTTCTGCATCACTAGAATCACACGTTTCACCTTTAGAAGTTAGGCGCGGTGAGTAAGAGCGTCAGCAACAAGACTGCAAGTTATATGACCATAGTAAATGGTTGCGGCAATAATATACATCACTAGCTCGATCGATATATAGAGCCTACGAGAGAACGCGTACATCTAGTCCAACAGTAGCGTGAGTATTGCGGGTGCTGAGCACCCGTAACGCCTTAGTTTATGCTACGGCAGTTCGTCTGCTAACTTGGCACGATAAGGTTGCCTGTCCACGATATTCGCAGCTGCCGACTACGGTCTAACCTGTATGCGTGATGGTTGCCCACCTGAAAGGGTGGGAAATGGACGAGGAAGCGATGATGAAGCAAGTGACCGAATATCGCGCTTTTTGAACAGGAATCATATATAGACGACATAGAAAGGGATGGGCCAGGTCATGAGTATGTGGCTTCATTCGACAAAAAGTAATTGAGAAGTTAGTGAGATCCAATTCATTATTGGAATGTCTAGTCGTTCGTTTCGGTGACCGGAAGGTTCTCCGCCATGTTCTGTTCTCATTTTGCCGGTTTGTCTGCCAAACAGTGTCCACGAACTATGAGACTAAATGCCGACTAATAATAGAAATGTGCTATCAAAGTGAGTAGAAGGGTAAAAAGAGGCTATACAGCGAATGTGAAACGTGCATGAAGAATTCCATCAACGGAAGCTGATTGGTGGACGTCCGTAAACAAGGTGATGGGTTCCTCATAGTTTAACTTTATTGTAAGAGGAACCCCTCAGCCAATGAGTGTCCAGTGATGCTGTCAGTCATGTCCGTCTTCCATTGGCTGTCCATCTGAATTCTATGACCCATCGGCTATCTCAGACACGATACTGCCATCGAATGACCTGTGATAATCTCAGCAAGTTTTCATTGCCAGTAGACTGTAGTGGTCGAAAGAATACTAGGAGTTTCAGTGCTTCAGTAAGCGTAACAATTCCGTTAAGTGTCAACTCGCAGTCTAATCACAGTTGAGTTCGAATCGTAGATTGCGCTATACCCGTGACACACGTCTAAACCCATGAAAACAGACTTTCGGCAGTAATTTCACGTCTAATGGCCGATTCGCAAGCAGACTGAACGGCACCATTCACAAGCAGAAGCAGCACGGCCAAAAATCAGTACGACGGGGCGTGGGCCACGAAGAAGTCTATTGTAATCGTTAATTCAAAAAACTGTACAAAGGATAACATGATAAAATTAAGGATGGGAAAGACAAAATGTGAAATAGTAATAACCAATACAAGATGCTGTCGTACTACAGTGTGTCACGCAACTTGATCTGATTGGAT
Organism: Dicrocoelium dendriticum; assembly: GCA_944474145.2. NCBI lineage: Eukaryota > Metazoa > Platyhelminthes > Trematoda > Plagiorchiida > Dicrocoeliidae > Dicrocoelium > Dicrocoelium dendriticum. Next base: position 11,043,513 of record OX104065.1, on the reverse strand, counting down.
TGATTAGAACATGTTCTCGGTATGCTTAGTTAAACTGTGTTCAACAGAGTGAACCTTACCGAGGAATTTTCTTCGAACTGAAGTAGATCACAATGCCAGTCACACCGGTGGTAGAGTTCTTCGTTTGTTTGCAACAGAATAACTCATCACTATTTTGCCCCCGACTATATTTCTTTTACTCCCAGGTTTTGCAACATTTTATCCCACTGCTGTCTGTTGTTCACTCGCATGACGTAAGTCGAGATAGTTGGGGTGATAAAATCGCATTGCATTGATCCTCAAAAGCAAAGCGAAACGGACTTATATAACCGATTTGAAAATATAGCAAGATAACGCGATAGTGACATGCATGCTAGGTATTCATATGCAGTGATGGCGGTGAACATTGGATGGACCTCAGCACATTAAAATCATAAGTTTGTCACCATGGTCAAGTGAATATTCAGCCACTCGGTTCACAGAGACAAATATTACGATGGTAGGGAAAATGGGACGCCAAGCAAAAAGTGTTAAAAACGAGTGGAATGTGAACACTTATCCGTAAGAAATCGTATTTGGGAACAGCGAGCAGTCCGCAGTTTCCCCAAATCAGAGAGTCCCCAAACGCTGGTGAATAATTCGAGGGATATTCGTCATAAAGACAGTAGTATCAGCCCAAACGCACTTCTCAGTCTCTGTCTTCATGACTTTATGCACTTCATCGACTGGCAACGGCGCGATTTCGTCCAACCAGGTGCAGTAGAACCGTATGATACCCACGGAGAAATGCGGTCAAATGGCATTCGGAGCACATGACCTAACCAATATGAACGGTTCAATTTCGGTAAACAGCTCTGCATGCCACTAGATTTAGTGAAAGCCACATTTATTTGCATACAGTAATACTGTTCGCTATACCATATCCCAGACACTAAGCCATAGGGCATTCAACTTCAGCCGTCAAGATTTCCACCTCATCTAATAGCCTTACAAGTTCTAGGGTCCATTCGTCAGTGGTTGCTTTTGCGCTTGCTGTCGCGTACCTGTCTCATTGGTTATGCATCGTCAACCAATATGATGTCGGATTTAGATCTAGAGAGAAATCTAATCACGGAGGGGCGAAGCGGTGCCGACAGCAAATGCTCGAAAGGAATTTATCCCCAGGACGATGATGGATGAAAGGACCCGGGTGAGACTAGTGAAGCGTTGCATCAGCAGATGTCTAGCAGGATGCAGTTCAGACAGTTTAGGAGAAGAAGTTGGAGCATGCCTCAAGTTATCCAACTAACAAATCCTGTTCGCGAAAAGTGTTGATATTTGTTTCACATTCCATCACAGCCGGTAGCCAGTGTCACTGCACCTAAAGTTAACAGCTGCTTGCAGTGGCGTAGCAACTACTCTTGCTGCCCGGGGCGGGCGTACAACTGCTGCGCCCTCTGGCGGTTTTAAATCCGCAAATCCTCATAATTTCCGACATCTTTTAAATACTTTGTTTCATCTGATAACAGGCGCATATCCGATTGTACAGTGCTGCGGTAAATTCAGGAATTTTTATTGTTACATTATTCACGGAGAAAATCTACAGAAACACTTATCGCGCATTATTTGAGGCAGTTGCATTGATAACGCTCTCTATTCGCAAATTCGCCCTCTATGCGACGCCACGAGACTTGTCTGTGAGATACAAAGAGCGTGCTATCGAAAAGCTGGGAAACATAATCGCTTTCGTTTACCTCATATAAGATTTGCTTTCGCACCAGCTTGTACCGAATTGCTCACCAATTCATTTTGAATGTGGTGCGACAAAGTAAAGGTGCTGAGTTTCCTTCCCAGCTGAACTGTCACCAAATGTTTGCGAAACACAGGCTCATACTTGGCCGAAAATGTATAAATGCTGAAAAATTTCGTCTACTTTTTGGCCTCCTTTGTCGTCTTGGATGTCTTCTCGGTGAACACACAGTGTCAAGTATTCTAGCGAAATTTCACGCCACTGATTTTCTACGACTACTTGCTCCATTTGATCAAATTTCCTTCCTTCAACTCACCGGATCACTAACCCTTTACGGTTGAAGAATGATTGAGCGCGCGATTTCCTAGATTCGTGTTCACATGTTTTCGAATTTAGCGTCCACCAGTAGAAAAACTAGACTATCCTCTTGAAGACATTCTGCAAAGGAAACCACGAAGGGCTACTTTTGAAGGAGAATGCACCATGGGTGTCGCAATCTTTGCTTACCGTTTCGCAAACCCCGAAAATCACCAATTAGTTGTTAGATCCTTAGCCTCACATTTGCATTCGGTCCAGGTAGCACAACTTAGTAAATTCATGATAGATATGCTAGAAGACTTTAGATTCGGGTCGGACAAGCATAGTAAGAATTTCATGAACAATCTTAACAGCTCACTGGCGGACATGAATGTAATCGGTTGATTTGATTGTGATCGTACAAAAATGTGGTTGCATTTCCAATTCTTCCACTTTAGCACGCCACTTCTGCATCAGCATTACCAAAATTTCCCGCTGCATCCCCACTGTCGAAAACGTTTTCTGTTGTCCGGAGATCAACGTTTGCAGTACTAATTTCTTCTTCAGTCATAAGATGGTTATCATCCTTCGCTTATACCACTTCAGTCATGGAAGTAATTTTGATGAATTTACACTTGGTATTAAACAAGCATCTATACTAAAAATGCCGCGTCGTTCACATGCCGCCCGAGGAGGATCGCCCCCCTGCCCATTTATGCTACTCCTCTGGGTGCTTGTGCGAGCAAACGTTCGCACGCGAGGGGCACATTGTGCGTGCGGGCAAACAGGCGAAAAAACAACGGCGCAATGAGTCGGTACGTCACCATTTGTTATGGCCAAACTGCTAACTCGTATGTAAACCGGTACACGTAAGCGAAGTCAATGATGCGACGACCGAAGCGTACGAAGCATCCTGGCAACAAGAAATAGCGTTTGGTTATGTACCAACCTGCACGCTAAGGCTTTAGTGTGGCTAATAAAGCGACAGTCTTAGTGCATGTGCCGCCGACAGCGCCGTTGTTTTACAAGCAATGGTGAAACTTGCATAGAAAAACCGAGTGAAGTCAAAGCGAGAATGCGCTTCATACACCCATGAAGGGTGAACATACAGCTCTAATGAGTTCTCACTAAAAAAAAACTTAGTGCATAGCAGACCCCTTACTTTGTGGGGGTGTGAACCGTAATTATGCATGCACCCACGTCACGATCTACTGTTTAGCCACTATCCTGTTCGCGCAATATGACAGTCAGCTATCTTCTCTGGGCGTGTTTCTGGATGCTCGCAGAGGCAAACAGTGTATGTGACCATAAACGGCTAACCATGACCAAATATGCTGTCGAAAAATGTTTCACATCTTTAATACTGTTCATTGTCCATAAGCTATTACATTTTTGTGAAATCCTACTTTCCTTAGGCGAGTGAAGGTTGGAGCAGCCAAAGTGACGGTTTTGCATGCCCCGACCGTCCCAGTTGGACACACGTGGGCCCAAAGTGTTGTAAGTGGTGCTTCAGTACAAACGCATTGCAGAAGAATCACACGAAAATTGGCGAAAGCATGGTAACAAGCTCCCCTCGGAGTATGTCGCTTGAAGGAGTGTAAAATCCCACCCCAGTCCATGCAGGCAGAGCGAAATCACTGAGGCTTATCAACTACGGCAGCAAACCTTTCTTTTGAGTCGTGAAGCTGAGATGTACGACAGCCTCCCCCCAACAACAACGACTTCCTTAATGACCACTTTAAATAGAACTTCATCATGTGAGCCTCCTATCAGCCGACATGCAGAAGCTCAAAGTCCAATATCAGTAGTTCACCACAAATACGATTACTGCACGACCTCACAAAGGTCAGCTAGAAATCTAACCGCACACACATGCCTGCAAACATGGGTGCGACATTGGCAACACTATCCTGTTTTTACACAAGGCAAAAGACCTCCTCAGCAAGTTTCCTGAGTTTAATGGTCGGAAGGCCTCGATGCCTTGCGACATGATCGCGCAGCGGCCTAAAGTGCATGGAAAACACGAATAGGCTTTACGGACACTGCCTTCTCATACTTTCGACACCCCAACGCACCTTCGGCACTTGGTGCGAAGAGATTGTCACTCTTCTCCTCGTCTCGATAATGCGATCAATGCGACCCGCATGCTGTCCTATCACGTAGGTCGAGGTGGAAAGGATTGAGTGGGTACAGCATGTTGTCCGCTGGACTGATCCCCAATTTAGGAGGTGCGCCGTGTGAAGACCGGTGTAGGACACCATGGCTTTACACCTTAAAGAATCGTGGAATTGGGCTTGACCTCAAGATGACAAACCGGGTACCACATCACGGTAATTACCCCATCTTTATATGGCTGCAGCATATGCGCGCGCAAATCATCACACGATGACACGGATACAAGCATGTGTATCAGATTTGTAGCCGGTCGTCCACACACTTTCATTCGAACGGAGAGTGGCGAATGTGTGTATCAAGCTGCCGCAGCACGTAGTTGAGGCGAAGTCGGTGTCAGTAAACAAGCAATTCCTGGACAACCACTGCCGATATAAAAGAAATCGAGCGCACTCTAACAAAAAGAGTATTTGTACCTGAGTGATATTGGATGCACTTACACAGGTATATCACTTCTTGCTGCTCCAAATCGGTAATCGGTTACCGAAACCTGGCACCACGACAAAATGAGGGATGCGGAGATCGTCTTATCATGCATGTCCGTCCTACGGTTTCATCGACCAAGTAGGAGGGCGGCGTCCTTTTGGACCATGGCAGTGATATGCATTTCAGACTGCTTAATAAACAGTCCCGCTAAACCCAACTCACTTTCGCTTTTCATGATGAAGTCAAGGAAAGAACAACTAACCATAACAGTGCAATATGTATATTTAATTTCACCAGTAGATGAGCACATGAACACCTGCTTTTAGAGTCTCAAACACCATAGCTGGGAACAATCCACAAGTCGCATTTGGGTCCGCAGATGCATGAGTTTAACAATTAAACCGCTCCAAAATTTTTGCCTAACAAGACTGCGTTGAAGACCACCTGTCACTGTCAGTGGAGTTGGTTACCCGAAAGCAGACGCACATACGCATATACGCGAACCGGTCTCATCGGCACGGTCGGAAACACTTGCTCTTCATTGTCAAGCATTTGTGACGCAGCTGTCGATGCATGACGTCAGAAGCAGAATCTGTTTCGGACACTATCTGCCTTGGTTTTGGTACCCCATCTCAAAGTCGGATGAAGAGCAAATGACAATTGAACGGGAATGAATTTGTACAATGGAGTGAAAAGATGATCTACTGTGCACTCCATCCCCGGCCGTTGGAACGTAAATGATTGAAAATGGGAAAATCGACAGCCCAAAAATTAAAAATGTGACGGGAAAATTGCTGATGGGATAGACACAGGTTGAATTCGCACACATCGTAGCGCTAGCAAATGCATTTCGCTTTTATGCGTACAGGAAGTTTACTGTATAATTGTAGTATTTCGCAGGGTATTTGCTAGCTTGAAATTATAGGATAAAATTCGTCTGTACCAATGAATGGGGGTTTAGACTGCGGGACCGGTTTTCCTTACCTTATCACTCATGAGGTCAAACTTCGACAGGAAAGCCCAATTGGTACTACCGGTTCTCATTGAAACAAACAGTGATCATATAGTTCTCATGATTTATATCAAAATAAGACTAATAAATGCAGTCAGTTTCGGTCAGAGCTGTGGATGCGCAACGTGTCGAAAAATTAGTTAATTCATCAGACCGATGTCACGGCAATAACAGTGACGGGAATTGCAGGGCCGTTTGGTAGCTAGATGAAGGGATTGTGTGAATGGGTGGGTAGAATAGAAGAGTCGTGATCTTGCCAGGGCAACACTGGAAATCCGGAAAACGATGGTCCAGTTTGTGACATCTTTACAGTGCCGTCTAGCTTAACGTCATAGGAGCATAAGTTCTTTTATTGGCGCTCGACAGCACATCATCGCCTGGGTCACTTAGCGAACGTGAACGGCTTACAATGAACAAATCCCGTCCTCCGTAGGGATTATGTGGCGTTTAGTGGATGCTTCTGACAGAAGATCAGTAGAGAGGCCAAGCGATGACATGACAAAAGCCGCGAAGAGCTCAACCAAGATGCCTGACAGAGCAGGTAAGTGAAAGATCCCTGAGTCGTGGCCTGTGGTGGACTACGTCAGTAGTTATAGCGAATAGGCAAAGTCGGAGAACTAATGGTCATGTATGCTTAGTTCCTGTTTTTCAAATATTAGACTTTTCATTCAAGGAGTTCGGTTTTTCCCTGTCCAGTTATGGTCGCAGTTTTCAATTACCTTTTCCTTGGTCCTAGCAATTTTCGTTTGCACAACCGCGCCAGTTACGACAAATGAATTTACCGTGATGCAGTGCTAAGATAATGATTGGTATAATGCTATGTTACACATAGCTTTTGTTAGTGGAATCCGTGACTCTCGGGGTCCAACTTGTCATTTATAAATTGCATAACCTGCATGATAGCGGTGGATGAGTCGCCCTGTGTCAAACATGGCTTAACAGTTACGCGCTTTCCCATGGTCTAGTGGCATGAGCTTCTGGCTACTGACGCAAGCTGCTAGGGATCACAAGTTCGGATCCTGAAGATGCCAAAAGATGAACACTATTGATAAGTTCCGATAGGACGGAACGGCCGCCTAGAGTACTTCTGAGCGCATACAGGGCTAATGAACTTGAGAGTAACTGCGATGAACTCTCAATTATTTACACCAAAAGTCCTCTACTTGTGAGCATAGGTTAATTGACACAAAACCCATTCGAACTATATCCGCCATCGAATAATCCATACGAAACTAAAATAAAGAGGTCATATATGGATAGCTTTGATAAATGAACAGTTTAGAATTGTCTGAGAACTAACCGCGATTAGACTGGAGATCGTGCACCACAGTTAAATCGTACTACAGCAAGTTTCACCAAAATCCTGTGGATCAACAGTTAGCTTTCCACCGAAAAATGGCCACACGCATACCAGCAAATGCGTAGTTCATCCTTGAAGTTAGAGACAGCTTTACTTACTGTTTTAAGTAGTGAGATGTTGAGGAAGCGTAGAAAGCGTTAGCAACAACATTAAATATCAATCAGTGTGTTTCGAAGGATTAGCATTTAAATAAAAGCAAGAAATCCCACCTTAATACTTTACCTTTAGCATGCCGCCTACAAAATACTTTGAACTGACACACCGGTTTCTTGAAAAAATCTTTCATCAGCAGTGCCGAGTAACGTGACACTTGTGGTGTTCGTATATTGCTTCAGATCGGTCAAGAGGCAGCACTTGCTCGAATATTAGAGGCCCTCGCGATCGATATCTACTGCTTATCGGAGACCCGCCTGCAAGACACAAGCCCTGTGCTCACCTTGCGATCACCTTCAGGTGACACTAGCAGCACCTTCTCATTGCGCCCATCTGGTAACGATGCAGCGTCGAGCACCGGCCAAGCCGGTGTTGGTATTGCTCTTAGTCCCTGGGCTTAAGCTGCCCTGGTTTCTTGGATCCCAATTCGTAGCCGGATGTGTGCGGTCCGATTGGCTGGCTCGTTCAAAGCTTCGAAGTCGCGTGGGACTAACAGGTGTCTATTCGTTATCGCTGCCTATGCACCGACAAACTGTAGCGATGACTCGGTAAAAGACGACTTCCATCGCCAACTGAACGAGCTCCTACGCCACAGAAGAAGCTCGGACACTGTAGTGCTGGCTGGGGATCTGAACGCTCAAGTTGGAAAATTATCCGCAGATGAGCTGCATCTGGGCGGCCAACACGGTGTAGGCTCCCGTAATGATAACGGTGAGCGGTTACTTCATCGATGTGAGGATGCTCGCTTATTTCTTGCGAGCACTAATTTCCGACACAGCACCCACCGGAGGGTGACTTGGCGCCCACCAGCCTCAAACCAGCTATGGACGCAAATCGATCACATTGCGATAAGTTACCGATGGAGAGGCTGCGTCCAGAACTGTCGGTCGAGTTGGAGCACAGGTGTGGACACCGACCATGTACTTGTATGTGCTGACCTGCGGATGCGCTTTGGCGGACGCCCACGACGACGTTGTGAGCGCATTGACACCAGCCAACTGGCGAAGCCAGCTGTTCTGAATGCCTATCAAAGTACGCCGTCATGCGAGTTGGATAAACGCTCACTGGATGCAATTGAAGCTCACTGGTCTCACATTTACCAGACCTTAATAGCAACAGGAAAATCCTCATGTGGTATGTCTAATCGACAACATGGACAATGGGTCTCTTCACAGTCTCTGGAACTTATAGATGCTCACCGTCATATTCCGGCCGGAAGCGAACGTAACAAAACACGCAAAGAGCTCCGGGCTAAACTCCGTGCTAGTCTGAAGAGAGACCGCGAATCCTGGTGGCCTAATCGTACAACAGAGATGGAAATGGCCGCTGACCTTGGTAACCATCCTAAGATATTCCGTCTGATACGGGAAGCGGGGAGCAGGAGACCTGGTGTTAGTGAAACTATACGAGAAAAGAGTGGACAACCTATCCACAACTTATCAAAACGCATAGAGCGTTAGGCTTAGCATTTTAAAAGGCAATTTAATCGGTCGGAATTGTTAGATTTCTCGCCGGCTGCTGATCGCCCCACTCCCTGGGCTGTCCCATTGGATCCGCACCTCACGCTCAGAAGTCAAACGTGAGATCGAACTGTTGAAGTTGAATAAAGCCGCGAGACCGGATAATCTTCCTCCAGCCCTCTTCAAATTCGGGGGAACTGCTCGCCTGGATGGTTTGCACGAGTTACTAGTGAAACTGCGGGAGCAGGAAACTGTCCCAACCGATTGGAGTCGCTCCGACATAGTCCCAATTTTCAAAGGAGGCTCACGATCGGAATGCGGCAGCCATAGAGGAATCAGTCTGATATCCATCGCCTCCAAATTGCTTGCCTCTGTCATCCCTCACAGACTGGCTGGCAATCATGATAAACAGATTCGTGAAGAGCGAGCCGGGTTCCGTCGAGGTCGTAGCTGCATTGACCACATCTTCAGGTTGCGTCAGTTGGTGGAGCACCGTCAAATATATTGGCGGCCCGCCGTTGTCCTGTTCCTCGATATCAAAGGTGCATTCGATTAGATGCATAGGTGTGCACTTTGGGACTGCCTACTCAGGGGAGGTGTGTCCGAGAACTATTTAAATATTATCCGAACATTATACGCGCGTAGCTCGGGCATAGTGACCGCTTACGGTCAGCTGTCGCTGCTCTTCAGTATCTCCAGCGGTATGAGACAAGGATGCCCACTGTCACCTTTCCTCTTCAACTTCCCTATTGACTAAGTCATGGAAATCACGTTCACAGGATACGACTTTGAAGGTGTGGATCTGCTCCCAGGAGAACGACTTCTTGACTTAGAGTATGCTGATGATATTGCCCTAATCTGTGGCAGCTTACAAATGTGCCAAGCGGCACTGGACAGATTAGCACTAGCTGTCCGTCACTTCGAACTTTGTTTCGCACCCTCGAAGAGCAAAGCGTTCCTTCAAGATTGGTCTGGACCGCCCCCTACGCTGACCCTTGGTGGGGATCAGCTAGAAGTCGTTCAAAAATTCAACTACCTGGGAAGTTGTATCAGCGCCCGTGGGATTGAAGATGAGATCACGAACCCTATAGCAAAAGCTCGACGCGCTTTTGCTAACCTTTGCCACTTATGGCGCCGGCGCGACAACACTCTTGCCCTGAAGGGTAGAGTGTACAATGCAGCAGTACGTTCGACCCTACTGTACGGTTGTGAAACCTGGCCGCTTAAAGTAGCGGACCTGAAGAGGCTAGTTAAGTTCGACCACCGGTGCCTTCGTAATTCAGCTCACATCTGGTGGGAACACCGCGTGAGCAACGAACGTGTTCGACGCCTTGTTTATGGCACAGGAAAAGGAATTGAACCACTCAGCACCGTTATTTCACGCACCAGGTTCCGATGGCTCGGCCACGTGTTACGCATGCCAGCCCACCGACTTCCGCGACGTGCGTTGTTTGCGCACCGGGGGTGTGGATGGAAGAAGAGGAGGGGTGGCCAAGCGATGACTTGGTCGAGAGGAATGAAGGCCCTCACTTCTGAGCTGGCCTCGGTTGGAGCGTCTCGGCTCCCTGGTTGGGGTCCGAAAGACGATGAACACGTTTGGTTGGACACACTTGCTGATATGGCTAGGAGCCGACCACAGTGGCGTTCCTGCTGTGAGTTTCTTTGTCCCACGCCATCCCTCTTAGCCTCCCTGTCCAACCACGATCTCATTATTTAACCGTATATAAGTTTGCATAGTAATTTTTTGATGCACAGTAGCCGGCTTGTCGCTTACCGGAACGATGTCCATCCGTTACCGGTAACTCAGCCGGCTTGCACAGGGTTGCTTTTTTTCTCCTTTTTTCTATGTATTGCGGCACAGTAGCTGAGGTGTCCCCCACCTCTAGCTAACATGTATGATGATGATGATGATGATGGTGTTCTCAGTAGAAGCAGACAATGAGAGTCACACCCGTGAATTTAATGGCAATTAGCAGCATACTTCTCGTAGATTTTCTGCACACAGGAACATGGCGTTGGGAAAAGAACTTAAGGCCGTAGCCTAAAGGATAACAAAACTGAATTGCAATCCGAAAGCACGGGATCGAGCCTACGTAGGGGACCGGGCGACCCTCGCAGTATCCTTAGCTCACGTGCTAGTGGTGATGTTTGCGTGGCAACGAAACGTCGGTAGTGCATACCGGCATACTGCTGACACATAGCTGTGTCATTAGAGATCGCTGGTATTAAAGTAAACGTGCGTACAAGTGTATGTATTTTGATCGAGCACGTTGCTTGAAGACGATCCATCTTAAATGTTTCCTTCACCGACTTCCCTTCTCTGGTGATCAGGAATAGCTCTAGATTTAGCAATCATTTAGTCAAAATGACATCACGATTTTTCTCTTAAGAGTGCGAAATATAGACTGCAACGATGTGCAGATTGTGCTAACGGTTCGTGATGTGTTTACTTGTCCTCATGATCAGCGCATATGATCAGCCAAGACCAACCAATAAGAAAAAACAGTTTGTTGGTCAGTTAGTAGAAAACTAACCGTACTCGCGCGGTGTTTACTTGTAGATAGGATTACCATCATTGGATAGGAGATTGTTGCATCAGGCACTAGGTAGCAAACGTGGGAAAGTCTTGCCATGAACCAAATCATGATCGATGACATGAAACGGTGACTGTGAATTCAGTTTAAAATGATCCGATCAATATGTAGCTTAAGTACCCGTCGAAATGAGGTGTTACTCCGTATATAACGTCGAAAATCACCAGTTTAACGACTCAGAGCCTGCATTAGTTTTGGTGTCCAACAAAGTGCATCATACCTCCGCAGGACAGCAGGGTCTAGAACATACCGGAGGCTTTTATGGTAAAGACAACTACGTGTAAAAAGGACTCACCAGAATGGCCCCGCCAAGCAGCCGTCCGCAGTGCAGACCAACCATCTTCATCCATCTGGTTTGGATCGGCGCCGGCCTTAAGCAGGCTATCAACACGGGCAAACTCTCCCCTGCGTGCGGCAAACACTATCGAATGAGATTCTGGGCTGCTCTTTATCCGTTTGTTGTTCAGGGCACACTCTGTGGGTTCAGGTTTCAAAATATCACTTGTCGTGTGGTTTGTGTAATAATAACAGAAGCTGGAGTCAAGTGCTTCAGGTTGAGTTGGTTGCAAAGACTTTAGCTGAGTAAGTTCTAATTCTTGTCTATCTTGAATGGGATATTGAGAGGAAGGGTGACCGCTTAATGCGATTGTGGTATCATGCGTCGATTCCTGATAAGCTTCATCTTCTGACTGAGTAGGCAAAGGGTCGTGAAGAGCTGTTCCGGTGAGATATCGTTCAATTAGTTGAGCACCACGGGATTTGTCGCACAAGAAAGTGTGTGTACAATGTTTCACATCTAATAACCACTCAGCGAAACTGGGATGAAAGAGGTGGATCTTTTTCCCTGATTGTGATTCCTTTTCGCCCTCGAAATCACCGAGATAATGCATAAAGAATTCTTCTCTTTCTTCTTCTGGACAGACAGCAATGAGCACCCTGCTCAAAACGCTAAGTCTATCGTGGAAAGTGAACTCGTCTAGGTCAGGGTAAGAAAAAGATAAAATTTTGTACAAACCCTCCTCACTGATCGATCTGTTTGAAGAAAGTATCACTTCTAATAGGGGGCGTACTTTGGCAAATGAGGCAGTAGACGATTTTCCCCCATGGGCTCCACACATCCGTTGACACAGCCATAAGTACAGCCCATTCAGCGTGCCTGGAACAGCGGCTAATTCGTCCGGTGCTATCCACTCATCAGCAATACCATCGAGTAATGTCTCTAGATACAGTAGGCAGGCACTGGATTTGATGCGAAGCAAGCCAAGTACATCGGAGTGCATGTGCACACGCAGTGCATGTTGCAGACTGCGTTCGTCAGACAAACGAGACAATATGTATTGCTGTACATCGTGAACAACACATGGCCGGTGCAAATCGTCAATACTGATGCGGCGGATCCCTGGGAACAAGCGGCTAATGGTGTTTCTGTGCTGACGCCGACAAGTCAACAACAAGCTCATCCAAGAGGGAAAATGCTCCAAATTATCCACCAACAGCTCTGAAATGGAATGATTATGTTTAATCGAAGTCAAACTTTGTTCCATCAGGGATGGTGAAGTGTTGGGATAATCTGAAGAGGTGGATATCGTTCGATCTTGAGAAGCACTGTCTCTGGGGTCGAAATGCCTGTGGAATTCTGATTCGTCCAGCCCATCTACGATCAGCAAGTACGGGAGGACGCGATCAGTTGTCCGGCACAATGTGTTTTCAGAGTCGCTGTATTTGTACACAGATGAGGTAGGGGTGAAAGAAGATATCTTGCGCAGTGCCGTCAAGACACCATGACGAAATGCCTCGCTTGTTGAGGTCAGAATTCGACCACATTGTAACCATGTTCCGCACTCAGCATTGTTGTCACCCAGTGCTTGGAGATATGCTTCTCTCAAAGGACAATTCTCCGACACCAACTGACGATGCACGGATTGAACGAAGTTGTGTGGATCAAGAGTGTCGGCAAGTTGAATGGAACAAAAATGGATACAGAGTAGATGTTCAGCCACTTGGACACATGACGAGCCAATTGCTTCTGTCTCCGTAGGAGGCTGACTACTATGTAGTCTTCTAAATGCATCCACGATTCGTCGGCAAATGGTGGTCTTGCCGGAACCTGGCCCGCCCACGATTACAATATTTCGAGCAATCATACCACCCGAAGGAGCAATTCTGCCAGAAACATCTGTGTCCGAAATGGCCGTAAGGGCTTCGGAGAAGGAGGCTTTATCTCCGTTGTCCAAAAAAGTTCCGAGCCTTTCGTCTCGCAGGGAGCATCTGAGGTATTTAAGAATCTTGGCAAACACCCATTCACGGCCGTAAAATTTGCGTCTTCGAGTAAACGAAAGCGCGTCTGTCGCATTCGTGGATGCTGGGTAGGACCGGTGACTTGTTGTGTCATTGTTCCATAGCGATCGGTGAAGTGAATCGACGGTCTGTTGATCGTCTTCAACGCTCGTGTAGTGGTTTGACTGCGTCTCCTTATAAGCTGATGGCCAATTTTCTTCGTCTCTGGACCGGATAGATTTTTGCGATTCGTTCGGTTCGTCAACTGATTCAAGCAGATCATAGTGCAAGACGGCCGGAAGAATGGGCGCAGAGTGAAATTTTTTCACAGACTGTTGACCGTTGTAATGCGAATTCGAGGAGATGCATGATCCCGATCCGCCATCTGCATGCTGTTCATGGTGGACAGGGCTGAGAAGTACACTGTGTGGGCGACTGAGATCAATACAAGGTTGGAAGGCACTCGTCATCACTACAAGATGTTAGGTCGAGTGTCCGAATCATCTTTAGTGACGGTCTATCCGGTGGAGCCCTGTACAAAGAATTCCATTTTCTGTAAGCAAGAAAAAAGGGAACCAGTAAGCCATAGAGGTGGGCAGTACTCTTGCTGTCGTGCAGCAAGTATAAAGGATAATATTAGACGCCTCAGAGGAAGAAGGCACTCTAAGATGAGATGGACTGCCATACTGAGCGGCTAGCAAAGATTAAGCATGTGGTCAGACGAAAAAAGTACATAGGTTAACTCAAATATAGGCATGGAAAAGGCAACAACAAGGGTTATTATCATGAAACGCCAAATGTTCTGCTCCATGAGTCACGACGTTTAACAAGCTGGACGTGCTGTATCGTGATGTCCGAAAAAAGTAAACGGTCAATTTATGTCCGGGATGATATCATAGTGATGTGTCGAACACCGGAAGAGCTACTTAACTGCCTGGATGATGTGCTTGGTTGTATACAGTCGTACGGTTTCTGGATCTGTGAGGATAAACACACATTTTTCACGCCGATAATCAAATACCTCGGTTTTATCCTCGAAAAGGATGGACGTCGACCAGATCCGTAAACGGTAGAAGACATTAGAAAAATGCCTCCACCAACAGATCTATAGTCCATGCGTTCCTTTTGTTGGCTCATCAGCCACTACAGCGCATTGTTAACTGAGATGCACCGCCTGCGTACCCCGTTGGACAAGCTACTAGCCAAAGGCCAACCTTGGAACTGGACATCAGAATGCCAGAATGCCTTCGAACAGGTCAAGACATTGCTGTCCTCAAACTTGCATTTGACTCATTTTGATCCCACCAAAGAGATTGTCCTAACCACAGATGTATCAAGTCATGGGATTGGTGCAGTAATTTCACACACGTACACCGATGGATCTCAATCGCCCATGCCGCCAGAACACTTACGAAGGCTGAGGGGAATTACAGCCAGATTGAGAAAGAAGCATTGGCCATAGTGTATGCAGTCAAGAAATACTACAAAATGCTATACGGCCGCTGCTTCAAGCTTCTGACAGATCATAAGTCCTTGCTAGCTACCTTTGGTTCGAAAAAGAGCAACCCGGCCTACACAGCCAACCGGCTACAACGTTGGGCTCTTACCTTAATGGGGATGATTTCGAGATCCACTACCAGTCGATAATTTCCATTGGCCAAGCAGATACACTGACACGCCTAATTGATGCTCATCAGCAAGAACATGAGGGCACAATCATTGCCTCGGTTGAGATCGAACCTGACGTCAACTATCTGGTAACTGATGCATTGCACCGTCTACCAGTTCCCGCAGAACCTGTACGAACCGAAACGGTTCGGGACCCAGTACTCAAGTAAGTTATACAGTTTCACAATCAAGTCGGCCACTTTCATGTCCATCTGCCGAGTTGCAACGGTACTTACAGAGGAGATGCTCGCTCTCTATTTAAACGACTACATACTATTCTCGGAAAGAGTGGTCATCCCAAAGGCACTTCAGGAGCGCCTTATTCGGCAGTTCCACGCTGGGCATTCTGGGATCAACCGGTTGAAAGCGCTTGCCCGCAGTTATGTGTACTGGCCCTTCATGGATAAAGAGCTAGAAGAAATAGCTAAACGCTGTCAAAAGTATGCCAATGTCTTGAAAGCGCCACAAAAATCAGTACTATATTCATGACCAAAAGCTACAAAGCCATGGTGCCCCATCCATGTCGACTTTGTAGGAGAGATCAACGGCAGAAGTTTGCACATTATGGTCGACTCATACAGTAAGTGGCCTGAAGTATTTCTCATGGATAGCACAACCATTAATGCCACTATACCAAAACTGCGCCAGACCTTTAGCAGATTCGGCTGTCCTGAGAAAATTGTAACTGAAAATGGCACATAATTCACTTCAGCAACGTTTACGGTTCTGCAAGCAATACGCTGTCCAGCACACTCGATCGCTGCCGTTTCACCCACAGTCGAATGACCAGGCAGAAAGGTTTGTCGATACGTTCAAGCGAGTTCTACACAAATCAAAAAGGGGAGGGAGGTATAGAGGAGGTGATTGACCGACGGAGTTTCTCCAGCAAAGGCTATAATGAACCGAAAGCTCCGCATGCCCTTCGACGTCATCCGACCGAGCTCGAAATCCTGTGTTGGTGAAAGAAACCGCAGAATGGAACAGGATTTTAACCGGCGGCATGGAGCAAAGAAGTGATCGTTTACGCTTGGACAGAAAGTGTTAGTACCTGGCTATCGGGAAGGCCATGCGAAATGGAAGCCAGGGACGGTCAAAAGCAAGCACGGAAACGTCATGTATGACGTGATGGTGGGCGCACAGATTTGGGCACAGCATGCAAATCAGTTACGGCCAGCATTGTGCCAATCAGAACAAGCAAGGCCTACTGACATCCTGTCCGATTTATTGGTGGAAAGCTTCAAATTGCCGAAGGGCGCAGTGGATGACTGCACACAGTCGAACAAAGAATCCAGAAGACGGACATCGGAACACAGTTGGTTGGCACTTCTACCAAGGAGATGGACCGACAAACAGAGAACACCGACCCGAAGACTGCAAGTTAATCCTCGGCTTTCATGGTATACCTCGGACGATATCTCAGGAGGGGAGGTGTCCGGAACAAAGTAAGCATTGCCTAGGCAACCCACTATCTTAGCGATTAATCGATTATTAAGGATTATCGCATCGAGTTCGAACGTTCTGGAAGGTTTTAGTTTCTGCAGGTGACTAACAACCATCTGACCCCTCGGCAAAAGCTATGGGGAACCAGTAACCTTAGTACCTGGCCTTCCAATTCTAGAAGTCGAAGGTCAGTAAGAGACCTGTAAATAGAGCTAAGGTCCGCGGTAGTCATACAGTGTTTGTTGATGGCGATTAACACGTTATTTTGTCAAGGTCATTGGCGATCTGCTTTTTCCTTCGTTGGACTAGAAGTTTTGTAGAGCAGTAAAGAGTCAATTTCGGAATCGCGTCTAGTGAAAAGACTATAACAATTTTATAACTGCATACACTATTCGAGTAATCTTTAGGGTCCCTATGGTTTTTCGAAGACTAGGCGCTCTGTGGAGACGACACATTTCTGGTCAACAGGGGCGTGTACAAAGCTGTATGACGTTCGATTTCCATTTGCGGCCAGTAGATGTTGAGGACAGCAACGGTCGGTCGCTGTTGATCACTTAAGTCGCGAAGTGTTGCTTACATGTGATGAATAAATAGATTATGGTTCAGTAAACCCATTGGTGCAGCACCGAATGGTCTGATGGTCTTAGGCAGGCCATCATGGTCAAGACATCCGCCAGGGGCTTGCCAACGGCTTCGTTGGAGACGATCTCCAGGTAAGCGCCCAGTGTGTGGTCACACGACTTAGAGCAATTAAACGGAAAAGTGGAGCAGTTGGTACATGACGTCTTTACGAATGTGTCCCACAAGCGCAGATAGTTGTATTCAGAAATACTCCACGACATGGATCAATCGCAGGATTAACAGCGACTCGCATGCTGGTATGCTGCCTCCAGTCGGTAGCTATTTAGTGGTAATTATCAAGCAAGTCCGTCAAAAGATGAAAATGTTTAGTTATCTGGTTGGATGTGTGATGTGAGATTTTCGCAGGAATGATTATAGATGGACTAATACAGTATCATGAGACCTGCAAACATTCACAAATGGAAAAAAATTGAAAAACGGTGCACAGATGCATTACGAGTGAAAAGCGCCGCAGCTCTGAACAATGATAGAACACTGTTGAGAAGAACAAGGATTGTTATAATGTGGACGCGAAAAAATTTTGCAAAGGCGTTTTTTGGCAAGTATTTTCATGCTGCCAGAAGTAACAAACTGCGAAATGTGCGCAGTGTCTTGACGCACTTTCCTAAACTAACAGAGAGGTAAGACGGTTTCGGTGACTTGGAATTAGTTTTTCTAACTCTTCTCTCAAAATTTTACCTGCATGGTTATTTGCACGCCCCAACTCCACCTTTCCAGACTTCCTGCCACTCTTGCTCCATCACAATGAGGCTGAACTTTACCATGGTGCGATAGTTTGCGTGCTTCAGAGATCCATTAAGCTATGCTGGGTGGTGCTTTTTGGCACCTTCAGAGACACTCATACCAGATTGGTCAATGGTTAGAGGCCAGACAAACTCAGCCCCTTGATCCTCCAGGTTTGGGGTTGGAGTGAGGGCGGCTCCTTATTCCATTAAACGGACTCCTTCACTGCCAAAACCCCGCTACCTTGCGGTCAGGTTTTTGAACCAAAGGCTTTGGTTGAGAACCCTAATCGTTCTCCTGTCTAGGCATGGGCAACCTTACAGTATTCTGCCCACGCAATGCTCTGAATCCTTCCTGTAAAAACTTCCTGATGCTCTGGCCACCACAGAGGATAATCAACAGTGCCCTATCTTCTGCTTCGAGCAGGGTGGATAGGGGTTTGGATGCTACTGCTCAAGCCTTCCCGTCTTCTTATTCCCTCTCTTACGCTTATTCACTCTTATCGTCCCGTGCCACCTACACTTTTATCCCACTAGTTTTTAAACCTCCAATTCTCGGCTCTCCCCAACCTTGCTTTGACAGGCGTTTACCTTCTAGTTTCAACTCACATGCGAATGCGGAGCGTCATTCCTGCCCTATCGACCAGCCCATGTCCAAGCGAGCGGTCAAGCCCAGTTCATCTGCTTCCATTTGGAGCCATCGATCCCTCATCAGGTTGGCATGACTCAATGTACGCACATTGCTAAAGATCGGTTAACAGGCAGCACTTACCCGAACATTAGACGCCCTCGCGATCGATATCTACTGCTTATCGGAGACCCGCCTACAAGACACAAGCCCTGTGCTCACTTTGCGATCACCTTCAGGTGACACTAGCAGCACTTTCTCATTGCGCCCATCTGGTAACGATGCAGCTTCGAGCACTGTCCAAGCCGGTGTTGGTATTGCTCTTAGTCCCTGGGCTTAAGCTGCCCTGGTTTCTTGAATCCCAATCCGTAGCCGGATGCGTGTGGTCCGATTGGCTGACTCCTTCAAAGCTACGAACGCGCGGGGACTAACAGGTGTCTATTCGGCATTGCCGTCTATGCGCCCACAAACGCTAGCGATGTTTCGGTAAAAGGCGACTTCTATTGCCAACTGAACGAGCTCCTTCGCCAAAGAAGAAACTCGGACACTGTTGTATTGGCTGGGGATCTGAACGCTCAAGTTGGAAAATTATCCGCTGATGAGCTGCATCTGGGCGGCCAACATGGTGTAGGCTCCCGTAATGATAGCGGTGAGCGGTTACTTCATTTGTGTGAGGATGCCCGCTTATTTCTTGAGAGCACTAATTTCCGACACAGCACCCGCCGGAGGGTGACCTGGCGCCCACCAGCCTCCAACCAGCTATGGACGCAAATCGATCACATTTTGTGTGAAACTTGACAAGCGGCAGACACAAAAACCGAAGCTCTGACGTTCGTCATGCTTTTTACGTAAAGTAGCTACTAATCTCGGATTATTATCCAATCTTCGGCTCCCCTTCATGTGCTCTATCCAAATCTGGAAAAACTTTGGAAGGATACCTAACAGTTTCCCTGCAAACTGTGCAAATCCTTTTTAACCATCGAACACAGTCAAACTTAAGCGCACAAATTCATCGTTTCGAAACCGACAAGGCTAATTTTAGTCTTATTTGCAAGATCACTCTGAGAGTTCTCTAACAATCCTACATTCATCTCATTCGGCTGCTGTACAAGGCAGTTATTTGGAAATTTGCCACTACTCATACGGTCACTGCTGCATTGTTTACAACCCGACTGTGACCAACCCCACTTGAAACTCACCCAAATCTCTCATTCACCGAGACCAAGTCGATAAGGACGCGTGCACGGCCCCTGTGACCATCTGTACTTCATCTCGTCGCACACACTGGATTTTGTGGCAGGACAGTACTCGTGATCTAACAACACAACCTGACCCACACGCATTCGGACAATTGCAGGACCGGCATCTGTCAGATCATCGTGTCCGACCACGTTACCCTGACCCAACGAGTCGCGCTTCACTCTCGTCAACGACTGACACCGGAGTTAGCACTAAGGCAACCGACCAAACAAAATAAGCGAGGAAATCGGACGGAATAAAAATGAAACCGGTGAGTTTCGGCATTTGTGTTACCAGTTCGTAGTACCAACCATGATTCCATCAGTTGTATTTTGTCTTTGGTAGCGCCGCATTTGGTTCTATTCATATCCTGTAATTCAGAATTGTTTTCTTACATCTTTGAGTTTTTATAGCTGACCTAAGAGGTTAGCTTTGTCATCTGATTCCTTCCTTTATGATGGCGAGAAAACCAGCTGTTCCTCGGAAAACAACTGACAACAAGCGAGAGGTGGTTAGCCGTAAGCCGAGTACTGTTAAGCTCAGTGTTCAAAAAATTTGGATTCTCCTGACCAATATTCGGTCGTAAGAGATCCCATGGAAAATAGCAGGAACCGGCTAACGAGGACTGTTAAAAATAAGAGCACTACTCCACTCCTGACACTTGAAATTGCCACAAAAATCCACAATCTAGAAAACAAGGTAACCGTATTAACCGAAAAGCTCAAAGAGGTCAGTCAGGTACTGAATAAACTGACATCAATATCATACTCAGTGAATGTGCCTTATAAACCGAATGATAATCACTTGCAAGCAGCAGCATCGATATTTTTGTCGCTCACCACAAAAATTAGTGAAAGGATAAATCGGGCTAGAAATGTTGTCATCTTTAATATACCAGACAAAATACACCTAAAAACTGTGAAGCGTGTCAAGCTCAACGAGAAAAGCATGAGTGGAACAAATTGTCACATACGCCTAATAAAAGCAAATCCTAAGTACGTGTGTCTAATCCTATGAAAGTGCAGAAAAACCCATGCCCAAGTATTTCACAAGAGAAGGAGTTTACTTGCCACCAACACTGGTTTCAAGCATATCATGATCAAACACCCGTTCAGAGGGAAATTAGGGGAAAGCAAGTACAATTCGATGACAAAACTACACCTGTAATATTGTTAGTCCCCAAACTAATATAGAAGCCAAAGCTCAACTTCTTGTGCATTTAGATTTGTCCCCGTGCGAGTGTGGTTCTAAAGTTCAAAGTTCAGATTGCTCTATGACCTCGACCTCTAATTTAGCTTTGGAGAAGTCTTGCAAATCTACCGGTCATAGTTAGCCTCAAACAAACACACATAATCTGGGCATTGTAATAGACGACGTTAACGGCTCACCGACCGCAGGAAGCAGCGAAGTACTTTCTAGTATTCAGACGGCAGCTAATGTGCCTCTCACTGATTACCGGCAAGATGACAATGCAGATGAACTTAGGAACCCTAAACACGAAATCGCGTCCGAACAACAGTGTAAACTGAGAGCAATTCGGAACCAAAACAACGTTACAGTCATTTAACGGCAACGCTGCATTTTACCAGAGGAGTCATGGGATCGTTACAAACCAGAAATATAATCCCGTGTGACTGAGATGTCCCATGACGAACACTCAATATACCAGTTGCAAAATTAATTCCTCTAACGTCAGACATCAAACTCCGATTATAAGTAAAACATTTCCCTATATCCCTTCCCTAAACTCGGGGCAGCCCTTTAACCAGTACCCCACAAGTATTACCAGATCGCGATTCTATCACCATGTTCATCTACCGCCCCCAGCTACTACACCCACGAACATTTTAAACACGAATACGTTCTCACTGCCAATTGTTGAGTAGCCTAGAGCTGCAGTCTGTCACCAAACTAAACGCGCCAACAAATTTGCTTTAGACAAACCACAGAGCGCGTGCCCGCCATGGGTGAACGACCTAAGCTCACTCCAAATACAGACCATAACGCAAACCCCTGACGAGATGACATCAGTCAATAATACTGTGCCACCTTTAGATATAGTAAACATCATGTCATTTTGCAGATAGTTAGCTATGTGGGATGCACCATCATAATCCGAAAGATGTCACACCGTGCACGGATTAAACTAGGTGGGTGAAAACTCCATAAGAATACATCAGCTTCATCAAAGCACTACCAAGTTACTCCCATATTTTACCCTTGAGAATACATTTTTTCCCATCGAGCGCACCCAGCCACAGGGTATTTTCCTAGATCCGACGCCCCATCCTCCACCCCTGCTGGCCACTTAACACATGACAGCCCCGGAGGAATAGTGGGTCGCTTAAATAATATATTATGTAAATGCATGTATTATACCTTTTATGATGGCACATTCAAACTGGTGCTCATCAATGCCCGTTCTCTAGTACATAAAGTGCACTTGCTCCGCTGCTTCGTCGCCCTTCATCAACCCCATATCCTTCTTATTACCGAATCATGGTGTACGAGTGAGACTGCGGACCATCTTATTGCTATCCAAGGTTATTATTTCTTTCGAAAGGACCGATATCATGGTAGGGGAGGTGGTTGTATCATTTACTGTATGAACAACTTATGTGCTTCACAATGCAGTGACGAGCAATTCGCATCCCTCGATGAGTCCATTTGGATAACAGTATCCTTGGGTAATAATAGAATGTTGGTCGGTTGTGTTTATTTACCGCCGTTCTCTAGTGATCTTGAAAACGGATTCCTTCAGAATGTGATGAGGCATGCCTCTGCATCTCCTATTCGGTTTAAGTTAGTTGGATGAGATTTCAACTTACCAAACATTTCATGGATCGAGTACAAAGTTAGGGGAAAGCAAGCTAAAATCTTGAATTGCCTGCTTGAGGGAGGTTGAACACAGCATGTAACATCTCCCACACGGTCGCATACTACACACGACCTCATGTTCACTGCTGGCCCAATAGTTGCTGTTATCGATGTACAGTCTGTCTACACGGTAGTGATCATAATGTTGTCAGTTGCAAAATGAACATTGCATACACTACTAAACCCATGTTTAGACACGTGTGTAATTTCGGTAGGATAAACTGGAGAAACTTTGCTACCTTTGTGTATACTTCTGACTGGACCGATTTCTTCTTGTCATCTAATCCAAAGGTGTCATTTAAAGCAATTTATGAGAACATAAATTGATGCATCGAAACACTGTCTCCTACTCTAGTTCGCAGTCGAAATAAGTCACAGCCACAGGAGAAACAACACGAACGTAAGATTAAAGTTCTTTCCAGACAGTTTCAACAGACGAATGAATTTACAATACCATTTAGGCTTCACAGAATGTTGATAAAAATGAAAAGCTGAGAATTCTTCGTCTCAAGAAAGACAGAAATCATGAAAACTGCTAACCCAATGTTACTAAAAAAAGCGGAGTCGCACAAAACGAAACCCACTGCTACATGTTATTATGCCCGAGGGTGTCCTTATCGATACACCTGCAGCTGAAGGGTTTAACAATTATTTTGCCAATTCTCTTACTAATGAGAACGATATGATTGGGGATCGCCTCACACAGTACTGTGGGCCATTTATCTCTAACGTAGATTTAGACAGTGGTTCAATCAACCGTCAAATTAACGCTTTAAAACTACATTTCGTCCAGGTCCAGACGGAATCCCTCCAGTACTTTTAAAGTGCGGTAGGAATGATGTTCCCCATTTACTACTGAACTTATTTACTACATCAGTGACAACTGCGTTTTATCCCGATCAGTGGAAACTGACGACATTGACACCATGCCATAAAACTGGGCCTAGACATAAGGATAACAACCATCGGAAGATAAATCACATTGCTATAATTTCCAGAATCATGGAACGCCTAGTTAAAAATGAAACCGTTAAATTCTTAACATCAAATAACATTTTGTCACATCTGTAGTACGGACTTCTTCAAAAGCGTTCAAGTGTCACTTGCCAGCTAGATTGCTTTGATCACTTAATGAAGTCGATAGACTCTGGTAAGGCCTGTATCGTACTTCACTTGGATCTACAAAAAGCCTTTGACAGGATTTCACACAGAACGCCTATACGTAAACTTCGCCTTTGTGGAATCGCAGGCTCACTACTATCCTGGTTAAAAGCTTACCTCACTGATCGAAAGCAAAGAGTTAAGCTAGATGAGTATCTGTCGGAAACGAGATATTATTAGTGGCGTGTTATAAGGTATACTCGGCCCTCTTCTTTTTTTGATATATGTAAATTATCTTTTCCCTGGAATAGAGCTTATTTGTTTGCAGATGATACAAAAATTTTGTATGCCACTGATTCTCAATCTCCGTCTTTTATATCTGCGATTTAAAGTGAACTAGTTTCCCTGGAAGTCTGGTGTGCCGGATCTTCCAGGAAATTTTCAACATCTAAATGCAGCATTGTGTGCATGGTTTCACCTGTGATTGTTTTGGTATGGAATCACACTCCCTTTATGCGACTTAGGTCTCCGTTACTCAAGTTCATTGAATTTCAAAGAACAAGTTGAGTATACGGTGACTAAAACACGACAGACTATTGAAATGATAGGCCACTTTTTTATAACAAGCGATGTTAAGCTCCTGTGGTACAATGGTATATGAGGGGCAGAAAGGCTGATGCTTAGCAAATCCCGTAGGATGACCAAAAAGAGAACCACAACATGGTGAATAGAAAACAAAGGAATAAAATGAAAATCTTTTGGTGGACTCACCATAGTTTTAACACAAAGGCACGCAGAAAGAGCCAACCTTAGTTGTTCTGGTTAATTCTGGTTGTGCAACGTTCGTCGCCCTATATCGTTTGTCAAGACACACAGGCTATACCGCGTAGTGTAGGTGGGTTAGGGCAACATCAAGGCGTTTTTTAAACACAAGTAAAATGGGGGCGGAAACAAGGTAATTTGGGAGGGCGTTCCAAGGTTGACACACACGAAGAGAGTACAAGTTCGGTCGATATTCTAGCCGACTGTATTGCGTGGCTAAGTTGAACTGTCGTTCAAACTGTACATTAGACCATTAGTAGAATACTGTGCCACCACTTGTAGTAGCATTAAAAGATGCGACACGAGAGCAATAGAAGCTACACAAAGATCAATTACCAAAAGAATCGTGGGCTGCACCTCTAAACTCATTTATAAAAAAATCGAACCACTCTAGCTTCGAAGATTAAGGGTGAATTTATGTCCATTATTCAAACTTGTCCATCGACTGACGTACGCTAGTTACTATCAGCAGGTGTTCCAAGAATCTTCACCGTATTATCTAAGAAACAAAGACTATGTGATAAAACTACCTCGTTGCCGTACACGTTCACGGTAGAACCGCTTTAAACACAAATATCCCACGTTATAGAATAGATTGCTTTAGACCATCAGAAATACATATTTGCTTCGAATATTTAAGATGCAACTAAAAGAGTACTTGACTGGTAATAAAATTAAATAACTGTTTCGTATCAGTTGCACAGACGAATAGGTGTAGTGAACGTGTCTGATAACATCTAAGTACTTGCGGAATTCGCGTTATAAAAGTATAGATAAATACGGTGAGAAGAGCTTTCTGATACAATGTGAAATACAGTGTCTCTTACCATGAATTTTGCTTGCTAGATAATTTAGATTTGTCTCGCATTCCTTCCTCCTACTTTGTCACATCCGCCGGTATTACCCAAACTGATGACCCACCGGTGGCCTATGAAAACATTGGTACATTGATAGGTTGTATAAATGAGATCTACCTCTGATTTTCCCTTAGTCTATGCTGTTATACTCCTCGTGTTACTCAGATTGATGGCCGGTTGGTGACCTATGAAAACATGGGCACATCGATGAGTTGGATAGGTGGGATTTATCTTTGACCTTTACTTCATCTAAACAGCTTCTCACTGTGCTCTTACTTAGCTTGTAGACTCACTGATGGCATTTGAAAAACATGCGCACATTGTTGGATTGGATAAGCAAGCTTTTCCCTAGCCTTCATATAGTGCTTCCTTTCCATTACACAGCTGGCTGAAAGACATGAGTGCCTGCAAGACATGGGCCCACTGAAAGGGTGAATTGCTGATGGCCGCAACTAACCCACTACAGTTATGCACGCAATGCCACTTGCTCTGTGTTAACACATCTTGCCACTTGTCGTTAGT
Organism: Dicrocoelium dendriticum; assembly: GCA_944474145.2. Classification (NCBI taxonomy): domain Eukaryota; kingdom Metazoa; phylum Platyhelminthes; class Trematoda; order Plagiorchiida; family Dicrocoeliidae; genus Dicrocoelium; species Dicrocoelium dendriticum. The sequence continues at coordinate 11,017,536 of OX104065.1, read as the reverse complement.
TTTAATTGATTTATTTCATGATGTATGTAGTTCACAATTTTACCGTCTGTCGTGTTATCGTGTCTGCTCACCCACTTTCAGTATTTATAAATTATTGTTAAATACCAATTTTATGAATCCTTAAATTACATTTTCCATGTACATATTTCACTCACCTCCCAAAACTTTGTTATTTTGCTTTTTTTCCCAACCATCCGCCTGAGCGTATCTGAAAGGTTTGCAATAGTCGTGGATTCCGACGAATTTTGGAACAAATTCAAGGGCACAAAAAGCAATGGAATTGGAACCCCAAGTGTTTTTGTACAGCAATTTTGTAAGACCATTCTGCATTTCCTTTGTACTTATGATCGGACCAGATTAACTGGGCCGTGCCTCATCTAGTTGAGAATATACCAATTAAACGTTGCGATAAGTTACCGCTGGAGTGGCTGCGTCCAGAACTGTCGCTCGATTTGGAGCACATATGTAGACACCGACCATGCAATTGCATGTGCCAACCTGCGGATGCGTTATGGTGGACGCCCACGATAACGCTGTGAGCGCATTGACACCAGCCAACTGACGAAGCCAGCTGTTCTGAATGCCTATTAACACTAGAACGCCCGGAGCGGTCATTTTGATCGCTCAGCGTTTTTAAATGTGCATATTTTCTACATTTGTGGACATTTTTCAAAGATATTTCGTGACTTTTAATATTTTTGGACGTTCTTCGTTACTGTGAATTTTCGTTTTCATATCTGTTATAGTTTTCGAGAAAAGAGGTAGCTGTGTTCATACTACCTAGAAAGCCCGTTAGCGGTCAAAATGACCGCTTCTCTCTAATCCGGTTCCTCCTTTTATTTTTAGCCACCACTATCATTTCTGACAGTTATATACTATAGCAGTCAAAACGGGAGTGAAAAGTAGCCGAATCACGATTTTACTGTGATATTGTGCGTTCAGTCAGATAAATTCCAGTGACATTTTTGTACACAATGGCACTTCTGAGGAAAACAGCCTTTGAGGTTTTACGAGAACTTACAACCATCGATGACAACGAGTCTGGAGACGAGAACGATTATGATGTTGATGAGGATTCTATCTTCCATGAGTCCGCAGAAGATCACAGCATATCTGATAATCAAACGTCTGATGATTACACTCCATATGAGGACCATAGAGAGAGTGTATCAACCGATTCGGTATCTCCCGGTGAGCTTCACGTATCGAAAGATGGTAGCACGTGGATCGCAGTGGAGTTCGAAACATTTACTGTTGGTAGGATTCCATTACAGAATGTGTTTAAGGCTAGACCAGGACCAACTCCCTATGCTAAGAAATGTGTGAAATATGGTGAGCTGTCGAGCGCATTTGACATCATAATCACGCCCCAGATGCTGAAACATATTCAAGTATGTACTGAAGCTGAGGTCAAGAGAGTTTTAGGTGTCAGTTGTCAGTGGAGCGTAAGTCTTCCAGAGCTGCGTGCCTTTATTGGTCTACTTTACATCAGAGGCTTCATGGGTCTGAAGAACATGCCGTTGAATATGATGTGGTGCGATAGATATGGACTGCCTATTTTCAGGGAGACAACTGGCAAGAACAGCTTCAAAGAAATAATGAGGTTCCTCCGTTGTGACATGCGAACTACCCGATGTGAAAGACTGCTAACTGATAAGTTTGCTTTGGTATCTGAATTGTGGAATGCATTCATTCGCAACTCTCAACAATGCTATGTGCCTGCGCAGAATCTCACAGTTGATGAGCAATTGTTTCCCTCCAAAACCCGTTGTCGTTTTCTCCAGTACATGCCCAACAAACCAGATAAGTTCGGTATCAAGTTTTGGATGCTGGCAGAAGTAGACAGCAAGTATCTCGTTAATGGATTTCCATATCTCGGGAAGGACGAAACTCGGTCAAGAGGAGAAAGTCTTGCAGAGAGCGTGGTATTGCGCTTGGTGTCACCATTATTTGGAAAGGGGTACAATGTCACATGTGACAATTTCTTTACATCGGCAGCATTAGGAGAAATGCTGGCCAAGAAAAACACAAGTATGGTGGGAACACTTCGAGGTAATAGAAAGGAAGTACCATCGATTTTGAAGCAAAGAAATAGAGAGCTGTTCAGTTCACCTATGATGAGGAATGAAAATAAGCACACATTAACATCCTACCAGTGTAGAAGGAATAAGAGTGTTTTGGTTTTCAGTTCCCTGCATAGTAACTCTTCCGTTCAAGACTTTGGAAAGAAGAAACCCGAGACTGTGTTGTTTTACAACTCCACAAAGTATGGTGTGGATGTACTCGACCAAATGACAAGAGCACTCACTGTGAAGTCATCATCTCGACGATGGCCAGTCCAAGTCTTTTTCAACGTACTGGATTTGGCTGGCATAAATTCCTGGATAATTTATAACAGTGTTTGCGGAACTAAAATATCTCGCCGGTCGTATCTGGTGGGTCTTTCGGAAGAACTGCTTACATGTATACATCACACAAGGTACGTGACAACGGGAATTACGACGAACAACTCAGCGGAGTCGGGAAGTCGTGTGAACATTAAACGTCGGCAGTGTCAAATGGGTTACTGTAAAGGTAACAAATCACAAAACAAGTGCTCTGTTTGTGAAAAAATAGTTTGCGGCTCATGTGAACAGATTGAGCGAGTTATCACTTGCTTCAAGTGCAAATTGGAGTAGGTATACGGAATTGTTTACAATTTTTGAAAAAAACTAAACCTTAATACAATCATTTTTCTGTTACAGGTATGTTTTATACATTATTTTTTAAATAAATGCCGTGAAAAAATTCTTAACTGAAAGTTGGGATAAAAAATATAGCAGTGCGGTCATTTTGACCGGTCCCGGGCGTTCTAGGTATAACGGCGGAGCGGTCTTTCTAGTGTTAAAGTATGCTAACATGCAAGTTGTGTAAGCGCTCAATGGATACAATTGAAGCTCAATGGTCTCATGTTCACCAGACTAGCCGCATGCAAATCCTTATGTGATAAGTCGAATCGCCAACATGGACATTAGGTCATTCGCAGTCTTTGGAACTTATTGATGCTCGCCGGCACATTCCGATTGGAAGTCTCGCAAAAAACCTCAGGGCAAAACTCCGTGCTAGCCTGAAGAGAGACCGCGAATCGTGGTGGTCTCATTGTGCATCAGAGACGGAAAGGGCCGCTGACCTTGGTAACCATCCTAAGATATTCCGTCTGATACGGGAAGCGGGGAGCAGGAGACCTGGTGTTAGTGAAACTATACGAGACAAAAGAAGACAGCCTATCCACAAATTGTCACAACACTTGGAGCATTGGGCTTAGCACTTTAAAAGGCAATTCAATCGGTCGGAATTGTTAGATTTCTCGCCGGCCACTGAGTGCCCCGCTCTGTGGGCTGTCCCATTGGATCCGCACCTCACGCTCAGAAGTCGAAAGTGAGATCGGACTGTTGAAGTTAAATAAAGCCGCGAGACCGGATAATCTTCCTCCAGCCCTCTTCAAATTCGGGGGAACTGCTCGCCTGGATGGTTTACACGAGTTACTAGTGAAACTGTGGGAGCAGGAAACTGTCCCAACCGATTGGAGCCGCTCCGACATAGTCCCAATTTTCAAAGGAGGCTCACCATCGGAATGCGGCAGCCATAGAGGAATCAGTCTGATATCCATCGCCTCCAAATTGCTTGCCTCTGTCATCCCTCACAGACTGGCTGGCAATCATGATAAACAGATTCGTGAAGAGCGAGCCGGGTTCCGTCGAGGTCGTAGCTGCATTGACCACATCTTCAGGTTGCGTCAGTTGGTGGAGCACCGTCACATATATTGGCGGCCCGCCGTTGTCCTGTTCCTCGATATCAAAGGTGCATTCGATTAGATGCATAGGTGTGCACTTTGGGACTGCCTACTCAGGGAAGGTGTGTCCGAGAACTATTTAAATATTATCCGAGCATTATACGCGCGTAGCTCGGGCATAGTGACCGCTTACGGTCACCTGTCGCTGCTCTTCAGTATCTCCAGCGGTATGAGACAAGGATGCCCACTGTCACCTTTCCTCTTCAACTTCCCTATTGACTAAGTCATGGAAATCGCGTTCACAGGATACGACTTAGAAGATGTGGATCTGCTCCCAGGAGAAAGACTTCTTGACTTGGAGTATGCTGACGATATTGCCCTAATCTGTTGCAGCTCACAAATGTGTCAAACGGCTCCGGGCAGATTAGCACTGGCTGTTAGTCACTTCGGGCTTTGCTTCGCACCATCGAAGTACAAAGCGTTCCCCCAAGATTGACCTGGGCCGCCTCCTGCGCTGACCGTTGGACGGGGATCAGCTAGAAGTCATTCAGAAATTCAACTACCTGGGTTGTTGTATCAACGCCTGTGAGATTGAAGATGAGATCACGAACCGACTAGCAAAATCTCGAGGCGCTTATGCTAAGCTTCGCCCCTTATGGCATCGGCGCGACATCACTCTCACCCTGAAGGGTAGAGTGTATAATGCAGCGGTATCGGCGACTCTAATGTCCGGTTGTGAAACCTGGCCGCTTAGATCAGCGGACATAAAGAGGCTAGTTACGTTCGACCACCGGTGCCTTCGCAGTTTGGCTCGCATCTGGTGATAACACCGAGTGGGCAAATAGCGGGTTAGACGCCTTGTTTACGGCACAGGAAAAGAAAATGAACTGCTCAGTAGCATTATTTAACGTATCAGGCTCCGATGGCTCGGCTACGTGTTCCGCATGCGAGCTCACCGACTTCCGCGACGTGCGTTGTTTACGTGCCAGCGATGTGGATGGAAGAGGAGTAGGAGTGGCCAAGCGATGGCTTGCCCGAGAGGAATAAAAGCCCTCATTTCGAGGCTGGCCTCGGTTCCGTGGTTGGCTGCATACACTTGCTGACACGGTTAGGAGCCGACCTCAATGGCGTACGTGCTGTGAGTTTCTTTGTCCACACACAGCCCTCTTTGCCTCCCCTCCAACCACGATCTCACTTCTTAGCCTTAGATAATTATGCATATTAAATTTTTGGCTGCATAGTAGCCGGCTGATAGCTTACCGCAACGATGCCTATCCGTTAGCCGTAGCTCAGCTGGCTCGCATCTGTTGCGTCTATTTCCCCTTTTTTCTTTTATGTATTGCGCCACAGTAGCTGAGGTGTTTCGCACCTTTACCTAACGTGTATACTGATGATGATGCTACTCTCGCTATTTCGGAACCTCCAGTTTTGGTAACTATACTCTTAAATTACAATGTTCACATAAAACTGAACCGAAATATCGGATGAACTTTATCTGCAAGTGAGAAGCAGTTAGAGCGACTGGGTCCACATCGAGGCCAGCAAATTGAGGGAATCCAAAAACAAACCGTTTGTAGTTCGCTGCATTATGACACCGTGAATATTTCCCAATTATCGACTGCCACAAGCTAGTCAACCTGCTGGCATCTGACCTCTTGAACCGTCGCAGGTAAATGAGCATCTGAGTGGGTGTGAGCAGGAAAACTGTAACACAACACAATCTTGATCATATAATCGTGCCCTTCCGATCTCAATTACATCCTGTAAATTTTTCTAACTATTATAAACCAGATGGAATAGCAAAATTCTTGAGCTATGCAGGCTTCAACAAACCTATTCAGTCTGCGCAAGCACACACCATCATTGTTAACTATCAGCATATTCTTTTACTAGCTGATATACATACGCGCGATATTTTATGCTCATCGAAACTTTCGTAATTAAAAGATCTTGCCTGTCCCCGTGTGTGTTGTGCACTTAGAGAATAAACCATTTATTTATGTAATGAATTAAGTTCAAGTTACCTGCAATACGTAATAATTAATATGTTCAGGATATTTAGCACCGGTATTTTCATATCGGATAATCTTCCCGAATAGTATTCAAGCATTTCTTTTCGTATTCGTACCATTGTAGGATGCAGGTTGCGAAAATCAGAGCTTCGGGAGATTTGCATAAACCAATTCCAATCAGTTTGCACCAGCTGTGTGTGCGGACGCACAGAGATGGAAATTCAAGTGCATCTTAAGGGGAGTTGAACATCCTGATACCGCCTAGATGACCCCGTTAGTGTACGTACAACATCTCTGCAAAGAACCCAATTAAGATCCTTCGGATATTCAACATAGGGTGTGCCTGTAAACAACCGAGAATGTGTGACTTCAGAATGGTTTGAAACCAACTGCTTACAATACTTGGTGGACAACGTCCTGATTTTCTGTCATTTTGCTCTAAATGTTACACCAATCGCCTACTGGTTTACTTGGCGTAAGGAACTTTCGTGTCAAAAGCAAAGCATTGTTAAACAAACATGCCAACCGGCAATTCTTAAACTTTTCTGAAAACATAAGGGTATCTTCAAATGACAATGAGAGCAAACCACCCATTGGTGTTTGCGTTGTACCCCCACACTCACTTGCTTGAACTACACTTATAGAAAAATGTTCTATGAGTCCCATGACAGCGGGTGCACACCATGAGCCCATCACACAGCATTGATCCTTATTGAATAGCATGTTGATAATCCAAGGGGCCTTCCAGCACATGGCGGGTAATTCAGGATCGTCAACTTCGTTAAGGTATCCAACACAACAAATGAATCGTGATGTTACTGCAAGTGTAGTTATTAACTATGATCCCGGTACCGAAGTACGGTAGTTCCAGCTGATCGAATTCGCGTCATCCAACTAATACCCATGAGAGAAGTGATAACATAAAAATCGCCACAGAGGCCATAGCTACCATCGGAGCCTCTTCACTCGCTAGTAACATGTAGAAGATTGGTCCGACAGAGTCTGAAGCTAATTGGTTAGCCAATGAACGTTAGCCAACGAGAGCGTTTTCCCTTGGAATCTACCAATGAGAATGATGTATCCTGAAGTCCGCAAACCAAAGCGTATTTTCAGGCATCTAGTAAATGCTAGAATTTAGGAACCTTCAGCTAATCCATCCTCTGATTTTGACTCAGTGTTTGGCTGTACATACTGTTTGCTGGGCGTTAAATAGTCTTCGCCAAGGGCTTTAATTTCTTATTTGGGAAGTGGCTGTATAGTGACCCGAATAGCTATGTCGGTTATCCGTATTGTCAGCGGAAACATAACACCTAAGTCAACACTCCGAAATAGGGAGCAAATGTTACAGCTTCACTAAACCTACTTCAGTGCCACATTCGATGTCTTACCAAGAATTTGGTCGATCTCGAGGGCCTTATCAGGGGCGCGACGGTAACCAGTACTAATAAGTCTTTTATTGAGTCTTCTCAAGCATTTTTATTATGTCGTTAACTGAGAAATTTGAGATTTTGCCCAGCATAGTGCACCATTACCAAATAACAACCGAATGGACGGCTTAGAAGACAAGTCGAAGACAGCCTAACACAAGTAGAAGCTCAAGTCACACTCTGCAGTGTTACATATTGCGGTAATTTGTCAAGCATCAACAGTTATTGTTCAATGCTTTTTAAGCATAGGCGGCTCAGTATAATCGGTTTCCATAAGCCTTTATTACCTAGTGACCATACCACTGATTAACATAGCCTAACGGGGCGTAGTACAGCGTTGTAACTGCCTTAAACGGTAAGGTTATATTCTCCGTCTTTATCGATGACTGAAAGTTTAAAAAGCACAAGGTCCCTGGTAATGCATGCAGTAGCCGAGCCAGAGATAGTGTTGAAAAAGTGGAGAAAAAATAGGACGTTATTAAATTGGCAGATATAATGATTTAGTTAGATAACGAGGATAAGATGCATCCCGAATCCATCTTACATACTAATTAAAGTTGTGCAGAAATGAAGTCCAAACGACTATTTTTGAAAACGTAGTGAAAGCGATAGCATTCAGCGTCTCTTACTTGTAGCAAGTTAAGGCTTCTTTGTTTACCACCTCGGTGGTTGAAAGCTGACAAAGCACACCGGTACACAGTACACGAGGGCAATTATTTAGGAATAAGGAGGTAGACTTGCGAATCACCTTATCGGCAATGCGCCCCAATAAACATTGAGCATAACAACGGTTTTCTTTATAGAGAAAGCGGGAACACCTCCGTAGCACAACTGTCAGTGAAAGCCAACGAGCCCACGCATATACTAACGAAACATTGCAACTTCAAAGTGTCTTGTGTACACAGGACAATGCGTCTCGGGGCAACGTAGCAGTATGATCATTAGAACGGTGTTTGATGAGGTTGAGAATGTACTGGAATTAAATAGAAAACAGGCCAAGAAAGTAGACGATTACGGCAAATTTAAATGTCGAGACAACCAGTACATTTGAACAAATGAAGGGGACTGTATTAATTCAGTGTCAGTTTTCTGATGCTGAATCTGCGCACGAGATCTAGCTAGTCGTTTAAATGTAGTTCCCCTGAGCAGCTATGAGGTAAGGCAGGGTTATGCAGTGAGTAGCTTAGTTAAAAAGCACGAAAGTGGTTTCGTAATCTTGGAACCAACTGAGATGACATGATTTCGGAACGGCTTGTAAACAATCAGTCGGTGCATGTGGCGGGAAACCTTTCGCTTTTGACACAAAATCCAGACGAATCAGTATGCAGTGGGAGTGTTACTTTATAGCTGACAAGAGTGATAGAGTAGCGATAACAGGAACATGAGTCAAGTGTTATTGCAGTCGCAAGTCGGGATGTCAACTCAAATGTTTCAGACAAATTGTTGACATCTGCCAGTGTTCGTCTTCTTACGACTTTATTCAAAGTACTAAAAGGATCTAATTGTAGTAGTAATTGTAGTTTAAAACTGAAAGTAGTCAAGTTTTTCCCCATTCACATGGATAGATGGGGCCTTGATGGTGATGATGGGGCAGAGTGAGTTTTCGCTTTTCAAAAGGGTTCGCTTAATAACACAGTCCACCTTCGTAATTAAAGACTTGAAAACAATGCACTCCCAAATCAATTTCGAATTCATCTGCACGCATCAGGTAAAGATAGCAGGCACTCGAATCCGGCCAGCCGAAACATCTACCCACAAGCCACAGAATCGAGGCGGATAACGATTGTGATAACAAGTAATGACCGTGTGCGTGCATGGAGGAACTATTTTGGAGCAGTTGTTGTGTGCTTAGATTACGACGCACATTCTCAATGGATGGATCCGCACCCAGGGTAGACGGTATCACAGCGAAGGACATTAGTCGAATCCCCGATGCCTTGCGGGTCAGGTCTTTAAGAACAAAGGCTCGGGATGTGGCCAATTAAGTCAGCCCTCTTCCTCGAACCGGATTTACCAGCTCTACACAGTGATCCATCATACATGGAAATATCTTCCACGATTAGAGGCTGTGCCATCACTAAGCGTTTTTCACTGGCATCTGTGATTAAGCGCAAGCGTTGAATTCAATCGTATTGAGTCGATTGCCATTCTGTGTGACACCATTCGATACAGAATTCTCGAGGCAGGCCGAAAAGCCTAAGCTTACTCCGATCCAGTGTTTCTCAACACAGCTGTGAAAGAATCTGTGTTCAGCGCTCTGTTCAGGTTGCAGTCACTCGTTATTCCTTGTGACCTAGACAGCCAGTGCGGCTGCATTACTCATCACACGGACTGAGCGACCACGCCGACCGCTCATTTGACGTTGCAACCACCACGCTCGCCTGACCGATGTGCGCCGCTCTCAAAGCTGTAAAAGTACAGAACGTTAACCAACCCACTGGGTCAGGTAACGACACCAAATTGAATGGCAGAAAGGCGAAACCGAAGAGACTCCCATCGAAAGGCATTTGCGGGTTAGGAGAATGTCATCGGGTAGTAAAAATCGGTCTGGCTTGTTCGCACTGTTTGGAATGGTACCATACGAAATGTGCAAATGTGTCCCAACAACAGTTACAGGAGCGAAATAGCTCCCAAAATGCATTTTGGTTCTGCACTGCGTGTTCCACCATCCCCCTCGTTAAGTGCTTGCTTATCCTAGCTGAGAAATGCGACCGGTTAATAGCAGAAGCAGGGGATAAACAATGAGATTACTTCAATGGAAGCGAGTATGGACCACAGAAGCGTAGCGGCTGCTAAGCAACGGAATGCTGAACAAATCGCTTCCCCTGCATCGCAATCAGCCATGTCTCCATCTCCGTTATCTTCTCCAACTTTGGTAGAACGCCGGGCGAAAACAGACTGTACCTACGTGAATCAAGCAGTACTCACAGCAAAGAAAATTAGGCACCATTCAAAACGTCTGGTTAAGCAAATTCCACAAGACCTGACATCTATACCATTTTCCGGCCAAGTTGTCCTCTTGGGCAACAGAAATAATCTGAGGGGGCATTCATCATGAGTCTACTCAATTAATTTGTTCCGTGCGTAGGAGCTGAAGCGTCCCACCTGCACCCCTATACACCAACCCTTGGTACCTGTAGCTCAAATATCTCTTGTCGAGACTAAGCCTCCCAGAACATCGGTTACATATGCAGAGATTGCGGCAAGGGTCCACCGAGAGGCCGCCGTTGCATCCTCTTCCATTGTAAACACCGTTAACTCGAATAGAGAGAAAAACAGCAAACAATCACTTGTCAACAAGTCAAGACAAATGAGTACCATACCTTGTAGATCGATTAAAAAGGGATCCAACAACAGTGCCCGGACTGTTGTGTGCTCAAATGTCCCTGAATCTACCGCCATCACATTGCGGGATAAGTTATCAGACGACCAAGACCAATGGAACTCATTGTGTATGCAGATGAGTATCAAAGCCAAGCCCATAAACTTGTTACGAATTACTCGTCATCCGAACTCGCCACACTATGGTGAACCCAGACTTATTCGAGTAAATCTAGAATCCTCCAACGACGTGGAAAATGTTTTGCTCTCCGCAAGCGCGCTAAAACACGAATCCTGTATGATACGTATCTATCCTGATGTCCCTTGGAGCGCGCGACAACCAAAACGAAACACCGAAGAGGGGCACAGCAAGCAAGACCACCTAAACACAGTCTTCATACATGGCGTGCCAGAACATCCTTCTAACCATGTTCAAGATACCGGAAAGCACGATTTAGAACAGTGGCGGTTCATTCGTGAAACACTTTCTTTGGATGATGTTGTGGCACTATCGCTCACCAGGATACCTCTCATCGAATTATAGAGGATGCGGCCCTAGAATCCTAAAACTTGTGGTTCAGTCAGAGCAACAAGCAAAGGATGTTTTGGATCGATGGCGGAGAAATCGGAAACATCTTCCTTCCGAAATTCGGTTAAAGGTCGCAAACAATTCGCACAGCTCAAGTATTAAAGCAACTGAAGCAGCAAGCATCCTGACGAATGTACAGAAGTGTAACTTGACTGCTGCTTTAATTGACTCTGAAGTAGGTCTAAACGAAGGCTGGGACGCACCTTGGCCGAATCAAGTTGCAAACGAGGTATCATTGACCCATCAAAAAAACGAATAACTGCCGACCTCCCATCGGTCGGCATTCTCCCACACTTGATAGCTTCACCTCTCTGCGGGCTCCTAGAGACCGAGAAACTGGCCTGCTTGTATACAAATGCTCAGGGACTTTCTAACAAACTGGCTGAACTGAAAGATCGCCAAGCTTCCGGCTCGTATGATGTCATTGGTATCACCGAGACATGGTTGCACACGGGAATGACGGACGCTGAAGTGTCGCTACCCGGCATGTCGCTGATCCGGAACGATAGGCTCACAAAAGGAGGAGGGGTAATCCTGTACTACCGAAATGACGTACAGTGCGAAGCCGTGGAGGATTCAGATTCGCAGTTCCCAGACTCTCTTTGGTGCCGGTTGCAGTTAAAAGGCAGGGACGCTTGCCTTATTAGCTTGGTGTACCGCGCCCCTAACTCAACACCCGAAACCGACTACCTCCTAATGGCTGCTTTAAGGTGCAGTTTACAACAAAAGTACACTCACATTCTTATCATGGGTGATTTCAACGTACATTGTTTAGAAGCCCCTGCCACGATCAGAAAACAATTCAAAACCGATATACAAGATCTAGTAACTACTGCTCCTCTTTACAACCACATCACTTTGCCCCCTCGGTTCAGAACTGGTAACAGGCCATCTGTGCTGGATCTTGTGCTTACCAACGAGGAGCATATGATTGATGCGTTGGTTTTAGACTGCCCGTTGGGTCGCAGTGATCACGCAGTCATCAGTTTCAACTTCGTCTGCTATGCAGAATATCGGAATGATAACGATGAGACTGTGCGAACCATCACAAGGTACGACCGACTCGTCCAGCTAGTCAGCGCCACAACATGGTCTTTCCTCGAAGAAGAACCCCCGGAAGTCGCCTGGCTCGAGTTCGTCAAAAAGTTCAGTCAGCTGATTGCAGAGGCTTCAGAGATACAAGTTTGCTGTAAGTGCAAATCAGTTTCTTTCGTTAGAAGCAGAACCCGAAAATGGATGACAGTACGCAACGCAGCATGGCGAGTGTACAGAGAAGCTCTAGCACCAGAAAATTGGGACAACTACGTAGCCCAACGTAACCACTGCATTCAACTGTTAAGAGAAGACAAAGCCGCCTATCAGCAGAACATCGCAAAAACCTTCAGTGCTAACCACAAGCTGCTGTACAAGCACGTTAATAGCCTACGAAAGGTGAGGCAAGGATTTCCTCCACTCAAGACGGCTGATGGCCCAACAAGGACGTCTATGGAAGCTGCAAACGCGCTGCAGATGCAATACGCCCCCACGTTTCAAAGGGTCTTGCCACCAAGCAATCTACCAAGCTTTGTATTCCGCTCACCAGGACTAACCCACATCAACTTTACCGCATAGGCTCTATTGCAAAAGCTGACTTCTCTACGCAAACACAGCTCGCCGGGTGTCGACGCCATTCGTCCTGAGGCATTGGGAGCAGCAGCAAACCTACTGGCAGGACATTTAGCTCAGTTTTTTCAGCACTGCTTAGACCAGAACCAAGTTCCCGCCATGTGGAAGCTTGGAATAATAAGCCCGATTCACAAAGGTGGAAGCAGATCTGATCCCTCCAACTACCGCCCAGTAACCCTTCTTCCTATACTCTCCAAGGTCATGGAATCCATAGTTGCCGATGCACTGGTGTGCTATCTGGAAAACTGCAGCCTCATCACTCCTGAACAGCACGGTTTCCGTCGACAGCGGTCATGTACAACTAATTTACTAATTGCAAGCAGTAGTTGGACCGAGGCAGCCGACGCTGGAGGTGTTGATGTGATCTACCTGGATTTTTCCAAGGCTTTCGATCGTCTAGACCATCGGATACTACTATCCAAGCTGCAGCATTACGGGATCGGCGACCCTCTTTTGAGCTGGATCGCCAAATTTCTATTTCAAAGGCAATTAGTGGTCAGAGTTCGGAGCTCTTTATCGGACCCCATACAAGTAGAGTGTGGTGTGCCGCAAGGCTCGGTTCTAGGTCCACGTTTGTTTTTGGTGTTTATTAATGACCTTGCACAAGGAATCACTTCAAACTTCCTAATGTTTGCCGACGATATCAAGATCTGGCGCAGGATCCAGGAGAACGCCGACCAACATGTGCTCCAAAGTGACTTAGATACAGTGTATCTATGGTCGATCCAAAACGTATTGCATTTCAACGTCAGTAAATGCAAGGTGCTTTCCATCCGACATCAAAGCAGCTACTCATACCGACTCGGAACGGATGTACTGCAACAATCAACTCTCGAACGTGACTTGGGTGTCCTGGTTCAATATGACTTGGGTTGCTCCAGGCAATCCGAAAAGGCCTCGAAGACCGGGAACCAACACGTTGGGCTGTTGAGGCGGGCGTTTGGACAAATAAACAGCTCCATATTTCGACAAATGCTCAGTGCGTATGTTCGCCCCGATGTGGAATACGCAATTCAAGCCTGGCATCCATGGCTGAAACACGACCTTAATGCACTGAAGCAGCCACAACGCTGGGCATCTAAGAACGTAATTGGAATGCGCAATCGGCCCTACCAGGAGAGGCTGCGACGACTAGGATTGTTCAGTGGAAGCTATCGCAGACTACGAGGCGACCTGATTATGGAATATTTGATACTGTGAGATCCACATCATGTGTGCTGCCCTTTACTGCAACGCAGCAGCAATACAAACCTGAGGGGCCACTCACTAAAACTCGCAGAACAATATAGTCGTCTGGAGTGCCGCAGAAATTTCTTTTCCATCCGTGTCTGTCACCCGTGGAATGCTCTCCCAGAATCGGTCGTCTCTGCACCGACACTAACAATATTTAAAAGACGGTTGGACGATGCACTCATTCACTTACACTTTGTTACTTAACACTATGTCTCCATCCTACACCTGGAGTTTACCCTGGAATTATTTGTTGTTAACTGTGGGTGTTGTGAATCTAAGTGGATCGCATGACTGCAGCGAAGCAAACGATAAGTCCTTATTTTCGTATTTAAAGTATTAACTATTTTACTACCCTTATCATCATTATTGTTATGTTGATATCCCCTGCAACTATCCAACGGGGCTTGTAAAGCAACGCTTCTTAACCCGTATAAATGCATTGTTCATTGTTCGGCCTGGGAAACCGGGAAGCTCTCTGCCCACACAAAACATGGATCTTTGCATCCCTTCCTCTGACTTTCTTCCTCCTTCTGTTGTTGTTACCCATGTGTTGTGGCACTCTGCCAAATGTTTATTGGTCAACTGTTATATATATATATATATATATATATATATATATATATATATATATAAGTTTATTACTTAACGGATGAAAACGGTTAAATAGTCGACGTTGGAGGCTAACTCTTCCTGTGCGTTAGGTTCACTTCCGCCGTGTGACGCCCGGAGCAGCTTTCCATTTTCCTGTTCCCCGCGCTGCTCGGTCATATGTATGGCCACAAAATGAAAGATATCGTCAGTTCGCCCACATGCAACTGCCGGTAGTCGGGTCGCATCGAAGCGTTGCGTGGTATTAACCTACTTCTAGCGCCAGAGTGGGTGCCTCAGTGCCAACACTTTAACGAATGTCACTTTTCAAGTCTCCAAGCCTCGCGTTGCTTGTGTTGCTCTCCGTCATCTCCGGTGTCGAGGCGATCTGAGTCTGTCCCTGAAAGGCCGAGTCTATAATGCCACGGTGAGAGCTGTCCTGCTCAATGGCTGCGATACTTGGCCTGTTAGCGCAAAGAATGTTTAAAGGTTGGCTAACTGTCTTTGATCACTTCTGACTTCGGAGCATTGCTGGCGTACCTTGGCAACATCACATTAGTAATGAGGATGTTCGACGGAGGATTTTCAGCCCAGAGAGACCACGCCGGACACTGAGCAGCATAATTTAACTGCGCGGACTTCAATGGCTTGGGCATGTTCTTCGCATGCCGTCATCGTTCACTTCGCCGTGTCCTTTTCGCGTGCGCAGAAGTCGGCTGGAAGCGAAAGCAAGGTGGCCAACGTACGACTTGGGTCCGAAGTATGAAAGAGCTAACTTCGAAACGAGCCCTCTCCACACCCTGACTGGGGGCGCAAAGATCACGAACACGCATGGCTGGAAACCATATAGGAAATGGCAAGAATCCGTGCACAATAGCGGACGTGTTATGACACTATTCCCTTGAACGCTGTTTTATATTATTTCGTCTCTCTCTTCGTTTGCTTAGTGTATTTCCCAAACGTTGTAGCACCATGCCTATTGTGCTACTGGCGCGTTGGATTATATATATATATATATATATATATATATATATATATATATATCACTGGATTTGGCGGACACGCCGACACTGGATGAGACGCAGAGAACACTTGCTCAGCTGCGAAACGGCAAGTGTGCAGGGACCGAAGGGATCCCGCCTGAAGTATTGAAACACGATGGACCCGCGTTGTTCACTGCGCTGCACCATTTGGTGCAAGGCGTATGGATTGAGGAGGAGGTGCCTCCTGAGCTGAAGGATGCCCTTGTGCTACCACTGTACAAGGGCAAAGGTAGCAAGCAATGTTGCACGAATTATCGTGACATCAACTTGCTGAGTTGTGTAGGCAAGGTGTTTGCCCGAATCCTGCTCAACCGCCTCGTCAGTCAGGTTGTGGAACCTAACGTGGCGGGAGAGCAGTGTGGATTTCGTTCGGGTCGCAGCACTATGGATATGGTGGTTGCGACTCGTCAGTTGCAGGAACAGTTGCAGGATACCAGCCATTGTACTCGCTTTTTGTTGATTTCAGCAAGGCATTTGATACGGTGAACCGCGAGGCATTGTGGTTGGTGTTGAGTAAGTTTGGTTGCCCGCGTAAGTTTGTAAGTTTAATTAAATGTCTGCACAGTGGTATGCGAGCGAGGGTGCAGCTGAGTGGAGAGACCTCGGATGACTTTGCAGTTGTCTCTGGTGTGAAGCAAGGCTGTGTCTTAGCTCCTGCCCTGTTTACTATATATCTTCATGCAATGTTGTCCTGTGCTTTTGATGCCGCTTGTGCTTACGGTGTTCGTGTGGAGCACCGTATTGATGGTGGGTTGCTGAACATCCGTCGTTTCGGTGCGAGAACTCTAGTCTGTGAGATAACTATCCGTATGTTGCCGTTTGCTGACGACTGTGCGTTGTTTTCACACAGCGCGGATGAGTTGCAGCACATGACTAGTGCTCTGGCTTCGACAGCGCCAAATTCGGGCTCACCATCAACACAAGCAAAACTGTCTGTCTCTTTCAGCCTTCACCGGAGGTACAATCTTCAATATTGCCGCGAATCAGCATTGGTGCTGAAGTATTAGCAACCACCTCCCGCTTTTGCTACTTGGAGAGTGTGATGTCGACTGACCAGCAGCTACACAGTGAGCTGCGTATCCGCGTGTCGAAGGCAGCGGCGGCATTCGGGAAGCTTGAGTACCGAGTGTGAAACAACCATCAGCTTACCATTGGCACGAAGCTGATAGTGTATAAACCCATTCTTCTATACGGCAGTGAAACGTGAACAATGTACCGGCGAGATGTGCGACATCTCGAGCGGTTCCATCAGCAGTGTCTGCGACGGATTTTGCGCATCGGCTAGGGCGATAGAGTTTCAGACACGGAAGTGTTGCGCCGAAGTGGGATGTATGCAGTGGACTGCATACTTTTATTGAGGCACCTGAGGTGGATCGGTCATGTGAGCCGTATGGATTCGAAGCGGATACCGAATCAGCTATCATATTGTCAGCTGAGTATTGGGAAGCGGCACGTAGGGAAAACAAAGTTACGTTACTAGGACATGATTAAAGTGAGCCTCACATGTTCTAATCTTGATTGCAGATCATGGGAATCGAAGGCAGTTGATCGGCGTGCATGGCGCGATCTGATCACGAAGGCAGTTGCCGAGGTGCAGGAGAAAGCCCTCATGCATGCAGAGAAGAAGCGGCAAGTGCGGAAGCGGCAAGAACCGATGGGTTGTTCTCCATCGACATCAAGTGCATAGTGTTGTAGAACATGCGGTCGCGAGTGACTTAGTCAGGCAGGCTTAGTGAGCCATGTGCGAGGCCACTCGGGACCACTACAGAAGCGACGACGGGTCCTGCAGCGAAGGCAGGCAGAACCGGCGCAGCGTTTGTAGGTACGTTGCATTCGATTTACTAACCGCGTGCTTGCATGCTAAGTCTCTTTATTTCAGGTGGTGGGTTTTCAATTTTGCCTTAATGCCTTTCTTTCTCATATAAATGTCTACCTGTACTCTTTTCCATTAACTTGCACACCTCGCTTAAGCCAATTGTATTCGATTTCCATAGCATTTTTGTGTTCGCGGCATTTCCGTAAAGTATACTTTCTGACCTCGTAAACTTATCTAGGATTCGTTTGTAAACAACTTATTTCATACGCTCATTAACTTAAGGTTTATGTCACCGTTTCCTTATGCATTAATCGAGTTATTTCTTTTGTATCTCTCTCTGTCTCCCAAATGATCGGCTGTTGTTTGATATCCCCGGTGTGGCTGCGCTTGATGTGCATGTTGACAAGGTGCCTACCTGTCTATTACCCACTACCTCCTCCATACTGGCTCCAGGAGACAGTTGGTTGTTGCTGGAGGGGACGGGGTGCACGGTCCTTGTGGCCGTGTTAGGATCAAAGAGTGGTTCCATGCACTCAATGTGGAGCGGACTACTGTCTAGCCACCGCCTTGTGTGCGCTTGATTCCCCAAATACAGGGTGCTTGTGTTTGCCTGTGAAGGAGTGTGGGCCGGCTTCGTTGATGAAACGTGGCTCCCCTCCGCATGCCTGCCGGTCTTATTCCTTCGGGTTTACACTGGAGATTGGGTGTGTGGTTGGAGCTATGGGTGGTGCAGCGCAAGCAACCCATGGTCCCTCTGTAGGCGCAGGTGTCCTGTGGCTTGCCACAGTGACAGGCAAATCCGAAACCGGATGCCGCCAACCAAATATCAGTGGAGTGGACGCAAAATTCACTACGTCTTTTTTAAATTAATATCGGCCCGTTCCGCTTATCGTACGCACGTGACAGTGGCACGTGTAAAGTTTGTGCACAAAATACCTGACCCTTCATGCCCTGAAGACCTTTGCTCAACTTTCCTAACCCCAGTCTTCTATCGCCTTTAACGAATTTTATTCGTTCACTGGATTCCTACATTCCAAGATGGCCGTCTTCTATTTAATTTTCTTAGTAAAGTCGGATGTTTTGAGGCCCCTACGATAGTACACTCCATCCTAAATTATTCATACATGGACGGTGTGAATATCCATTGTTTATTTTGATATTTCAAAGGTTTTGATTCCATCTCCCAAGCTTCGCCACTTCGCGTAGCCTCCGTTCTCGATGCCACCTCTTTCCTTCTACATTACCTAAGGTCTTATTATGCCTCCGGAATATCAATCATTAACGGTCTGAGGATTCAGTTAGATCTGCTTTCTCCCTTACACTTTCTTATGGCGGTTGAGGAAACACTACACACACCATATGACACATTGTGGATTTCCCCGGCTGGTCCAATCGATCTCATCACTTAAGCAGATGATGTCGTGCTAGTTGCGCTGGACAGAATCCCTGACTGAACACTAAGGTCGACTTAAGGTGGATATACAGCATCTTTGATTGGTAAAAAACCACATGAAATTGATGGAACTGGATACCACGGTTAACACCAAAAGAACGACACACTGCGCAGCTACTCTGTGGCGCCCTCCAAATCCCCTCGATCTAGCCACCTGAGTAATTCTGGTTACATGGATTGCCACTTAATTCGAATGGTAAATGTCCTTCAAACTCGCTAGATGGAATCAAAGCAGAGCTGCAGGAAATAGTTCCAGCTCGCTTTCAGGTCCCAAGAGAGCATGAAGATCTTGCGCACCTACCATTTACCGCGTCCGACAAACTGCCTCTCTTTGGCAGGGGCGCAACGGCAGACCCTCTAATCGATAAACAAGCTAGTAAAGGGCAAACATAAGAACATCGTAGAGTCCCTAAGGGCATCAGCATCACTTTGTTTTACGCAACAATGGAGGATCACGGAGTAGGGGTCCCGTGCCTTTCTCTTTACTTCAGAAAGAACACTCAAACCGCCATTTTCACTCATACACCAAATTACCAGCTCAGCGATAGGGGAAGCTTTAGCGGCTACCATCCAGCTCCTCGCCAGGAAACCCGTGAGCTTTGGGAATCAAATCGTCCTTGACAAAAGTGACGCAAAGGAAGCAGGGAGGAATTCACTGCTACAATCTGCGGACGGATCCTTGCTTCGGGGGTAATTATGACGCCAGCGTCACACAAGCAGATAAGAGACCTCGAGAGAATTTTTCCTAGACTCTACATCTGAGTAATCCAACTTAGAGAATGGGTGCTGTTGACAAAATCTCGACGCTCCAGAGGATGACCACCTCTAAACCCAAACCATCTTCACTGCCGTAGCGTCTGCGGATAAAACAAAACCTTCTCTCACGTCCTGCACTTTTATGCAGTAACCCACGATGCTCGCTGTAAGTGGCACAACGATATGGTGAAGCAACTAAACAACCCTCTTCGTCGCAAAGGAGCCACATCATCTCGGAGCCTATCATCCCAGCAACATCAAGGTACATCAAGCCGGATTTAATCGCCATCAAGAACTCCACAGCATACATAATGGACGTGCCAATATGCACACGTACAGAATGACCCGTAGCTACCAACTAAAAATTGACGAATACGTTGTAAGTTCGCATGCGGAAGCCATAGCCCGCTTTTGCGCTCGGAATTCCCTACGGCATTAAATCACATGCATCATCCGGTATTCATCGACAACCGGGGTCATATATTCCCAGACTCCGCCAAGCACGTTTGGGCACTGGGGCTCAGCAAAAGTTGGCATATCTCACTTATGTGTGTCAACCATGAGAGGATCCCCAGAACTGTACGACACATACCTTCGAGGTGCAATGTCACAAAATATCTCATGCTAACAAAGCACACTCACACATTCGCGAGTGATTCCGATCAATTTGGTGTTTTAAATGATTACTGTTTCAATATTCCGCCGGGACATTTGTCCAATCTCGGCGAATTTATGTAATGCCCAGGCCTTTGGCCATGCATGAATTTACCGAGTATAAATGTTCATGGACTGCGATATACATTTAAGTGAACACTGGGCTATTGGATCAGTGATGAAGTAGAATGCTTCAAAAAAACCCTTCCAACCAGCCATTAGCCGCCGTGACTCGGTGGCTAAGGAGTAGGAGGTTCCGGCTGACATCCCAATCGCCCCACGCTCGAGTGCCTGCTGTCTTTACATGATGAGAGCAAATCTGTTCTAAAATGGTAGTGTCATCGCCATCATCATCAACAACATTATACACGTTAGCTGCAGGTGGAAAACACACCAGTTATCGTGCCGCAATATAAAAGACATGAAAAAACAACAGAGGCATGCCGGCGGAGATCCCAGTAACGGACAGACATCGTTCCGGAGAGCTAACAACCGACTGTCGTGCCGCAAGCAGAGAGTCATAGTATGGCTCACGAATGAGATCGTGACTGGAGGGGGAGACTAAGCAGGGGCGAGTGGAGAAAGGAATTCACAACACAAATGCCATTGGGGTGGGCTCTTCGCCATATCAGCAATTGTGGCCAACCAAACTTGTTCATCGCCCTTAGGACCCCAGCTAGGCAGTCGGGATGCACCAATCGACGCCAGCTTCAAAGTGAGGGTTTTCATTGCTCTCGACCAGGTCATCGTTTGGCCTCCCCTCCTTCTCTTCCAACCGCAGTCCCGGCGAACAAACAATGCAAGATGAGGGAGTCAGTGTGCAGGCATGCGCAACACGTGGCCAAGCCACCGGAGCCTGGTGCGCGATATAATGGTACTGAGCGGTTCACTTGGTCCTACAATGCGTTTTCCAAACATGCTAGTTTTCCGAACAGAGAAATCGTATCTACATCATCGCAGGCTGATCATGAAAGAGTACGGCGCAGCGAATACCAGCACGAAAAGGACCATAAGTTGAACGTATCACTCGGGCATGGCTTACTGGAAGCCGGCCCGGTGTCACTCCCTTGCGCTAGATATCAGATATCGCTTCAACCCTCGTAGGAACGCACAACCTTGCATAGATATTTTGAAAACACTGTGAATACTTACACGTCCCTACGCGCTGTCATTGACGTGCTATTAAACCAGATACGTAAAAAGTAGACCAGCAACGTGTTCGAAACATGCCATTTTTCTAGACAATTAGGACAATGTACACGCATATGTCGAATAGCATTGCGACATCCCATAACGCTGATGTCTTTGGTGGCTGCTCCGGAAATGCGTCCAAGGAACTGCAGCCTACATTCCATCTGCGTCAGGAGTTTCTGGGGATCCCCGGCCAGAAGTTCCTCGTAGTGCACTCTCATCTCATTCTGCACCCTGGCCTTCACCAACTGCTAAACATTCTCTATCGGATTGAGGAACGGAGAGAATGGGCACAATCTCAGTATGGTTACTCACTCATATCCATCTACTGACGACAGTTCTTCTAGTCGTGTGTGACATGGTGCATTATCACGTAGCACAACAACCTGCCGGAGCTCCATCTCCCGCTTCAGGTTGTCTAAATAGCTTCGCAGCCATTCGAGAGATAGAGAACCTGTGAATGAGCCTCTCCCGGTGATCATCGACACTTTCTCTTTCATTGTGAGTGCACCGATCAAATGCAAATGGAGGCCTCTACTGTTGGCAACTTTGCAACAGGCCCACACACCTCTGGGCGCTCGATCACGAGTACGTTTGCAGTAAACGTTGAAGTTCGCTTCGTCAATCCAAATGAAGAACTTGCCATCGCTCTCAAGTTGGAGAAACTGCTGAACGAATTCCCTGTGTATCCCTTTGGTTCGCTCATTGTTCATTCCCTCGGGAACCTGATAGATGTTCTTCATAGTTATCAACCAACCATCTAGGTGCCGTGCGATTGTTGACTTCGAAATGTCCTTGTCCATTTCTGCTCGTACTCGCATTTCCCGTAGCGTAAGGGTTGAGTCCCTTGCGATCCAATCCAGGATGTCATCTACGTCTTCCTCCGACAGAATCGGCTTACGACCGCGCGCCTGCGTAGTACTCGGCTCCTGATCAAGAGAACGACGAATCCAGGAGTAGGCTGTTTGATATTTGACGTTGTTCACAGTTGCCACCAGCTGCCAGTCATCACCGTTGACGAAGGCGCCCAAAACTCGGCCACGAATGTCTGATGAGATACTCTGTCGAACGCGAGAAGGCATGCCGACAATGTTAGTATCATAGACATGGTTTCGGTCGTGCGCTTATATTCCAGCTGTTCGTTGTTCCCAGACCAATTGTGATCCACCGTTTCGGACGTGAGGGGGGCGCATACAAGCCCGTTGCATCACCGAACTGCATGCCTCTAAGGTTCATTCCCAAGTCTCACCCAGTCAACGGGCAGCGCGCCCACCTCCTCAGCCTAACGCAGCAAACCTTGGCATCCGGCCAATGAGAGCACACTTAAGGTCAGAGGATTGGCTCTGAGCGGCTGGCGAATCGCACAGGGTTTTGCAACATTTTGGACTTTCGTTGCAAAATTTTGCGCATTCTTGGCAAAATTTTGGACATTTTATGTAACTTTGAGGGAAATGCTATAGTTCTTCCCGCACCAAATACGCGAAGCCGAACACGCTCATTGCTCACGCCGTGCTCAAATCAGACATGAGCTAAGCTGCGAAGGCAGAGATGATCGAGTGTGGATCGACTTGATGGGCCAGATTTCACAACCGTTTAAGAAAAATGAACAGTTAACGTTCAGTTTCTCTTCAACGGCGAAATATACTGGCAGTGCGATGGGGTCACGATGGGTTCCACACTTGGATCCTTCCTTGCCGATATTTTCATGGGCATGCTGGAACAGCGCCAGATAAAATCAATAATCGCAGGCCTCGGTCTATATTGCCGGTATGTGGGTGACATCTCTGCATTACTTCAAGCCTTGTGAAGTATTGATGAGCTAACAAACACCTTCAATCATTGTCACCCAGCAATAAAGTTTACCTACGAAGTGGAGGAGAACAACCTGTTGCATTTCCTAGACGTCGCTCTGAGAAGGCTTGATGGAGATGCGCAGCAATGTCGCGTGTATAGGAAACGCAGGTGGGCTGGACAGTACACAAATTTCTACAGCTTTGTGCCTTTAAGGTATAAAAGGAAACTGACCCATATCCAAGTGAGCCGAGCTGAAAAAATTTGCGCGGAAGACATGTTTCCCGACAAATTGGGGTGCATTCGCTTGGTGCTGAGGGAGAACGGCTACTCAGAAAGTTTCATTCGAGCCAACATGCAACAGAAGCGCACACAGCCCATAGTAGTGAGCCGACCTTCCCACAGCTGCCATACAAGGGCGAAGTTACGACGAAACTTTTATTTCGTCATCTTTCGCGTGCACTCAGACGTACCTACCCCGCAGCAAGAATGCAAATCCAGTTTACTAGCAGTCCCATGGTGAAACTGAACTCAAATGATAAGAGGCCTGTCCACAACAATTCAATGTGTATTTGTGCTTTTTCCTGCTCCTGTGGAGCAGTATACATTGGTCGTACAACAAGGAGTCTATCCGAACGAGAGTAGGAACACCACCCGGCCTGGCTTGGAACTGGAAGCAGAAAACCAGTCAGCTCCTCAATAATCGCGCACCTCGCTGACACAGGGCATGTCACTAAATCAGCTGACTCTTTCAAAATTATCTATCAGGCCCCGGCGAACCGATCGAACTACGTGCGTAAAAGAATACTAGAAGCTGCTGAGGCAATTGCGATTCGACTGTATGACCCGGAGTTGTGTATCCAGAAGAAGCTATCTAGAGGGTTGGGATTAGCCTGGCCCAAACGACTGACGATCACTGACCCGCGAGGTCAATTGTCGTAACCTAACAAACAGCCACTGTTAGTATGTAACTGGCTCCTGAACTAACGACTGGTAATGTCTGTCTACCCATTTTGTTTTTATTTGTATATAACTGTAGAAGCCTGATGAGGAATTATCGAAAACATATGTTCGCTTACACAAACCTGAAGAACGTAGTTACGCTTGAAGTTCAGCTCACAAGTAGAGTTTGGGGAACGGTAAAGCACGCCTATAAGATACAAGTCTGTATTCCACTAGCATAGCCGGCACCAAAGCGAATCATGAGCATGGATTGCTGGATGGTCAATAAGTTCACATCGGAGATCAGCCTACTAATACCGAATTACACTACCGCCCATTCCAGCTCTATCATCCCGAAGCAGCCACATACCAGGTGAATTGGCCGCAAGTAAGCTATCTCAATGCTTAACCAGGTCTTCGTAATCATTATGCGTTCTCGCGGTTAGGAAGCCTGGCGATCTCTAAGTTCGACCAAGTTACTGAGAAGGCCTTGGGCGTTAGTATACAAAGAGGATAGTGTTTTGGCTGCTAGAAGCGTCTGGGTGGACGACAAATTCGTGTTTAGTTTTAAGCCGACCCTTTGTCGTTTGGCCGCTAATCGCTTTTGCGTCAATCGTTGGTTCTTGAATTTCGGTCAAGCTGCATGGTAGCACAGGGCGTTCCAGATCGCGATATTCTCTCGTGCGTCCTTCTGTCCTGTCAGGTGTCACGAATTTTACAGTACCTATCAATCTGCAGAAATGTGGACGCAATGGCTCTACCGAGATTGCAAGTTCTAACGAAATGCTGCCCACTCGTGGTCATGTAACTGTTACCTTTAGCCTAATCTCGGTTGGTAACCTGGGGAGAAACTTCAACCAGCTATCCAATAAAACTTCAGTAACTTCTTCGGAGTGTAGCAGCACTTGCAAAATTGTTGGGCCGCAGCCCTTCTAGTTTGGAGATGAAGGAATTCTCGTAAACGACTTTGCGATAACGTCGTCTATAGAAAGTACTTCGCGGACGTAGTACCACTGCTCTCGGTCGTATGCTTGTACTTAGTGATCAGGAAAATCCGGTGGTTCTGGAACACCATGAAAAAAGATGATGTTATTTCTTTCGTTCGTAGAACGTCCGCCATGGTTGTCCTTCACCTTTGACTGTCATTTCTAAGGAATATCAGGTGCTGGTAATAGTAGTATCAGTAGTAATGATAATAATAATATATTATTATATTGTATAAATATGGAGTCAAGCAAAACCACGGAAATCACCGAAAGAAGACAGGTTACTTAAAATATTATGATCAGGGCACATTAGCTTAAGGTGAGCAACACACTTCAGCTATTGTCTCGTAATAAAAAATGGCGCAGTTTCTTTGTTATCTTGCACATGCCACGTTTTCATTTTTTATTTTTCAGTTGTTAGGCATAAAGCATCTAAAGCTAAACAATTACGTACACAAATCCTCCACTGGTTTCCATTGCGCACCATACACTGAAGTGATTCCAACCATTGGCACTCTTCGTCCTTTGGTCATTAACTAGACAGACATGTAGATACAAAGATGGAAAGACGTGAAGTAAACGATTTCTTATGCGGTCGCCAGGTGGGTGGCTGACCGCCAGGTGGTCTCTTACATCCAACTCCTGCACGAGCAAAAAGGGCGCAGTGGGGCAAACGCTCAGATGATATGCACAAGACGTGACCGAGTTAGCTTAACTGGCAGAGCAAAATAACCTTATTAAAGAGAAAATACTCGCATTCCCTAAGACTCTACGTCTGACTTCCCTGTTGCAGATACGTTGCTGCCACCACACACGAGCAAGAATCCTCAAGCACCCATTATCGAAGGCGGAGAGCAAGCGCATGTCGTCTAAGTCAATTGGCCATTACTCGCCTCCATATAGCAACATCGTCAGAACAGTGGCATTTTAAACACGACTCGTTACCAAGAGGAAGACATCCCGACGACATCACAATTGTTTTAAGTCGACAAACGCCGACAGAGCTATAGCAATGCAAAGAGAAACTTTCTTTCCAACGGTACCACCAGCAGACACACAACTGCCTAGGCAGCCAAATATATCCACTTGTTCAACCTGTGTACCTTCAATAGTATGCACAGGAATGAGCGAGTGCCAGTCTTGAAGCAGCACTGCGAACTTTGACGGGGTAAAGCATATTATAGCGACCCAAAAGATATTTCTTATCTTATGTACACATTTGTTACTCAATCATACAATATTGGTTTTTGTTTTAAATGCCGACTCTACGGCCATTCTGACCTACATCCGGCTCACCACTTGTCTCCACGTTGAATCCTAACACTGACGTACGCTCTCGTCGCTTCATTCGCTTTTCGTTCGATTGTAGCCTTTCTCGAATACAATCCGTTGTATCCGTTCTTCTGGTTTTGTGGTATCCCCACCAGGGCGAGAACACTCTCGGACTAGTATAGACTAGTCCTACAATTTTGTGACCCTGTAGTGGTTATTTATCTTTTGCATTTTGTCTTTCTTGCCATCCATTTTATCATGACATCTTTTGTACAGTTTGTTTGAATTGATGAGTAAGAATACACTTCTTCGCACCCCGCGTTCCGTCGTGCTGGTTTTCTGGCTGTGCTGCTTCTGCGTGCGTACGCTGCTGACCAGTCTGCTTGCGAATCGGATAATATACTCGGAATTACTATTGAACGTCTATTTCCATTGTGCTCGACGTGGGTCACAGGTATAGCGCAACCTACGACTCGAACTCGACTGTGATTAAACTGTGAGTTGACCCTTTCCAACTTTTTGCCTTTTATTAAGGGGTTGAAACCTTCCTAGCAGTTTTCGACCACTACATAAATTGGTGACCCTGTCTTTTTTTGAACACGTATTTTTCTTAGTCATGTCTGACCATACCCCATGTGTTTTTACGGACAATTCCGTCGAACTCTCGCTTCCTAACTTTGACATTTCCAATCCACGCGTATGGTTTATTCAGGTGGAAGCCACTTTTCGATGTCGTAAGATCACTTCACAGTCTTCCATGTTCTCTTACGTCGTCTCGCGCTTACCTGTCTCCATTGCATCTGAAGTCATTGATATTCATGACCCTATGCCTGTTGAATCGCCGTATGATAAACTTAAAGCAGCTATCCTTAAACGCACAACTGCGTCTGATGAAGCCCGTCTGCAACAGTTACTTTCCGGCGTGGAGCTTGGCGATCGCACCCCATCCCAGCTTCTAAGGCACATGCGTTCCCTAGTTGGTTCGTCGAAACTCGATGACTCCATACTCCGCCAACTTTGGACCAAATGTCTTCCGGCAAACATCACAGCGATATTATCAGTTCTTAGCGACGATATCACGCTGGAGAAGCTCGCAGAAGCTGCGGACAAAACGCACGAATGTTTCTTTAAGAGTACTCTTAATCATCTAACTGAGTCCACCACAGCCAGCTCATCCCCTAGCACTACGCTTGATTCGATAAATGATAGAATATCCCGTCTAGAACTCAGCATGTCTGCTATTCGACGTGAACGCACTACCAGCCGAAGAAGTCCTCGTGATCCGCGCCGCAGCACATCACGCTCACGTCAGCGGTCGTACTGTTATTTCCACCGTCGCTTCGGTAAATCAGCACGTAACTGTCGCCCAGGATGCAAATATCTGAAAGGAACTTCGATTTCGCAACCGGGAAACGCCAAAGCCAGCCAGTAATGGCGACGGCTGTCGCTGGCCAAATCCCCAGTCGCCTTCTGTACGTGTTCGACTCCACGACTAAACTCCATTTTTTGGTCGATACGGGCGCAGAAATCAGCGTTATACCACGTTCGTTGGAAAAACGCCCTCTGCAACAAGCCGGACTTACGTTACAGGCGGCTAACCAGGCCAAGATCGCGACATACGGCCAAAAGCTGTTACACCTAAGCCTTGGTTTACGACGCGACTTTCCTTTTATCTTTACCATCGCTGATGTCCAGAAACCCATACTTGGCATCGACTTCCTTAGCAAATTCGGCCTCGTTGTCCACCTACGTTGCAGGAAGTTACGGGACGACAGCACTTCGCTCACTGTCCCTTGCCATCTCGCCCCAGTCACTTCCGTTGGACATCGCGTACTCATGCCAGACTCTACGCCGTATTCCTCATTGCTTCAGCAATTTCCGTCTTTGATCCGTTCTAATACCGACTCCACCGAGCCTAAACACGAGGTTCGTCATCATATCGTCACCACAGGTCCACCCGTATCAGCCAAACCGAGACGTCTTCCACCTGACAAGCTCCAAGCGGCTAAACGCGAATTCGAGCACATGCTCAACCTCGGAATCATTCGCCCGTCCAACAGTTGTTGGGCTTTTCCGCTTCATCTTGTACCCAAAAAGTCCGGTGATTGGCGTCCATGCGGTGATTACCGGGCACTCAACGCCGTTACTATTCCCGACAGATACCCTATCCCTCATATTCATGATTTTTCATTGGGATTGTCCGGGAAACCAGTCTTTTCCAAGATTGACCTTGCACGAGCGTACCATCAAATTCCAATGGCATCTGAGGACATTGCTAAAACTGCCGTTATCACACCTTTCGGTTTGTACGAGTTTATTCGTATGCCTTTTGGCCTTCGCAATGCGGCACAGTCCTTTCAGCGCTTCATGGACCCGGTCCTCCGTGGTCTAGACTTTGTTTTTGTCTACATTGACGATGTTCTCATAGCCAGTGCCACGCCAGAAGAGCACTTGAATCACCTCCGACAAGTATTTGTACGCTTCGACCATCACGGGATAACCATTAATCCTGATAAATGCCTATTTGGTCAATCTTCCGTCGATTTTCTTGGTCACAAAATCGATAGCAAAGGCATTAGTCCCATCCCTGAGAAAACCCAGGCAATCATGAACTATCCACTGCCCCTGTAGTGACCATGACATTTTACCCCATCAAACATCACACTCAGACTTGTGCACATTTTGTTTTACTTTGCACCCATTCCAAGCCTATATATACTGGACTGCAATTTTGAACCGGGTTGGCCATCGTGCCCGCGCGCTGCCGGCTGTTGTGCTCCTACGTGGTGTTACTCGTTGCTTCACCACTCTCTCCCATTTTCCTCAAGCTATATTCACATAGCTATTGTACATAGCTATTTTCTCAAGACAATCTTATATCCCACCGTCTTCTGTCTCACCGGGCTACGGTCTTCTTGTGTAGCATTCGTCAAGCCGCTACATAATTGGTGACCCCAATCGCATTCCGATGAGTTCGTTCCATTTTTTTGGTTTTTTCCACGCAAGCCATGACGTCAGTTTCTAAAAAGTGTGAAGATTTACAGTCGGTGCCAGCGGTATCTCTTGTAGTTCCACCATTTATTGAAAAAGATCCCGTTTTATGGTTCATGATTTTAGAAGCTGAGTTTACTTCTAAGCATGTCACTAGCGATTCTGCAAAGTTTAACCACTTGCTCACACGCCTGCCAACTGATATTACTATAGCGCTACGCGATCTTATTATTACATGTCGTTCTCCCGACCGTTATACTTTGCTCAAGAACGCTGTAATAAAGCGTGTTACTCCCTCCGAGAAGTCCCGCTTGCATAAACTTTTTACTGGTCTACAGCTAGGTTCTAGTAAGCCATCCGCGCTATTGCTAGAGATGCGTGGTCTTCTTCAAGGACTGCATATGGACGAGTCGCTGCTGCGAGAGTTATGGCTTCAGCGTTTGCCTGAAAACGTACAAGCTATGCTATCGCTTGCGAAATCGCAGCCTTTGTCAGAAGTTGCAGATATTGCTGATGATATGATGGATCGCTTCACCGGACCACCGTGTCCGTCGTCTGGTTCTCTTCGCTCACCTGACGTAGATTTCACTGTTGACCCTTCGGTCCAGACCATCGACACCACTACTCCACCTTCCACTGGTGAGCTCTTAGCAGAGATAGCCGCGCTACGGCAAGAAGTTCAAAACTTAAAGTTACATCGGCACCCACGGGATTCTCCATCCCGTTCTCCTAGCCCATCTCGAAGCCGAACACGACTCCCAATTTGCCGTTATCACGCACGTTTTGGAAGTTCCGCTAGAAATTGTATAAAACCATGCTCATTTCCCGTAACGAGAAAAAGGACAGGCCGACACGTATTGGCGATGAACGCCGTCGGCCGAAGTCGTCCAAGTCGCCTCTTCAATATCGTTGATAGGAACACCGGGATCATGTTCCTAGTTGATACCGGGGCGGAAGTTAGCGTGATCCCACCGGTTCCAGGCGACGCGACTAAGCCACAGACAACTAACTTGCGTGCCGCTAACGGCACTGCGATTCGAGTCTTCGGTCAACGCTCCCTTACCATTGACCTCGGACTACGACGTCCCTTTCGATGGATTTTCACCATCGCTGCCGTTCCATTTGCTATATTAGGTATCGACTTCCTCCAACACTTCGATCTTCTCGTCGATGCGCGTCATCGCAAACTCGTTGACCAAAAGACCCAGCTTTTCACATGTGGAGTTCGCACACCTTGTGTTTCTGTCACTCCCATTTACATCCAGCCTGAAGCTGATAAGGAATTTTTAGATCTGTTCAGACAGTTTCCGCAGCTCGTCCGCTCAGCTGACGCTACTCTTCCGGTCGCATCTGGCGTTACGCACCATATGCGAACCCGTGGCCCACCGGTCTCTGCACGGCCACGACGTCTCGCCCCTGATAAGCTAAAAGCCGCTAAGGCGGAATTCGAGCACATGCTCGAACTTGGTATCATCCGTCATTTTCGTCCTTTTCTAGAGGGCAGAAGCTTTACCGTGTTTACTGACCACAAACCTTTAGTTTATGCCCTCGACTCGTCATCGACCTTAACGCAATCTACAGGGCCACCTGTTACGACGCCCAGCTTTACAGCTCCACCACAATCCCAGTCACCCGATTCGCCTCAAACTAATACCAGTCACGGTAGAAGAGTTCGTAAACCTGTTCGTTTCTCTGATTTTGTCGAATTCATCCACACCTCATGAATCTTTTTCATTTTCTCTCATCGTTTATATTATGCTTTTCCGTTAGCAGAGTACATATCGCAATCTGTCCCCGAGTTTTTTTCCCCATCTATCAGATAAAGTCATGAGGCTGGCACGTTTGGGTCCGTCCGTTCAATGGTTGGCTGTTTCTCAATTGTTTGGTCGTTTGGATGCTTTGGTCTACCCCCAACGCTGTCATCTCGCCCGCCCACGTTGGCCTTTGGATCGTGGTCTGCTTGGCTCAATTTGGCTCGCCTTGGTCGTTTGTCTGGCTCGCCTTCCTGGCTTTGGCTGCTCGTGTGCCTGGCTCGTTGTTTTTGGCCCCCCACGGCTCACCAGGTACGAACAGGATTTCAGCTTCGTTGTGGCAGTGGATTGGAATGCGGTGGGGGGAGTGACCTCTCCCAAGCGCACCGTCTTTCAGCAGCGGTGAAAGGTCCTACCGGCCCTTTTTCTGGATTATCCAGTTTTTTTGTAGTCCGGTGTGCCCGCTGGGACGGCCCACCGATGATGCATTCCAATCCACAAGAAGATTAAATAATCCAAATACAACCGAACTCCTGTGATTCTGCCTTTATACATTTGCAAGCCAACAGCGATCGAAGTCCTCGTCCCTCGGCCTTCTAGGGGGAGGCCTGTGTAGTGACCATGACATTTTACCCCATCAAACATCACATTCAGACTTGTGCACATTTTGTTTTACTTTGCACCCATCCCAAGCCTATATATACTGGACTGCAATTTTGAACCGGGTTCGCCATCTTGCCCGCGCGCTGCCGGCTGTTGTGCTCCTACGTGGTGTTACTCGTTGCTTCACCACTCTCTCCCATTTTCCTCAAGCTATATTCACATAGCTATTGTACATAGCTATTTTCTCAAGACAATCTTTATATCCCACCGTCTTCTGTCTCACCGGGCTACGGTTTTCTTGTGTAGCATTCGTCAAGCCGCTACACCCCAATCCGTTAAAAACCTGCGCCGATTCCTTGGCATGGTTAATTATTACGGAAGATCCATTGACAATTGTGCTGCTGTTCTTCAGCCTTTGACTGATTTACTTAAAGGTAATCCAGAGAAATTCATCATTACGCCAGAAGCGGAAACAGCGTTTGTTGCCATCAAGCAGAAGTTAAGCTAGGTAACTTCCCTGCGCTACTTGGACACCGACGAGAAAGCCACTCTCGTTCTCAAGACTGATGCCTCACAATCCGCTGTCGGCGCTGTACTTCAACAACTAATTGGCAATGAGATTCAGCCGTTGTCTTTCTTTTCTCGGAAGCTACAACCAGCACAAACGAGGTACAGTACTTTCGGTCGCCAACTTCTCGCGATGTATTTGGCCGTCAAACACTTTCGTCACGTCCTTGAAGGACGACGTTTTGTAATTCTGACGGACCACAAGCCTTTGATCTACGCATTTCGTACCGCTTCCGATCGCTATTCTCCGAGAGGGACACGACATCTGGATTACCTCTCACAATTTTGTGTCGACATTCGCTATCTTGATGGTCCAAATAATGTTGTCGCTGATGCACTTTCACGTGCTCACATACATCAACTATCGTCCTCACCAAAAGACCTTGAGGAAATGTCCGTTGCTCAGAACAACGATCCTGAACTCGCTCAGCTTCGATCGAATACCACATGGAGATTCTTGCAACTACCAATTTTAAACTCAGACGCAAGGATTCACTGCGATGTCTCCACCGGTAAGCCAAGACCGTTTGTTCCACAGTCTTTCCGGCGAACCGTCTTTGACCATTTTCATGGACCATCGCACCCTAGCATTCGATCCACTGTGAAGTTGATTACTGATCGTTTCATCTGGCCTAGTATGCGCTCTGATATCCGTCAATGGGCTAAACACTGTCTCAGTTGCCAGAGCAGCAAAGTACACAGACACACTATTTCTGCCCCCGGAACATTCTCATTACCTGAGGCACGTTTTAGACATGTCCACCTAGACATGGTCGGACCGCTTCCTCCATCGAACAATTTCACTTTCATTTTGACTTGTGTTGATCGTTTTACTCGTTGTTTAGAGGGTTGCCTATTCCGGGAGCCCAGAGAGCGATTCCAGAAGACAGATCGAGTTGGATGTCCTTTGGCATAATGGTGACGCGTTCGGTGTGGATGGCGCACAAATTGGTGACCTCGAATCCGGATCAACCTCAGCGCCGGATATTCGGAACTTTTCTCCGGTGAGCTCGTTCCATTTATTTTTCATATTTTCCGGTTTTATTTTTGCATACCGTAGCCTATTTTTTGCGTCATTGTTTAAGCCATGGAATCTGTAGACCATAACATAGAGTCTCTACTAAGCGTTGTATCTCTCTCCGTACCACCTTTTTGGGACATGGATCCTGTTTTGTGGTTCACTCATCTTGAGGCTGAGTTTTATAACCACCGAATCACTTCCGATTACGCGAAGTATTGCAAGCTCCTGTCCTATCTCCCTAAGGAGATATCAATGCAGGTTCGTGATGTCATCATTTCTCAGACCGAAAACCGCTATGAGGCTCTCAAGGAAGCCACGATTAAGCGTGTTATGCCCTCTGAGAAAGTTCGCCTGCAGCGGCTTTTCAGGGATCTACAGCTGGGCGACAAACTGCCCTCAACCCTGCTACGTGAGATGCAGCAACTCCTTGGTTCCTCAACCATGGACGAGACTTTACTTCGCGAACTATGGCTACAACGGCTACCGGAAAACACACAAGCGATTCTCGCTACAGTGAGCTCCGTTCCGCTCACTCAACTAGCAGACTTAGCGGATCGAGTTATTGAACGATCACAGCCACAAGCCGAAGCCAGCAAGATGAATGCTGTCGCGTCCCAGGGCACTTCTATCACTGGCTTACAGTCAACCATAGAAGCCCTGCAAGCACAAGTTGCGACACTTAGTCGCCAGGTGCAACAGCTTACTATGACCCGTCGTCGTCCTAGCCGCTCAAAATCGCCCTGCAAACGTTCTAAGCCAAGCAACAGACAGGCTAGCTGTTGGTACCATCAACGCCTTGGTACCGCAGCTCGTAAATGTGTCAAGCCTTGCAACTTCGCCGAGAAGCAGGGAAACTGCTCGGCCGGTCGGTAACGGCGACGGACGCGACCGGCCAACACCAAAGTCGCCTCATCCGCGTCAGGGATTTAACTTCCGGCACCGAGTTTCTAGTCGACACTGGTGCCGAAGTTAGTGCTATACCCCGTAGCTCAGATGAGGTCGTCTCACCATCGCCGACCAAGCTGCGTGCCGCCAATGGCACACCAATCGCAACTTTCGGCGAAAAGCTGCTAACGCTCAACTTAGGCCTCCGGCGAACCTTTCGCTGGCCTTTCATAATCGCTGCTGTGCCTTTCGCCATCATAGGCATAGACTTCCTTCAACGCTTCGACCTCATCGTCGACGCCAAAAGGAAGAAGCTTATCGACTCTAGGACACAGCTCAGTATTATCGGGACCAGCGCCAACGTGGCTGCTATCACTCCCATTCGTGTCCTACCTCAAGCTTCACAGCCTTTTCTAGAGCTTTTCAGTAAGCACCCTAAACTCGTTCGCGTCCTGAACGACTTGCCTCCTGTGACGTCGAACGTCATGCATCACATTTTCACTAAGGGCCCACCTGTTTCGGCCCGCCCTCGCCGATTAGCCCCGGACAAGCTCAAAGCTGCTAAGGCGGAATTCGAGCAAATGCTCGAACTGGAAATCATCCGCCCATCTAAAAGTCCATGGGCATCACCATTACACATGGTGCCGAAGAAGTCCGGTGACTGGCGCCCTTGTGGTGACTACAGGGCACTTAACAAAGTTACCGTCCCGGATAAATACCCTATTCCGCACATGCACGACTTGACCTCAGCTCTAGCTGGCAAGTCTATCTTCAGCAAAGTCGACTTAGTTCGTGCCTACCACCAGATACCTGTCGCGCCAGATGACATTGCTAAAACAGCAGTCATCACGCCATTCGGCCTATTCGAGTACCTCAGAATGCCTTTCGGCCTCAGCAACGCTGCCCAAACTTTTCAGCGTTTCATTCATGAGGTAACGCGAGGACTCGAAGGCGTTTATCCTTATTTAGATGACATACTCATCGCGAGCTCTTCCGACGATGAACATCGTCATCACCTCGACGCACTCTTCCAACGCTTAACGCAGCATGGAGTTACCGTCAACCCCGATAAATGCGAGCTTGGCCAAAGCTCCATCGACTTTCTTGGCCACCGTATATCCGCCTCTGGTATCGAAGCCCTGCCAGACAAAATCCAGGCACTGAAGGACTATCCTGCTCCCAGTTCCTTCAAGCAGTTACGCCGATTCCTTGGCCTGGTCAACTATTACAGACGCTTTATACCTAACTGCGCGAGCATTGTCCAACCAATGACTGACTTGCTCCGCGGTAAACAACGGGCTTTTCACTTTGCAGATGACGCTAAATTGTCTTTCGAGAAGCTCAAAGACGCTATCTCCAACATAGCGCTTCTCGCCCATCCAGACACATCTGCACCACTCTCCCTGACAACTGACGCATCAGACACTGCCGTCGGTGCAGTTCTTCAGCAACTCATCGACCATCGATGGATACCTCTAGGTTTCTTCTCTAAACGCTTACAACCTGCCGAATCGCGTTAAAGCACCTTCGGTAGGGAACTGTTAGCTATCTACCTAGATATCCGACATTTCCGTCACAACCTCGAAGGTCGACATTTCACCGTCTTCACCGACCACAAGCCATTGATCTACGCAATCAATGGCGCAACAGACAAGCACTCGCCGCGGGAAACTAGACACCTAGACTACGTTCATCAGTTTACGACAGACGTTCGTCATGTCTCAGGTGCTCTCAACCCCGTCGCTGATGCGCTTTCACGCATTCAGCAGATCAGCTTATCGCCTGGCACCAATATTGATCTGGCCGCTATGGCTGCTGCCCAACAAGCTGATCCCGACATAAGCAAGCTACGACGCAACACCACTGAGACGAGCAACATTGATCGACTCAAGCCAGCTTTCCTCGACAAGTCTGACTCATCGGTGCAACAAGCACCTTCACAGCCCGTGCCATCACAGCCGGCACCGCAAACGCAGACGAGTCAGCCCGCTCCAGCAGAACCGACAAACACAACCGACAGCACTCCTACCCGCCCTACTCTCAATCGACGCGGTAGGAAACTCAAGCCTCCAGTTCGTTTTTCAGACTTTGTCAGCACTTACTATTTTACGTAGAACGTGCCTTAGAAATCTTCTGTTCTTACTAAACGTTTTTGAAAATCCACAAAAAAGACCAAAACGTTTTGAAACTACTAAAAAAAGAGCAAAACCTTTTGAAAACCCAAAAACAGCTTTGCACGTTTTTCGCTTTGCACTCTTTTGTGTATTGCTATGCATTTATGCTGCTTTTTCATTTTGCTTTCCATATACACCGTCGGTTGGTTGCACCTCGGTTTCACTTTCCGCTGGATCTCCGCACGTCAACTGGAAGTTCAACAATCTTCCTGCTCAACTGCCCACGTGAACTTTATTAACTGTCCCCCCCACAAACAGTTTTACCGTTTCGACACCG
This sequence comes from Dicrocoelium dendriticum, assembly GCA_944474145.2. Taxonomy (NCBI): domain Eukaryota; kingdom Metazoa; phylum Platyhelminthes; class Trematoda; order Plagiorchiida; family Dicrocoeliidae; genus Dicrocoelium; species Dicrocoelium dendriticum. The sequence continues at coordinate 10,980,756 of OX104065.1, read as the reverse complement.
TAGGGAGGACACGGGTGGGAGCCCGCTAGGGTCCAATTTCATGGTTCTCCCCCAGCAGCTGCATCGGGTTTCACAACTTGGTCTCGCAGAAGGCTGGCCCGCGACGGACAGTCCTCACGTAGATCGAAGGACTGCTTACACAGTCCCTTCTGGGAGAGTGCTATGTAGCAGTCTGGAGATTCCCCGGTTTGCCTGTGTAAAATTCTAACCAAAATTATTTCATTGTACACCTAGGTAACCGGTGTGGTTTGTTGAGCTGATTGCTGAGTTCGAATGTTTGACTTGCTCATCGCCATTTTTGCTTGGCGCTCGCTTCGGTTGCAACGCGCGACTGCTCTGTGTGCTGTGTTTGCTCCGTTTCCCTAGCTAGAGCGTCCACGGTGTCGTTCTTTTATAGCTAGCTAACAGGGAATCTTTTGCTGAACCAATAAAAGTTTCCCTGCAACTCGATCTGTCTTCTGGAATCGCTCTCTGGGCTCCCGGAATAGACAACCCTCTAAAGTTGGCCGCACGCCATTCCTTTACGTGACATGTCTTCAGAATCTGTCGCCCGTGCATTTTTCGATTCATTGATTTCCTTTTTCGGTGTACCATCTACGATCACTACAGATCGAGGATCTCAGTTTAGTTCCACCTTGTTCCGTGACTTGAATCGTCTGTTGGGTTGTACCCATATTCGAACAACTGCTTATCATCCCGCTTCTAATGGCCTTGTCGAGCGTTTCCATCGACAGCTTAAAGCCGCCATCATAGCTAATTCACCTGATCCATATTGGTTTGAACGCATCCCGGCTGTCCTTCTTGGTATCCGTAATACCGTCAAAGAGGATTACTTATGAGTAGAAGGATTTTTTTGAGTATTTTTGTTCGTCGCAGTCAGCCGACAATCCAGCTAAGTCCACTACCTATCCGGAAAAGCACCAGACGGCCGTTTCGCCCTAGTGGGGCTCGTCAGTGGTGCGCATCCTTCGGTCCTCTACTGAGGATCGAACCCATGACTGCTAGTGGCATGTGCCAACTAGCTCGCAGCAGCTTATGCAACTGCGCCATGGAGGACCTCCATGGTCCGCTGACGCCGGCACTGCTATCGACTTGACAGCCATGGCCACAGCGCAACTCAACGATCCTGAGGTTGATCTACTACGCACATCTCCCTTATTGAACATACGACCCGTTTCGCTGACATCAGCAGACGGCGCTATATGTTAAGATTTAGCTCTGGGCACGCTGCGCCCAGTCGTCCCACGCGAGTTTCGGCAGACCGTGTTCGACACGTTGCACAGCTTGTCTCATCCAGGCGTTCGTGCATCGGTTAAACTCGTAACCGCACGATTCGTTTGGCGCAATGTTAATCGGGACGTCCGTACTTGGGCAGCTGCTTGCCTTCTGTGTCAACGCGCGAAGGTGCACAAGCGCACGCGAAGCCCATTAGGCACCTTTCCGATGTCAGACGCACGCTTTCATCACGTGCACTTCGACATCGTAGGTCCTCTGCCGCCTTCGAAAAGCTAAGTGTATCTACTGACCTGTGTCGATCGGTTCACTAGGTGGTCGGAAGCTATTCCCATACTTAACTGCTCTTCGGAAACGGTAGCGAAAGCTTTTCTGGAGCGCTGAGTAGCTTAATACGGCTGTCCCGCCATCATGACCACGATCGAGGGTCACATTTCTCGTCAACATTTGCCACGTTGCTTAATAATTTAGGCAGTTGCCACGTTCATACGACGGCGTAGCAACCGGCCGCAAACGGCATGGTGGAGCGTTTTCATCACCAATTGAAGGCAGCGCTACGTGCGCACGCAGATTCTTCATGGTCTGAAACACTTCCCCTCATTCTCCTAGGCTTAAGAAATACGGTTAAAACCGATTGCGACGCCACACCAGCGCAGCTAGTCTACGGTTGCCCGGACAGCTGGTAGCACCAGCCCCATCTACTTCCACATTTGGCTACGGAAGTTACACTGATCGATTGGCTCATCAGATGCGTGAGCTACGTCCACCCGCTCCTCGGGCGCAGAAGACACCAGTGTACGTGCCCGAGAAGCTGTCTACTTGTTCACACGTCCTTCTTCGCGCAGGCGGTGTTTGACA